>CM065805.1:63858147-64475221 GCA_033398695.1 Orobanche coerulescens | reverse complement strand
CTTTTAAACCAGAGATTGAGCAAACAGCAGAGGACAAAGAAGGCTTCGTGGAAGAGGTGGAATAGAAGAATACCTTCAAGTTTTAGGACTTCTATTCTTAGAATTTCTGTTGTTATCCCAACTTGTAATAGTTAGTTATGCTTCGTACTTAATTCGTTTGGTATTTTCCGCTGCAAACTTATGAACAGTGTAGTTTCGATTATTATCTTTGTCATAGGGAATCTTAGTACATCGGGCTAAGATGGTTGTTTGAAATGTTATCTAATCTTTGTTTTGCTTCCGCTATTTAATATCGCATTTTAATTGATTGATCGACCGATGCGTCGCGCCCTCGTCCTTCCCGATGTTGGGGGAATGACCGGAGTGGTATCGGAGGCCGCTTTGTGAGAAGGACACTTACAACTGGCTAACCAGGATAAGATTCGTCGGACTTAGATGGGAATTCCACCTAGGACGAAGTAAACCATAGGATTGAGACCTAATGTAGATTTCTCGAGTCAATTCTCATTAAAGATCTCTTTCGACTTATCGCTATTCACTTGAAATATGCATAGTCAATTCAAATTCCCTAAGTCATTGGCGAAAGTACTTTATTAAGTACCCACGGCATTTCCCGACCGAATTGACTCTTCTATTAAACTATTGAAATGGATATAGTTTACTTCACTTATCCATTTCTCAAAGTCATGTCATTATTCATTCGAAATTAATGAAGTTCCTTTAAACTCCACTAAACTTCATTGTCTTCTTAAAAATTGAGTATTATTATTCTTGGTCACTAGTATCGTATAAGCATATTTGTTGGATCGTTAAGTTTACTGACTCAATGATTATTCATGCTCAATTATGCGCTTAAATCTACATGACAACACAGGATACTAATAATTCCACATAATACCAAAAATCCTCACACATTCCCCTAACTTATATTAGATGGCTGACCGAAGACGCGGACGCCCTCGCATGATTCGTAAAGAGCAGCATCAACGGGATGATCGCTCACGCTATCCTTTACGAGGAGGAAATGGAAACGATGCCATGACCCAAGCCCTCACTCAACTGACGAACTTCCTACAACAACAGACTGCTAACAATGAGAACCACAATGAATCTCATGATCGTACCCTGGAAAGATTCTTACGTTTCAACCCGCCGACCATTGACGGAGAACCCGACGATATCAAAGCTGAACTCTGGCTAGAGAAAATTGAGGGAATTTTCAACGCCCTTCAGTATACCGATGAACAGCGGATATCACTGGTTGCATTCCGACTCGAGGCCGCAGCTCATGACTGTGGAGGAATGTCAACGAACGCTGGACGAGAGAAAACCGTGTCAAGACATGGGCTAACTTCCTGACCAACTTCCGAACTCAGTACGTGTCACCAGCAGCCAGAGAGGATAGACGAGATGAGTTCTACCACTTGAAGCAAGGAACCATGACTGTCGCTCAATATGAAGCCCAGTTTAACAGATAATCTAAGTACGCACCGGGATTGGTAACAACTGAAGAGGACAAGCTCTATAAGTTCACTAGAGGACTGAGGCATTCGCTTCAACAGAGTCTTCTAACTGTTCAGATGACGACACTTACCCTAGCAGTGGAAGCCGCTACCCGGATCGAGAGCGGAACTGCAAGGTTAACTCAACAGCAAAGCCGTTTCTCTAACAACGCCAAGAGGCCTACTACCCGACCAACATCCACGCCACCACAGAAGTTTAAGAGGACGAGAACTCAAGGAAGTTCGAGTGGATCGAAGGCACCAGTTCTCCACAAACCAACAGTGCCTTGCACCCACTGTGGAAGGAAAGGGCATAAGTTAGAGTTGTGTTGAAGAAAGCTCGGAAAGTGCCTGCATTGCGGCAGCCCAGATCATCAAATTCGAGAGTGCCCAGATATGAACACCACGGCAATCAAACCAGCTATTGCAGCCAAACCAGGAAACAACAAAGGGAAAGCCCCAGCTCAAGTGTTCGCATTGACTGGTAAGGAGGCACCAGAGAACAACGATGTAGTGGAAAGTACACTCCTGATATCTAATCAACTTGCACGAACACTTATATATCCAGGATCATCCCATTCGTTTGTTGCACCGCATTTTTCTAAGAAACTTGATAGGCCGTTAGAATCTTTATCATTATGCCTAGAAGTATCTACCCCGATGGGAGTTAGTCAGCTAGCAGATAAAGTCTATTCTGCGTGTGATGTGATCATCAGTGGTAATTGTTACTCTGCTGATTTAGTTCTTCCAATATTAGAATATGACGTCATCCTAGGAATGGATTGGCTATCTAAGCACTACGAACAATTGGATTGTCATTCTAAGATAGTTAGGTTTTGCGAACCTAACAAGCCAATTATGGAATTAATTGGAGACACTAGAGTCAACCTAGTACCTATAATATCAGCTATCAAAGCTAGTAAGGGAGTTGCCAAAGGGGCAACCGGATTTTTAGCCTTCATCATCAACAAACCCAAGAGTAAGTCGGGCATAGAAACTATACGTGTGGTATCCGAATACCCTGAAGAATTGACCTCCCTACCACCTGACAGAGAAGTTGAATTCAATATCGAAATCATGCCTGGGAAGGCACCCAATGCAAAGGCACCATACCGAATGGCACCATTAGAGCTGCAAGAGTTGAAGGTCCAACTGCAGAAGTTACTCGACGTGGGTTTTGTGCAACCCAGTGTATCACCTTGGGGAGCTCCGGTATTGTTTGTCAAAAAGAAGGACGGAACATTGAGGCTTTGCATAGATTACCGTGAACTCAACAGTGTTACAGTTAAAAATAAGTATCCTCTCCGGAGGATAGATGAGTTGTTTGAACAACTCCAAGGAGCTACGGTGTATTCCAAGTTCGATCTTCAACAAGGATACTACCAGTTAAAGATTAGGAATGAAGATGTTCCTAAAACTGCATTCCAAACTAGATACGGCCACTACGAGTTCGTAGTGATGCCTTTTGGACTCACGAATGCTCCTGCGGCATTTATGGATTTGATGCGCAGAGTATTTCAACCATATCTCGACCAATTCGTAGTAATTTTCATCGATGACATACTAGTGTACTCTAAGTCGGAAAAATATCACGAGAGACATTTTAGACTAGTGCTGGATACACTAAGGCAGCACAAGTTGTACGCCAAGTACAGCAAGTGTGAATTTTGGTTGAGGGAAGTGGCATTTCTAGGCCATATTATTTCTGGAGAAGGGATTGCAGTTGATCCATCTAAGATAGAAACTATTATGGATTGGAAGAGGCCAGAAAATGTAACTGAGATCAGAAGTTTTCTTGGACTTGCGGGCTACTACCATAAATTCATCAAAGACTTCTCGAAGATAGCGGGACCCCTCACCCAGCTAACCCAGAAACAAGTAAAATTTGAATGGACGGATAAATGCGAGTCAAGTTTCCAGGACCTCAAGAAGAGACTTACCACCGCACCTATACTGACACTTCCAGAAGGAACCCAAGGATTTGTCATATATAGTGATGCCTCAAAGGATGGCCTCGGTGTTGTACTGATGCAGAATGGTAAAGTTATCGCATACGCTTCCAGGCAACTCAAGACGCATGAGAAGAATTATCCAGCGCACGACCTCGAACTTGCTGCAATAGTATTCGCCTTAAAGAAATGGCGACATCATTTATATGGCGTTGAATTCACCGTGTTTACAGATCATAAAAGTCTCAAGTACCTATTTTCTCATAAGGAACTTAATCTCCGACAGAGAAGATGGGTAGAACTTTTAGAAGATTACCATTGTGAAATTCAACACCACCCAGGGAAAGCGAACGTCGTGGCCGATGCCCTAAGTAGAAAGGCTAGAATGGCCCGACTCATGGTTCAAGAATGGCAAGCTCTCAAGGAACTGAGCTACCTGAAACCCATTCATGAAGGTTCTCGTTTAAGTTGTGCCAACCTCATGGTTAAACCAAATCTATTGGACAATATTCGATTAGCCCAAGAGAGAGATCCAAAACTTCAAGAGTTTAAGTACAAGACCGCTAAGGGCGAGAAACCCTAGTTTACAATTACCAAGGATGGAATTGTAAGGTTTAAGGGACGATTATGCATACCTCACGACAGGTAGCTCAAAAGACGAATTCTCGAGGAAGCTCATTGCTTGAGATATACGATACACCCAGGAGGTAACAAGATGTACCGGGACTTGAAGAAACACTTTTGGTGGGTAAACATGAAGAACCAAGTGGCAGAATTCGTGGCATGATGCCTCACAAGTCAGAGAGTCAAAGCTGAGCATCAGCGACCCTCAGGACTACTATAGCCACTAGAAGTCCCTGAATGAAAATGGGAAATGGTAACCATGGATTTTATCATGGATTTGCCGACCACAATAGGAGGTTATAACACCATTTGGGTGATCGTCGACAGATTGACAAAATCATCTCATTTCGTGCCGGTGAAAAAGGACGACAGTCTACAAAAGCTGGCTAGGACCTATATTAGAGAAATCGTTCGACTCCATGGAGTGCCAACAGACATAGTATCGGACAGAGATCCTAGATTCGTATCTCGTTTTTGGAAAGTCTTTCATAAGGAATTAGGAACTTCCTTAAGCTTCAGCACTAGTGCGCATCCCTAGACCGACGGGCAATCTGAACGAACCATTCAAACCCTTGAAGACATGTTACGAGCTTGTGTACTAGACTTCCAAGGAAATTGGGATCACCATCTGCAATTAGCCGAGTTTGCATACAACAACAGTTTCCAAGCGACCATCGGAATGGCACCTTATGAAGCTCTATATGGGAGGAAGTGTCGATCCCCGCTCCATTGGGAAATTGATGAACATTTGACGCTGAAGACTCAACGATCAGAACCTTCAGCAATAAGCACAGATTTGGTGAGGGAAGCCGTAGATAAAGTACAACTAATCAAGGATAGGATCCGCACAGTGCAAAGCAGACATAAGAGTTACGCCGATCAACGTCGAAAGGATCTAGAATTTGAAGTAGGAAATCAAGTCTTCCTGAGGTTAACACCGCGGAAAGGTTTGATAGTGTCAAGAAAAGGAGGAAAGTTAAGTCCCAGATATGTAGGACCATTCAAAATAACGGAAAGGATTGGACAACTAGCGTACCGATTGGAACTACCACCCAATCTGTCTGGAATGCACGATGTTTTCCATGTTTCGAGATTAAAGAAGTATCATCCAGACCCAACGCAAATTCTTACTTCTGACATTCCGCCGATCAAGGATAACTTGTCTTATGAAGAGAAGCCAATCAAGATCCTCGACCGGCAAGTACGCGAATTGAGGAAGATGCAAATTCCTTTGGTTAAAGTCGTCTGGTCAAATCACAACAGAGAAGAAGATGCGACATGGGAGGCCGAGGAAGAAATGAAGAAATCTTTCGTCGAGTTATTCAAGTAGGAATTTGGGGACAAATTCTTCTAAGGAGGGGAGGATGTAAAACCCCCTAAATTCGATTACTTATCACATGTACATTGTATCGAATGATGATGTAATTTAATAATAGTTATTTTATGACATGATATAATCTACATCTAGTCTCATTTTATCTTACTTATTTATTTCGTAAATTATTTTATGAATCAAATAATAAATTAATTAAAATTTGAAGTGGGAACATAAATTCTTAATGGGCCAAGTGTATCAATACTCACACATGAACACACTATAAGACTCAAGCCCAACTTAATGAAATTCCTAAGACTTAAAGTTATACTTCAAAGCCCAACCCAACTAATTAAATCCTTTACCATTTTAATTATACTCTTAATTTAACATATATATATATATATATATATATATATATATATATATATATATGGGCGGCCATGAGGGAGGAAGAGTGAAGCTCTATATTCTTCACTCATCACATGAGACTTGCATGAAACATCTTGACACATGTACCAAGTCTTCTACACATTTCACTTCCAAACCCTCCTTATCCCAACTTTAAAAACTTACACCTTAACCTAACCACCCTTTACACTTATCACAACCCAAAAAATCTGTATTTGAGAGTCTAAGAGAGAGAGAGAGGGCCGAACCAAGAGGAAGAAGGAGGATGAAGAAAAATTTCAACAAGAAATAGATAATCTCATCCCCTATAACTATTTCCATAATTTCTTATGAAAACCTCCATAACCTAACCTTAATCTTAATGCATACAAATATAATTCTCACCTTGGGGGTGCATGTGAATCGGCCAAATCATGTAGTAGTAGAGGAGAAGTCATTTTCCAACTTTCAAGACTTAGAACCGACGAAATCCGACAAGATCAAGGTGGGTAAAATTTCTTTCAAACTTTAAAGTAGAAATCTATTCTTTTCTTGGGATGCATGTGTTAAATCTGAAGTATTTCAAGATTCTTTTGATATGATCTATGTTAAAATCTTCATGTTGTAATTTCATGTTCTGATTTTATGTATAGCTATGTGAATATTGGTTTTTCTTAAACATAATCATCAAATATTATGAAAAATATGAAAGTATGTACTAATCTGAAATTCTTGTATAAATACATGCTTTTAAAAATGAATGTTATGGTTATAACAACATGCAATATGATTTATCGAATTTAAACGACAACCGATTTGGTAGTCGGGTGCCGATTTTGTGATAACTTGAAAGTTATATGTTTTCTTCTATGTGTTGTTGAAACCCTACCAAAATCTGAAATCTTGTGTTATATGATTATGTTATGATATATGGATAATTTATTTGCGGCCAAAATGGGACTCGAAACTAGTAAATGGAGCTTTTGGGCATAAATTGTAATTTCTTAAAGTTTGAGAACTAAACTGAAAATTTCGAAAATAAAACATTCTGGACCTTCAACAGTACATATAATACCATGTATAGACTGTCCATAAAGTTTCAAGCGATTCGGAGCTCGATATATAAACTTAATAGTCCAATTCGCAAATTCTAATAATTTTGGGGTCAAAACGCAAAAATTCCAAACTTCTGGACCAGGTCCGAAATTTTTTGGACTTTTCACAAATCTGTAATTTTAGGTTCATCATAAGTCATCTCGTAAAATTTTGTTAAATTCTGAGCTAAATTCATAGCTCTACATGCCTCGGAACGATTTCATTAAGTTTTGGGGCAATATCGCAATTTCTGGAAATTTCAGTCCCGAAACTGGAAATTTCCGAATTTTCATTAAATCTGGAGTCGAGAAATTATTTTTGGCTTCCTCATAAAATTTCATAACCATCCGATTTCGTCTCATACTCCAACGCTTAGGTTTGAACCTAAGGGCAAAAACGTCCTTTCAAACTATTTACGAAACTCTCGTTTTTTTTCGTCGAACCTACCGTTTAATATATCTGATATGAACCCATCAGACCATTAATAAATTATTGAGAATATTTTCGAGTCTATATACAAGTCGTATTCCGCATTACCGGGCCACAAATACAATTAACCATATTCCAAAGTTAATCAAAAGACGCTATTAACCTCACTAACCGAACGTTTACGTGATACTTGTGAAACGCGTCAAAATGATAACTGTGACTGTCCGGGAACTAAGTGCTATACAAACAAAGTGCCACGGACGGGTCCGCCTCTAACTCTATCGGAACAAAGTGCCACGTCGACGGACGGGGGCCACCTCTTGAGTCCATATGAAACAGAGTGCCGACCTACAATCTGGGGGCCACCTCTTGAGCTGTAGGAGCCACCTCTAGAGTCCCAAATCGTGTCAGGGATGGTTAGACCGAGTCTTGGATCGAGCAGCGCGGCTGCGGTTCATGAACAAAGCTACCGTTGTTTCCTATTCCCATAACCGAGGAACGGAGTGTTCCGAGGGACCTGGGTCGTAGACTTGGGGTATAATCGCGATTATGGTGTGATCCGGGTATTGACCCACAGCTAAGGACATACCGAGCTCAGATAAGAGATAAGGAAGCACACGCTAAGTGTGAGAGCGAAGGCTCAGCATCTTGGGGCGACGGTCCAAATCTTGGGGCGACGGCCTATCTTGCTAGGAGTAATAAGGAGAGTCTAGAATCCAAAGTCCACATCGGCAGGATTGGAAACTGAATTGACTGATCAACTAAGTGACTGACTGCTTGAGTTGATATCCGTCCACAGGGACAGGATTATAATATTACAACTACACACTGATTATTGTTTCTAAAATTTCGACATAATTGTAATTGTTCTTATTTTTTTTTATAATTGATAAAACCATGCATCACTTAAAAATTTTCAAAGGAAAGAGCCACACTCGCACACGATCACCCACTCACTGAGACCTTTTGTCTCACCCCACCATTTTCCCTTTTAAACCAGAGAATGAGCAAACAGCATAGGACGAAGAAGGTTTCGTGGAAGAGGCCGAATAGAAGAATGCCTTCAAGATTTAGGACTTCTGTTCTTAGAATTTCTGTTGTTATCCCAACTTGTAATAGTTACTTATGCTTTGTACTTAATTCGTTTGGTATTTTCTGCTGCAAACTTATGAACAGTGTAGTTTTGATTATCAGCTTTGTCAAAGCGAATCTTAGTACATCGGGCTAAGATGGTTGTTTGAAATGTTATCCAATCTTCATTTTGCTTCCGCTATTTAATATCGCATTTTAATTGATTGATCGACCGATGCGTCGCGCCTTCGTCCTTCCCGATGTTGGGGGCGCGACAGATTAAATGTTGATGATGAACATGACCTAAATTGACGAAGCTTTCACAAAATTCCGAGCACCAAAAATACTGTGCCTCTACGAATTATACATCGGAAAGATATCAGGATTTAACTTATATCTTCTTGCTCTCTAAGAACACGGTTAGAAGATGACAGTAGTAACTTATATGATTTTTACTAAACACTTTAAGTGTATAATTAATTTTTATTCTCTGAAAATACTCTTAAACTCTAAGTTTAAAACTTGAAAAAAAATTCTCTCCTTCCTCCTTTGTTGCTCATGGCCAAAATGCATTTCAAGTCACGGACGATGAATTTTGTCCTTGTTTTATAATCAAAGCTATTCTACTACATTCCACAAGCTTTAATAAAAAAAATACACCAAGTCTATTAATTAATGTCCCGCACATCTTGTCATATCTGCATCATGACAAAAATAACAAGATCATGCCATGTGTGTGGGGGAGGGGCGGCCAACCCTTCAATTATGAAGGTTGGTTGGTTTCGATCTGTGAAACAAACCGTCGTGTGTCTCGTTCGATAGATACACCTTGTTATATTTCAATATATTAATATAATTAATTTATTCAATAAATTAATTATATTAAATATAATTTCTATAAGAAACAATATGAATAAAATTAATTACCCAGTAATTTATTTAATTCACGAGACCGATTTAATTCATCCAAAAATTAAATTAGACATTCCATGTACAATATTAACCAAGACAGAATAAGCTCAAGATAATGAGTCGTCTATCCTGTGTGCGTCACTCTTTAGGTTCGTCTCAGTTAGCAATGGGAGGGACCAAAGAGTGTTAAAACCACATAGCCAGATGTGTGGCCTACACCCAGCTGAGAATGAATGATATGAATGAATCTAAAAACATTTACCTTATGTATACATATACGTATAAACTCTTAAATTATATGTCCCGATCAAGTATTAGGGTCACGACAGTGTCGTAACACCCTCAAGATATTCGAGGTATATTACAGTACCGTGAATCCCTATATGGGACCCACCAGGCTGAACAGCATCATACTCATTGACTCACAGAAACGACAAAATAACACCTCGTCATAAAGACGCAAACAGAATAATCCACCCGGTTCAACCGGTCAACATAACATCATCATCCAACACAAACATAATAGGCAACAATACAATCCGGACGAACAAGAACTCTTAAGTACTCGAGTACAACTATTAGTTCAAAAACCACAAAAGATGAAAAGATAAAAGATACTAAGACGACACTTGTGCACAATCATCATGCACGGCCATCATCCGTGTACTGGTCCAGCGCCCGCTCGTCTCGATGAACCTGACCTGAAATTCATAAAACGAATTTCCCCAAAACGGGTCCCCAAAGGGGTTAGCAATTACGCTAGTACAAGTAACCAAATGAACTACTTACATCTTACACATATAGTAAATGCATGCAATCAAGAAAACATAGTTCCAAAACACTCATTTCCGGAGATGCCATAATCAAATCACATTTTTAAAAATGCACCACAATTAACCGTGGATCCACCCCTCCGTGGACCCCTACCGAGACCCCGTCGGATCTAACCCATAGTGGTTAAAAGCAAGCTCGCGGATCCACCCCTCCGTGGACTCCTACCGAGACCCCGTTGGCTCTAACCTATAGTGAGCATACACACACACACAAGTCTCATGCAATACTACTACATTAAGATTGTAAGTTCATAAGGATACTTGCCTCGATTGATAGACGGTGAAAAGAACAGAACGGAAGAATCAAGCATGACCGCGAGGAACCGACGAATGAACCTAACGATTCGAATAACACAATCACAACCACTCCTAAACTATTACGGAAATGGAATACACCCGAAAACCCGCCTACGATTCATGTATATTCGTACAAAAATAACAACGAGGGCGGACCACAACCAAACCCTCTCGATTTCGCAAAACCATGAAAATATACCATGAATCCATAGGAAAACTAATTATACCAACAAGATTAATCATATTCATCATGAATCCACCAACAAAACGGAACGGATCGGAAGAAAATCCCAAAACCCCCAAATCGCCCAAAAGTAGGGTTCTAAGAGATTTACCTTGGATTAGGATGAAAGATTCGTGTTGATGTTGATATAATACACCAAGAACTTAAGGAAGATGTTGGATGAGATGATTGGAGGAAGAAATCGCCAAGAATCGCCCGAAATCGCCACAACTGCGGAAAGGAGGAGGAAAGGGAAATAATACGCTCATCTCAGTCAACTCCCTGGTTTATATAGACAGGGAGTGTTAGCGCGCGCTAATCCTCAAGGTTAGCGTGCGCTAACGAAATCTGATCCGGTAGCAGTTTACAGCCATTAGCGTCTTACTCCAAACGTAGCGTGCGCTAATAATCTCTCGGTAGCGCGCGCTATCGACCAATAGCGTGCGCTACCTGGACATCAGCCGAGTCTAGAAGCAACTGTCAGTACACACCTGATCCGGTTAGCGCGCGCTATCGACCAAACATAGCTTGCGCTAAAGTGTATCGGTAGCGTGCGCTATCGACCAATAGCGTGCGCTACCTGGGCATCAGCCGAGTCCAGTGGCAAACTGTCTAGTACTGGACATCCACACTAGCGCACGCTACCGGGCGTCTCAGCGTGCGCTAACTCCCAACATTAGCGTGCGCTAGGCTACGTAGCATACGCTAATCCACCAGTCCAGAGGACTGGAATCAGCACTGCCACTCCCAGGGCTTGCCCTCTAGCGCGTGCTACGAAACAGTCGTAGCGTGCGCTACCAAGTGACCCCTACTGTGCGCTATGCAGAAAATATAGCGTGCGCTAGGTACGAGATATAAACGGTTCACAACACCGGAATATGAACGAAACATCAAACAGAACACCTCAAAGCGCATCAAAACATAGAATGGATCCACGGCAACCCCGAAACAGCGGTTCCGCACAACAATAACGAGTCTCAGATCAATAGATGACGGGAAAGATACACTGAAAGATACACGAGGGTCACTACGATCGAGAAATACACCGAAAAAAAAATGGAAATACAAGGGAAAGAAAAATGCGGATATTACATTCTACCCCTCTAAAAATAAGTTTCGTCCCGAAACTTAAGAAACAAACAACTCAGGGTAGCTAGCACGCATGCTATCTTCGGTTTCCCAAGTCGCCTCCTCGACACCGTGTCTCGACCACTGCACCTTGACCAAAGGGATGGTCTTGTGCCTCAGTCGTTTCTCATGATGCTCCAAAATCTTCAAAGGACACTCTTCGAAAGTAATATCCTCGGCGACATCAATCTCGCCATAATCGATGATGTGACTAGGATCCGGGACATATTTCCTCAGCTGGGAAACATGAAAAACGCTATGAACATGACTCAAGGCCGGAGGTAACTCCAAACGATATGCCAACCCACTGACTCGCTCGAGAATCTGAAAGGGTCCAATAAATCTTGGACTCAACTTCCGTTTCTTCCCGAAACGAAAAACTCCCTTCGTCGGCGACACCTTTAGCAAAACGTGGTCTCCCACCTCGAATTCCAAAGGTCGACGACGGACATCGGCATATGACTTCTGTCGACTCTGGGCAGTCAACATCCGTTCCCGAATTAATTATATCTTCCACCTCGTCTCTAGAACGACATCTGGCTCGGTCCCGACCAAATCGGACGCATCATTCCAACAAATCGGTGATCGACATCGCCGCCCATAAAGTGCCTCATACGGTGCCATCCGAATCGATGCGTGCCAACTATTGTTGTATGTGAATTCGATCAATGGCAAATGCTCCTCCCAGTCACTGCTCCAATCGAGAGCACAAGCACGCAATATATCCTCGAATGTCTGGATAGTGCGTTAGATCCCAACCGATCGGGATGAAAAGAGGTACTCAATTGCAAACGGGTACCCAACGCCTTATGCACCGCCTCCCAAAAATGCGATACGAAACGGCCATCACGATCCGAAACAATAGACTTTGGAGTACTGTGAAGCCTCACAATCTGCGCAATAAACACACGAGCCAATTTCTCTGGACCCCAAGTGTCCTTGATGCCCAGAAAATGTGCCGACTTGGTCAGATGATCAACAATCACCCATACGATATTCATGCCCGACCTCGATCTCGGCAAGCTCGTAATGAAATCCATCGATATATCTTCCCATTTCCATTCCGGAACGGGAAGTGACTGCAATAACTTGACCGATCGGCGATGCTCGATTTTGACCTGCTGACAAGTCAAACATCTCGCTACAAACTGTGCGACCTCCTCCTTCATATCATTCCACCAGAAATTCCTTTTCAAGTCCTTGTACATCTTACTCGACCTAGGATGAACGGAGTAAGGTGAAGCATGGGCCTCCCGCAAAATACTCTGTCTCAACTCTGAGTCGTTCGGCACACAAATCCGACTCTGGAATCTCAAAATACCATCCTCGTGAATCACAAACCCAGGAGACTTTCCCTTAAGGACGTTCTCTCGGATTTGAGTAATCATCGGATCCTCTAACTATTTCAACTTAATTTCATCGATCAAAGATGACGAAATCTCTAAAGCACAAAGTTGCCCGACAGCTCCAGGCAACAAAACCTCAGCATCTAACTCGATCAAAGCCCTCCGAAGCTCAGACTGAGATGTAAGGATCTCAAGCATTCGCAACGCCACCGGTTTCCGACTCAAGGCGTCGGCCACGACGTTTGCCTTGCCCGGATGATAAAGGATTTCGAGGTCATAATCCTTAATCACCTCTAACGACCTCCTCTGCCTCATATTCAACTCCCGCTGAGTAAATATGTATTTCAGACTTTTATGATCGGTAAAAATCTGACATGCAGAGCCGAAAAGATAGTGACGCCAAATCTTGAGCGCAAAAACAACTGCTGCTACCTCCAAATCATGAGTAGGGTAGTTAAGCTCATACGGCCTCAACTGTCTCGATGCATAAGCAATGGTCTTGCCGTGCTGCATCAATACGCACCCAAGACCCTAACCCAAAGCATCGCTATAAACGGCAAAACCCTCGTTGCCACATGGCAACGCCAAAACCGGGGCTGAAGTCAAATGCTTCTTCAGTTCCTCAAAACTCGACTGCCTCTCGTCATTCCAGACGAACTTCTCGGATTTCTGGAGCAACTGCGTAAGTGGCCGATCCAGTTTCGAGAAACCTTCGACGAACCTACGATAGTATCCAGCCAAACCCAAGAAACTACGGAGCTCTTTCACATTCTTGGGCGGTGCCCAATCCAACACTGCCTCAATCTTCTGCGGATCCACACGAACCCCCTCGGCTGAAATCACGTGACCTAAAAACATCACTTCCTTCAGCCAAAACTCACATTTCGAGAACTTTGCATAGAGTTGCTCAGTCCTCAAAATTTCTAATACTACCCGCAAATGATGGGCATGCTCTTCCTCATTCCTTGAATAAATAAGAATATCGTCAATGAAGACAACGACACACTTATCCAAATACTCGATAAAGACTTTGTTCATCAACTGCATTAACACCGCCGGCGCATTAGTTAACCCGAAAGGCATAACTACGAACTCATAATGTCCGTATCTCGTCCGAAAAGCTGTTTTCGGCACATCGGATTCTCTCACCCGGAGCTGATAGTACCCCGATTTCAAATCAATTTTCGAGAACACCGCAGCTCCCTGCAACTGATCGAACAAGTCATCAATTCTCGGCAAAGAATACTTGTTCTTGATGGTCACCTTGTTTAGTTCGCGATAGTCGATACACAAACGTAGTGAACCATCCTTCTTCCGCACAAACAGGACCGATGCGCCCCAAGGCGAGGCACTCGGTCGAACATACCCCGACTCAAGAAGCTCACTCAATTGCTTCTTCAACTCGGACATCTCTGAAGGTGCCATACGATACGGCGCCTTAGAAATAGGAGCTGCGCCCGGCTCTAACTCTATAGAAAACTCGACCTCACAATCCGGTGGCAATACCGGCAACTCGTCTGGAAATACATCAGGAAACTCACTAACGATTGGAATCGAAGACAGCTCAACTCCACTACTCTCTGCCTTCAAGGCGTAGCACCAATAGCCAGTAAACCCCTTACGCAGGAGTCTCATTGCCTTCAAGGCATTAATAACGAACTTCTGGTTTCCCCTCTTTCGCCCCGCGAAAGAGTGCTCGGTGCCGTCCTCGGCTAACATAGTGATGATTCTCGTGCGGTAGTTCATGATCGCACCATGCCGCTCGAGCCAATCATCCCCAAGAATCAAATCCTCACCCTCGATACCCACAACAATAAGATTAGAGGGCCAAGTCCTCTCACAAATAAACACAGGACAGTCTCGAACCTCCTGATAACCAACGATCCTATCACCGCTAGGAAGTTTAACGATGAAGGGTTCACAAGGCATCAAACAGTCGAGACTCAAACGGCGCACACACTCTAGAGATATGAACGAATGCGTAGCACCAGAATCGAAAAGCACACTGACAGGATGAGAAAGAATATGAACGGTACTGCCACGCCATGCCTTTGGGTCATCGGCTCTCCGCATCTCATAGACACACGGGTGAGCTGAGCCGACACTGGAAGCTCCCCCCTTAGCGGGCTGACCCCGACCTCTCCCTCGACTAGCACTCGGCGGAGATTGAGAAGCAAACGATCCTTGATTCACACTCGGTTCCCTAGGTGCAGGAATGGAAGTCCGGGCACCCACGATTCTCTCCCTATCGGCACAGAAAGCCGCCTTGTGGCCCGGTTGGCCACACTGATTACATGTCAACAAAGGACTCGGACAATTACGACTGATGTGGCTTGGCTGGCCAAAGTTAAAACACTTCACTTCCCGAGAAGGGGCACTGGCAGCCCTACGGGGAAACCCGGTAGATCGAGCTGGGCCACCACCAGCGGAAAAGTTAGCAGACTTGAATTTCTGCTGACCCCCACCTTTGTGGCCCGAAAAATTCCCGGCGGACTTCTGCTTCTTGCTCTCGCGGGCCGCCTCACTCGCCGTCACAGACATATCGTAAGCAAGGGCCCTACTCTGATAATCCTTCAAGGTAGTACAGACGAGCCCCGACATATAGTCCCGAATCGGCAACTTCATCCGTCTGGAAAAATGGAAAATTTTGTCGCTCTCCTCGACAACTTGGGTCTTCACATAACCCAACTCCTTGTTAAAATCAGCAATAGCTTGAGATACGGGGATATCCCGTGGTTGAGCATCATAGAAAGCATGTACCCGAGCCTGTCTGACCGGCCAAGGGCAATATTCAGTCTCCATCAATTCTTGAAACTCAGCCCATGAAACAGCATGATCTTTGGGCCCAACGGCCTTCCACCAGTCCGTAGCATCCCCAATGAGAAAGTACTGGGCAATAGGGACCTTACGGTCCTCGGGACAGTTGGTAGTAATGAAGACTTTAGATATCTCCTTGATCCACCCTTCCCAGCCAATCGGGTCTGAAGCTCCCGAAAACTGAGGAGGATGCATCTTGATGACATCTTGGAGCCAACGGTCCGCTCCGCCCCGATTAACATGGGCCTGATCCGGGTTCTGAACCGCCTGAGCTATTGCCGCCATTTGGTTCACCATTTGCTGCATAACGGCCGCAATACCAAGGTCGGCGCGCTCCTGAGAAGAAGCATGACTGTGGCGGTCGCCGGTACTGCCGGCTCCCGAAGACTGCGACGTGGCCGCCCCACCGGCTGCCCCACGTCCCCGGCCACGTCCACGACCACGTCCACGACCACGGCCTCTTCCAGCATCCATACTGAGGTTAAATAAGTAGCAAAAGCCATACGATGGTAAGTACAAGAAAAGAACAATCACAAATTGAGAATCAAAGGTGCGATAGAAGGGAATAAGGAACAGAGGAAGGAAAAACTTACGGACACTGGTAGTACCAGAATCATGGCAGCGTGACGATGATGTGCAAAACAAAACACAACAAGACCCAATAAACCGACAAGCCTAGGTATCCATAAACCAACCTTGCTCTGATACCATTTTCTGTAACACCCTCAAGATATTTGAGGTATATTACAGTGCCGTGAATCCCTATATGGGACCCACCAGGCTGAACAACATCATACTCATCGACTCACAGAAACGACAAAATAACACCTCGTCATAAAGACGCAAACAGAATAATCCACCCGGTTCAACCGGTCAATATAACATCATCATCCAACACAAACATAATAGGCAACAATACAATCCAGACGAACAAGAACTCTTAAGTACTCGAGTACAACTATTAGTTCAAAAACCACAAAAGATGAAAAGATAAAAGATACTAAGACGACACTCGTGCACAATCATCACGCACGGCCATCATCCGTGTACTGGTCGAGCGCCCGCTCGTCTCGATGAACCTGACCTGAAATTCATAAAACGAATTTTCCCAAAACGGGTCCCCAAAAGGGTTAGCAATTACGCTAGTACAAGTAACCAAATGAACTACTTACATCTTACACATACAGTAAATGCATGCAATCAAGAAAACATAGTTCCAAAACACTCATTTCCGGAAATGCCATAATCAAATCACATTTGTAAAAATGCACCACAATTAACCGTGGATCCACCCCTCCGTGGACCCCTACCGAGACCCCGTCGGATCTAACCCATAGTGGTTAAAAGCAAGCTCGCGGATACACCCCTCCGTGGACCCCTACCGAGACCCCGTCGGATCTAACCCATAGTGAGCATACACAAACACACAAGTCTTATGCAATACTACTACGTTAAGATTGTAAGTTCATAAGGATACTTGCCTCGATTGATAGACGGTGACAAGAACGGAACGGAAGAATCAAGCACGACCGCGAGGAACCGACGAATGAACTTAACGATTCGAATAACACAATCACAACCACTCCTAAACGATTACGGAAATGGAATACACCCGAAAACCTGCCTACGATTCATGTATATTCGTACAAAAATAACAACGAGGGCGGACCACAACCAAACCCTCTCGATTTCGCAAAACCATGAAAATATACCATGAATCCGTAGGAAAACTAATTATACCAACAAGATTAATCATATTCATCATGAATCCACCAACAAAACGGAACGGATCGGAAGAAAATCCCAAAACCCCCAAATCGCCCAAAAGTAGGGTTCTAAGAGATTTACCTTGGATTAGGATGAAAGATTCGTGTTGATGTTGATATAATACACCAAGAACTTAAGGAAGATGTTGGATGAGATGATTGGAGGAAGAAATCGCCAAGAATCGCCCGAAATCGCCACAACCGCGGAAAGGAGGAGGAAAGGGAAATAATACGCTCATCTTGGTCAACTCCCTGGTTTATATAGCCAAGGAGTGTTAGCGCGCGCTAATCCTCAAGGTTAGCGTGCGCTAACGAAACAAACTATAGTCCAGTAGCCAGATTTCTGGCCGTTAGCGTGCGCTTCTCCAAACGTAGCGTGCGCTAATAATCTCTCGGTAGCGCGCGCTATCGACCAATAACGTGCGCTACCTGGACATCAGCCGAATCCAGAAGCAACTGTCAGTACACACCTGATCCGGTTAGCGCGCGCTATCGACCAAACATAGCGTGCGCTAAAGTGTATCGGTAGCGCGCGCATTCGACCAATAGCGTGCGCTACCTGGGCATCAGCCAAGTCCAGTGGCAAACTGTCCAGTACTGGACATCCACACTAGCGCACGCTACCGGGCGTCTCAGCGTGCGCTAACTCCCAACATTAGCGTGCGCTAGGCTACGTAGCGTACGCTAATCCACCAGTCCAGAGGACTGGAATCAGCACTGCCACTCCCAGGGCTTGCCCTCTAGCGCGCGCTATGAAACAGTCGTAGCGTGCGCTACCAAGTGACCCCTAGCGTGCGCTATGCAGAAAATATAGCGTGCGCTAGGTACGAGATATAAACGGTTCACAACACCGGAATATGAACGAAACATCAAACGGAACACCTTAAAGCGCATCAAAACATAGAATGGATCCACGGCAACCCCGAAACAGCGGTTCCGCACAACAATAACGAATCTCAGATCAATGGATGACGGGAAAGATACACTGAAAGATACACGAGGGTCACTACGATCGAGAAATACACCGAAAAAAAAATGGAAATACAAGGGAATGAAAAATGCGGATATTACAAATGTCAAACCCAGTTGTAACTTGACTCTATGCATTTTTTAGTGCAAATCGAGATCAACGAGCTCTCTTGTATCAAATATAACTAGACCAAAACTTATGACCTCATTTCCCACTAACCGCATAGGACATCTACATGTTCACTTACAGGACAAAGAATCATATCTTGGTATTAAGTAGAGGCTGCTACTTGCCTACCAAGTTGCACATCGAGGTTGACCCACCAGCCGGTGATGTAACACCTTGAAAATGGTCGCTATTACAGTGTTGTGGATCCCGCAATGGGACCCACCAAGCGATACAAATACACAAATCAATTGTAATCTAATTATAGTACCGAACCACAAAATATTAATCATCACTCCGACGACAGGTTTATACGTCAAACGACTATAATCGCCATTACACACAGGAAGTATAAACCATATGAAGATGGAGTATTGACCAAATAATCATACAACTAAAAATAAATACTAAAAAGCAGAAATAAAATACACGGTTTAATAATAACCAGAAAAAGAAGACTTGGGGCCCCAAACTAGTATACTCCAAACCCTTCGTTGTCCCAATGCTTGGCCTTCTCTCGACCTAAAATACAACAACAAGTATTTCGCCCAAAACCACAGTGTCAAATATACATGATAATAAATCTCAAGATGTTATACAAATCATATACAATATATCTCAATGAAACAAAATCGACTGTTTACCATACCCCTCGGGCGTATGAAACAACCAATCGCAAACTGTTAGACATACGCAATCACACATGGTGTATGAACGACCAACCAATATGGCTCAACACGGACATCACAGTATGCCCGATCCGGAAATGTGTTCGTACACGTGTCTACTCCGTATACGGAATCCAGGATATATTTGGGATAATGTACCTAATTAGTCTCACAAAGTAATCGCCTCGTGTGCACAGTCCAATGTGGAACATCAACACACGACCATATGTGCCCGACTAAAAATTCCACACATAACCAACCGACACGCAGATATGATTTCAGAAATGTCATGATGCAACATGACAACAAAACTCAATTAATCATGTATCTAACAAGGATCAAAGAAACTCACCGAAGTGATGACAACGATCAATGAGACAAGCGATATCAAAGGTAGTGAAACTGGGAGTACATTCCCACAACGAAATGATCGATACGATTAACAACAACACCTCATTATGAATCATAGATTCATAAAGCATTATACATACACGAAATGTATAACATTCACCAGAATTATTTATCATTATAACCAAGCAAGATAACTTGCCTCAATCCCGGAGATGAAAAAAATAGTCTTTCAAATGAACCAACGACGTCCTTCGACAAACAACACTCACTCGAGCAAGAAACCTTGAATGAAGTACAATTCATTCAATAACACAATCTCACAATAACAACATCGAATACATGGAAATCAACATCCATAACTCAACACGAATAGTTCAAACTATTCCAATGAATATCAACCTCCTAATTTATGATCATATTAACATGTTCATAATGTTCTTCAATATTCATGATCATCTATCTTACAAGGATTGTCAAAACAAGTTCAAATAATCATCATATTATAACAATATCGTCATTAATCATTATAATCTTCCCAAGGACATTACCAATACTTAAACATGATTTCTTAAACAACCATCAATTACTAATTCATCAAGAATTTCGGATTTAACATCAAGTTTAACTTAACTATATCAAAAACTATGATATTTATCTCCCATTTCATCATTAGCTTCCTTTACAATAGTTAAACTTCTCAAGAACACTCAAACTATAAGTATTCATCCCTGATTATGTTAATCAATCAAGCAGGCTGAGTATAATTCTTCTAAAACATGATTATAACATCTAAGTATTCCTAGACATTAAGGATATACTCATTTCTAAGTCCTAATCATCATATTTTTCATTATGCGTTCATAAATTCAATATTAATCATATTTACTCTATCAATTTAACAACACATGAACTAATCATTAACAATATCTTCATCTTGGAATTAACACAAGATTAGACAACATACCTCTTTGAAGATGATGAACAACCTAAATGACTTCAAGAATCCACTATAATCCTGAAGCTCCCAAGCTCCAATCCAAGATATGAAGCTCCAAGGCAAGATAGAAGAGGCTTATAATCATTCAGGAGGGCAGGAGGATGATTTCTAGAGAGAAAATTCAGAGTTGGTTTGTGCAAAAATGAAAGATAAGACATGTCTTTATAATATACACTTCCATTAACATATGCTACCTACAAAGGTTAACGTACCCTAATATCCTTTACCTATGCTAACACCAGAGTATTACGTAGGTAAACATCCTTTAGAGGCTACTGCCTCAATTCTTACATTGACAACAAAAGAGGTATGTTATCGCAACATCAGTACATACGTTAATATAACGATGTTGCGTATGTATGGCCCATTGACTTGGCTGTCCAAATCAAGACAAAAGTTCCAGCCATGCAACGCCATGCACGATCTTACCCGTCGACAGTTGGGATGCGATTTGATACCCTCGGTTACGTATGTAATCGATCACGCTTAACGTGCATAACACTTGTAAAGATAGCGCACGCTAGATGCTAGACATAGTGTATGTTATGGCTAATGTACTTAGCCAAAAACATAACTCAACACAACATCTATCAGACGAACGTCAATTATGAATAGTTGATCCTAAAATATCCTGATATAATAAACATTGTATAAATCCAAATATAATAAAACGATACACACACCATACGTGTAATAGAACTATATAAAAATGAAAAATTATAGACGGATATTACAGTTGATTGGATTGCGCTGCTCTAGTGACTAACTTAATGTCACAAGAACATCTCCTACTGAATCCTGAAGTAAAAGGTTCACGTATACCTATCACAACCTTTCAGTCATTGACCATCCCAGAGCGAAATTCATATGACCGAATAGAGATGAGTTGAGTCCGAGTATACTAATCCCATTAGCATACCTATAACGTGTACTTCCACTAACCCTTATTGAATACATGCAATCTCTATGCCAAAGTACATGTTATACAAGTCTTATCTAAAATTAATGTTCAATTAAGTTTTATCGACTTGCAAACCAGTTAAGTATTCAAGCCCTAAACACTCCGAGTGCCTATCTCCTTATCTCATATGGAGTGGAACGTATGCTCTCAAATACAAGGACTATTATTCTATATACCAAAGCATGATGCCAATAATATACAATAATATAGCAATAATAAATATCTTATTCTATTGATGTTCATAATTACAATACAATGCCTTCAGTCTCTCATCCTCTGAGTGGCTTTCGATGACATATTCCTGATATATATATATACAACATACGGCTATAATTGCCACAATATACAAGAACCAAAAATATGAGTATAATCCATATGAAAATGGAGAATCCCCAAAACAGTACAAAATGCATAGAAATACATTACAACATGAATAAATTGGTCATCTACGTATATACCCGGTCCGAACACATGTTCTAGATGATAATATATACCTTAGGGTCCCCCGTAGGGACATCCCTGGTTGGATTACCCTCCGGGTGGCACATACCAAGTCAGGAGTTGGCCGAACTACCTAAACAATTACATATAGCCTAGACCCCTCGTCAAGGCAATCCCCTCGCTTTACCCGATCCAGAAGTCTCAAAATATCTCAACATTTGTACAACTTCAAAAATATCATATTCCAATCATATCATTCCACATTTCGCAGTATGTTTTCACATAACTTTGACGACGCAAGTATCAATTTGTTATCTAAAACTATGATTAACTTTTCTTTTCAATCGCATTTGAAATAACATTTTTAGGCATCCTCGATAAATCATTTATAAAATGCTATCATTCTATAAAACGGTAATCAATATCAGTCATCAAGTATTTACAGAAAATCTCTCACAAATCAATTTCAAAAACATTTTTGAAATCCTTTCGAAACACAGTTTATTTCAAAATCATTTTCAAACCCTAAAAGTCGTTAATTTGATTGAAAAATTATTTTAAAAAACATTTCAAAATATCAATATAGAATTGCTGAATTCAGAGCATGAACAAAACCATATGAAAAATAACGGGTTATACATATTGAATTACAATTTACACATAAAGCATGATCAAATACTTGCATGGCGACTTTATGGACAAGAACGTTTCGAACGATTTGAAATTAGGATTCAAAACTCTGAAATTTCCGACCTACAATAGGAATTCATAATAATCGGCATTAGGGCAATTCATTCTAATTTAAATAACATAGAAAACCCTAATTGAATCTCCTAGAGAATTTTTATCGGACAATTCGCGGACAATATCTGATTAGGGCGATTCGACGAAAGTTTTAAATTCTGTTATGCTAGAATTGATAAGAATAGCCCTGGGATACTTGATATATGATCATTTATGAATTCTAAACACCAATTCATAAAGAATGTAGAAAAATAACTTCAGGGTTCAGGGCCAGGTTTACCTCCAATCCGACGAAACCGCTGAAATTTGCTGAAGAGGACTTGCAGTTCAATTCTTGGGCGTTGATTACGCGTTTAAACTGCTCGAATGGAATTCCAAAGTGAGGGAAGAAGCCCTCTGTTCTTCCATGCTGATATGCCACGAAAATGGCTGAAAAAACGAGTTTATATCACAAGGAAAATCATCTAGGTCGGTTATAAGGGTAATAAGGTAAATTCACCGTGACAGACTGACACCCTTGTCTTGTTTCGATCATAAATTGCTCATTACGGATCAGAATGGTGTTGGTGATTTTAGTGTCACCATTCATTTTGTGTAATTAGAACTAATATGTGAGATAAGGGGTTTTATAATTTGTATTCTAATATATGTTCGGGTATGTGCGGAGTGCACACATGTATAAGATTGAATTATAATCCAGTATGATTATGTCAGGGGTCCGGGGGTAGAGCCCCCAGCGGTGGTCCCGCTGGGTTTGGGGCAGCGCCCCAAAAGGTCTTTGGAAATTTAGATTGGTAACTTAGTGATATTTCCGAATTTTAGAGGGAGATTGTGGTAAAATTGACTAATTTCGTCAGTTTGGAAAGCCATCCGTCTAACCCTAATTTCGGATCACTAATTAAGACCTAATGACGGCGCCGCCTCAAGTAACCCTAAAAATCGACCTAATGTAACCCTAATCCGACATGTATAAATAAGGCTCTCCTATTGAGTCTTAAAAAGGCCTTTTCATAGCTCTCTGTCTTTCTAACAAACCCAGAATTCTCTAGCCATTTGGCTTACATTTCTGTGCCTAGATTCGTAAGTGTCCCTTTGGATTATCCTAGGCTGAATTTCTTGTAATCCGGGAATAGGGTAGAAATATCAGTTCAGAAAGTGTTTCCACGATCCATTGGCAATCCGGATCTCCATCTTAAATCCTAATACCCCAAGAAATGGCTTTTCGTTTGTTCCATTGAAAGGCTAACTCAGTAATAAACAATCCTATTATATTTTAGTATTTTTAGATTTATCCTGAATTTATGGTGACTGATGTCAGTCCTGGCGCACAGCGCCTTCCAGAAAGGTCCGCACTTGTTTTTATTGACACACTTGTGGTACTCCATTTATACTTTGAATGGTCTAGAAGTATAATACTCAAAACGAGAATTGTAAATCTCGAGACAGATCAAACGATCTATTCACAGTTCGATCGACGAGTCTAGGACGGTCCGCAAAACATCGAGAAACAACGAAAAGGTCATTGAGACGTTGAAGTGAATTCTTAAGGTCTCATAAACAACTGTGAAGTATTCTAACAAGTATGGTTGTACCTGACAATATTAAGATGACCCTTAGTGAGACCGCAGGCTGGGTTCACTTCACCAGTCATAATTATATAGTAAAATACACAGTTAAGAAAAGTAATACATATAGGATAATGAGTTTTGCAATGAGAATAGTGTCAATCAATCACTAATCTCAATATAATACGGAGGACGTCGTATAATCGATATATGTTGATATTCAGAATCCTATGAGTTGAACGATAAGTTAAGAATGAAGAATGACAACAGTTACAAGTTCAACAAAATGACAAAACAATTCAGAAAATGGCTCGAATATTATAATTTATTTTAGGGGTAAAAATCTGGGGTCTCACAGCTGTCCTAATCAAGCCAAAAGTTCCACCCATGCTGGTAGGCATGTGCGGCCCTACACGCCAAAAGTAGATGCGATTTGATTTCCTTTATTACATAGGCAATTGGTATAACATAACGTACATAACCTTCAGTACTTTAGCATACTCTAGCTACATCATGTAACGTACGCTAAGGTTAAGATACTTAGCCAAAATCCAAAATCATCATGCAACAGCCGACGGACAAAACGATACGTCCGCCAAACATGAATAGTTTGATTCCAAAATACTCTAGCACGATAAACATTGTATAAATCTAAATACAATACAAGAATACATGTACAATTCCAACTGAATACATACAAACAACCATATAAAAATAAAGAACTACAACAAATATTACACTCAATATACCACACATGGATTTTTTGGACTATTGGAGCCAGCGAGTGTAAGCGGCAAGAAATACACTATTATTGTAGTTCTTGACTACATAAGACACATATGGACTATTATTTCAATTACCAGACCTATTGAAACAACTCCAAATCCAGAAGAGATAAAGTATCTAAATGAGCAAAGCTGATTGAGAAACAATAAGAAAACCCCAATCTGGATCATAGGATCGAATCAAATTAAGTGACCTTGAAATAAACTAAATTGTATTTTTTCAAAACGGGCATAAATTGTGTTTATCAATGGAGGAAATAGCCTTGAACAAATTCATTGCCGTATGGCTGATCGGAGTTAGGCTATTACTCAAAAATGAAGGATCATGCAAAAATGAAAGACAAGACATGTCTTTATAATTTGTATTTTCTATAACGTATGCTACCTCTCCTAGTTAATGTCCAATAACATGTATTACGTATGATAACACCTCAGTGTTACGTACGTAAACCTCCTCCAGAGGCCACTGACTTACTTAGTAAATTGCTTTACGTAGGCTGTCAAACATAACGTAGGTAACCTTTCCAACATTACATACGCTACCACTTCAATGTTGCGTATGTAATGCCCATTGACTTCGCTGTCTTAATCAAGCCAAAACTTCCACCCATGCTTGTAGCCATGCGCAGCCCTACACGCGAAAAGTAGATGCGATCTGATTTCCTTTGTTACATATGCAATCGGTATAACATAACGTACGTAACCATCATTACTCTAGCATACTCTAGCTACATCATGTAGCGTACGCTAAGGCTAAGATAATTGTCCAAAAACACAAATCACCATGCAACATCAGACGGACAAAACGATACGTACGCCAAACATGAATAGTTTGATTCCGAAATACCCTAACACAATAAATATTGTATAAATCCAAATACAATACAAGAATACTTGTACAATTCCAACTTAATTCATACAAAAATAAAGAATTATAGCGGATATTACACTCAGAATACTACACACGGATTTATTTGGACCATTGGAGCCAGTGAGTGTAAGCGGCAAGAAATACATTATTACTGTAGTTCTCGACTACATAAGACACACATGGACTATTATTTCAATTACCAGACCTATTGAAACAACTCCAAATCCAGAAGAGATAAAGTATCCAAAAGAGCAAAGCTGACTGAGAAACTAAATTTCTCAACAACACAATAATAAAATATTGTAATAAAAATTGGACAGATCAGCAACAAGTCCCCTCCCCCCCCCCCCCCCCCAAAAAAAAAAAAACAAAAGAAAATAAAGTTGTTGAGGGGATAAACAGAACAATCACAGAAGCTGCAAGAACAATGGTTGCAAAAGCCAAACCCCCTCAAATATTTTGAGCAAAAGCGGTCAATACAGGTTTTTAGGTTCAAAATAGGTGCATGACCAGCAAGCATTCAGTATAGCACCTTATCAACTTTGGAATGAGAGAACTTTATCGACAACTCACCTCGAAGTATTTGATGTAAAATGCATCATACACAACAATGGGAAAAAGCATCTAAAAACATTCTAAGAAAATGTTGGTGAATGAATTCTAATGGGATACTTAGATACTGGGAGAGTATATAGGATTCTCAACAAAACAATCATGGTGATTTAAGAATCCATACATGTCAAATTTGATGAAGCTGAGGTCAGCATCATTTATGTTTATGCAAGATCCCTAAGAATTACCTGAGGAACCAACTGAAGAAAACAATCTTTTAAATATACCTCACTGTGGATAATAATCAAATGATGAACCATAAGATCCACCAAAAGACACAATCGGCACTCAACAAGTAAATAACTCCTCAACTCTTTCTATAAACAATGATCAACCAGAAGTTGCCTCAACTAATGAAGAAACCAGATAAACAGGGCACCTCAACCAAAATTAAACTAGACACAAGACGGCTCAAAGATCATCCACAAGAGCTAGTAATTGAAAATCCAAGATCTAGAGTAAGAAACAGATCTTCAACAACCAAAGAATATCTACTTGTATGTTATCTATCACAAATAGAACAAACAACCATTAGTGAAGTTCCAATTTAAAAGATGACTGGATCGACACAATTTAATAAAGACTTAATTAATTTGAGAGAAATAAAGTATGGGAACTGGTTCCTAAACCAGAACACAAAAAATTCGTAGGCACGAGATGGGTTTAAAGGGACAAATGAATGAAGATAGAGAAGTGATGAAGAACAAGGAAATACTAGTATCCAAGGGTTACTACCAAGCATAATGAATTGACTTCAAAGAAACCTTTGCTCTAGTGGCCACACTTGAGGCTACTAGAATATCTCTAGCATATGAAGCTCACAAAGACTTCAAAGCATGTCAAATAAATGTAAATGGTGCATTTTTACAAGGAGATCTAGCAAAAGAGGCATATGTCCTACAACCCCTAGCCTCGAAGTAAATGAACAAGATGACAAGGTCTAAAAATTGAAGAAGACCATATATGGACTAAAGCAACCCCAAGAGCCTGGTATGCATCATATACATTCTTACTCGAAAAGGGGTTTTGAAAAATGAATAGTTGACAAGACTCTGTTTAGAATTGAATATGATGTATATATACTTCTAGTTCAAGTATATGTAAATGACATCATCTTTGGCTCAACCAAAAAAGAGATGTGTGAAAGATTCTCCAAACTTATGTAAGGAAAATTCGAAATGAGCATGATGGGAGGACTATCTTTCTGGACCTACAAATCAAGCAGTTGCTTCATGTAACCTTTACAAATCAAGCTAAATACCCCACAGAACTTATCAACAAGTTTGGTGTTGAAGGAAAAACTTTTACCAGAATTACAATGAAAAATAATGCTCAAATAGACAGGGTCCCTTCTCGTAAGCTAGTAGACCAAAAGAATTTCAAAGGAACCATTGGCTCATTGTTGTAACTGACATCCAATAAACTAGATATAACTTATGTAGTTGGATTATGTGCAAGATATCAAGTTAATCCAAAGAAAAACCATGTTATTATTGCAAATATCTTGAGATACTTAAAAGGAACTCCAACATCTGGATTGTGGTATCTAAAGAATAAGAATTCGATCTGGTTCGATACCAAGGCTCAGACTTTAGAGAATGCGACCTAAAAAGGAGCACATCACGAAGGTTCCAACTATTAGGGGGAAGACTAGTCTCCTAGTTTAGCAAGAAGCGGCAGCCTACTGCCACCTCCACGGTAGAAGCAGAATATCTAGTTGTCTGAAGTTGTTGTGCTCAATTCATTTGAATGAAACTGCATCTCAGCGATTATGATATCATCAAAAGAGAAATTAAAATGATGTGTGACAACACAAGCGCCATTGCAATTTTAAAAAATCATGTTCAACACCCCAGAACAAAGCATATGGCATACGACATCACTTAAAATGAGGTAAAGTGGAAGAAATGGGAATATTTAATACACCAATATGAAAAAATAACCATCAGATATACTCACAAAACTACTATGCTAATATAGACATCGTGAACTACAAAATGAACTTGGCATTACTAAGTATAACTAAACCAGTAGATACTGGAAATCGAAAGACATAAGCAGACTTGGTCAAAGGATCAACCAACCCAAAGACCAATATGAAAAGTCAAAAATAGTGAATAGATGGAATAATGAATTTAGTGGGAATCAATTTTTTAATACCAAATCATAAAATTTATAAGTTCTATATCCTCATTCATAAAACTATAAGTTTTAGTACCATTTTGATTAAAAAGACTAAAATGTCCTCTCTTTTGTTGTATTGTTGACTTCTCACTTTTTTTTATTTAATTTAAACTAATTTTCTTCTCTTTTTTCTTTTTTACTTTCCTCCTCCGATCGATATTAATGTCCAACAACCAAAATTTAACTACAAACATATACATCAAAACAACACAACCATTTTATTTTTGACAAAGGGTCTCTAAAAAATCTTATAGAAATCACAAGATTGTTTGAAAAGAAAAGTTGACATTGAAATAGGACTTCATTTGTCCTGCTTCTGAGTTCATAAAGAAGGTATGCATCAGTATTTGAACGATGAAAAACAAAATTCCCGATCTGTTCTTACGGACACGATCGCTGCACACGATGGGAAGCCACCGTGTGCAATGATCGTGTGCAACGACCTTGACATCGTGCGCACCACTAACGTGTACACGATCGTTTAACATGATTGTCTACAATCGTGTGCAGCGATCGTGTTCATGGACAGAAACTTGCACACGATCACTGTACACGGTAGTATATGACCGTGTGCATCGGTAGTGTCCAAGGCAGACCATTTTATAATATTGTTCGCTCATTTTTCTGAATAGTTATTCATCTTTTTGTAATCAGATGTCATGGCAGCGTATTTTGATACATCACGGTGGTCATTGGGAGCAATCGACATATGTAGACGGGGACTCCTTCTTTGTCTATATCGACACGAGCAAAGTTAGTCGTGCAAACCTCGTGGGGGTTATCAGAGAGGGTTTGGGTGGTCCAAATGAGTCCGATTACAAATTATGGTACTTGACACACATGGCCAAGGGAAACAAAGTAAAAGTCCTATTACGGGGCGATACCGAGATACTTCGATTACTAGTAGAATACAAGGAGGATCCTGAGGTCTATGTTGAGAACAACAGCTCCTCCACTCCCGAGGTTAATATGGGATGTAGCAGATCGAGAGTAGAGCCCGGCAACATAAATTATGACATGCCTTCCAAAGAGTATCAATACGAGGAAGATGAGGAAGACGAGGAAGATGAGGAGATGCATACATCCGAAGATGAAGATTGTTGTAAAGACTTGCTTGAGTCACTATCTGCGGAATTTCTTTCTTGGGTTCGCCAACCGGCCCAAATGGATAGGATTATGAGTCGTCGGAACTTCTCATCCGACCATCAATCTGCGAGCGAGCATGAGCATCTACAATCAATGCGTAACTGGATCATTCCATTTCCGGACCCCGGTAGTGCCGGGACTTTGGGTTGGGTCGAGCAGCCTCCACCGATTACCGGTCAGCTAGAGGTGGGGTCCACCTTTCGTTCCAAGACAGAGTTGAGGATAACTGTAGGAATGTATCATTTGGAAAACATGCTACAGTGTATCACTGATCGTTCCGCCGATAAACGTATAGTGTTTGTCTGTAAGAGTGGGCGAAAAAATTGTCAGTTTAGGTTGTGTGCTATTGAGGGTGCAACTATTTGGAGAATTACTAAGTTGACATTGGAGCACAGCTGTCACCCTGATTTGAACCGTGCTGCCGCACGATCAGTCACTTCTGAGGTTGCCGCCCATTATTTTGCTAAAAGATTGACCGGTGAGGGGGTCACTTTGAGGCCAAAGGAGGTGATTGCAGAGATGTGTACGGAGTACGGCATTGACATGCTATACAGTTTTGCTCTCCGGACGAGGAATATAGCCATAGAGAATATATATGGCGGCTTTGATGAGTCGTATCAGAGGCTCCCATGTTATCTGTATTTGTTAAAACAGCGTAATCCAGGGACAATTTATGATTTGCAGACGACTCGTGAGGGAGTGTTTTGCCACATGTTCGTTGCACTTGGACAGAGTATTAGGGCATTTGATACGTGCCTTCGACCGGTGATTATAGTTGAAGGAATAAAGGAACTCTATTTGCGGCCGTCACATTTGACGGGAACGAGCAAGTATTTCCTCTTGCTGTTGGTCTCGGTCCGATAGAGAACGACGAGTCATGGACTTATTTTCTGTATAACCTGCGCAGATGCTACAATCCGATGGAAGATTTACTGATTGTGAGTGACCAACATAAGAGCATTCAGAATGCTGTTTGAGCCATCTATCCGAATGCATTCCACGGGTTGTACTATCACCATCTTGCAAAAAATCTGACCTCCTATGGTGCGCATGCTATAGGACTCTTTAGAACTGCTGCCTACACGCATCGAGAAGAAGGTTTTGAAAACTACTTTTCGAAACTACATATCGAAAGCCTTAGTGGGGCTCACAGGCGCCTTTCTGAAATTGGGCCAGAGAGGTGGGCTAGGTCAAAGTGTCCCGTACGACGCTATTGTTAGGAGTATGCCCTCGAATGCCACTCAGAGGTTGTTGAGAGAGGGCATTGTACTTGTAATTATGTAAACCATTTATATAAGGCAAATGAATGTTTCTTTATTTACTGGTAGTTATTGGCATTCCTAACTCGTAAATAAACATATAGAAACTAGTCCGTGTATTTGAGAGCAAAACGTTCCACTCCTTATTGGATAAGGGGGTCGGCACTGGAAAGGTTATAGCTCAAATACTTAATCGTTCGCAAGTCGATGAAACTTGGTAGGCGTTAAGTTTATGTGAAGACTTGTATGACGTGTTCTTTGACATAGAGAGTGCCTGTCGAACACTAATGGTTAGTGGGAGCACACGTTATAGGTATGCTAATTGGATTAGTGTACTCGAACCGACTCACCCTCGATTCGTCACATGGATTTCACTCCGGACACCAATGACGGAATCGAAAGGTTGTGATAGGTATTCGTGAACCTTCGACTTGAGGATTTAGTAGGGATGTGCTTGTGACGTCAAGATTTTCATTAGAGTAGTTCGACCACCGTAAACCTAAGGCGGGGTCAACCTCGACGTGCATCTTAACGGCAAGTAGCAGGTCCTACCAATACCAAGATAGAATTCTTTCTCCCGTTAGTGAGCGGGTTATATGTCCTATGCGGTTATTATCGCGGATGAGATCATAAGTCTTTGGCCAAAGCATTGGAGCTAGTTGTATTAGATACACGGCACTCGATGATCTCGATTTGCATTAACGCATGCATAGCGTCAATACAGATAGGGTTTGGTGACCGTGACCTATAACTTGATCGGGACATTTGAAAGAAGGGTTTATACGTATACTGGTATTCACGACAGAATGGTTCTTGAATGATCCCAATCATTCGTTCTTAGTCGGGGTACAGTGTAGGCCAACAGGCTGGCTAGGTGGTGCTACTACTCTTTGGTTCCTCCCATTGCTGACTGAGACGGACCTACCGAGTCGCGCATTAGGATTGACGACGGAATGAATTGAGCTAATTCTCTCATTATGAATATTGGATATTGGATATCTAAATTTGGGACATTGGATGTTTAAATCGATTTATCGGATAAATTGATTTACGGCTTAATGGATTAAATATATCACTGGGTGATTAATTTAATTCATGAATATAATTATTTCTTGGAGAAATTAATTATGTTATTTTGTATTTGATATGTTTAATTAATTGGATTAATTAATCGACACGAATACATCGGAACAGAATCGGAGTTTATCTGTTTGGACTCACGGGAGTCCGAAACGAACCGAACTCATTCGTTTTTCATGATAGCCGCCCCATTATGCTTCCACCCACTTTCCCATTGTCTTTTCTTTCATTTATTAAGTGATGATAATTACTTGGTGGGACAAGACTTCATGTTACATGAGTTGTAAACATGAGGGTGGAAATAATATAAGATGATGTCTTTGACAAACTCTCCCACTTACTTGATTCCATTTCCAACGTGAGGTTGAAGAGGAGAGAGAGATAGAAGTCTTCTTCATCATCTTCATTATTCATCTTCTTCATTCATCTTCTTCACAACTTCTTAGAGATATTTTGTGAGGAAATATTGAGAGAGATAGATATTCATACACTTAGAGTGATATTAATATCTATAACAAGCTTCATCACCTAGCTCTAGCCGTATCCTCGGAGGATAGCAAGGTGTTGTCATTCCGTTCGTTTTTCCGGCGCGTGGCAAGTAGAGACGCGGTGCTTTCGGCGTTGGATCGTTCAAGGGCTTGGAGCGGATTGAACTCGTAGAGATCAAACTAAAGCTTGGGGAATAGCTCAAGAGAAGGTTACCATTTAATCAACGGACTTCGAGGGTTAGTTTCTTACGACTCTTGCTTTTCGTTTTTGATATTCGTATATACGTAGCTCGATCGATCCTCGTAGGGATTCGAATCGAATTAATTTTCTTTTTACCGCTTCCGCTGGGCCTTCGTTTTAGGCACCGAATCCCAACAGTGGTATCGGAGCGTAGGTCTTGCGATCGTATATACGATATTGGCATTTGGAATGCTCGATTAGATGGTGAATGATTTGGAATCACTTTAGTCATAATCGTGGTATATGTTTTTCGTTCGTAATAATTGTATTTTTCGTAAGCTTATGTCTAAATATAAATCTTAAATTTCTGGGAAATATGATTTATATTGAAGATATGAAAGTCGTAAAATATTGATATTGGATATCCGGTCGAAAATCTAGCCCCGAATCGTCGTCGGACGACTTTTTGGACAAAAAGGGTATTTTGGCCGAGAATGACTCGACCGTGTCCTGGGTGACACGGTCGTGTCCGGCAAAGGTGGCCAGCACTGCTCGAGACCCGACCGTGTCGAGACACGGGCGTGTCCGCCGAAGTGACTCGACCGTGTCTGGATGACACGGCCGTGTCGGCGATCTACCAAGTCATCGCCAGCGACCCGACCGTGTCCTAGGACTCGGTCGTGTCTGGCCGGATTCTTCCGAGCGTGACTCGGCCAAGCCAGCGTGATCGCCGGTAAGTGCCGAGGTGACTCGGCCATGCCGGCGTTTTCACCCCGCTCGATTTTTCGTGTATTCTTGAAAATTAATCTCCCGCATGTTAAATTGGATTTAATATGATTAAAATGATTTATGGTATTTCATTTTATAAGGGAAATTTAATTAATTGGAATATTTATGGTCGATCAATTATTTTGAACGTTATCAAATTACCGATTGTGTGAATCGATTGGATCGGTTCATATTGTTGATTGGATCAATGTATCTCTACGCTTTCCATTTATATAGTATTTATTGGATGAATGTTTTTGAATGGGGATGTGGTTCGTGGACTTAGATTTGAATCGTTCGTTTTATTCGATTGGGTTGTAAAGGCCGTTTGAGCCTATTTATTTTACTAGAAATGTTTGTATCTAGGATGCAATTTTCGATGTAAAATTTATATGTAATGACGAAGACCGGAGGAAGATCCATTTCGAGAAGACGAAGATTCAAGACGAAGACTTGTAATTAGATTACGAAGTTTTTGTTTTCTAGGAACGGTCCATGAACCACATGTTGGTAGCAACTAGGTTGTGAATGGTTGTTTCATATTGTATGAATGCCTCAAACGCGCTAATATGATTAATGTGCAAAGTGTAACGTTAATCGCGAAAATTCTCCCACTATAAATAATTAAGTTTATAAGGTTTCAAGGTTTTCCTTCCTCCATCGAAGTTTTCGGAAATTGAAATCCAAACCGGATGTGCTATGCTTCCGAGTTATCGGGGTAGTCATTCGGGAGGATTCGGATAAATTACCGAGAGCGCATTGGATGCCTTCGGTTGGAGCAAATTTTATCCCTAGATACCCGATAGGTTGCCGGATAAGATTCAATTGTGAAACGGATTTGCGTCGATGGTATAAACTTAACTTGTTCACGAACCATAGAAATCGTATAGGTTGAGGGGAGTGAACAAGGGGAAAAAGAAGATCGAATCATCCATTAGATGGGTTGGTGTTGGACACCACTTTATGAAAATTAATAGACTAGAAACCTGTTCGGTTGCCCTCTATTAAGATTTATAAAGAACTCGATCACCACTATGAAGTAGAGCGACGATACTTCCGGATATCACATGGGAGTGTGTTATTCCGATAAAAAAAGTGGGAGTCGGTAACAAGAATAGAAAAGACCTTAAATTCTATACTCGTAACATAATTGAATGAGTCACTAATTAACTGCTATACTTAATGCATAAATCTCAATATGACAATGAATCCACTCGCAATTCTACTCGAAAAGAACACCTTAATGGGACCTAACTTTGTGGATTGGCTCCGCAATCTGATGATTGTCCTCAGTATAGAGGCATTGGGATACGTCTTGGAGACGGACATTCCGGCGCCTCCTATGCGGACTCGAGCCAATCAGGAAGAGATTGAAAACCACGAAAAGTGGGTTAAGGATGACGTGAAAGTCCATGCTTATATGATGGCTTCCATGTCTAATGAGCTTAGAGCTCATGAGAAAATGACTTCGCTAGCGATTCTATCTCACTTAACCGAGCTTTATGGTGAGCACAGTGAATCGCTAGATATGAGATATCCAAGCAACCGCTCGGTGCAAGGATGAAGGAAGGTGAGAAAGTTGGGGAACACGTCCTCAAAATGATATCCATGATCGAGAGATTGGAGGCTCTTGATTTTAAAATGGATACTTCTCTCCAAACCGACCTTATCCTACAGTCTCTCCTCGATTCCTTCTCACGGCTTGTTATGAACTTCAACCGCAATGAGATTGCATGTAATTTAGCCGGGCTAATGAACAAGCGGTGACCGCTCGGCCTCGGATGAAGACCCGCGGATGAAGGAGTCTCGCACTTGTGATTTCTTACGGACTTCTAAGTCTAAGAATAAGAAGAAAAAGACCAAGAAGCGGACTGGACCACAAGCTAAGGACCTTAAGGGAAAGGGCAAGGCCCGATGGTTCCAAAGAACAAGAAGAAGAAGGATGCTTGTCTCAAGTGCGGTGAGCCGGGCCACCGGGCTAGAGACTGTCCGATTCTTCATGGCACTTCGTGCTGTAACTTTTAGTTTTGGAAACAAATTGTTCTCTTGTATTTTCTACTTCTGAATCTGGATTCTCGTGCTAGTTCTCATATTTGTACCGTGAATCGATCTGAACAAAGTAGGAAGCTTGGAGCCGGAGAAGTTATGATCACAATGGAAGCGGGCATAGTGTCGAGGCGACCACATACGATCACTTCTTTTGGGTTTAGAATCCGCTTTGTTTTGACTTTAGAAGATGTACTTGTTTTGCCCAAGGCACAAAACATTGTATCCATTCCGGTCATGGACCGAAAAGGCTTTTCATTTTTCATTGGTGATGGTTCTGCAAAATTTATTTTAGAAATAAACTAGTGGGTACCGCTACATTGTTGAATGGATTGTATCATCTAAATCTCAAGAACAAAGTAGTTGTGAATACTATGACTAGAAAACGTGGTAGGGATGAAACCAATCAAGTTTTGAAATGGCATCTTAGACTTGGTCATATTGGTCGACCAAGGTTTACAAGATGGAAAAAGATGGACTTATGGGTCCATTGGGATCGGATCCCTTTCCTACTTGTGAATCTTGCCTTAAAGGCAAAATGACTAAGTCCCCTTCACAGGGACTTTTGAAAGAGCCGCTAATAAACTGGGATTAATCCATACCGACGTATGTGGTGCTTTAGAAGCAGCACGTGACGGATATAAATATTTCATTACGTTTACAGATGATCATACTAGGTATGGTTATGTATACTTAATGAAACATAAATCCGAGGCCTTTGAGAAATTCCAGGAATTCAAGGCCCTGGTCGAGAAACAAACTGGTAATCATATCAAAGCACTTCGGTCGGACCGAGGTGGTGAGTATATGAGTACGGAGTTTGACGAGTTCCTTAAGGAACATGGAATAGTTTCACAACTAACACCTCTAGGTACTCCTCAGTTAAATGGTGTGTCAGAAAGAAGGAACCGGACCCTGTTGAACATGGTCCGGTCCATGCTGGGCTATACTGACTTGCCGATTTACCTGTGGGGGTATGCACTCCTGACTGCCGCGTATATCTTGAACAGATGTCCTTCCAAATCCGTTCCTAAAACTCCACATGAGATGTGGGAAGGAAGGAAACCAAGTCTTAATCACATTAGGATTTGGGGATGTCCCGCCTATGTCAAGAAGACTAAGGTGGAAAAGTTGGAAGCTAGGTCTGCGAAGGGACGTTTCATAGGATTCCCGTCTGGGACGATGGGATATCTATTCTACATGCCCGAAGATCGAAGGATCGTTGTTGCTTTACAAGCACACTTCCTGGAAGATGAGTTCATTCAGGAAGGCGGAGCAGGTAGAAGTATTTCTTTAGAAGAATACAATGAAACTCCTCGAGAGACACCTGTGCAAGAAACTGAACCGAACTTTCAAACACAAGTACAACCACCTCGTAGGTCTAGTAGGGTGTCTCATTTACTCGAGAGGTATGGGCTTGTGCACTTGGAGGAGCCGGGTCTCCATGAGGTTCCAAGTGATAGCCAAGAGACCGACCCAACAACCTATGACCAAGCGATGGTGGATGTAGACTCGCGAAATGGCGTGAAGCTATGGAAGCCGAGATAGACTCGATGCATGTCAATCAGTCTGACTCTAGTAGACCGCCCCAAGGGCATAGTGCCTATTGGGAACAAGTGGATCTACAAGAGAAAGACCGATGGTGATGGCAAGGTTGACGCCTATAAGGCCGGGCTTGTGGCAAAGGGTTATACCAAGAAGGAAGGGATCGACACACGATACCTTCTCGCCCGTAGCCATGATCAAGTCTATTCGCATGATGCTTGCTATAGCCGCCTACCACGATTATGAGATATGGCAAATGGACGTAAAGACGGCTTTCCTTAATGGATTCCTCGAGGAGGAAATCTATATGGAGCAACCTAAAGGCTTTGTGTCCAAGTCGATATTCGAAAGTGTGCAAGCTTGCGTTCCATTTATGGATCAAGCAAGCGTCGCGTAGTTGGAACCTTCGTTTTGACGAGGCGGTCAAAGAGTTTGACTTCGTGCAAAATGAATAGGAACCTTGTGTATACAAGAAGGTTAGTGGGAGCAAGATCGCATTCTTAGTACTATATGTAGATGACATTCTACTAATAGGAAATGATGTGGGAATGCTCGGTTACGTGAAAGCTTGGCTTTGAGTAATTTCTCCATGAAAGACTTGGGAGAAGCAACCTATATTCTTGGTATTCGGCTCTCCGGATAGAGCGAAGAGAACAATAGGCCTTTCCCAAGCCCTCTATATAGATAAGATCTTAAAGCGATTTAAGATGGATGATTCTAAAAGAGGGTTCCTACCGATGCAACATGGAATAAAACTCACCTTGAAGATGTGTCCTCAAAGTGAGGAACAACGCAAGGAAATGAGTAATATACCATATGCTTCGGCCGTGGGTAGCCTTATGTATGCTATGTTGTGTACAAGACTGACATCGCGCATGCCGTAAGCGTGGTGAGTAGGTTTCAGCAAACCTGTAGGGAACATTGGACTCAGAAAGAACGTTCTCAAGTACTTGAGAAGAACGAGAGATATGGTTCTTATGTATGGCGGTGAAGATTTGGATGTGGTGGGATTCACCGATTCGACTTCCAAGGACCAAGGACGACTCGATGTCCACTTCTGCTACATATTTACTCTTAATGGAGGAGCGATTCTTGGCGTAGTGCCAAGCAAAGCGCGACCGATGATTCCACCTGTCAGCCGAGTATCAAGCACCTCGGAGGCTTCCAAGGAAGGGTTCTGGATTAAGAAGTTTCGGGAGAACTTCAAATGATACCATGTGCCGAGTGCCTATTCCATTGCATCGCGACAACGACGAGTCAGAAGCACGTGCCAAGGAGCCGAGGTTTCACAACAAAGACCAAACATATTGAGAGGAAGTATCATCTCGTAAGAGAATTTGTTCGCAAGGGATACATTGTCCGCACAGAGTAGACTCGGCCGACAACGTCGCCGATCCATCGACAAGCCACTTTCTCACTAGCTTGGAGCGTCATCTAGAGAACATGGGTATTAGATACCATAGTGTGTGGCATTGAGTGCAAGTGGGAGATTGTTAGGAGTATGCCCTCGAATGCCACTCAGAGGTTGTTGAGAGAGGGCATTGTACTTGTAATTATGTAAACCATTTATATAAGGCAAATGAATGTTTCTTTATTTACTGGTAGTTACTGGCATTCCTAACTCGTAAATAAACATATAGAAACTAGTCCGTGTATTTGAGAGCAAAACGTTCCACTCCTTATAGGATAAGGGGGTCGGCACTGGAAAGGTTATAGCTCAAATACTTAATCGTTCGCAAGTCGATGAAACTTGACTGGGCGTTAAGTTTATGTGAAGACTTGTATGACGTGTTCTTTGACATGCAGAGTGCCTGTCGAACACTAATGGTTAGTGGGAGCACACGTTATAGGTATGCTAATTGTATTAGTGTACTCGAACCGACTCACCCTCGATTCGTCACATGGATTTCACTCCGGGACAGTCAATGACGGAATCGAAAGGTTGTGATAGGTATTCGTGAACCTTCGACTTGAGGATTTAGTAGGGATGTTCTTGTGACGTCAAGATTTTCATTAGAGTAGTTCGACCCTGTAAACCGGAAGGCGGGGGTCAACCTCGACGTGCATCTTAACGGGCAAGTAGCGAGTCCTATCAATACCAAGATAGAATTCTTTCTGCCGTTAGTTAGCGTGTTATATGTCCTATGCGGTTATTGGCGATGAGATCATAAGTCTTTGGCCAAAGCATTGGAGCTAGTTGTATTAGATACACGACACTCGATGATCTCGATTTGCATTAACGCATGCATAGCGTCAAGCACGTATAGGGTTTGACCGACCGTGACCCTATAACTTGATCGGGACATTTGAAAGAAGGGTTTATACGTATACCGGTATTCACGACAGAATGGTTCTTGAATGATCCCAATCATTCGTTCTTAGTCGGGGTACAGTGTAGGCCACCAGTCAAGCTAGGTGGTGCTACTACTCTTTGGTTCCTCCCATTGCCGATCGAGACGGACCTACCGAGTCGCGCATTAGGATTGACGACGGAATGAATTGAGCTAATTCTCTCATTATGAATATTGGATATTGGATATCTAAATTTGGGACATTGGATGTTTAAATCGATTTATCGGATAAATTGATTTACGGCTTAATGGATTAAATATATCACTGGGTGATTAATTTAATTCATGAATATAATTATTTCTTGGAGAAATTAATTATGTTATTTTGTGTTTGATATGTTTAATTAATTGGATTAATTAATCGACACAAATACATCGGAACAGAATCGGAGTTTATCTGTTTGGACTCACGGGAGTCCGAAACGAACCGAACTCATTCGTTTTTCATGATAGCCGCCCCATTATGCTTCCACCCACTTTCCCATTGTCTTTTCTTCCATTTATTAAGTGATGATAATTACTTGGTGGGGCAAGACTTCATGTTACATGAGTTGTAAACATGAGGGTGGAAATAATATAAGATGATGTCTTTGACAAACTCTCCCACTTACTTGATTCCATTTCCAACGTGAGGTTGAAGAGGAGAGAGAGATAGAAGTCTTCTTCATCATCTTCATTATTCATCTTCTTCATTCATCTTCTTCACAACTTCTTAGAGATATTTTGTGAGGAAATATTGAGAGAGATAGATATTCATACACTTAGAGTGATATTAATATCTATAACAAGCTTCATCACCTAGCTCTAGCCGTATCCTCGGAGGATAGCAAGGTGTTGTCATTCCGTTCGTTTTTCCGGCACGTGGCAAGTAGAGACGCGGTGCTTTCGGCGTTGGATCGTTCAAGGGCTTGGAGCGGATTGAACTCGTAGAGATCAAACTAAAGCTTGGGGAATAGCTCAAGAGAAGGTTACCATTTAATCAACGGACTTCGAGGGTTAGTTTCTTACGACTCTTGCTTTTCGTTTTTGATATTCGTATATACGTAGCTCGATCGATCCTCGTAGGGATTTGGATCGAATTAATTTTCGTTTTACCGCTTCCGCTGGGCCTTCGTTTTAGGCACCGAATCCCAACAACTATAACTTCTTGACATCCAATGCTGTTGAATGCTTTAATAATCATATGTTGTGGGCGAGGCGTTTACCTGTTTGCTCGTTACTTGAGATATTTCGCCTAATTTTAGAGAATTGGTTTGATGAGAAGCGGGGAGAAGCTACATCAAAAGACCATGAGTGGACAATGCACACTTTTGAAAAGCTTTCTAACTCTGTGCAAGCCAGTCTGACTCTTACCGTTCGAGCTACCACCCCACTTGTTTATAAAGTCGAAGAAAACAAAGTTTCTTATGAGATCGACCTTCGAACATGGACATGTTGTTGTTGAGAGTTTGATTTGGATCAGATTCCATGTCGTCATGCCGTTGCCGCTATAAGGTAATTGTTTATGCTGTTGTGTGCACATGGTCATGGCCATTCAATGTTTTAATACCAAGCTATCGTGTGCACACGGTCATGGCAGAATACACATGATCGTAACGCATGATGGGCACGATCGTAACCTACGATCGGCACGATCGTAACCCAATGGGCATGATCGTAACCCACGATGGGCACAATCGTAACCCACGATGAGCACGATCGTTACCCACGATGGGCACGATCGTAACCCAATGGGCACGATCGTAACCCACGATAGGCACGATCGTAACCCACGATGAGCACGATCGTAACCCCACGATTGCCATGATCGTAACCCACGATCGCCATGATCGTAACCTACGATGGAAAACGATCGGCACGATCGTAACCCACGATCGACACGATCGTAACACACGATCGGCACAATCGTGTTCTGCCATCGTGTGGAAAACAGGGCTGGTCTGGATTTATCCTACACCTCATCAATATCAAAAATACATTATCCTATACAACATCCTTGACATAATTTCTTATTGTAACAGGCGCGCCGGCAATGGTTTGTCCGTGTATGATTTTGTTAGTCGTTATTTCAAGCAACAAGGCCTTAGAGAGACTTATAAGGAGCATATTAGTCCCATCCCACATCCTGATGAGTGGAATGTCCCACCGGAGATATCATCCATCATTTGCATACCTCCAGAGGGGGTACGAAAAGCCGTCCGACCAAGGATGAGTCGCGCATGGTCCGCTGTTGAAAATTTGCCCGCAGGTGGACGGCCTCAGGTGTGCGGTAGGTGTAAAGGAACCAGCCACAACAGAAAATCTTGCAAAGCATTCATTCCCATAGGTGGTGTGGATTTGAATATCCCTGAAGAAACTCAAGGAATGGATGAACAAACGAGGCAAAGGCGCCGGCAGAAGAAGAGGTGTAGCATTTGCCGTAATGATGACTATGACATAAGGGGATGTCCATACCGTGAAACTTAAATTGCTTATGTACTTTTATATTTTGTGACTTACTAGCAACAATCATGTGCTGATATTTTGATCCTTGATGGACCATGTATTTATTCAGTATTCTGATTATTAGTTGAAATGGATAATTTTGTGTCTATTTTCTTTATCTTTGAATTGAAATTTAAGTGTTCAGTTATGTAAAGCAAATAAAGGTGATTATGGAGCCAAACATTAACCATAACAAAGTAGCTCACTTCAACGAGCAATAGTTTACAGCAAAGGGATATCCAAAGCATATAACTTTACAAAACAAAATTTAATCACCATCACATAAAAATATCTAATAATAACTTAAAAAAAACGATCACTTGGATCCCTTTTCCCCCATCTGCTGTTGTATCTTTAGTCTTGTATCACCATCTTCATGAATTTTCTCTTCTAAAATAACTTCTTTGCTTTTCTTCTCAGAAATCTCCAAATCATTATCATCATCACCATCTAGTATGACTGGAGTGCTCGAAGTGATTTTAAATAGGCCCTGTTTCATGGAACACATTATTTCGCAATGATAGTCACTACACATACAACAAAATCAAAAAACTTACTCTGAGCACTCTCGGCCTAGTTATGTATGGTGGGTTGGGAGGAGGAATCCTCCTTCTTCTTTTTGGTGGTGGTGCTTCGATTCCTCCTCAATCGATTTCTCGTAATCGGCCGCTCATTTCGCGTATTTGATTTTAATGGATTTTAACTAATGTTAATTGATTAGGGTTTGTAGTGAAAAGGGGGACTACGGTACATGTATTTCACTCTCAGTCAATGGAGATGGGCTTATATTGGAAAAAAGGGGGGGACCGACCCACGATGGGATTTTATAATAAAATAATTTGATGTTGGCCTTTGCAGTAAACACGATTGTGCACACAATCGCCGCGATCGTGTGTTCCAATCGTGTGACACGTTGGCAACCAGGTGTCACGTTGTCTTTGGTGTCAAATTGGCACTGTATCCACGTATGCACACGATCGTGTACACGGTCGTGTCCACGATGGAACACACGATCGTGTGCACAAGAACATCAAAAATTTTCACCAAATTCTCAAATTACTCGTCAATTTAAGTGTTGTTACTTATATATTAACAATTATTTGTTAACGATACACTTATTTAAAAAGTTATTGATTGAATTAACATAATATATTACATATCATGTGTCGTCTATCTGTTCTTAGTGTATTAGTTCGTACGGATAAGTTCAATCATCTGGATGAAATATCTCATATACTAATGAATTACAACGAAATGACAAATAAGAGTTTGTATAAGAAGCTATATAGTAATTAATGTTTGAACAAGCGATGTTTGAATCACAAAACATCATTCTAGATAACACAATAAATCAAATTGGCAAAAATACCAAAAGTTTATATGCACACGATCGTGTACACGGTCGTGCCCACGATGGGACACACGATCGTGTGCACAAGAACATCAAAAAATTTCACCAATTTCTCAAATTACTCGTCAATTTAGGTGTTGTTACTTATATATTAACAATTATTTATTAACGATACACTTATTTAAAAAGTTATTGATTGAATTAACATAATATATTGCATATCATGTGTCGTCTATCTGTTCTCAGTGTATTAGTTCGTACGGATAAGTTCAATCATCTGGATGAAATATCTCATATACTAATGAATTACAACGAAATGACAAATAGGAGTTTGTATAAGAATCTATATAGTAATTAATGTTTGAACAAGCGATGTTTGAATCACAAAACATCATTCTACATAATACAATAAATCAAATTGACAAAATACCAAAAGTTTATATGCACACGATCATGTACACGGTCGTGCCCACGATGGGACACACGATCGTGTGCACAAGAACATCAAAAAATTTCACCAATTTCTCAAATTACTCGTCAATTTAGGTGTTGTTACTTATATATTAACAATTATTTGTTAATAATACACTTATTTAAAAAGTTATTGATTTAATTAACATAATATATTGCATATCATGTGTCGTCTATCTGTTCTCAGTGTATTAGTTCGTATAGATAAGTTCAATCATCTGGATGAAATATCTCATATATTAATGAATTACAACGAAATGACAAAGAGGAGTTTGTATAAGAAGCTATATAGTAATTAATGTTTGAACAAGCGATGTTTGAATCACAAAACATCATTCTACATAACACAATAAATAAAATTGGCAAAAATACCAAAAGTTTATATGCACACGATCGTGTACACGGTCGTGCCCATGATGGGACACACGATCGTGTGCACAAGAATATCAAAAAAATTCACCAATTTCTCAAATTACTCGTCAATTTAGGTGTTGTTACTTATATATTAACAATTATTTGTTAACAATACACTTATTTAAAAAGTTATTGATTGAATTAACATAATATATTGCATATCATGTGTCGTCTATCTGTTCCCAGTGTATTAGTTCGTACGGATAAGTTCAATCATCTGGATGAAATATCTCATATACTAATTTAGGTGTTGTTACTTATATATTAACAATTATTTGTTAACAATACACTTATTTAAAAAGTTATTGATTGAATTAACATAATATAATGCATATCATGTGTCGTCTATCTGTTCTCAGTGTATTAGTTCGTACGGATAAGTTCAATCATCTAGATGAAATATCTCATATACTAATGAATTACAACGAAATGACAAATAGGAGTTTGTATAAGAAGCTATATAGTAATTAATGTTTGAATAAGCGATGTTTGAATCACAAAAAAATCCTTCTAGATAACACAATAAACCAAATAGGCAAAAATACCAAAAGTTTATATGCACATGATGGGACACACGGTCGGCCCACGATGGGACACACGATCGTGTGCATGGTTGTGCCCACGATGGTAATCACGGTCGTGTGCACACGGTCATGGCAGCCATCGTGCGCACACGACAGCATCAACCCATGACCGTGGGTAGGTTGCACACGATCGTGACACACGATGGCCACGATCGTGTGCATCCATCGTGTGTAACACAGAGCCCAAACATAAAGATTTAACAACACAACACGATCGTGACCCATGATGGTCATGATCGTGTTCATCCATCGTGTGTAATACAAAGCCAAAACATAAAGATTTAACAACACGACACATTCATTTTGCCAAAACTGTCTAAATACAACATAAATATTTAACAACACGACACATTAATCTAGTCACAACACAACACACCATAAACCATTTTACATGTCTAAAGACAACATAAAGATTTTAGCAGCTAAACCATATCGATATTTCTTAATATAGTTTTCATTAAGTTCCTTGATTTCGTGCCTTGCTCCTGGGTTTGCAGAGACGAGTCGAACCAAGTACATGCACGCGAAGGGGCCACAACTGTGATTGTCGTTTTGTATGAACTGTAGCTCTCGTGGCATAATTTTGAAACTCATCTCCGTGTCATACTTCTTCTTCGATTGGTTGTTCAGCCAATACCCGGATTGAGCTAGCACACGAGGCATCGACGATAATCGCGCAGTTGGTTGAATCGGTATCGACCATCTTCGTGGTGGTGTGACAAGGAATCGTACAACTCCACGGTCCATGTTATGATGTCAATCTTGATAGTCACCCAGTGGCTCTGGTCGAGGCAACAAATGGCAATGATCCGTTGAAACAAAATATGTAATCATATAAGATCATCACATCAAACATAGCGAATCATTTATAAATAGCGAATCATTTATAAATATAAATTTCAAATGGCAACAAATCGTCAATTATTTATAAATATAAATTTCAAACTTACTTCGTTGCAATTTAACCATGGAACCGCATGTGGTGTATTAAGACCTGTCATGTAGTTCTCGATGCATTTAGGAATTTTCCAATCCTTGTAAACCGGCTTCCCCGTCACCTTGATACCAAGTGGATCATCCGGATGGAGTCTTGCAAACTCGTTGGCCAAAACTAACTACAAAAAGCTAAACCACAAAATTAAAAAAAAATCCATATCACACCAATGATATACAAGCGAGTAGGTTATAGAACTTACGTAAAATAGGGAGCCAGAAAGTACAGTACCAACTCTAACGACACCAACACTACGGACTCCCCTCCGAAGCCTCGCTCGAGTTGCAAGCACATAACAGTCTATCACCTCGGCATCAAAGTCTTCACGGCTAGACTCTATCCGGTCAAATAACGTCTGGGTGAGAGCATGCCCAGTCTCTAAACACCGGACAATAGCATCACGTGGCTGCTCCCTCCTAAACTGTAGGTACAACTTCTTCAGAGCCTCGCTATCTCTTGGAGGCGCAACCACAAAAGGCTCCCGAAGAGCAGCAGATGGTCGACTCACTCTCGGTGGAAGACTACGCTCACCCAAATGCTGCGTTCCGGCACTCTCACCATCTTCATCACCCTCAGCATCCCTCTCACAACTATAACGATCAGAGAGCTATACAGCCGGCTGCTCGATCTCAAAAACTGGCTGCTCGATCTCAAATGGAGGCTGCTACTCAGGACCACCACCCTCACTTCGAAACATCACACTATAATGATGCTCGTCCTGAAACCAGTCGAACATCGTCCCATACTGCTGAAACAGCGCCTCAAATGGCTCATACCGATGCTCGTAATCAAGGGGCTGTTGAGTCCGATCAAAAGAATGATGAATGTGAGAATGGTGACTGTGCTGGACCTCAGAATGGTGGGTAGGCGGACGCTGAGAATGGTGACTTGGCTGACGCTGAGAATGGTGACTCGGCTGACGCTGAGAATGATGACTAGGCTGACGCTGAGAATGGTGACTGTAGGCTGCGCCAGAGACTGAGTGACGTGGAGGGTCAGGAATCCTCCGTTGGGCGCTGCTAACAGATGCAGAATGACGAGGCCTGTCATGGCTCCCAGCTGAGTAGTGCACCGGGCTCCTAGAACGTCTATGCATAGGTCCGAAGAAATCCACGATCCCAGAAAGCACCCGGCGAGAAACTCGAGCAATAAATCCAGACTCAGAATCGTCGTACAAGATCGCCTTCAAATGGCGATCGAAGTACTCATCCCTGCTCGTGTCCTGGGTGTGGTCCGAACAACGAAGTCCGTAGACACAACGCACCCTCTCTGGATGCCTCTCCCGGTCCGATGTCTCTGCACCATCTACTGGTGGGGTACTCTGCCGGCGTCGCTTCGACACTTTATGTGCCGACTCATATGTAATCAATTTTCCAGCAGCCTTCTTCAACCTATCCATAACTTTCTTCCTCGGGATCGGCGCAGGCTCATCCTCCTTATTCTTCACAGCTATTCTTACAGGCTTAATGAACTTAACGTCATATGGCGAGCCATTCTCAAAGCTCAGGTAGTAGTACTCAACCTCACCCTCCTCCAAATGCGGTAAAGAGGGAAGTATTTAGTGCTGCAAAATTAGTCATTAAATCATACCATTAGATGGGCAATCACTTAACATTTAAGAGATGAAGTCAGGAGAAAATACGTTTACAAATTTATGTACCTTATCGTCGAAGAAATGAGTGAAATCACAAAACATCTTCCTCGTAGTCCACATCAAACACCGGGGGACTTGGACAGATTTATCTCGAATACCACACAATGCTTCCAATGAAGGAATCATCTCATACGACCATATCTGTAAAGCCCAAACAGGACCATAGAAGTGATAGTCCTTGTGCTCTTGTCCCTCCTTCATGGCAACGTTGCCTATGTAGTAAGATAAAACCCCAAAGGCATAAGAACCCCAAGGAAACATATCCCACTGCTCAAAATCCTCAACTAATGCCCACGCCCATGTCTCGACCATCATGTCGTCACGGCATAGGATAAAGTAGTAGTATATATGCAAATTGGCAACCTTCACATAATCTCTTATGTCTCTACCAAAATCTCGAGCATTGAACCTCTTCCGCAGAACACTAACCTTAATATTTTTGCCATGGAGTATTCTGTGGAAAATACCGCCGATGTATGATGGTCGTCCTGGGGATGGAAGGTAGAGTTTCCAAAATGGAGTCCAGTGATCATGGCAAAATCACGGGTCGTAAAACGAATGGTCCTCCCACAAACCTGGAACCACGACTCATCCGGGGGGATTTGATCAACCTCCAATTGACGGGCAATCAAGTGATGTAGGGCAGTATTTGAACTCCCATTCCTCCTAACTTTAATCAAGCGCCCCAGGACCCGCTCGGTCAATCTCTCGATAGCTCGATCAGCAACTGCAGAATTGCGGCCCATACTTCTTAGTGTCTCAATGATCTCTTTAAATACTGCCTCCATATGTAAAGATTCACTTGATGTGTAACAAAACGCAATGTAGGTCTCTTCCATACGCAACCAGTCTGCAATATGGCCATACAACTCATAAGAATATGATAGAATGCTTAAGAGAACGAAAAAAAAATTCTACCTTGCACACGATCGCAGGCACACGATCGATGCCCGTCGTGTGAAGACCATCGTGTGCCACACGACGGTTCACACGACGGGCAATGATCGTATGCCTGCGATCGTGTGCAAGGCAGGAGCCTTTGGTCTTCTAGCACACGACGGCACACACGATCGACGACCGTCGTGTGTAACCATCGTGCCCACGAAAGACCATCGTGTACACGATGGTGTCATCTTCTTCAGCACGATCGTGGGACGATGAACAACCATCGTGGCACGACCGTGTGTGAATGAAAATACACTGACCGGTGGCTCATTGACGAATTCCTCTTCAGATGGAGTGTCACTAGCGGAACTTCTGGCGTCTTCAGATTCTCTGTGGTAGTCGGAGTTCGACATTTTGTGGCCGGCGAAGGGTTTCACGACGGGAGAGTTTTTTTGCAGAGAGATGAGGAGAGTTTTTTTGCAGAGGAAAATATTGAGTTGTGGGACCATTTTTTTATTGTTGTTTCGTTTTAATAATCTTCTTTTTTTATGTTTTTTTATCTTTTAGTGGTAGACTTTAAGGGTAATAAAGTCTTTTAACACATTTTGGTATCAAAAACTTATAGTTTTATGAATGGGGATATATAACTTGTTACTTTTATGTTTTGGTACTAAAAAAGAGAGATCCCATGAATTTATCCTCAAAATCTACTTTCGCACGTGGAAAACAAATAATGGATAACGTGCACAACTTACCAGGCAAAAATACTGGGAACGTGGAGCGAAAATGTCCCGTATCACATTACTTCTCCCAAAAATGAATACATCTTAAAATATGTACCTGCCACTAGGGGTGTTCAAAAATATCCGATATCCGACATCCGATCCGAAATATCCGAAAATCCGAAGTTCTGGATATTCGAAAATTCGGATATCTGATAATTTGGATATCCGAAGTTCGGATATCTGATAATTCGGATATCCGAAGTTCGGATATCTGGAACTTCGGATTCGGATATTGGATAGTAGTTTTCAGAAAAATTGAATATTTGGATATCCGAAATATCCGAAAATCCCTAAAATTTTTATTTTTTTTATATTTTAAATAATAAAAAGTATTCAGATATTTGGATATCCGATATCCATATTCGAAGTTTTTTTCGGATATTCGGATATCCGATATCCAAATCCGAATATTTTTTTCGAATATAAGGATATCCGAATAAAATTTTTATTTTTTTCCGGATATTTGGATATCCGGATATCCGAAATTTGGAATATCCGAAAACCGGATATCCGAAATTTCGGATACGGATATCGGATATCAAAATCTACTATCCGAAATTTCCGATATCCGAAAGTCCGGATATCCGATTTTGAACACCCCTACCTGCCACCAACGATAAAAGGAGATGGACCCCTGAGAAATAAACTTTTTAAAATGTAACACCCCGAGATATTCAGAATAATTACAGCGCCGTAAACCCTTTAAGTAAGGATTTACAAGGCTGATTTAAAAGAAATGTAAATATAAGACATCAATACTACGGAAATTCAAGTTTACAAAACCATTCAACTCGTTCAACGAGTAATTAATACAACCATATCGAAATGATATTAATACGACACGCGTACTCGAGCACTGAAATCAAAACAAGAAAACAAATCACCAACAACAACAAACATCACTGAACCCCTTCGTCGTCATGTCGGTACTGTGGCTGTTTCCCTGCTCCTCGGCTACCTGAACATCAAAACAAATGTCCAACCCCGAAGGGGTTAGCAAAACGATGCTAGTACAAGTATCATATTAAACAATTCGAATATGCATCAACAATACATCACAAGATACACCACACGGACTTCCGCTACCGGAATCCGACAATGCGAATCTACAAGATTCTATTAACACAACAAGGGTATTCCAATGATCCAGCGCCCTCAGCATAAATCCCAAGATGATCCCGTCGGACCAACACAGTGGAAATAACCCGTCCAATGATCCAGCGCCCTCAGCCTAGATCCCAAGATGATCCTGTCGGACCAACACGAGGTGGACATCCGATCCAGCGCCCTCAGCATAGATCGTACAACGTACACAAATACAACTCATGCATACACATATGCCAAATCATTATGTTCATCAACATGAACATACAAATACTAGATAACGAATATCATGACAATTCAACAAATTAATTTCCATGTTCAACAACATGAATAAACCACAAACATGCTCAAAATATCAATTTTAACACATTACGATACTTGCCTCGAAGATGGCAAGAACGAAACACTTCAATGATCTCAACACACTCGAAGGCTGCCTCCTTCGATCAACGTAGCAAGCTCGAACCTTAACAAAAGAAATGATATACAAATCATCTCAAGTCGAACGATCACCTAACAATTTGGTCTACGGCCCAAAAGCTCAAAATATGCAGTCTGCCTGAACCACTTAGCGTACGCTATGTACTCTACGTAGCGTGCGCTAAGCCTGCCTGTTAGCGTACGCTATCGTCTAAGCCAAGCGTACGCTAGCCATAGGCTGACAGTTCTCTCTGATCAGCCGACTGACTCGGATGATATCATAACGTACATTACGTACTAAACGTAGCATGCGTTAACTTATCCCCGATAGCGAACGTTAACTTACGTATGTTAGCGTGCGCTAACCGTGCATGGCGACACACGTGAGAAAATCGGATCTAACGGTGATGAACTCATGAATTCTATGGTGATAAAACAAGTCGTCCCCGAGCATATCATGCTAATAAGGTTGTGAAAGTTCTTTACGTACTAAATGACTATGAGATACAAAGATACGTATAATCATCACAACGCCATAGTTTATCTAGATCTTCAAGGGATATCCTGAGTTCAATCCGTTATAAGTCTCAAAACGTATGATCCTTCTATATAAACGCATAAGAACTTGAAAATCTCCATATACTGATCACAAATCGGTTAGAAAATGCTTAGGAGTCCATAAACTAAAAAGGTTCAAAGGTTCATACGATGAATAAGTGCCGAAACGTCGAAAATATCCTTCTAACACATGATGATCGATTTGAACGAAATAACTGACTATTAAAACATGATCAATCGTCCTTTAGAACACTACTAATATTGGTGAAGAATCACCTACCTCAAAGTAGTGAAGAACAAGGAGAAAATCGAAGTGATCCAACGTCGAAGGCTCGAACACCAATCCTCAATGATCTACAATCTTCAATACAAGCTAGGATGCTGATATGAAGTGTTTAGGATGTATGGAGTAATACTCTAAGTATAAGGATTCGGATGTGGGTAGAGAAAGGACTGAAAATACGAAAAGGATGCTGTCCTATTTATAGGAAATGGTTATTAGCGCGCGCTAGTCCATACTCATAGCGTGTGCTAACGGCTACTGACTTCACTGTACTCAGCACTTAGCGTGCGCTATGCACATGCCTGTAGCGTGCGCTAAGGCGTTGACTTGGCTTTTTCCCGAAAGCCGTCCAGGTTCATCCCGACACAATCCGACCAAGATCCCCGGCCTGATCTCACCTACCACACGTCTCAATCAAATTGACCATGCATAGCGTGCGCTAATGTTCCTTTGTAGCGTGCGCTATGGATCCATGTTAGCGTACGCTACACATAGCCGATAGCGTGCGCTACATGCGCAGAATTACAATTTTTAAATCACAATCATGAAATCATACGCTCGACAACGTCGGATTATGAAATACGGAGAATAATACTCAGACAAAAGTACAATAATTACAATATCACAAGTTGCAAAAACATATCAGAAATCTCGGGTATTACATCCTTCCTCCCTAAAAAGAAGTTTCGTCCCGAAACTTAAGATGAAAACAACTCCGGATATCTAGCCTTCATACTTTCCTCTGTTTCCCAAGTGGCCTCTTCAGCTCCATGTCGTGACCATTGAACTTTAACCAAGTGTATTGGTTTATTTCTCAACTGTTTGATCCGACTCTCAAGTATCTTGATTGGTCTCTCTTCGAAGGTGCCATCATTAGCTATCTCGATCTCGTCGAATTCAATGACGTGACTGGGGTCCGGTACATACTTCCGCAATTGGGATACATGAAACACATTGTGAACGTGACTCAGCGATGGCAGTAAGGCCAACCTGTATGCTAAATCTCCAACCCTCTCGAGGATCTCGAATGGTCCGATATATCTAGGACTAAGCTTGCCTCTCCTCCCAAAATGGAAAATCCCTCATGTAGGAGACACCTTCAATAGTACATGGTCTCCAGCGTCGAACTCTAGAGGGCGACGACGTACGTCTGCATAAGACTTCTGTCGACTCTGGGCAGTCAACAGTCTTTCTCGAATCAAAGTTATCTTCTCTTGAGTCTGAATTATCAATTCCGGTTCCGTCCCGATCAAATCCGAAGAATCATCCCAACACAGGGGTGATCGGCATCTTCTCCCGTATAAAGCTTCAAATGGTGTCATCTTAATAGAAGCATGCCAACTATTATTGTAAGTGAATTCAATCAATGGCAAATGAACTTCCCAATCAGTTGACCAATCAAAAGCACAGGCTCTAAGCATGTCCTCTACTGTCTGTATAGTCCTTTCGGACTGACCGTCCGTTTGGGGATGATAAGCCGTGCTAAAGTTGAGATCAGTCCCCAGAGCCCTGTGAACTGATTTCCAGAAGTGCGACACAAAACGACCATCTCGATCTGAAATAATGGTCTTCGGCGTCCCATGCAATCTGACTATCTCTGCAATAAATACTCGCGCCAATCTCTCGGGTCCCTATGTATCTTTAATCCCTAGGAAATGAGCCGACTTGGTTAGTCGATCGACTACAACCCAAATCATGTTCATTCCCGTTCTAGTCCTTGGCATACTGGTGATGAAATCCATCGAGATGTCCTCCCACTTCCATTCAGGGATCGGAAGCGGCTTTAACATTCCGGCGGGTCGCTGATGTTCAATCTTAACTTGCTGACAAGTCAAGCACCTCGAAACGTACTCTGCTACATCCTTCTTCATATTCCCCCACCAGAAGTTTTGTTTTAAATCCTTATACATCTTACTGCTGCCCGGGTGAATGAAATAGGGCGCGCTGTGAGCTTCCTTCAGAATAGTCCGTCTCAAATCATCATCATCGGGAACGCAAAGTCGACCCTGAAATCTCAGAACTCCATCATCTTGTATCACGAATCCTGGGGACTTTCCTTTCTTTGCTTCGTCACATAACCGAAGGATCAGAGAATCGTTCGACTGCTTAGATTTGATTTCCTCGACTAGTGACGAAGTCAGTTCCATCACATATAGTTTCCCTTGAATTCCTGGTGCCCATACTTCAATCCCTTCGCGGATCAGTTCTCGTTGAATGCTGGTTTGGGACGTAAGAGCTTCCAACACTCGAAGAGAAACAGGTTTACGGCTCAATGCATCGGCTACTACGTTTGCTTTCCCTGGATCATAGAAAATCTCCAAGTCGTAATCCTTGATCAGTTCCAGCCACCTTCTCTGCCTCATGTTTAATTCTTTCTGACTGAAAATGTACTTGAGGCTCTTATGGTCTGTAAAGATCTGACAATGAGTGCCGTACAAATAATGTCTCCAAATTTTCAAAGCAAAGACTACAGCTGCTAGCTAAAGATCATGAGTCGGGTAATTAACCTCGTATGGTTTCAACTGCCGAGAAGCATAGGCAATCACCTTATCTCTTTGCATCAACACACATCCCAGACCCTGATTTGAAGCGTCGTTGTACACCATGAATCCATCAGTTCCATCTGGTAATGCTAATATAGGTGCTGTCATCAGTCTCTTCTTAAGTTCATCAAAACCAGCCTGGCATTTCTCATCCCACTTGAACTTTTGAGTTTTCTGTAACAGCTGAGTGAGCAGACGAGCAATTTTGGAAAATCCCTCTACAAAGCGGCGATAATATCCAGCAAGTCCTAAGAAACTCCGGACTTCTTTCACGTTATTAGGGGCTTCCCATTCCAAGATTGCTTCGACTTTCTTTGGGTCCACCTGAACTCCATCGGCTGATATCACATGCCCAAGGAAAGTTACCTCCCTGAGCCAGAACTCGCATTTTGAAAGCTTTGCATACAACTGTTCCTTCCTCAAGGTGCTCAAAACCACACGCAAATGTTCGCCATGCTCCTCTGCGTCCTTCGAATATATCAAGATGTCATCAATGAAGACGACCACAAATTTATCCAAGTATTCCAAGAATACCCGATTCATCAATTGCATGAATACCGCAGGAGCATTGGTAAGTCCAAACGGCATCACTATGAATTCATAATGCCCGTACCGGGACCTGAAAGCAGACTTTGGTATATCCGATTCCTTACTCCTCAACTGATGGTATCCTCATCGTAAGTCAATCTTCGAGAATACCCTTGCCCCTTGCAGTTGATCAACAATCGTCGATCCGATGTATAGGATACTTATTCTTGATCGTCATCTTATTGAGCTCCCTGTAATCAATACACAGTCGGAGGGATCTGTCTTTCTTCCGGACAAAGAGAACGGGCACTCCCCAAGGAGAAACGCTAGGTTGAATATAGCCCTTCTGTAACAATTCCTCTAGTTGATTCTTGAGTTCATACATCTCGGTTGGCGCCATGCGGTATGGTGATCTGGAAATAGGAGCTGCTCCAGGCTCTAATTCGATAGTGAATTCCACTTCTCTCTGCGGAGGTAACCCAGGTAGTTCGTCAGGAAATACATCTGAGAACTCATTCACAACTGAAATAGACGAGAGCTCTACTCCTTCCTCTTTCCTCATGGCATAACACCAAAGTCCATGACATCCTTGCTTCAGTAATTTCACGGCTTTCATTGCTTTGATCAATTTTCCCGAGCTTCCCGGTCTCCACCCTCGAAATAAGTGTTCAGATCCGTCATCAGCAATGGTAGAAATGACTCTCTCTCGGTAATTCAGAATAGCTCCATAACGGTTGAGCCAATCGTCTCCGAGAATTAAATCGTCACCGTAGATGTCAACTACAATAAGATTCGATGGCCGATCTCTCCCTCCTATAGACACTGGAAAATCTCTAGCCTCTAGGGTTCCCATAATTCTCTCTCCACTCGGCAAACCCACAACATATGGTTCACAATCAAAAAAGCACGAGATTTTTAAACGATTTACACAGTTCAAGGATACAAAAGAATGTGTAGCTCCGGAATCGAATAAAACACTAACTGGTTGCAAAAGGATCTGAATCGTACCTGATGTAACAGCAGTGTTCTGATCGTCAGATTTCCTCATCTCATACAGGCGCGGAGGAACGGACCCAGCACTCGATGTCTCTCTCTTCCCAACGTTCTGCTGCGGAAATCCACTCTGTTGTGTCTGGTTCACACTTATCTCCTTCGGAACTGGCGCTGGAGTGCGAGTACCAAAAGATCTAGTAGCAACTCCACAGAAAGCCGCACGGTGTCCTTCTTGCCAACAATCGTAACAAGTCACAGAAGATGCGGGGCAGTCACGTCGAATATGCCCTGCTCGACCACAATTGTAGCATTTCTTTGATGCGTCCGGAACTGCTGATGTAGTCCAGAACTTCTTTCCACCTCTGGAAGGATGTCGAGGTTTCCTAGCCGAATAAAAGGAAGACTGGCCCTTGCGGGGCCCATCACTCTTGTTTTCTGAAAAGTTGCCGGTCACCTTCTGCTTCTTTGCCTCCACTGATTTCTCCACCGCCGCCTCTTTCATGTCGTAGGCCAGCGCTTTGTCTTGATACTGTCGCAACGTAGTACACTCGAACCTGGACATGTACTGCTGAATCTCCAGCTTCATCCGCATATCGAAATGAAAAATCTTTTCGCCTCCGTTACGACCAAGTGTCGCACACAAGTCACCGATGATTAAAAATTTTGATTACATCTCACAGATGCTTCCGAACTCGTGGTGAGAAAAACTCTCGGATCTTTGCCTCTCTAATCGACGAGGAAAATATCATGCTTCCATCATTTGTTTGAATTCCGTCCAATCCGCATTATGATTCTCGGTCGAATAGCTCCCCACTACCAAAGGCCTCCCACTCGGAAAATACCGGGCAATGGGAACCTTCGGTCCTCGGGACGCTTAAGACCCGCGAATATCTTCTCTAACTCCTTGAGCCGTGATCCCAAGTAATTGCCTCAGCAGATCCACAAATTTTGGCGGGTGCAATTTGACCACCTCGGAAGCCATCTGTCTCCTGCTATCCTCGTGGTGCCGCTGTCCCATCACCGTCTCGCATGCGGTCGACTACCCGGGCGAATCGTTTATCTCGCGCCACCACCGTTGAAGCACTCCCGCATGTTAGGATTTGCGTCGACATTCGCTGACCCTTGCCGCTCCGTAATGGGAATCGGTTCGACTAGCCGATAATTCCGGTAGTTGCGGAATCCTCTGTCTCATGTTACCCCGTCCGCGTCCACGACCAAGGCCCGCATCCACGTCCTCCTCTCAACATACCGTAAACACAATTCCTCAATATCCGTGACAAAGTTTACGAAATAAAGCCCGTCAATACTCACAAAACAAGAATTAAGTAAAACGGTAGTATAAGAGATTAGGAGACTTACAACCACGGTCCACATGACGACTTTTGGTGAACAAAGGATGTTACGAACAACTCGTAAATCAATAACGTAAAATGCACCCAACTTAAAACCCGATCGCCAAGATATCCATAAGTCTTAGCTCGATACCATATTCGTAACACCCCGAGATATTCGGAATAATTACAGTAAACCCTTTAAGTAAGGATTTACAAGGCTGATTTAAAAGAAATGTAAATATAAGACATCAATACTGCGGAAATTCAAGTTTACAAAACCATTCAACTGGTTCAACGAGTAATTAATACAACCATATCGAAATGATATTAATACGACACGCGTAATCGAGCACTGAAATCAAAACAAGAAAACAAATCACCAACAACAACAAACATCATCGAACCCTTCGCCGTCACGCTCTGCATCGTGGATGTTTCCCTGCTCCTCGGCTACCTGAACATCAAAACAAATGTCCACCCCCGAAGGGGTTAGCAAAACGATGCTAGTACAAGTATCATATTAAACAATTCGAATATGCATCAACAATACATCACAAGATACACCACACGGACTTCCGCTACCGGAATCCGACAATGCGAATCCACAAGATTCCATTAACACAACAAGGGTATTCCAATGATCCAGTGCCCTCAGCATAGATCCCAAGATGATCCCGTCGGACCAACACGAGGTGGAAATAACCCGTCCAATGATCCAGCGCCCTCAGCCTAGATCCCAAGATGATCCCGTCGGACCAACACGAGGTGGACATCCGATCCAGCGCCCTCAGCATAGATCGTACAACGTACACAAATACAACTCATGCAAACACATATGCCAAATCATTATGTTCATCAATATGAACATACAAATACTAGATAACGAATATCATGACAATTCAACAAATTAATTTCCATGTTCAACAACATGAATAAACCACAAACATGCTCAAAATATCAATTTTAACACATTACGATACTTGCCTCGAAGATGGCAAGAACGAAACACTTCAATGATCTCAACACACTCGAAGGCTGCCTCCTTCGATCAATGTAGCAAGCTCGAACCTTAACAAAAGAAATGATATACAAATCATCTCAAGTCGAACGATCGCCTAACAATTTGGTCTACGACCCAAAAGCTCAAAATATGCAGTCTGCTTGAACCACTTAGCGTACGCTACGTACTCTACGTAGCGTGCGCTAAGCCTGCCTATTAGCGTACGCTATCGTCTAAGCCTAGCGTACGCTAGCCATAGGTTGACAGTTCTCTCTGATCAGCCGACTGACTCGGCTGATATCATAACGTACGTTATGTACTAAACGTAGCGTGCGTTAACTTATCCCCGATAGCGCACGTTAACTTACGTATGTTAGCGTGCGCTAACCATGCATGGCAGATTACTACCGGTAGAAAACTGGATCTAACGGTGATGAACTCATGAATTCTATGGTGATAAAACAAGTCGTCCCCGAGCATATCATGCTAATAAGGTTGTGAAAGTTCTTTACGTACTAAATGACTATGAGATACAAAGATACGTATAATCATCACAACGCCATAGTTTATCTAGATCTTCAAGGGATATCCTGAGTTCAATCCGTTATAAGTCTCAAAATGTATGATCCTTCTATATAAACGCATAAGAACTTGAAAATATCCATATACTGATCACAAATTGGTTAGAAAATGCTTAGGAGTCCATAAACTAAAAAGGTTCAAAGGTTCATACTATGAATAAGTGCCGAAACGTCGAAAATATCCTTCTAACACATGATGATCGATTTGAACGAAATAACTGACTATTAAAACATGATCAAATGTCCTTTAGAACACTACTAATATTGGTGAAGAATCACCTACCTCAAAGTAGTGAAGAACAAGGAGAAAATCGAAGCGATCCAACGTCGAAGGCTCGAACACCAATCCTCAATGATCTACAATCTTCAATACAAGCTAGGATGCTGATATGAAGTGTTTAGGATGTAGGGAGTAATACTCTAAGTATAAGGATTCGGATGTGGGAAGAGAAAGGACTGAAAATACGAAAAGGATGCTGTCCTATTTATAGGAAATGGTTATTAGCGCGCGCTAGTCCATACTCGTAGCGTGCGCTAACGGCTACTGACTTCACTGTACTCAGCACTTAGCGTGCGCTATGCACATGCCTGTAGCGTGCGCTAAGGCGTTGACTTGGCTTTTTCCCGAAAGCCGTCCAGGTTCATCCCGACACAATCTGACCAAGATCCCCGGCCTGATCTTACCTACCACACGTCTCAATCAAATTGACCACGCATAGCGTGCGCTAATGTTCCTTTGTAGCGTGCGCTATGGATCCATGTTAGCGTACGCTACACATAGCCGATAGCGTGCGCTACATGCGCAGAATTACAATTTTTAAATCATAATCATGAAATCATACGCTCGACAACGTCGGATTATGAAATACAGAGAATAATACTCAGACAAAAGTACAATAATTACAATATCACAAGTTCCAAAAACATATCAGAAATCTCGGGTATTACATAAAATTTATGGATTTCTCTATCTTTTTAGACTTCTCTCTCCCTCTCATGCTCTCTAATATCTCTGCTCAAAGAACCCTAATTTTCTCTCTCTAATAAATGGCAAAGAAAACCCCAATATCGAACTATCAGAAATTCTCCCTATCGGAACAATCGAAGAAACTCTGGCCGAGAAACATAATCGACTTCAATGGATTTTGTCACGCCCCCACACCGGGATTGGACGAGAACGCGACAGTTAACGTAATAAATAACGTTTGTGATAATATATTCTAGTAAAGCATCCATATGTCAGATCTCAGCCCGGTGAACTAAGACTGGTTATTCCATAGAAAAGGAATATTCAAGAGTACAGCGAAATTATTACATCAAGTGCAAAAGAGTACATCGGAAACCAAAATATATTTTGACACAGGAATAAAAAGAAGCGTTAAAGCAGCATCCTAATTCCTACGTCTTGGTAATACTTTGAGGACGGTCTTCAGTGGTCGTCAGCATCTGCCTCTTCTTCCTCTTGATTCTCTTCATCTAGTGGGGTTTTAGAAAAACAATTCAAAATGGGGTGAGAATAATGGATTCTCAGTGAGTTGGGTTTGGGTATTTAATAAGTTTATTATTTAATTAAACATCATGTTTCTCCCACTTTTGAAAAATAGTATTGTTTAAAAATTGGTGCAAGTTTTCAAGAAGAATATTATGAATTATGACATGAATGTACAGTCAATCTCCGTAGATTGCGGCTGTGTATGAAGAATGTAGGGCGTCGAGCGCCCAATAAGTATTTAGCTTTGGGAGGTCGTCTATATGACTAAACCCTTAGCCTCCTTATAACGTCTTAGACCGTTATCAGTGTTTGGCCTTTGACTATCACCACGACCTTTGGTTTGATAACCGTAGCCTTGGACGTTTGTCAGACCATCACTATAACATTGACCTTTGAGCTTTATCGCTCTCACGCTTGGTGACGTGCTACCTTATCTCTTCTCTGGGCTCGATATGTCCTTAGCTCGGGTCTATGCCCGGATCATATCATAATCGCGACTATACTCGAATTCTACGACCCAGTCACCTTAAGATCACTCCGTCCTTCGGCTTCAAGGGAATAGGATACGACGGTAGCTTTGCCTAGAACCGCAGCCACGCTGCTCGATTCACGACTTAGACTAACCGCCCCTCATGCATATAAATAGAAAAAGGGACTCTAGAGGTACTCATACGGACTCTAGCGGTGGCTTCCTCCCGAAGGTCTTAGCACTTAGCTCCGTACACCACTTACTCCCGATTTCAATTGAATAACAATTATTGTCGTGATTAACAGTGGTTATGCATATTGTATGATATCAATATGATTATTTGATAGTCTATGGACTTGGATAAGCTAGAGGAATTAGTTCAACCGGTTGATGATTAAATTGCTATTGTGCGAGTCTTAGCATAATCTTATAATAAATTCATAAATTTGAATAGTTCGGTATGGATTGATTATACGTCCGAAAATTACGAACTTTATTGCAAAAAGTCCGTTATGATATGAGGATTGAAGGTCAGAAGTTCCATGAAAGTTTTACCTTTCGGAAATTACAGTTCTGTCCTTTCGTCTTTTAAGTACTATCATTATTTTTACTAAATTTTATAAATTTGGATAATTCGGTACAGATTGATTATAAGTCCGAAAATTACAAACTTTATTGCGAATAGTACGTTATGATGTGAGGATTGAAGGTAAGAAGTTGCATGAAAGTTTTACCTTTGGGAAATTACAGTTCTATCCTTTCGTCTTTTAAGTACTATCATTATTTTTACTAAATTTTATAAATTTGGATAATTCGGTACGGATTGATTATAAGTCCGAAAATTACGAACTTTATTGAGAAAAGTCCGGTAATGTGAGGATTGAAGATCAGAAATTGCATGAAAGTTTTACCTTTCAGAAATTACAGTTCTGCCCTTTCGTCTTTTAAGTACTATCATTATTTTTACTAAATTTTATAAATTTGGATAATTCGGTACGGATTGATTATAAGTCCAAAAATTACGAACTTTATTGCGAAAATTCCGTTATGATGTGAGGATTGAAGGTCAGAAGTTGCATGAAAGTTTTACCTTTCGTAAATTACAATTCTGCCCTTTCGTCTTTTAAGTACTATCATTATTTTTACTAAATTTTATAAATTTGGATAATTCGGTACGGATTGATTATAAGTCCGAAAATTACGAACTTTATTGAGAAAAGTCTGTTATCATATAAGGTTCTAAGATCAGAAGTTGCATGGAGGTTTTTCCTCCCATAAATTATAATTCTACCCTTTCGAAATTATAGTACTATTATTATTTTTTTTATTTAGTTTTATCTTATAATTTTGATTAATTCGTTTGGATTTATTTAAACTCCAAAAATTATGAATCCAGTTGCGATTTGAACCTTACGCCTTGTAATTTTAGATTACGTTCAGTTTTAATTTTTATTCTTTTATAATTTATAATTTCACCCCTTTGTTTTGTCTTAAACGATATTTTAGTATTCGGGTCATATCTTTTTCGTTTCTTGTCGGATTGACCTCAAATTTTCGGGTCAGGCTCTTTATGTTATTATGAGTACAGAGAGTTCAACTTTTCTAGAAATTTTATTTTCGAAACAGTAAGTTTTTGTAAATTACAGTTTTGACCCCGAATTCTTGAAATTTACATTTTTGCCCCAATTTTCTATTTTAGTAAATTCCGATTTAGGTGAAATTTTATAGAGAACTTATTTTTGATATTTTAAGACTTAGTTTTAAGACATAAGACCAGAATTATGGATCTTAACAATTTTACCTCAAATTTATCTTATTTAAACTATTTTAGTTTATCCTTCGAACTTAGGTTCGAATTATCAAATCTTCCGGTGACTAATTATCCTCTTACCATAGTCCAATATATAATCATATATTTTTGGGATTTTAATCCCCAATGATCAGATTTGTCATACTCAACCAATATTTCCATCAATAAATTAATTTGCACATATAATTAAAATATTACAAACAAAAATTCAACAAATATCAAGATCATTACATGCATGGTAATGAATGTCAATCAAGTATAGATAACCAAGGTTTTAATACTTGCATGCACCATATATTTAACTTGTATAAATTTTGAATAAGAGAATAGAAAGAAATAATTTTACCCACCTCGATTTCTTGTCGGAAATAAATGATTCTAGGTCTCGGAAGTGGAAGAAAATGATCTCCCTCCTTGAACTACATGGTTCGGCCGATTCAAGTATTCATGCATCTATGATGCATATTTTGTTTGCATGTTTGTGAGATTAGAGTTAGATTAGGAAGGTTTTTTTATACTTATAGAAGAAAAAAAGAAAAGTAGGAAAAGAGATTATCTATTTCTTGTTGAACCCTCTTCTTCCCTCTCTATTCTTCTTTGGTTCAGCCCTCTCTCTCTCTCTCTCTCTAGTCTCTCAATGCAGATTTTTTTTTGTGAAGTATAAGAGTATGTATATTTTAAGGGTTTTAAAAAGAGGTGGTCAAAGCATGGGACAAGGGAACACAAGACACAAGATTATGTCTTGCATGGGGAGGATATGAAGACTCTAGGTGTCCTCCCCCTCTCCACTTGGCCGCCTATTTGGTGTGTGTGTGTGTGTGTGTGTATAATTTTTTTTTGTATTTTATGTGTATAGAATATTAATATAGTTAGTTGGGTATTTGTTTATTTGTAAATGGATTAAGTAGTTGGGTTGAGATTTCAATCATAATTTCAAGACTTGGGAATTTTATTAAGTTGAGTTTGAGTCCATTAGTGAGTTTATATTAGTAAATGTTGGTGCACATAGCCCATTAGGTGAATCAATGTTCTACTTTAACTTTCAATTAATTTATTATTTATGAAACAATCAAGTAAAATAAAATGAAACTAGATATAGGTTATATTATATTATAACAAATGTTATTAAAATTACATCATGATATAATAAACTGTACATATACTGAGCTATCGAATTTTAGGGGGTTCTACAGATTTCTATAGGAGGTAAAAGATAATGTTGTAATAAAATACCCCAAGTATTTTGATAAATGCATCCTATAGCCAGCATCCTACAACAATCTTCATACACTCAAAAGACATCCATCCAATAGAGTAATGAAGATCCAACTTACCAGCATAAACGCTGCATGCATTTTACTTGGGATAACTGAAATCCAAAACCAACAGGATAACACTTAGACCTCAAAATCACTACGAGATAAGTAACTCTTTATGCACAAAGTATTCATGTTTTTTAAAGTGTATTTAACTCTGATTGGACGGCAATTAATGTGGTCGAAGATTGTGGACTGAAGAACATATAGTGAATGCCAAAAAGAATATCTGGAATACTTAATGCTAGACATTTTAACTCAAACATTCATCAGTTGTCAATCTGAAGTGTCCACTTTAATATTTATAACTAATCTATTTACGAGGTTTTAAATAGCCCAATCATGAGCACTTTCTGAATCATTGATCGATTGAATAACTTACTAATTAATCAAATCATAAAAAGAGCAAACACTCTCTTGACGCCTACAACTTATATTCCTATTGAAGAGGTATTCAGTCCTCAACTGTAAACAACACAGTACAGCAACGAACTAAAGTGTCTACATCTGATGTTCGAATACATGCAATACCTTTCTTTTTCGTCGAGTAAATTAACCCTGTGTGGATTATTAAGAAGGAACCTTATGTTGGGTTTATGTGTATCTAATACATGGAATTTGAGCAAAAATGCAGCGGAATAATTATCGAAAAACCCGTATGAGTATCTTCATGCTGTAATTTAATTGATATAATAAAGAGTTCGTCGAATTACCTTAATCGGAAGAAGAGATCAAAATCCGGACCAGAAGTTGATGAAAATCACCTTCCTCTTTCGGTGATCCACACACGAACAATTTGCACAAGTCGGATTGCTAGACCCTTATGAATAATGTTGATAAACAGTACAACAGATAATTTCTTGCCAGAATGATTGTACTGTTGATCAAGATCAACTAAATGAAGAAGACGGAATGGCCGAACTGGGACTTCTTAGACAGAAAGTTGCGGCTGAATTGGTGTTTCTTGCACAATTAGGGTTGTGTAATCTTAATTTTATGACAACTCCTTGTCTAAGACCCTTTATATATACTAAATAAACCCTAGAGTTAAAACTCTAGTATTTGCTTGGTTATCCCTCAACTTATTAAATAATACAATATGTATATATATATAATATCTTATATTATATATTACTTATTCTTTAATCCTTTAATAAATATAATATCCAATATTATATTTACCATTTCCAGTTGATATAATTAAATAATAAAATATATAATACCATATATTATATATTACTAATTATTCAATTTCTTCATAAATATAATAGCCAATATTATATCTTTTAATTATCCTTGCTTGTCTTTAATTGTCGTATGTGTGACCAAAAGGCTTATATTATGTTGGCAATCATTTATTACCTTATTAAATGATAAATCATAAGTGGTCTATAGCAAGATATTATGACTACTCAAATAATATAAGTTTATAGTCCATTAAACTATTTAACGTGTCAAATTCCTTTGTCGCGCGATATCATATTTGAACTAAGTCATGGAAACTGTCATACTTATTATGTTCAAATTCTTTCTCGATCTTAAGTATACTGATTGAAGCAAATGACTCTTCGTTTGAGCATGGCCACGCATTTCCTTCAGTCCTACTTATCGAGGGACCCAACAGATATCTCTCCTCCTAAAGAGAGGGACGAATCCCATCTTGATAATTCATTGCCCTCTACATGACTCTCACTAATCCCGATTGCTAACCTTTATGATCATCATGTTTCAGTTGACGTTGAATTACGTTAAGGCATAAAAGTTATCATGTTGGACTCTATGATATCTCAGGTTTAAGGATTGATTGACATACTGTTATAATGAGATTCACTTGTGACATTTTTATACAGTGATCTGAATGCGGGTATGTCCAGTATTGCGTTCTTTAGCCAATACCCATAAGTTTGATTTGTACCATGCGCATAATCATCTGGTGATTATCAATCAAACTTGTACTAGTACATTAATCACTTGAGTCTTCACTCTATGTGATTGGACCAGGGACATATGAATAATCTTATTATTCGTGAATAAAGATTATTTGATTATTATAATAACAAAACATGCACATAATAAAATAATCAATGAAAAATAGATATTATCAAATAACTTTATTTAAATGTGGCAATTACAAATCTAGGCAAATCGAATGTCCTAGGGCATTATTCCCAACAATCTCCCACTTGCACTAGAACCATTCATTCATGATTGTTAGTCTTATCGATCGAGCATGGCCTTCATGCTTTCTTTGTGAGAGAGGCTTGGTAAGTGGATCAGCAATATTATCTTCCATTGCTACTTTACATATTGTAATATCTCCTCGTTTGACGATCTCTCTGACAAGGTGATTGTTGGGATAAACAATCATGTCCCTTGTTTTGATAATTGTATGGAAATGCCTCTAAGTATGGACTAGCCATATACAGCAAAGGATTCGAAATGCCGCTAAGTATAGAAACTTTGGAATACCCATACAACACCCTCCCATACAACATTGGAGATAGCCTACAACGTTGGAGTCTACAGCTACAACATTAAAGACGTAACATGTTGGATACAACAAACATATTGAGTGTTAGGAAAATAAACACTTATCCAACAGGACCGAAAACCTACGAAACAGAATTTGCTTTATTCAATAAAGTCAAAACACCATTTGAAAGAAGTATTTAACTACTGATCGGATAAAGTTTTTAATACCAACCGACAAGGATCTTCAAACAAGGAGCAAAATGCGGATCTAGCATCTTGAAAGTCAATCAACCAATCAGAATAGATCTTTGCTCACCAACAAGCCAACGGACATATTTCTATTCTAAAGTTATAAATAGTCTATGGAAGAAGAAGCAAGTAAAAAAACAATACTGTTGTTACCCAAAATATTATCCGGAGATGATATGCTGGAATGGTCGAGTAACAAATAAATGTGAGAGCACGTCCGTGCGGAAGAAAATAACACAAGATTTGCCAGGTTTGTTCGGCCCGGGCTTGAATGCTCTCGCGAGATGTTATTAATACGAATACGTTGGAGTACAAATATTAATGTAAGAGTATAATTACAATGAGTGTAAAAGACCCTAGTTATCTAGATCTTGAGTGCTGGTGATTTCCGGAAGAACTAGAGTTGCTTTGAGTTCTTATTCTCATTTCTGTCGACCGTCTTTCGTTTCAAGAGGTTTTGAGAGTTAGAGAGAAGGATGTCCGAAGCTTATAGCATTGCCAAGGGAGAGAAGAAGCGGCAAGAAAGCAGACCCTTTTACAAGTGCAGGATGCCTTCTATTTATAGGAGTAGCTGGGATGTCTTTCTTTGACGGGCGATCGCCTTTCCTGTATTATAATACGGGGGCGACCGTCTTTTAGCACATGGGCTGGTTACCTTAAAGTCTGCAGCTGCTGCTGGCAGCCAGCTGTGCAAATGAATGAGAAGTCTGCATGCGTCCTGAGTTGCTGTCTCAGGATGTCCCACTTTGCGCCTTTCGGCGGGTCTGTCGGTAGGTGAGAAGATGGTGACAGGCTGGGGTCAAAGATCCATGTTCTGCGGCGCCTTTCCCGGATCTGCATGTGGGTCTCTATTCCGAGTTTCGGCCTTTGCAGACTTTGATGGATGCTGGCTTCATATGGCATGAGGCGGTCGTCCATGATCAGGCACCTAGGACGATCGCTAGTTGCCTGGAGGCGATCGCCTTGGCAGTCGATCGCACGGTGCTGGGTCCTGTTCTGGGTCCTTCGACCGGCAAGTCTGCCTTGGTCTATTTGACTTTATCTCGGTCGCCCGGCATTTGTGCCGATTGCCTGTTGAGGCGTATAAATCTCGACACAACAATTGCCCCCCAGCTTGCTCCGATGTTGAATACATGGGGTGAGGTGGTTCTAATGGCGATCGTTTAGGATAATGATGGGCAACCCAATCGTTTGAGCGGACTTTGTTCTCGGATTTGGGCGACCTGATCGTTTGGTGAGCTATCTTCGGTCTTGTTCTTGTGATCTTCATTTTGCAGATCCCTCGTGGAAGGCCGATTGTTTCGACCTTGAGGAACCATGCACAGTCGCGGAGTTCGATGGACCGATCTCCATTACTGTGTCTTGTGCGCGAGGGACATTCCACCTGTAGGTCTGTCTCGCAACTCACTTTATTGTGAGGGTCCTCCGTTAGGCTGCACCCGCCTCATACTTAAACGAAGGGCGTGCGGTCTTGGTCTGGATGAGTCCTTGCGCGGGGCGTCGTCGGATTAATCGACTCCACGTCTGCAGCTTGCTAGCACTTTTCTACCTCGGATCATCATGTTAGATGGCAATCCTCGACGGTATATGTTGTGACGGGGGTAGGGATGCGTCTCATTGTCCGGGTCCACCATGTTAGATGATGAACATTTGAGGGCTGGCGAGCGTGTCCACAAATTTGTTTGGAGGGTCCTTCGGCTACGCCCGCCTCGTATTTAAACAAAGGGCGAGCAATCGCAGCCCAAAGGAACCTTTCATGGACGAAGCTGTCGGTTCCATCGACTTCCAGGACCATGGCTGCACTCTTCTACCTCGGATCGACATGTTAGATGGCGATCCTCGACGGTATACGTTGTGCTGAGGGAGGCGATCTCGTGCCTTGGTCCATCATGTTAGATGATGAACTGTAGATGGCGAGCGAGTCCTCCATTTTTGGAGATGTTGTTTGGGCAGTAGCCTTTCGTTGTAGTTTAGCCTTCGGGCGACCCTATTTGATTCTGGCAATCGGACTGGGAGACTAGCGATCGTCATTCTGACGCCGATCGCAGTGCTTGATCCTTTCCGCCAGGGGTTCTGGCTATGTTACTAGACTGTCCAGCTTGCCCTCCTCGAACAATCTCCAGAGTTGTCCGAGGAGGTCGCGGCATTGATCGGTGTTGTGGCCGGGACTCTTGTGGTAAGCACAGAATTTGTTGCGGTCTAGATGACCGTGGTCCCTTACCACTTTCGGCTTGCTTAGCCGCTCGCGCCCCTGGATGGCGTAGAAAATATGAGCCGGAGATAGATTGAGGTTGTGGTAGAGATGGGCTCCCATATCCTCGAAGGTCCTGAAATCACTAGGTGGCTTGGCGACCGCCTTGTTGGAATTGGCGATCGCCGTCTCTGTCCCCTCGTCTTCGCGAAGGGTGAGCAACCTCCGCCTGGCCAAAAAGTCTGCGGCCTTGGCGCGGAAGATTGCGTAGGTCGGGGGGATGTCCTTCGTAAGGTGCCTGAACATGGGCGAAAGACCATTGAATCCCCCTAGGACCGAGTAGAGGGAGATCTCGTCACTTACGGGCTCGCCGTTGAGGATTATCTCATCCACCCAGTCGATGTAGTCTGCGTCGGTCTCATCTTCCCCCTGCCTGATTTTCATCATGCGGTGGGGACCTTCTGGTCGAGCAACCTTGGCGGCGAAGTATGTTGCGAAGTCACTCGCCAGTTGTTTAAAGGAACTGATGGATCGCGACGGCAATGAGATGTACCACCTATGGGCTAGTACGCCCAATGTCAACGGGAATATTCGGCACCTGGTCGCGTCTGATGCCCCACATCCAGTCATGTAGACCCGGAACTTACTCAGGTGAGTCTCGGGGTCCGATCTCCCCTCGTACAAAGGTGTTTGAGGAGGAGCGATCCTTGGCTGCACGGGGGCGAGTTCGATCTGGATCGCGAATGGCTCACTTGGCCCGGCGATCTTTCTATTGGTGCCTGCCCCAGTTTCAAGGAGCACCTTCATGCCATCGAGCTGGCGTTGCATTGCGTCCATCGTCGTAGCTTGGTCGCTCGTGGTTTGGCTGTCGGAGCGGGAGCCGAGGTGATCGTGTACCGATCTCCCGACTCCACGGTAGGCGATGAGTTCGTCGCCGGCGATCTTGGTTCTTCGGCGAGGGGGAGCCAAGTGACCGACCTGCCTTAAGGGAGTTGGGTATGCCGAACTCCTGGTGACGGATTCGGGCTCCGTCGTCTCGTGGCTGGGGCCAGAATGCCCCGGTTGCCATGATGGGTCGCTTCCCAGGCGGCTGAAAATGGAACTGTCCCGCCTCGCGAATGCTTCTGCTCGTGAATCGGGGCTTCCTGACGATTGCTCGACGAGTAACCCCTTGAGCTTCCGTTTGCCCGAGCGGCGGATGGCTGAGGGGGTAATGGTGGGCGTACCGCATGCTCTCCGTCGCTCCCGTAGGATGGCCATGGCCTCCTCGATCTGTTCCGCTATTTGGAACTGATCGAGCGAGAGGCTAGGGCCGTCCCTCGGGGGCGGGATCGAGAGTCTCGCGCCGCCGCGGCCACCCTCCGCCGTGGGTTGGGGCTCAGATTGGGCCGTAATAAGGCGTCCAGTGGATCAGAGAGTAGATCTCTTCGATGTGGTGGCAGACGTCATGATTCTGAAGGTTTTTCTTTGAAGAACAGTGAGTGTTTCTTCGAGACGGTCGGAATAAAAATGAAAGTAAAGATGCCCTTCTTCTAGCGCCAATTGTTGCTAGCCAAAATATTATCCGTAGATAATATTGCTGGAATGGATGAGTAACAAACAAATGCGAGAGCACATCCGTGGGGAAGAAAATAACACAAGATTTGTTGGGTTTGTTAGGTCCGGGCTTCAATGCTCTCGCGAGATGTTATTAATAAGAATACGTTGGAGTACAAATATTAATGTAAGAGTACAATTACAATGAGTGTAAAGGACCCTAGTTATCTAGCTCTTGAGTGTTGGTGATTGCCATAAGAACTAGAGTTGCTATGAGTTCTTATTCTCGTTTCTGCCGACCGTCTTTCAGTTTAAGAGGTTTTGAGAGTGAGAGAGAAGGATGTCCGAAGCTTATAGCATTGCCAAGGGAGAGAAGAAGCAGCGAGAAAGCAGACCCTTTTCCAAGTGCAGAATGCCTTCTATTTATAGGAGGAGCTTGGATGTCTTTCTCTGACGGGCGATCGCCTTTCCTGTATTATAATAAGGGGGCGACCATCTTTTAGCACATGGTCTGGTTGCCTTAAAGTCAGAAGCTGCTGCTGGCAGCCAGCTATGCGAACCAATGAGAAGTCTGCACGCGTCCTGAGTCGCTGTCTCGGGAGGTCCCACTTTGCGCCTTTCGGCGGGTCTGTCAGTAGGTGAGAAGATGGTGACAGACTGGTGTCAAAGATTCATGTTATGCGGCGCCTTTCCCGGATCTGCATGTGGGTCTCTATTCCGAGTTTTGGCCTTTGCAGACTTTGATGGATGCTGGCTTCATGTGGCATGAGGCGGTCGTCCATGATCGGGCACCTAGGACGATCGCTAGTTTCCTGGAGGCGATTGCCTTGGCAGTCGATCGCACGACGCTGGGTCCTGTTCTGGGTCCTTCAATCAGCAAGTCTGCCTTGGTCTATTTTGATTTGGCTCGGTCGCCCGACATTTGTGTCGATCGCCTATTGAGGCGTATAAATCTCGACACAACAAATACAACGACTGAACTCAAAGAAACTGAAACTGAAAAATGAAGAAGGGTTGACTCATTCAGAAACTCTGAAGAGATTATTCTGTCAATCAAGCTTACAAGAGCAAATATATTTCTTCGAGCATATATCAATATCCGAGAGAAGAAATATACTCAGTCAACATGAACAACACATCATCAGCCTAAGAGCATACGTGTTCAAGCTGCTGTTCAAACCAGTGATTTCACCATTATTACCTTTGAGTAAACTTAGCCCTGTTTGGACTAAGGAAAAGATATTCTGACCTGTGTGGGATGAATAGGACGAAGCTTCAATCTGTGTGAGAAGAAGCAAGTCAAAGAAGCCTACAACCAATCTGTGTGAACGGTTGAAAGCTACAGTCTTTGTATCAATCTGTGTGAACGATACAAGGATAGGTTTGATTAAAGTCACGTAGTTGTGTACGTAGTGATTTTAATAAATATTTTACTCCTGTGTGGAGGACCAATGGACATAGAGGAGTTTACCTCAAACCACTTTATATTGTGTGTTATTTACGTTCTACTTTTATTATTTTCATTTAACTGTGATTTATTTATAAGTATACATTGCAAAACCCTGTACGCACCAAGCTAACAGGAGAAAGCCCAATTGCTGTATTTACAGCAACTCACTTAAACGAACCTCCGCTACGCACTCACATTCGAAAATCATATAGCTTGTTGTACCAACTCTTTCCAAGCCGTATTCTATATACTTTTTGGCCAACAAATGGTATCGGAGCAGTTGAATCTAAAAAAAATCGGTCGTATTTTTAACCGAATCAGATCCTAAAATCACACATTATTTTTGAAAACAGTCTATCTTTCCTATTTTCCACATGGATACCTGAATGATAAACAAGGATCCTATGTTTTCTATTAACGTATTTGATGATTGGAGAATTAGGATGGAAGCACATCTTGTCGCCAAGCACGAGGAGATGATTTTTGTCATCTAAGATGGCCCCATATAGAAGGACAACCTCATGCAGAGATGCTCGAGAAAGAGCATGAGCAGTGGATGATCGATGTTCGCAAGCGCGCGAACCTCACATGTAGTTAAGAATGCGCTGTTTGTCACACTTGACAAAGGCACATTCTCAAAGGTAAAATGATGCAAGACAGCCAAGGAAATATGGGATAAACTCAAGATGATTTGTGAGGGAACTGAGCTCTCAAAAGAAAGCAAGATTTAAAAACTCACTCAGCAATTTGAATCGTTTGAAATGAAATCATCTGAAACTCTTTAGGAACTGGACCTCAGATTCACTGGCATTGTCAGTGAACTTGAAGCATTGGATAAAGTGTATACCCAAAAGTAGAAAAAATTTGAAAATTTTTAGATCACTCCTTGCCCGATGGGACGTAAAAACCATAATTATGCGTGTGTCATGTAATCTTAATGACATTTCTACTATTGACCTCTTCTTTGACCTCAAAAATTTTGAGTATGACATTGACAGGAGAGAGAATGCCTAAGAGTCATCTGCTAAGACTACAGCACTAGCTGCTGTATCTAACAGGAGACACAGCATGCACAGCACATCCAAATCTGCCCACAAGAATGCTGATAGTGACGATGATATCCTGTTACATGATGAAATTGCCCTTCTCATGCACAAATTCAAAAAGTTCATCAAACAGTCTGGAAAGACTGCATACAGGCCCAAGACTTTTCACAAGGTAAGTTCCGAATCTTCTCCATCTGGTGATTCTACTCTATGTAACAACTGTAGGAAACCTGGGCACTATGCAAATAAATGTCCACATCCTAAAGTCCAAAAGTTGCCGGAAGCCAAGCAACATGGAAAAGATGAAAGGAGGCGTGCTTGTAAGAACAAGCTTAAAGCCCTGATTGGCGAATCAGAAGCCTCGCCCGCACCAACCAAAACCAAGGAATGACTTCAGGCAGTTACTGATAGTGACTCGTCCGACGATGAGCTCGAAGATAAAGCATACATGTGCTTTATGGCCATGAAAATAGAGGACGGTGAAGATAGTGATGATGAGGTAAGCTCAACATCCAATATTCCTATCAATGCATCTCATACTTTCGAAAATATGATGAATGAATTTAAGAACATTCAAAAGGCCCATGAGACATTGAAACGAGAAAACATACAGCTCGAAATTTCTAACTTAGAGCTGAAAGAAGAAAACGACTTGCTGACAAATAATTACGGGAATATGTCCATCGATTGTGAAAACAGCAAAGTCTCACTAGAAAACCGCATGGAGAGCAATCATCAACTTGCCCACGATCTAAATGAGACTAAGTCTCATAATGAGAGCAAGACAAAATTTCGCTCTACTTGAAACCAAAGTAAAAACTCTCGAGAAACGAGAAGGAGAACTAGAGACCATCTTGAAATCTTTCTAGAAATCATCTAAAAGGATGGAAGAAATTCTAAGCACCGGGCAACATGCTCATGATAAAAGTGGCTTAGGATACAACTCATTCTTCAATAAATGGAAAACTAGTACAGTGTTTGTCAGGGGTGTGGAACCCATTCCTGTACCTGAATAGACCCCTAGTCCCGTCAAGGTAATAGCTGACTTGCGTACAGCAAAGGCTGCCATTCCGCCACCTAGGTCATATCATCGAAAGCAGAATCCTCAGCCTCAAAGATCGGTAAGGCGTAACCAACAGCATGCTCCCTGAGCATATCAGAAGCGCCAACAACGATTCAGAAATAAGGCTATATCTAAAAATCAAAGGCATGCAGAGCAGTCGTCTCAACAGTACAGTGCGCATATATATTGGATACAGGAGCCCCGTTATCCATCAAGAAAATAGGTCACCATGCAATATCAACAACAGCTTTGGGAATCCAACTGGAGATCCAGGAGGCAAACTGTGAGGCGAAAGAAAATAGCTCCACATCCAAGGCGGCATTTGTACTGGATTAATAGTAATAACCCTGAATTTTACATGCATCATAATTACCAAGGTTGCAGCGACTACGTGCCTGCCCCACGTAGACATCACAAGAACGGACCAAAAATAACCTACAGCAAGCCAATTGCTGTCAGGCAAATTTGGGGACCTAAAGGCACTAACATCAATGGACCCAAAATACAAAGGGGACCTAAATATATTTAATTTATTTGCTTACAGGAAATTAAATAGAAGGACATCTGGTACTTCGACAGCGGATGTTCTCAGCACATGACAGGAGATAGAAGCAAAATGTCAGATGTAGAAGTTCGCCGTCCAAAAGTGCTCTTCGATGATAAATCCAAAAGGAGAACAAGAGGGAAGGGAACCCTGCTTGTAGGAAAGTTCAAAGTCATCGATGTAGATTATTGTGAAGGCTTACAGTATGATCTACTTAGTATTAGCCAGTTCTGTGACAAACAGTTCTCGGTGAAATTCTATATAGATCGCTGTAGAGTCAAGAACATTCTGACCAAAGAAGTTGTGCTCACAGAAAGCAGGTCAGGTATTATGTATATTACTGACTGGATGCCTACGAGATCCACAATTTTGTGTTTTGTTGCCAAAGGCACTGCAGATCAAAGATGGCTACGGCCCAAGAGGATGTCGCACGTCAACAGGCTTGCTAGGCAGGGAATGGTTAGAGGTTTGCCCGATGTGTCATTCCAAAAAGACAGCGTCTGCGGATCCTGTCGGAAAGGCAAACAAATCAAAACCACCCTAAAAAGGAAATCATACCTGTTCACTCGCAAAGTTCTGGAAATGCTACATATGGATATCTACGGTCCTGTAGACCCTGTAAATTTGTGAGGTAAGAAATATTGTCTCGTTATTGTTGATGATTATTCTAGGTATGCTTGGACAATCTTCCTGAGCAAGAAGAATGAAACCACATCAAAGCTGCCCGAGCACCTGAGAAAGCATCAGAATGAGAAAGGGTTGAGTATCTTGTCCATTCGTTCTAACAGAGGTACTGAATTCACTTACTGCTTTATAGAGCAATACTGTTCGGACAATGGAATACAACACGAATACTCACCAGCCCGAACACCTCAACAAAATGGTGTTGCCGAGCGAAAGAACATGATGCTAAAAGAAGCAACAAGAACCATGATCTCCACAAGCAAATTGCCGCAGCGTTTCTGGGGTGAAGCAACAAATACAGCGTGCTATATACAAAACCGTTGTATCATCAACAAGCATCACAGTAAAACAGTATATGAGGTATGGAACAACAAAACTCCATTGGTTTCATAATTTCATATATTTGGATGCAGATGTTATGTTCTGAACAATGGGAAAGACCAACTGAGAACCTTCGTTGAAAATTCGGATGAAGGGATATTCCTCAATCAGCAAAGATTTCAGAATATTTAACAAAAGAAAGCTGACAGTCGAGGAGTCTGTACATGTAGTATTCGACGAACCTCACCATGACCTTACAGGAGTAGAGGATCTGACCCAAAATATCCAAACACTCTCCATTAATGACCCTCCAGCTCCAATAGAGCCTGTCGTAGACTTAGAGATCAACCCCGCAGTTGTAAGAACATAGGTAGTTGAGTTCATGATGTACAAGATGAAGCTGAACCTACAACACAACAAGATACGGTACGGGGTGCCGAACTAGATCCCAACAGAAGATGGTTTTGAGATCACCCACATGAGTTAATCATAGGAGACATTGATGCCGGAGTATCTACCCATAGGTGAATATAGAGTACAAAAAGAACTATATTGTGCGCAAGAAGAACCCAAATTTGAAAAATCTCCATTTCCTGTATGGGAATGTCAAGCAGAACTTAGAATACTTGCAATATGCACACTTGCTGTATTGTTAGCTCAATCCGAACCTGTTTCTACCAAAGAAGCTCTGAACAATTCTCACAGGATCACTTCTATGGAAGAAGAGCTTAATGGTTTCAAAACAAACAACGTATGGTATCTAGAACCAAGACCTGAGCATCAAGCCGTGATTGGTACCAAATGGGTATTTAGAAACAAAAAGGATGAGAACGAGCTTGTTATTAGGAACAATTCCCGTTTAGTCGCACAAGGCTACAGACAGGAAGAAGGCATAGACTATGATGAAACATTTGCCCCTATAGCCAGACTAGAATTCATCAGGATATTCTTAGCTTTTGCCGCCCATAAAAACTTCATTGTATATCAAATGGACGTTAAGAGCACATTCCTGAATGGAGACCTCGCCGAAGAAGTCTATGTTGAACAACCACCAGGGTTTGTCAACACATAAGGGGGAGACCTTGTATACAGACTACGAAAAGATCTGTATGGATAAAGCCCGAAAACCGAACCTGAATATAAATTGAAGGTACGGTTACGACGTACTCGCAAAGACGAATCTAAGAGCTAAGAGAACACACTATTCCGACCACCCGAAGGCTCGAAATTCGACAACGGGAGTAATTACCCCAAACTTTGGGAAATTACGAAAATGGCCCAAAATGTCCGAAATACACGATACGTGATCGAAACACCAAAACAAAACTAGCAACATGAATAATAACATTAAATGAACTTACTAGAAACTCGAAGCAACAGTTTCGGACGAGATTCGCAAGAATCGAACTCAAGTGCGGAAAATTCGCTAAAAAGCACGGAACTCAACAAAACGACACCGAAACGAACTCGGAGGTTGAAAAGTGCAGATTTAAATATTATCAGAATGACAAAACGGTCACAAGAGAGTCGTCAAAACGGACTCCCGCTGAAAAAAGAAAATTACCGGAAATCGAAATTACGGGTATTACACACTACCCTCCTTAAAAGAAGTTTCGTCCCGAAACTTAAAATAAGTAGGGAGAAGCAACATCCTGCCAGGAAAAATCAACGAGATACACAAGAAATGCGTAACTTACGCCCATCGGCGAAACGTTACAAGCAACGCAAAGGGATATACGGTGCGAAAACACGCTCCACGACGACCAACACAACGCCACCGGTAGAGACATAATAAAACCAACAAGTGACAAGCGTCAACAAAAGGATAACACAATCAATTCGATTATCTGAACAATCACAAAACACAACGAACGAAAATCAATACGATTGACCAACCCAATGGTACATCAATCAAAACGCGAGCCAATCGCTGAACAAATACGGAATTCCACCACCCAATGGTTGGAAGATTGAAAACGAGACTAATTTCCCGAACTTAAGGGACGTACGAAGGAGTCTGAATGTTCAACAATCACAAAACGAGATCAACAAAAACCGAACAATCAAACGATCGAACCACAACAATCAAAACAACACAAATCGAAAAATCATGTTCGAATCACGAAGAACAATAAAATTCAAACAACAACTCCAAGGTTCACATCTCGACTCGAGACAATATATGATCCGGTGAAAACAACAAGATGTGCATTCACATAAGATCCACAGGAAAGAGAATAGCAATTGAAAAATCACAACGACAAACGAGTTATTCCGAAACAATACCTCATTCGTTCGATCAACAAAAGCAAGGGGCAGGACAAGCTCAGAAAATGTCAATGAACATAAACGAGTCGACAGAGTCGAAAATACAGAAGTTCAAAATCCGATCCACTTCGAATAAAAGAACTAATAGAACCAAGAGGTGTTACTTCTGAACAAGGTTCACAAGAATCGAACTCAGAAAAGTCACAGCGATAACCAGATCGAACCAAAACAAGATCACAGCTCCTTCGAGCGATGAAACCGAAATACAGAACAAGTTCAGACAGTATCAACGAACACGAGCGAATCGATAGACTTGAGAGAAAGAAAAAATGCGGAAGTCAAAAATGATACGGGCATTACATTCGACCTCTTATAAATGAAATGTCGTTCCCATAACTCACAACAACAGGAGTAAGGTGACAACACAAAAAGCAAACGATAGAAACATCTCCCATGGGCCTCTCAGAGCCGATCCTCATATCTGCACTGAAGTTCGCGCCCCGAAAGACTCGGAACCCAACTCGCAAAACTGGATCATGTGTCTCTCGGGTCCACACTTGAAAAGCGTTACTGACGAGAAGGACAATTTACACGTGCATGCCCCGACACATCACGGTTGAAATGCCTCGGCTCGGCATACCGAAAATACAAATGCTAGATACAATGGGGCATAATGTCGCAAAACAACAATGCGGAGATGCCAACTCAGCACAACAAGGAATCATAACACATATCATATACAACGACGACACTGGAAAGCAAGTTGATCAATCACTCTACAGGAAGCTAATAGGCTCACTCATGTACCTAACAGCTAGCATACCTGATATGTAGTTTGTTGTAGGAGTGTGTGCTCGGTATCAAGTAGCACCTAAAGAATTACACTTCACGACAGTGAAACGAATCCTTAAGTATGTTAAAGGAACAGTCGATGCAGGACTGTGATATCTTAAGCGAGGCGGATTCGATTTGGTTGGCTACAACGACTCGAATCTCGATGGATGCAAGCTAGATAGGAAGAGTACAAGCAGTACTTGTAACTTTCTTGGACCTAGACTTGTGTCATGGTTTAGTAAGAAGCAATTGGCAAACTCGCTTTCAACAGCTGAATCGGAATAATATGCTGCTGGAAGTTGCTGTATGCAGATTCTCCGGATGCAACAGCAGTTATCAGATTATGGAATCACTGCCAAGGAAACATCGATCATGTGCGATAGCACGAGTGCAATTACCATAACGCACAATCTTGTATTGCACTCGCGAACTAAGCATAGTGATATGAAGCATCATTTCATCCGGAATCATGTTGAGAATAAGGATGTTTGGATCGAGAAAATTCATACAGACATCCAGTTAGCCGACATATTTACCAAACCTCTCATCACCACCAGATTCTATATGATTCGACAAGAATTGGGAATGCTACAGCCTGACTCTCTGTAAGTTTTTATTCTTTTACTCATCAATCAAGGAGAATGTTGTAAGACTCAAGAATACAGTATCCACCGCTAATTAACTGTACATTCGGGACAGTCAGACAACACTCTAGGACAAAGAAGGCACAAAACCTTCCTATAGCTGACGTGTGCATTAATCAAGGGGGAATACAGTATGACCCATGAATATAGTATTAATCCAAACATTGTTGTACGAATTGAATCCCGTATGTACCTTTTAAGGGGGAACACTGTATTATTCGCGGATACAGTACATACACTATGGGACGTCAATTAATATATATTATTATTCTATTCATACTGAAAACAGTTTTGGTCCACGTGCCCTGTTTCAAAATTCAAACGTTTCATCATTTAATGCTTAACACGACATCTGGACTTTATTATCTCAAACGCCGCAATTTTAATAATTTTAAAACCGTCATTTCGTGCAATGAGGGAATACGAACTGTCAGAAGTGGGGCCGGTTATCATTTAAAAAATGAGTGGATAAGATATACAAGTTAATCTCAGTTCACCCTGTTTGTTCTTTTCAAAGACGGTTCCCATCCCTTAAATCTGACTGTTCACTGTTTTGTAACCCTAATTTTCTTCCTTGCACACTATAAAAAGACTGTATCTTGCTCCCTTCAACTCTTTACGCTTTCTGCACATTAAACGCATCTCAGAGCAAACATCCTATATTGCTTACTGCATTTTAATGCTTTCTTTGATTCTTCACTATTTTCAGCAAATCAATGGCATCATCTCAGAGTTCCTCTCAGACAATGAAGAAAAGGGAAAACATCATTTATGGACGTCTCTCCGTCCGATCTGTTGTCATGGAAAGGAATCAAACTGAAATTGAGGATCTTGACGGCATGGAACATGTCGTGTCAAGGATAAAGCGACAAGGCCTATACCACCTTAGAAGTTAGCACGCTGAGTTCTACGATGAACACATCATGGAGGAATTCTATCTCGATGCTTCTGTCACATTCTTCTCTCTGAAAAGAGGAGGAGATGTATCAGACATTTCTCCTACCGTCCGTGGAGTTCCGATCTGTGTTGACCGGGAGCTTTTGGAGAATATTTACAGGCTGCAGTCTGATGGCCTGACGATGAAAGATCTTGAGACCTTCGGGTCGGAGGAGCTGCTCACCGCCTACTGTGGACTATTCACGGGTGACGGTTCTGACAAGAGTGTCCACCCATCTTGTCATAAGAAGAGATGTTACCTGCCCTATATGTACTTACACGATTTATGTTGTCATGTTGTTGAGAATAGAACTGGTGCATTCGAGATGTGCACGAATCTGGGTTTCAGAATGATGGTCGCCATCATGTCTGGAGAACAAGTAAACTGGTGCTAGATTGATTTGAATGGGCTACAGGAAGAGGCTTCTAAGCCTGGTACTCAGAAGAAGTCATTTGGCCTCATATTCAACAACATTCTCACTCGTTGTGGTGTGCCACAATCAAAAGAAGTCAAGAAAATCGGCTCCGGAAAGTTCATTGTGAGATTAGAATCTCACGCAGACCCCATACCAACACTATACCTGTCTCCGACAACCCCAGGGATGTCACTGTTCGAAAATCTAAATCAGAGACCTAGTTCCTAACAGCCCCAAATCTGATCCCAACTCAGACGAGGATGACGATGCCCTACAGGCAGGTCTGAGAATGATTCGAGAGGAAGCTCATGAACAGGAACTGCCAAGAATGCAAGACCAACATGGTCAGGGTGTTGGGATTCGGTGCCTAAAGTGAAGGCCCAGCGGAAGCAGTAAAACGAAAATTAATTCGATCTGAATCCCTACGAGGATCGATCGAGCTACGTAAATACGAATATATAAATGAAAAACAAGAGTTATAAGAAACTCACCCTTGAAGTCCGTTGATTAAATAGTAATCTTTTCTTGAGCTATTCCCCAAGCTTTGATTGATCTCTACAAATCCAATCCGCTCTAAGCTCTTGAACAATCCAACGCCGAAAGCACCGCATCTCTACTTGTCACGCGCTGGAGAAACGACCGGAATGACACCCGATCAACCTCTAAGGTTACGGCTAGAATCAAGTGATGAAGCTTTGTATGTTAAGATTATTACACTCTAAGTGTTTTAATCTTACTGTCTCAATATTTTCTCTCAATTTTCTCCAAGAAAAATGAAGAAGAAGTGAATGAAGAAGATGAAGATGAGTGTTAAACTCAAAGTCTATCTCTCTCTCTCTTTACTCACGTTGGAAAGCCTCCCAAAACAAGTGATGATAGTCTTCATTTTATTCTCCATAAAATCCTCCCGAGGACCAAATAATTAAAATGAATTAATTAAGAGATCTTGTTCCCTTGATACTTCAAGTCATCCACCAATTAAGGTGGATACTATGACCAAAGGAAAGAGGAGGGAAAAGGGGGCGTCCATCTAGAAGGAGCAGGGACGAGTTCGTTTCGTTTCGGACTCACGTGAGTCCAAACAGATAAACTCCTATTCCGTTCCGATGTATTTGTGTCGATTAATTAATCCAATCAATTAATCACATTAAATACATAACAACATAATTAATTTGTCCAAGAAATAATTATATCTATGAATTAAATTAATCACCCAGTAATTTATTTAATTCATTAGGCCGTAAATTAATTTATCCAATAAATCGGTTTAAACATCTAATGTCCCAAATTAGATATCCAATATCTAATATTCATAATGAGATAATAAGCTTGATACATTCCATCGCCAATCCTATTGCGCGACTCGGTAGGTCCGTCTCAGTCAGCAATGGGAGGAGCCAAAGAGTAGTAGCACCACCTAGCCAGCCTGGTGGCCTACACTGTACCCTGACTGAGAACGAATGATTGGGATCATTCAAGAACCATTCTGTCGTGAATAGCAGTATACGTATAAACCCTTCTTTCAAATGTGCCGATCAAGTTATAGGGTCACGGTCAGTCAAAACCTATCTGTACTTGACGCTGTGCATGCGTTAATGCAAATCGAGATCATCGAGCTCTCGTGTATCCAATACAACTAGCTCCAATGCTTTGGACAAAGACTTATGATCTAATCTGCCAATAACTACATTAGACATATAACCCGCTCACTAACAGGAGAAAGAATTCTATCTTGGTATTCAGTAGGACCTGCTACTTGCCCCTCAAGATGCACGTCAAGGTTGACCCCCGCCTTTCGGTTTATAGGGTCGAACTACTCTAATGAAAATCTTGACGTCACAAGCACATCCCTACTAAATCCTCAAGTCTAAGGTTCACGAATACCTATCACAACCTTTCGATTCCATCATTGACCGTCCCGGAGTGAAATCCGTGTGACGAATCGAGGGTGAGTCGGTTCGAGTATACTAATCCAATTGGCATACCTATAACGTGTGCTCCCACTAACCATTAGTGTTCGACAGGCACTCTCCTTGTCAAAGAACACGTCATACAAGTCTTCACATAAACTTAACGCCCAGTCAAGTTTCATCGACTTGCGAACAATTAAGTATTTGAGCTACAAACCTTTTCAGTGCCGACCCTCTTATCCAATAAGGAGTGGAACGTTTTGCTCTCAAATACACGGACTAGTTTCTATATGTATATTTACGAGTTAGGAATGCCAGTAACTACCAGTAAATAAAGAAACATCCATTGCCTTATATTGATGATTTACATAATAACAAGTACAATGCCCTCACTCAACATCCTCTGAGTGTCATTCAAGGGCATACTCCTAACAATCTCCCACTTGCACTCAATGCCACACACTATGGTATCTAATACCCATGTTCTCCAGATGACGCTCCAAGCTAGTCTGAGAAAGTGGCTTGGTCAGTGGATCGGCGACGTTGTTGGCCGAGTCTACTCTGTGCAGCATAATGTATCCCTTGCGAACAAATTCTCTTATGAGATGATACTTCCTCGCAATATGTTTGGTGCTGTTGTGAAACCTAGGCTCCTTGGCTGCGCTGACTCGGTCGTTGTCGCGATGCAAATGAACAGCAACAAAGACATGGTATCACTTGAAGTTCTCCCAGAAACTTCTTAATCCAGAACCCTTCCTTGGAAGCCTCCGAGGCTGCTTGATACTCAGCTTGACATGTGAAATCAGCAGTCGTGCTTTGCTTGGCGCTACGCCAAGATACTGATCCTCCATTAAGAGTAAATATGTAGCCATAAGTAGACATCGAGTCGTCCTTCAGTCCTTGGAAGTCCAAATCAGTGAATCCCACCACATCCAATTCTCCACTGCCATACATCAGAACCATATCTCTAGTCCTTCTCAAGTATTTGAGAACGTTCTTTACGGCAGTCCAATGTTCCCAATCTGGGTTTGCCTAAAACCTACTTACCACGCTTACAGCATGCGCGATGTTAGGTCTTTTACACAACATAGCATACATAAGGCTACCCACGGCCGAAGCATATGGTATAATACTCATTTCCTTTCGTTGTTCCTCACTTTGATGACACATCTTCAAGGAGAGTTTTATTCCATGTCGCATCGGTAGGAACCCTCTTTTAGAATCATCCATCTTAAATCGCTTTAAGATTTTATCTATATAGAGGGCTTGGGAAAGACCTATTGTTCTCTTCGTTCTATCCCGGTAGAGCTGAATACCAAGAATATAGGTAGCTTCTCCCAAGTCTTTCATGGAGAAATTACTCAAAAGCCAAGCTTTCACAGAACTGAGCATTCCCACATCATTTCCTATTAGTAGAATGTCATCCACATATAGTACTAAGAATGCGATCTTGCTCCCACTAACCCTCTTGTATACACAAGGTTCCTCTTCATTTTGCACAAAGTCAAACTCTTTGACCGCCTCGTCAAAACGAAGGTTCCAACTACGCGACGCTTGCTTCAGTCCATAAATGGAACGCTGAAGCTTGCACACTTTCTGAATATCGAATTCGGACACAAAGCCTTTAGGCTACTCCATATAGATTTTCTCCTCGAGGAATCCATTAAGAAAAGCCGTCTTTACGTCCATTTGCCATATCTCATAATCATGGTAGGCAGCTATAGCAAGCATCATGCGAATAGACTTGATCATGGCTACGAGCGAGAAGGTATCGTGGTAATCGATCCCTTCTTTCTGGGTATAACCCTTTGCCACAAGCCTGGCCTTATAGGCGTCAACCTTGCCATCACCATCAGTCTTTCTCTTGTAGATCCACTTGTTCCCAATAGGAACTATGCCCTTGGAGCGGTCTACTAGAGTCCAGACCTGATTGACATGCATCGAGTCTACCTCAGCTTCCATAGCTTCATGCCATTTCGCGGAGTCTGCATCCACCATCGCTTGGTTATAGGTTGTCGGGTCGGTCTCTTGGCTATCACTTAGAACCTCATGGAGACCCAGCTCCTCCAAGTGCACAAGCCCATACCTCTCAGGTAAATGAGACACCCTACTAGACCTACGAGGTGGTTGTACTTGTGTTTCAGAAGGTTCGGTTCCAGTTTCCTACATAGGTGTCTCCCGAGGAGTTTCATTGTATTCTTCTAAAGAAATACTTCTACCTGCTCCGCCTTCCTGAATGAACTCATCTTCTAGGAAGTGTGCTTGTAAAGCAACACCAATCTTTCGATCTTCGGGCATGTAGAATAGATATCCCATCGTCCCAGATGGGAATCCAATGAAACGTCCCTTCGCGGACCTAGCTTCTAACTTCTCCACCTTAGTCTTCTTGACATAGGCAGGACATCCCCAAATCCTAATGTGATTAAGACTTGGTTTCCTGCCCTCGCACATCTCATGTGGAGTTTTAGGAATGGATTTGGAAGGACATCTGTTCAAGATGTAAGCAGTAGTCAGGAGTGCATACCCCCACAGGTAAATCGGTAAGTCAGTATAGCCCAGCATGGAACGGATCATGTTCAACAAGGTCCAGTTCCTTCTTTCTGACATACCATTTAACTGAGGAGTACCTGGAGGTGTTAGTTGTGAAACTATTCCATGTTCCTTAAGGAACTCGTCAAACTCCATACTCATATACTCGCCACCTCGGTCCGACCGTAGTGCTTTGATATGATTACCAGTTTGTTTCTCGACTAGGGCCTTGAATTCCTGGAATTTCTCAAAGGCCTCGGATTTATGTTTCATTAAGTATACATAACCATACCTAGTATGATCATTTGTAAAAGTAATGAAATATTGATATCCATCACGTGCTGCTTCCAAAGCACCACATACGTCGGTATGGATTAATCCCAGTTTATCAGCGGCTCTTTCAAAAGTCCATGTGAAGGGGGACTTAGTCATTTTGCCTTTAAGCCAAGATTCACAAGTAGGAAAGGGATCCGATCCCAATGGACCCATAAGTCCATCTTTTTCCATCTTGTAAACCTTGGTCTGACCAACATGACCAAGTCTAAGATGCCATTTAAAAACTTGATTGGTTTCCTCCCTACCACGTTTTCTAGTCATAGTATTCACAACTACTTTGTTGCTGAGATTTAGATGATACAATCCATTCAACAATGTTGCAGTACCCACTAGTTTATTTCTAAAATAAATTTTGCAGGAACCATCACCAATCAAAAATGAAAAGCCTTTTCGGTCGATGACCGGAATGGATAAAATATTTTTGTGCCCTTTGGGCAAAACAAGTACATCTTCTAAAGTCAAAGCAAAGCCGGATTCTAAACCCAAAAGAAGTGATCCTATGTCGGTTGCCTCTACACTATACCCGCTTCCGATGGTGATCATAACTTCTCCAGCTCCAAGCTTCCTACTTTGTTCCAGATCCTGATTCATGGTACAAATATGAGAACTAGCACCAGAATCCAGTATCCAGGAAGTAGTAAATACAGTAGCAGAACAATTTGTTTCCAAAACTAAAAGTTATGTACCTGAAGTGCCATGAAGAATTGGACAGTCTCTAGCCTAGTGGCCCAGCTCACCGCACTTGAGACAAGCATCCTTCTTCTTCTTGTTCTTCAGAACCATCGGGGCCTTGCCCTTTCCTTTAAGGTTCTTAACTTGTGGTCCTGTTTGCTTCTTGGTTTTTTTCTTCTTATTCTTAGACCTCCGAGGTCCAGAAGAAATCACAAGAGCAAACTCCTTCATCCGTGGAGTCCTCATCAGAGACTGAGCGGTCACAAGTTTGTTCATTAGCCCAGCTAAATTACATGTAATCTCATTGCAATTGAAGTTCATAACAAACTGTGAGAAGGATTCAGAGAGAGACTGTAAGATAAGGTTGGTTTGGAGAGAAGTATCCATTTTAAAATCAATAGCCTCCAATCTCTCGATCATGGATATCATTTTGAGGACATGTTTCCCAACTTTCTCACCTTTCTTCATCCTTGCACCGAACAGTTGCTTGGATATCTCATATCTAGCAGTTCTGCTGTGCTCACCATAAAGCTCGGTTAAGTGAGATAGAATCTGCCTAGCAGAAGTCATTTTCTCATGATCTCTCTGAATCTAATTAGACATGGAATCCATCATATAAGCACAGACTTTCACGTCATCCTACCCACTTTTCGTGATTTTCAATCTCTTCCTGATTGGCTCAGGTCCGCACAGGAGGCGCCAGAATGTCCGTCTCCAAGAGGTATCCCAGTGCCTCTATACTGAGGACAATCATCATATTGCGGAGCCAATCCACAAAGTTAGGTCCCATTAAGGTGTTCTTTTCGAGTAGAATTGCGAGCGGATTCATTGTCATATTGAGATTTGAGTCTGCATTAAGTACGATATGTTAATTAGTGACTCATTCAATTATGTTATGAGTATAGAATTAAGGTCTTTTTATTCTTGTTACCTAGCTCCCACTAATTTAATCGGAACAACACACTCCCATGTGAAATCTGGATGTATCGTCGCTCTACTTCATAGTGGTGATCGAGTTCTTTATAAATCTTAATAGAGGGCAACCGAACAGGTTTCTAGTATATTAATTTTCATAAAGTGGTGTCCAACACCAACCCATCTAATGGATGATTCGATCTTCTTTTTCCCCTTGTTCACTCCCCTCAACCTATACGATTTCTATGGTTCGTGAACAAGTGAGGTTTATACCATCGACGCAAATCAGTTTCACAATTGAATCTTATCCGGCAACCTATCAGGTTTCTAGGGATAAAATTTGCTCCAACCGAAGGCATCCAATGCGCTCCCGGTAATTTATCCATCCTCCCCGAATGACTATTCCGATAACTCGGAAGCATAGCACATCTGGTTTGGATTTCAATTTCCCGAAAGCTCGATGGAGGGAAGGAAAACCTTGAAACCTTATAAACTTAATAATTTGTTGTGGGAGAATTATCGCGATTAACGTTACACTTTGCACATTAATCATTTAAGCGCGTTTGTGGCATTCATACAACACGAAACAACCATTCACAACCTAGTTGCTACCAACATGTGGTTCATGGACCGTTCCTAGAAAACAAAAACTTCGTAATCTAATTACAAGTCTTCGTCTTGAATCTTTGTCTTCTCGAAATGGATCTTCCTTCGGTCTACGTCATTACATATAAATTTTACATCGAAAATTGCATCCTAGATACAAAGATTTCTAGTAAAATAAATAGGCTCAAAACGGCCTTTAAAACTCAATCGAATAAAACGAACGATTCAAAACTAAGTCCACGAACCACATCCCCATTCAAAAGCATTCATCCAATAAATACTATATAAATGGAAAGCATAGAGATATATTGATCCAATCAACAAAACGAAACGAACCAATCGATTCACACAATCGGTAATATGATAACGTTCAAAATAATTCGGTCGACCATAAATATTCCAATTAATCAAATTTCCCTTATAAAATGAAATACCATAAATCATTTTAATCATATTAAATCCAATTTAACATGGCCCGTGTCGCTTGACACGGTCGAGTCACTTCCGGAAGCTGCCGGCCAGACACGGCCCGTGTCGCCTAACACGGTCGGGTCTGCCTGGCAGTGGCCTGGCCAGACTGCCGGACACGACCGATTCACCCAGGAAACGGTCGAGTCACTCTCGGCCAGATTACCCTTTTTGTCCAAAAAGTTGTCCGACGACGATTCGGGGCTAGATTTTCGACCGGATATCTATTATCAATATTTTCCGACTTTTATATCTTCAATATAAATCATATTTCCCATAAATTTAAGATTTATATTTAGACATAAACTTACAAAAAATACAATTATTACGAACGAAAAACATATACCACGATTATGAATAAAATGATTCCAAATCATTCACCATCTAATCGAGCATTCCAAATGCCAAAATCGTATATACGATCGCAAGACCTACGCTCCGATACTACTGTTGGGATTCGGTGCCTAAAGCGAAGGCCTGGCGGAAGCGATAAAATGAAAATTAATTCGATCTGAATCCCTACGAAGATCGATCGAGCTACGTATATACTGTAATACCCGAGATCTTTGTTCCGGATTCGTTGAGTTTTCTGGGTTTTATCGGATTGTTATGGTCCACATCGTTGGAATGTTGTGCCATGTATGGTTTGTGTCATGAGTTGACACGTGTTTGATTTACGTTCCAGATGGAGGAGCTGGCTCTGCAAAGTGAGATCAAGGAATTCCGTGAGAAAAACAACTTATCATCTGCAGAGGAGCAAGAGTTTGCATCTCTAGCAATCAAGAGGAAGTATGGACTAGCTCCTGTCTGTCAGAGACCAATTGGAGCAAAGTTGTTTAGACCTCCTAAGCAAACTGTCCGGAGAGGAAGAGGCAGAGGCAGATAGGACATTGTATTGTACTTGTATTTTTTCTTGTAACTTTTGTTTTTAGAAGTACTTGTAATTTTATGTACTTGTTTAATTATACAGGCTATATACTTGTAATCAACTCAGAAAATTATATAACAGTCATTTGAATGACAACCACTAGTTTTCTCAAAACAAGACTGAATTTTGATTTGTGTCTTGCACTTAATCATGTGTAGACCTATTCTACATTTGAATATTTTGTTTAAGTTTTGCCATAATCAAAATAGGGGGAATTTGTTAGGAATACTTATTAGATTTTGATGATGTCATCCATGTATTTGTTTATTTAAATGTATGTTTTTAATACTTGGCAATATGTAAAGAAGAACCAAATGAGTATCTTCTATAGGCCATATTAGTTAGGCTAAAATCGGCTAAGTATAAATCGCAGACAAGTTCATATCAGAGAAGTTTTGGTCAAACAGATACATCAGAGAGGTTTGACCAAACATTGCAGAAAGCCGAGTTGCGGACAAGTTCAAATCAGAGAAGTCTTGGTCAACTAAACTCTTTAGAGAAGGTTGATCACAAGCGGCTTATCGTCAGACAACATTCTGCAGAAGCAATTTATCAGAGAAGTCCTGGTCATCTCATTTATGAGAGAAGTTCGAACAGACTGCAGTCAAGTGATCAGACAGAGCCCAAGTCATCTGAAGTTTGACCATCAGATCAAATTAGTTCATCAGGTCAGAAGACTTCAGACAGGTCGTCAGATCAGAGAAGATTCGTCGAGACATCAGAGAAGTCATCAGAGAAGTCCGACATCAGAGAAGGTTGACTGCACATCAGACAGATTGACCAAAAAGAGATTAGATAAGTTCTGTCTGAGTAATCAGCCAAGTAATCCAGTCCACATCAGCATGCGTTGAAAAGTCAATAATCACGGAAAGTCACATGCGGGCAATAAGGGACAGACTGGAGAGATTCCCGGAAAGCAATGAATTAAATAATTCATTGAGACCCATCTCTGAAGACTTTAAGCATATCATAATCAAAAGATTCGGCGCTACAACGTGAAAGTCTTCACAACGGTCGGAAATGGATTAAAATAAGGTAATCCAGCCTTGCAGCATTTGGAAAGGAAAAACAAAGAAGTCTATTTCTCCAACGGACGAATTTGTTACAGGAATTGCAATGGCTATGAAGAAAGCTCAAAGGATCGACATCTATAAATACCAGAAGATTTGAATTGAGCAAAGCACGATACGAACAACACTTACAAGCGATCAAAGCAATCAAAGCAAACATAATAAACTATAGCATCGTGAAGGTCAAGAGTCAAAAGTTCTTATTTGAAGAAGCTCTTAGTTAGATAAGACAACCCACTCGTGTCTTAAAACCTGAGTTCAGGGTACTTCACTAGTTGAAGTGTGCGTGACTGATAGGTATCCGAGGATTTGAGATGAAGAGGTACAAGGCAGTCAAGGAGTTGCAACGACAAGATTTCCACTGGTTGGAAGTTGTTGTAGCTAGGAAGAATCACTGTAATATTTATCACTGGTTGAGAATTATAGTGAATTCATCTCCAACTAGTTTGGAGAAAAGTGGATTAGTAGAGGATTACCCCACCTCTGTGACTACTATAACTGCCTGCGTGTTTTACTGTTTTATTATCATACGTACATGCTGCATACATATTCATTGTTCCATTGTTCGAGTTTTCTGTATTCGAGTTCCATTGTTCCATATGTACCAATCAGCTGAGAAACTCCTTTTATGGAAAAAGAGTTTCAATAAGTCCACTCACCCCCCCCCCCCTCTAGAATTATTCCTGACGACTTGTGACCTACAACTTCCAACTTCTCCACCGTAGTCTTCTTGACATAGGCGGGACATACCCACATCCTAATATGATTAAGACTTGGTTTCCTGCCATCCCACATCTCATGTGGAGTTTTATGAATTGATTTGGAAGGACATCTGTTCAAGATATAAGCAGCAGTCAGGAGTGCATACCCCCACAGGTAAATTGGTAAGTCAGTATAGCAAAGCATAGAACGGACCATGTTTATCAAGGTTCGGTTACTTCTTTCTGATGCACCATTTAACTGAGGAGTTCGTGGAGGTCTTAGTTGTGATACTATTCCATGCTTCTTAAGGAATTCATCAAACTCTGTACTCATACTCGCCACCTCGGTCCGACCAAAGTGCTTTAATATGATTACCAGTTTTTTTTTCGACTAGGGCCTTAAATTCCTAGAATTTCTCAAAGGCCTCGGATTTATCTTTGATTAAGTATATATAACCATACCTAGTATGATCATCTGTAAACGTAATAAAATACTGATATCCTTTACGTGTTGTTTCTAAAGCACCACATACTGATATCCTTTACGTGTTGTTTCTAAAGCACCACATACTGTTATCAGCGGCTCTTTCAAAAGTCCCTGTGAAGGGGGACTTAGTCATTTTGCCTTTAAGGCAAGATTCATAAGTTGGAAAGGGTTCCGATTCCAATGGACCCATAAGTCCATCCTTTTCCATTTTGTAAACCATGGTCTAACCAACATGACCAAGCCTGAGATGCCATTTCAAAATTTAATTGGTTTCATCCCAACCACGCTTCCTAGTCATAGTATTCACAACGACTTTGTTACTAAGGTTTAGATGATACAGTCCATTTAACAATGTAGCAGTGCCTATTAGTTTATTTATAAAACAAATTTTTCAGGAACCATCACCAATAAAAAATGAAAAGCCTTTCCGATCCATGTCCGGAATGGATACAATATTTTTTTGCCCCTTGGGCAAAACAAGTACATCGTCTAATGTTAAAACAAAGCCGGATTCCAAATCTAAAAGAAGTGATCCTATGTCAGTTGCTTCGAGACTATGCCCGCTTACGATAGTAATCATCACTTCCCCAGCTCCAAGCTTTATACTTTGTTCCAGAACCTGACTCACGGTACAAATGTGAGAACTAGCACCTAAATCAAGTATCCAAGAAGTAGAAAATACAGTAGCAGAACAATTTGTTTCCAAAACTAAAAGTTCTGTACCTGAAGTGCCATGAAGAACGGACAGTCTCTAGCCCAGTGGCCCAGCTCACCGCATTTGAGACATGTGTCCTTCTTCTTCTTGCTCTTTGGAACCATTGGAGCCTTGCCCTTACCTTTAAGGTCCTTGATTTGTGGTCCTGTCTGCTTTTTGGTCTTTTTCTTCTTGTTCTTGGACCTCCAAGGTCTAGAAGAAATTACAAGGGCAGACTCCTTCATCCGCGGAGTCTTCATCTGAGACTGAGCGGTTACAAGTTTTTTCATTAACCCTGCTAAATTGCAAGCAATCTCATTGCAGTTGGAATTCATAACAAACTGTGAGATAAAATCTGCCTAGCAGGAGTCATTTTCTCATGAGCTCTCTGAAGCTCATTAGACATAGAAGCCATCATATAGGCATGGACATTTATGTCATCCTTAACCCACTTTCCGTGGTTTTCAATTACTTCCTGATTGGCTCTCGTCAGCATCAGAGGCACCGGAATGTCCGTCTCTAAGACGTATACAAGTGCCTCTATACTCAGGACTATCATCAAATTGTGGAGCCAGTCCACAAAGTTAGGGCCAATTAAGGTGTTCTTTTCGAGTAGTATCGCGAGTGGGTTCATAGTCATATTGAGAATTGATGTTTGTCTGCATTAAGTACGACAGATTTATTATTGACTCGTTTAATTATGATCTGAGTATAGAATTTAAGGTCTATTCTATTCTTTTACTCAGCTCCCACTATTTTAATCGAAATAACACACTCTATGTGAAATCCGGAAGTATTTGTTCGCTTTACTTGATAGTGGTGAACGAGTTCTTTATAAATTTTAATAGAGGTCAACTGAACATGTTTCTAGTCTATTAATCTTCATAAAGTGGTGTCCAACACCAACCCATCAAATGGATGATTCGATCTTCTTTTTCTCCATGTTCACTCGCCTCAACCTATACAGTTTCTATGGTTCGTGAACAAGTTAAGTTTATACCATCGACACATATCAGTTTCACAATTGAATCTTATCCGGCAACCGAATAGGTTTCTAGGGATAAAATTTGCTCCAACCGAAGGAATTCAATGCGCTCTCGGTAATTTATCGATCCTCCCCAAAAGACTACCCCGATAACTCGGAAGCATAGCATATCCAGTTTCGATTTCAATTTTCCGAAAGCTCGATGGAGGGAAGGAAAAACTTGAAACCTTTTAAACTTAATAATTTGTTGTGGGAGAATTTTCGCGATTAATGGTACACTTTGCACATTAATTCATTTAAGCGTGTTTGTAGAATTCATACCATATGAAGAAACATTCACAACCTAGTTGCTACCAACATGTAGTTTATGGATCGTTCCTAGAACAAAAATGTCGTAATCTAATTACATGTCTTCGGTCTAGAATCTTTGTCTTCTCGAACGGACATTCCTCCGGTCTTCGTCATTACATATAAATGTTACATTGGAAAAATTGCATCCTATACAAATTTTTCTAGTAAAATAAATATGCTCAAAACAGCCTTTACAACCCAATCGAATAAAACCGAATGATTCATTCGAGTTGCATAATTAAAACAATTCAATCATAGGCCACACAATTGAACGCATTAAGAATAATTGGGAAAACTCAATAGAAAAGAGAAAGATATAAATAATGTAAAATCAAGAGTTAATCCGTCAATATCTCGGTTTCATCACAATCCTAGGAAAAGGTGTCTAGCCCTACATGCTAGAAAACAATACACAAATATTCAAATTAATCATAAGGAAGAAAAATAAAACACAATTGAAGACTGGCTTCTTCCGTTCTTTGGCCTTGCTCTCTGCTGCTAGGTATTTTCTACTTCTCTCTCATGATTCTTTTCTGACCTTCACTACTCTTTTATAACCTTCATTCGTATCCAAAACGCGTCCGGGAATTAGGTCGAAAACAGCCTCCAAAACATCCCAAAATCACGCGGTCATCTTATCAATATCGCGCCACGGGCCGCAGCCTGGCTTTAGTGTGCCGCGGCCCCAATTTTAATGCTGCCAGGCCTGGGTGCAAAATTCTTTACGGGCCGCAGCTCAGAATGAGCGTGCCGCGGCCCCCGGTACAGTTTGTGCCGCTCCTGTTGGGTGCCGTGCCTGTGCCGCGGCCCTTCACCAAAAAATGTCGTTTTCGCCTGTTTTTCTCCGTTTAAGCTTCCGGACTCTAATTTCCTTCAAAACATATAGACATAATCCATTAAAAGCTCATTTATGCAGATTTAAACATAAAATGGAGATAAAATAATGATAATTAAGCGCACAAAAATACATCTAACAAATACCCACAAACTTAAGCCTTTGCTTGTCCTCAAGTAAAAATGAATTTCAAATAAAATGACAAGTATCGTGGACTATCGTGCAAATACATAGTGCTCAACTAATTAATACTACCCTGAAAATCTCAAAGAATAATACGATAATCATACTAGTGAGTCAAATTACGGACAATGATTCCACAAGGTAAACATTTCTAGTGCAAATCAATAGCTCATGAACAACATCAAGGCTCCAAGATTAACAAACGTGAATTGAGCCGACCGCCAATATGAATGTTTAGATTAAACAATCCAACTCGCCCAGTCCCACAGTCTCGTGGCAAAAACACATGAATCTCATAATATTCCTCGGACAGCGCTCCCTTATATTTAATCATTATAATGATTCGAATTAACCACTAGGTTTCGACACCCGGTATGTTTCTTGAAATAACCCTAGGGTGGATTTCCATTCTCATGTATTGGGGAACTGTTTGACGTAAAAGACACTCATGGGGATCATGAATGCTTCTAGTTACTAAGTCTCCCTCTACAGTGGAGAAAAGACTCGAATAGCTCTTCCCGCACGTCCGACTCAAGGTTGCTGTTTTACGTGAATGTAAACGATGGGTCACGTGAATACCCCCGGTTACTAGGCTTCCCATCATCGGAGATGCGATTTTTCTGAACCATTAATCTATTCAGGGTTATCGTTTTACGGAGACTAAACAATGGGTCACGTGAATACCCCAGGTTACTAGACTTCCCATTATAGAACATGCACACTTTCTCAATTTTTTTGGGAAAAATTGTCCGACTCAATGCCAAAAAGACTAATGTTATAGGACGACTAGCTAAGTGAAAAGCGCAACCAAACGTATAGACGATGGCTCGTGTAATGTGCACACTACAAACACGTATGTCTCATTTCTTATATGCCAAGATTACCACAATGACGCAAAAGAATCAGATCGAAATGAATACTCGAGGGAAACAAAAATCACATAATGCGAACTCGACCAATACTCATCCGTTTCTTCAAAAAGAGATCAGTATCATATAATTAGTCTTACACAAGGCTGCACGAAATATTCACGAATGCAAACAAAGTCCAGAATATCATAGAAGACAAGCAAGGCTAGAATCAATAACAACGAAAAATTAAATTCCCCCCCCCCCCTCCAACTTGGGATGTACATTGACCTCAATGGATAACAAATAATAATAATATGTAGTAAGAGAAAGGTAAAGTACCCCCCTAAGGTAAGCTCAGGTACTAGCATCAGCCTCGTCCGGCGAAGAGGGTGGTGTAGGTGGCCTGATTGGAGGAATGAAAGGTCCGTCCGGGCGAAGGATGTGGTCCGTCTAAACAGCTAAATAGTCCCGGTGGTAGGCGTCTCTCGCAGCTAAGCGTCTCTCCACACGCCGATTGGCCTGGCGGATCTCCTCTCAAACGGTTGCGAGGATGCTATCTCTCTGCGCTTGCATCTCCTCCCTCAAGCTGCCAAACATCGCCTGAAGGACGTGATATCTCGAAGGCAGTGGGGCGGACTCGGTCTTATCCTCAGTATTAGCCGCCGGCTCATGCATCATAAGAAGTGGCTCGAGGGAGTGCTCATGCGGATTGTACAGAAGAAATCCTCGTCCCCGCGGATGTGCCCGCGCGCCACCCCACTGGTCGAAGTGAGAGATAATGCGATGATCGATCGGACCTTGGGGTGATAGTGTCGGCTCGTCATCCGACTAAGTCACGCCTGACTGGTGGCATAAGGCACAAATGAGAGAGGGGTGTTTCAGCCCCGTATTGGCCCCTCCTTGGATGCACTAGAGAATAGACCGGACCATCTGTGGGGCCACATCAAATCGCAATCCGGCCATAATGGCATATAGAAGTCGGGCACGAGGAAACAGGACAGAGCGGATCTGCAAAGTCGGGTCGATTCACGAGCAGAGAAAATAAAGCCAAGCTCTCCCGAGCCGACTGAGGTGGGAACTCTTGAAGAAGAAGGCCGTCGAACTCAAGACGCGTGTTTCCCAAACCGAATCCAGCTGAGCAAGCGCCTCTAGAAAAGCTTCCCCCGAGAGGCTACTCACTGTCTGCGTGTATACTGATTCGTCAACCTCGGGAAGCTCGTATAAGCTTCGTATCTCAGTTGCCAAGAAATCCACTTTCTGGCCACGGACGACGACCTCAGCACGTGTATCTGGTCGTCCCATCATCTGCCCTGACTGAATATGCTGTAATAACGTGTTGGCGTAAAATTCTTGGATGATAGAAATTATCGCTGGCTCGGGCAGTGCAGTGAATCGAGTCCATCCCATTTCATTAATCATCGCTAATAGCTCGCCATCTTGGGGAGCGGGAGTGAATCCCCGCTAAGGAATTATAGGACGAGGATGGATTCTCTCGTTGAAAATTCGATGGATTTCGAGGTCAGAAAATTGGTGGGATTGCCCTTCCGTCCGGTTTTGTGAAGTTTCCCCTCTCGTGGGGGATGATCGAGTCCTAGCCCTTGTGCTAAACTTTCTCTTCCGAGCCATAGCGAAGTCCTGAAAAATAAACGCAGGATAGTTTAGACGACTTTAAATAACACTACACCAATCTCAACTTATGACTTGCGGGAGACGAATATAGCATCGAAAAACTCGCACTTCCGTATGAGGGATATGAGGCAAAAATTTAAACTCAAACTTGACGTAAGGGTTGGGGCACAAATTATTCCGATAATCGAATTTGTTGCAGACAAATTGGAGATGTTTAACTCAAAAAATTTCATTGGGGCATTTCATCGAACACTTTGCTTGTGTAAACTTAAATGAAGAGCAAAAACAATAATTGCTCAATTCAATCCCCAACAACAAACAAAATCGCAAGAATCATGACAAATCAACAAAAAACAATCCACAATCAATCGATAATCATCATATAATTAGATCAAATTCTTGATAGACTTAGAAAAGAGAAACAAATTCCTCAATGGGTGAAACAAACAATACCTCACTTTTCAATCCTTATTGCAAATCAAACTAAAGATTAAGGAGTACCTGGTGTTGGATTGAAGAAGATGAGAAGAAGGAGAAATTCGAAGGGAGATGTTGACCTTTTGCCCCGCGGAAGAAGAAAGAATTTGTGAAGTATACCTTGTATCAGCCGACTGAATTCTGAGCAGCCCCAGCATATTTTAAATTCTCGGCATGGGCCGCGACACGTGGAAAGTGAGCCGTGGACCACAGTACAATTAGTTTTTGGGCATTGGGGTATCTCGACGTGTTCCGCGGCTCATTGCACGGGTGCCGCGGCTTCTGGGGTTAGTGTGCCGCGGCTCAGCTCCTTCGTGCCGCGACACAGGGTACAGTTTGCTGGGCACATTTGTTGGACTTCAGCGTGCCGCGGCCCAGCTTCATCATGTCGCGGCGCTTGGGGCATGTGTGCCGTGGCTCAGCACTGTCGTGCCGCGGTACAGAGTACAGATTATTACCCAAAATTTTGGACTTGTGTGTGCCGCGGCCCGCTATGTATGTGCCGCGGCCCCTTACCTTAAAATTCCCCCGGAAGGTTCCAGCACAGAAATTTCAAAGGAAAAACACCTAGAAAATGAGAGATAGCATAGCAAAGCCAAAAATGCCAAAAAATAGTCTCCTAAAATGAAGGAAAATAGCGAAAAAAAAACTATAATATATACTAATACTCGGGTTGCCTCCCGAGAAGCGCTAAGTTTATAGTCTTCAGCCGGACCTTTTTAAGATGAATTTGCTTTTCGCACACACCAATTGGACTCCACCGAGTCCATCGAACCGTTAATCTATTTTTTAAATTTTTGACCATTTGTTTTTAACAGTTCGATTTTTGGTTTGGACATCCAACGTTCTTTGCGAAAAGATTTGAATAAAAGTAACTTTCCAAAACACCCAAATTGCACTGGGCTTGGCACCCGTTTTACTTCCGGCTTAGTTTTCTGTTCCACGGATGAATTTCTGACGGCATGAGAATCTTTTGACGGTCAGTGAACGGCTCATGAAGACGACATGTCCAAATGCCTACTATATGCGACTTGTTCTACATTTTTCTCAGATGTCGGAGCAACTACAACAGATTCTGAACATTTCGACTGACGACCTTCCCAATGTGTGTCTTTCGCAAACATATCCAAGCTTTAAATTTGATAACCCTTCTCGACATTGCTTGGACACGGGAGAGATCGAAACACTCTGAATGTGACTTGCTCATCTTAAACCAGAAGCATCAATTTACCCTCCTGAACATCGATAAGAGTTCTACCAGTGGCTAATAACGGTCTACCCAAAATAATTGGAATTTTATGATCCTCTTCCATATCAAGCACAATAAAATTAGCGGGGAAAATGAATTTATCCACCCTGACCAGGACATCTTCTATTACCCCTCTCGAATATTTGATGGATCTATCGGCTAGTTGCAGAGAGACCATAGTAGGCTTGACATCCCCAATTCCTAGTTTCTTGAACACATAAAGAGGCATAAGATTTATACTGGCACCGAGATCACATAGCGCTCGATTAGTGAACGGTATAGTGAAGCTTCATGGGTCCTTCAATTTAGACAGGAGCTTTTTCTACAAGATAGCGCTGCACTCTTCAGTCAGTGCCACTGTTTCATATTCTTCGAGCTTCGTTTTTTAGATAATATCTCCTTCATAAACTTCACTTAGCTCGGCATTTGTTCCAAAGCGTCGGCAAATGGGATATTGATATGTAATTTCTTGAAGACGTGAAGAAACTTGGAGAATTGCTTGTCTAACTTTTGCTTTTGCAACCGCTGTGGAAACGGGACTGGTGGCACATAGGCTATTGGATTATCTGGAACCAATTTCAAGTTTTTAGAAATTTGTGATTCTCCTAATGCCGAATTTTTCTTCTCCTCATATTCACCTCTTACTTTGTTTTTCCCGGGTTGCTCACACACTTTCCTCCCACTTCTCAAGCCAATGGCATTAATACTCTCTCTGGGGTTCATCTCAGTTGTACTTGGCAAGGTGCCCCGAGGTCGGGCTGTTAACAAATTTGCTATTTGACCCATTTGGACTTCCAAATTGCGAATAGAAGTGGATTGATTCTGTAGATTGGTTTCTGTGCGGGTCATGAATTGACGCATGTTAGCCGCCAATTGAGCAAGAGCATCTTCCAAAGAGACTTTCGGTGGTTGAGGGGGCTACTGTGGGGGTTGAGTGGCTTGAGCTTGTGGAGGATTGTTCAATGCTTGCCCGTTCCTCCATGAAAATTTGGATGATTTCGCCACCCTTGGTTGAAAGTGTTAGAATATGGATTGTTTTGTCGATTTCCATTCCCCACAAATTTAGCTTGTTGTGATACGAATTCGCTCGGAAATATGAATATGTATCGATCAGAGTGTGTATAAGAATATCGTAGCAGAAGTCTTTTATGAGTAGTGTATTTCGGATATAGTTTATAGGCGTAATATCGGATAAAGTGATAATATCGATCAAGAAGACTTGAATGATCAAGAACAAAGGTTTATCAAATTAGACCTATAATTCGATAAGATGATTTCTTCTCAAGACCTATTGAGAATCGATCGGATTAATACTAGAAAACGCGTCGAATAAAAATCAAGGTTCGATGAAAATCATTCACCAAGGATGAAAACACAAAGTGTAATCTTTTACTTCAACATTCAATTCCTCCCTCTTACAGTGCTTATACAAGGATACTTATAGAAGGACTAAGTCTTCTTACAATAATTAAATAAAACAATTCAAAGATTACAAAATTTTTGAATAAAAAAAGCAAATGAAAATAAAATACAAAAAAGGGAACACAAATCATATAATAGGGGAACACAATCCCTAAAATAAGTAAAGAAAGAAAAGAAAGATAAACAATACACAAAACTGCATAAAATAAAGAGGCTGCCGGAAGGACACGGGCCATGTCGCTTGACACGGCCGCGGCGCGACAAGGTTGGCCGGGCAGGACTCGATCGTGTCCTGGAGCACGGTCGGGTTGGACGGACAGGTGTTCCGGAATTTTTGGACGAGCAGGACTCGACCGTGTCGCCTGGCACGGTCGGGTTGGACAGGCAGGCGTTCCGGCATTTCTGGACGAGTAGGACTCGGCTGTGTCGCCTGACACGGTCGGGTTCGGCCGACAGTGACTTTTGCTTGTCCGGGACAGTGCGGCATGGGCCATGTCGGATGACACGTCCGAGTTCGGCAGGCAGCGCCTTTCTATCTTCCGACACAGCATGACACGGGCCGTGTCATATGACATGGTCGAGACCGGGCACCTTGGTCCTTCTCGTTTTGTGTCCGTTTTCTCGCCGAAAAATGTAGTCATACGTGCATGGCACATTGTAAGGCCGTTTACGTCGATCCGTGCTTCGTCTTATTCATTCGGCATGGTCATTTTCGCATCATCCCCTCCCCCTTTAAAAAGAATTGTTCTCAATTACACAATATCTTCGTCATCAAGATAATTAACTAAAGCCTCTAAGTACTTGATCTCGAAAATATCCGCAGTGCGTACATGGCCCAAAATCTTGAGACGATAGGTAGTAGGGGGTCTCAGGGAATCACCAACAAAATAACTATCATTATTAATAAAAAATAATAATTATTCTGCGAGGTAATACCGATATCACGACATGACTGGACATCTAAAATGGGAAGCACGGGAGTAATAACAGGCCGCTCTTCATCAACTGGTTCCTCATCAAATACTGGTGGTCCGTCATAATCCGATCCACTCTCCATTTTAATATTATTGGGATCCCCAAATAATGGTCCATCGAAAATTAATCCATTAAGCCCAATCCGGTAATTATTCAAGACAATAAGTTCATCGCCAGAAACTGAGTCGATATAAAAATTAGGCTCAAAATTTTTGTTTTCTTCTAACCGACCAATTTTAGTACCAAGCTCAATTTTGTCTTCCACATCTTTAAAAGGACCGACTTGTGTAAAATATTCATTTGACCATAATTCATTTGGCCCATCAATTCCGTTTTGGTCAATTTGGCCAACACAACTAATTGGCCCATGCTCATAATAGCAAGATCCAAGTTCGTCAATTAGGGAAACACGGCTCAACTCATCTTATTCGTTGTATTGCGCAGTTGAAACCTCTGTCTCGTCTACTTCATTGCAGATGGCAGTAGGGACATCATTTTCATCGAAAAAAGGTTATGCTGGAAATTCCTCGATGGGGAAAAACCTTAGATCAAAGGTCGACGGTTGGGTGTCGAAGAGCTGGTGGTGGGGAAACAACGAGTGGTGGTATGATTTGGATTTGAACCTTCGATTGAAATGTTTTCTGAATTTTGCCAATCTCTGATTTTTGGCTTACGTTGTTGTGAATGGGACTGTTTCAGTTTTTTCCACTAGACGGCGGCATTACCGCGGAGGCGCTTTGCCACCAGCGAAATGCGGCGATTGATCGGGGCAGTCTTGAAGTCCAAGTGCTCCTCACAAGCATGGATCCAATCTATTGGCGCATCTAGATTACTAGATCCGTGAAACTCTGGTATGTTGCGGAATTTAGCCAAGAAATCAATATCGTTGAACTCCATTCTGCTGAAAGATCAAGAACCTTAACTGAATTAAGAAATTCAGGTGTGGTCTCGAATGACAAGAGTCAAGAGATATTTCTTTAACAAGAAATCGTTGATAAGATCGCTAAGGAGATGACCTTGGGCTCCGATACCACTTATGATACGAATTCGCTCGGAAAGATGGATATGTATCGATCGGAGAGTGTATAAGAATATCGTAGCGGAAGTCTTTTATGAGTAGTGTATTTCGGATATAGTTTTATGGGCGTAATATCAGATAAAGTGATAATATCGATCAAGAAGACTTGAACGATCAAGAACAAAGGTTTATCGAATTAGACCTATAATTCGATAAGATAATTTCTTCTCAAGACCTAATGAGAATCGATCGGATTAATACTCGAAAATGCGTCAAATAAAAATCAAGGTTCGATAAAAATCATTCCCCAAGGATGAAAACACAAAGTGTAATCTTTTACTTCAACATTCAATTCCTCCCTCTTACAATGCTTATACAAGGATACTTATAGAAGAACTAAGTCTTCTTACAATAATTAAATAAAACAATTCAAAGATTACAAAATTTTTGAATAAAAAAAGCAAATGAAAATAAAATACAAAAAAGGGAACACAAATCATATAATAGGGGAACACAATCCCTAAAATAAGTAAAGAAAGAAAAGAAAGACAAACAATACACAAAACCGCATAAAATAAAGAGGCTGCCAGCAGGACATGGGCCGTGTCGCTTGACACGGCCGCGGCGCGACAAGGTTGGCCGGGCAGGACTCGATCGTGTCCTGGAGCACGGTCGGGTTGGACGGACAGGTGTTCCGGCATTTTTGGACGAGCAGGACTCGACCGTGTCGCCTGGCACGGTCGGGTTGGACAGGCAGGCGTTCCGGCATTTCTGGACGAGTAGGACTCGGCTGTGTCGCCTGACACGGTCGGGTTCGGACGGCAGTGACTTTTGCTTGTCCGGGACAGTGCGGCATGGACCATGTCGGATGACATGGCCGAGCTCGGCAGACAGCGCCTTTCCATCTTCCAGCACATGACACGGGCCGTGTCATATGACACGATCGAGACCGGGCACCTTGGTCCTTCTCGTTTTGTGTCCGTTTTCTCACCGAAAAATGTATTCGTAGGTGCATGGCGTATTGTAAGGCCGTTTACATCGATCCGTGCTTCATCTTCTCCATTCGGCATGGTCGTTTTCGCATCATGTTCCATCTGAGATTGCTCAAAAGGATTCCCGACTTGGCATTCAACACTAGGATGAGACCCATTGCACCAATTACATGATTCCGTGGTAACAGTAGAAGGATTGTTCGATAAAATTTGAAGTTGTTGAGTCAAAGCTGCTACTTGGGCCGATAGTGTAGATATTGGGTCTGTATCGGAAATTCCCATAACTCGTTTCAGATTCAGACGCTCAGAAGGCCACTGATACGCATTTGCCGCTATATCTTCTAATAAAGAATGAGCTTCAGCCATCATCTTGCCCATTAAAGCTCCTCCAGCGGCTGCATCAACAAGAGTGCGTGTAGAAGCACTCAGTCCGTTATAGAATTTCTGAATTTGTAGCCAATCCGGTAGACCATGGTGTGGGCATATCCTTAGCAAATCCTTGTATCGCTCCCAGGCTTCATGAAGCAATTCCATCTCAAATTGCCCGAAATTAGTTATCTCATTTCTGAGTCGCGTTGTCTTCGCCGGCGGAAAGAACTTAGCCAAAAAGGCTTGTGCTAACTCCGCCCAAGTCGTGATAGAGCCCGGCGGGAGTGAATTCAACCAAAACTTGGATTCGTCCCTCAAAGAGAATGGAAAAGGCCGTAGACGAATGGCGTCATCAGAAACTCCATTATTCTTGAATGTATCGCATATCTCGAGAAAGGATGCAATATGAGCATTAGGATCATCATTCGCTAGTCCGCAAAATTGGCTTGCTTGCACCATTTGGATTATAGCTGGCTTAATCTCGAAATTGTTTGCTTGGATGGTTGGACGCCGAATCCCCCAAAAATTCGCACTGATTTGTGGCAGTGCATAATCACGGAGTGCCAATGCCGGTTGAGCTTGCTGAATGGGATTGTCGATCCCTTGGTTTCCGGTGTTGTCAGCCATGGTAATCGTAGTTGACAACTCATGCCTTTCCTTCCCGTTTTTCCGCAAGGTGCGCACGAGTTCGGTATCCAATGGGAGTAGACCTTCGTCACCAAATTTTCTCATGCACTAAATGGAACTCCTGAAAGGAAATTTACACAAAAATAAAATAATGTTCAAATTAAGACTAAAAATACTGAAATTGATATTAGTAAAAACAATCAATCCCTGGCAACGGCGCCAAAAACTTGTTACGTAATTTAGTGAACGCAAGTGCACTTTGTCGTAATCAAGTAATAAAGTGATGAGAAAAATATCGTTCCCTCGAGGAGTGACGTACTAATTACCAATTTATTTGTATTTTACATTTATTTGAACGATCGAATTTTGTGGTTGAAGAATTATTAAAAACTAAATAATGCGATAAACTAAAAACAACTAATAACAATCAATAGTTCGAAGAAAGGAGATCAAATAAGAGAAGAATCTAGGATTGAGAATCCGCCTCGATTAATCCGAATTAATCTCGATTAATATAAATTATGTAATTTCCCAATTTATTGACAGTGAAGATTTCTAAGATAATCTAATGCCTCTCCCGATGACAGTATTTTTCCTAAGGTGAATAAATCACTCTATTCCTAGGTGAGTTAATTCAACAATAGCCAAAAAGTCTAAAATCTTCAAACGAGCTACGTAATTCTTGTGGGTATATTCCTATCCCACAAAACAAAACGGTTCTCACCAATTTTTCCTACTAACTCTCCTCTCCCGATTCGAGTTGCGTAATTAAAACAATTCAATCATAGGCCACACAATTGAACGCATTAAGAACAATTGGGAAAACTCAATAGAAAAGGGAAATATATAAATAATGTAAAATCAAGAGTTAATCCGTCAATATCTCGATTTCATCACAATCCTAAAAAATGGGTCTAGCCCGACATGCTAGAAAACAATACACAAATATTCAAATTAATCATAAGGAAGAAAAATCAAACACAATTGAAGACTGGCTTCTTCCGTTCTCTGGCCTTGCTCTCTGCTGCTAGGTATTTTCTCCTTCTCTTTCATGATTCTGTTCTGAGCTTCACTGCTATTTTATAACCTTCATTCGTCTCCAAAACGCATTGGGAATTAGGTCGAAAACAGCCTCCAAAACTGCCCAAAATCGCGCGGTCAGCTTATCAATACCGCGCTACGGGCTGCGGCCCGGCTTTAGTGTGTCGCGGCCCTAGTTTTAATGCTGCCAGGCCTGGGCGCAAAATTCTTTACGGGCCGCGGCTCAAAATGAGCGTGCCACGGCCCCCGGTACATTTTGTACCGCTCTGGGTGGGTGCCTGTGCTGCGGCCCTGCCTCTGTGCCGCGGCCCTTCACCAAAAAATGTCATTTTGGTCTGTTTTTCTCCGTTTAAGCTTCCGGACTCTAATTTCCTTCAAAACATATAAACATAATGCATTAAAAGCTCATTTATGCAGATTTAAACACAAAATGGAGCTAAAATAATGATAATTAAGCGCATAAAAATACATTTAACAATATCCAATCGGGATCTCCACGAATCGCCTGAAATCGCCCAAAAAAGAAGATGAAATGATAATTAACAGAAAGAGGACCTGCTCTGTCATATATATACAAAATCCAGTAGTCCTGTAGCTTATGACCTGCGTCATTAACGTGCGTTACGTACAACATTATCCCTCACTAACTGCTTTAATGCAGAGACTCCGAACCCACTGCCTAACACGTTAACGTGCACTACTGGTGATGCTAGCATGCGCTACTCAACACAAGTAGCATGCGTTAGCTGGTCGCCTAGCATATGATAACTTCTCATCCAGATAATAGAAACATCTAATGTCTCTGCAGTACCCAACTCGTTAGCATGTGCTACTAGCGATGCTAGCGCGTGCTACTCAACATAAATAGCGTGTGTTAGCTCGTCGCCTAGCGTGCGCTAACTGCTCACCCAGAGAACATAAACATCTACTGTTTCTGCAGTCCCCGAATCATTAGCATATGCTACTGGCGATGCTAGCGTGCGTTACTCGACATAAATAGCGTGCGTTAGCTCATGGCCTAGCGTGCGCTAACTGCTCCTCTGAACAATACAATTGCGAAGTCTGATCTACACGAGCATGTGTTTGGATTATGCGCTCGAATGCCACTCAGAGGATGTTAGAGTGAGGGCATTGCACTTGTTATTATGTAAATCATTTTCAGAAGGCAATTGTATGTTTCTTTATTTACTGGTAGTCACTGGCATTCCTGACTCGTAAATATATATATAGAAACTAGTCCATGTATTTGAGAGCCAAATATTCCACTCCTTATTGGATAAGGGGATCGGCACTAGAAAGGCTTATGCTCAAATACTTAGTCGTTCGCAAGTTGATGAAACTTGAGTGGGCATTAAGTTTATGTGAAGAAATGTATGACGTGTTCTTTGACCTGGAGAGTGCATGTCGATCACTAATGGTTAGTGGGAGCACACGTTATAGGTATGCTAATGAGATTAGTATACCCAAACCGACTCACCTTCGATTCGTCACATGAATTTCACTCCGGGACAGTCAATGACGGAATCAAAAGGTTGTGATAGGTATTCGTGAACCTTCGACTTGAGGATTTAGTAGGGATGTGCTTGTGACGTTAAGATTTTCATTAGAGTAGTTCGAATCATAAAACCGGAAGGTGGGGGTCAACCTCGACGTGATTCTTGATAGGAAAGTAGCAGGTTCTACTAAATGCCAAGATAGGATTCTTTCTACTAAATGTTAAGCCATGGTTACATATCTTCATATATGTAACCAACCATGTTTTTCCGCTGCGAGCACTCTTTATGATTTTGCTTTCTAAGTTATGTCGATTGTAATATGCTATGAAACCTTTTTCTAAACGTCAAGGCTAATATCTTCGTCATCAAGATAATTAACTAAAGCCTCTAAGTACTTCATCTCGAAAATATCCGCAGTGCGTACATGGCCCAAAATCTTGAGACGGTAGGTAGTAGGGGGTCTCAAAGAATCACCAACAAAATAACTATCATTATTAATAAAAAATAATAGTTATTCTGCGAGGTAATACCGATATCACGACATGACTGGACATCTAAAATGGGAAGCACGGGAGTAATAACAGACCGCTCTTCATCAACTGGTTCCTCATCAAATACTGGCGGTCCGTCATAATCCGATCCACTCTCCATTTTAATATTATTGGGCTCCCCAAATAATGGTCCATCGAAAATTAATCCATTAAGCCCAATCCGGTAATTATTCAAGACAATAAGTTCATCGCCAGAAACTGAGTCGATATAAAAATTAAGCTCAAAATTGTCGTTTTCTTCTAACCGACCAATTTTAGTACCAAGCTCAATTTTGTCTTCCACATCTTTAAAAGGCCCGACTTGTGTAAAATATTCATCTCACCATAATTCATTCGGCCCATCAATTCCGTTTTGGTCAATTTGGCCAACACAACTAATTGGCCCATGCTCATAATAGCAAGATCCAAGTTCGTCAATTAGGAAAACACGGCTCAACTCATCTTCTTCGTTGTATTGCGCAGTTGAAACCTCTGTCTCGTCTACTTCATTGAAGATGGCAGTAGGGACATCGTCTTCATCGAAAAAAGGTTATGCTGGAAATTCCTCGATGGGGAAAAACCTTAGATCGAAGGTCCGCGGTGGGGCGTCGAAGAGCTGGTGGTGGGGAAACAACGAGTGGTGGTATGATGTGGATTTGAACCTTCGATTGAAATGTTTTTTGAATTTTTGCCAATCTCTGATTTTTGGCTTACGTTTTTGTGAACGGGACTGTTTCTGTAACACCCCAAACTAGGCGGATATTACAGTGCCGTGGACCCCCGACTGGGACCCACAGGCAAATGAAAATTAATGAATTAAATAATATAATTGTAGTATCGAACCACATTATATCATCAATTACTCCGATGAGGAGTTTCATTATAACACACCCAAGATAATACCTAATACATGTATATTTTATATGAAGATAAAATACACAACACTGAACGAAATGGAGTATCCAATTGGAAATCTGCAGCGGAAAATAAATGATAACAACACGAATGACTGAAAGGATCGGGGCCCCCTACTAGTATCACTGGGACTCCTCGCCGTCAACGTCCTATTCTCGTGCTTTTGCCTTGCCATGACCTGAAAACAAAATTCCCCAACGAGGTCAGCTACACAGAACAACAATCCTCAAGAGTTGAATAAACATAATCATATATGCTGTATAAACCACAAGTTCGATCAAAGTCTCAAACCGTCGAAGACATGCGATCAAAAGTGAATCGGTCAGATTATAACCCAATCCTATTGAAAACATACGCAATCAAACATGCTGTATGAATCAACTAACGGTACGGCTCAAAGGGTGGCGCCACACTACGCCCGGGATGGAAATGTGTCCGTACACAAGCCACCAACGAGTATCGATCGAATACACATGTGGTCTTGTACCTAATCAGTCTCACGAAGTGATCGTCTCGTGTGCACAGTCCAATGTGAGGCCAACAACCAACACACGACTTAATATGTGCCCGACATGAAAATCCTACACATACCAACCGGCACGCCAGTGTGACCCGGAATGCCACGAGATAACAAAAGCGACATCGAAATCAATAATGACTCACCGAGATGAAATGACAGTAAAATGAATGATAGCTCAATCAAATGATTGGAACCGTCGTTCCTCGTGACTGAAGTGATTAATTGACAATTACAAGTCTCAATACGATTAATACATTATGAATGAACTATAATTATGAATGAACAACAATGAAAGGAATGAATATCCTTTTAACCGAGTAAGAATTAACTTACTCAACGCCGATGAAGAATGTCTTTCCACGAACAACGTCCTAAATGAGATGTCGGTCGCTCGAACAACCTTGAATAACACAATTACCAATAATCCGGTTCAACACACGAATCAAACACGAGTATAACTAACTCAAAACGTCGATACGACTAAACTATGTTCATTGGGGCATTATATCGAACACGTTGTGGCTAATCTTCGATTGTTTACAACCAAACCTCAATAATACCAATATCAAATCCCCAAGAAGTGTTTCAAACCAACAAAACATCTTCAATACAATCAATAATCTAATATGAATATCCAAATTTGTGATTTCAACAACAATTAATCGAAAACCCCCAAATCCAACTCAATATTCAAAGTGTTTTTGAATAACCTTTCAATAATCCGATGAATATTCATCCATACTCATAATCATATGTATATCTCTTCATACAACATTATTATAACGTCCAAAACATCATATCTCAACACAAATCAAAATCTAAGAGGTTTGAGAATATTACCTTTGAAGATCCAAACACTTTGATTCGATGAACACGCGTTAGATCGACGATCCGAGCTTCACAATCGAATGAAAATGATGAAAAATCAAGTATTCAAGTGATTGATGATGAAAATTTCTCCCACAAACCCTCTCTCTCGGAAGTAGGATGAAGAAATGTTGAAAAATGAGAAAATCCCATCGGTCCACCTATATAAAGCCCAGGGACGCACGACCAATCCGCACGACCAAGTGTCCGTGCGTCCGGTCGTGCGTGAGGCTTCTGCCGTCTACTCTCATAGCGCACGAGCGTCGCACATGAGCAGCAACTCGGGCGGCCTGCTCGTGCGGCCCTGACTCGAACACTCCAGTACAGCCGCAACACACGAGCACCACGCCCGAGCAGTTGCTCGTGTGGTCTGCTCGTGCAGCACTAACTCGACCACTGGGCCTCCTGCCCAGTACAGCTGCAACGCACGAGCACCACGCATTACTAGATGCTCGTGCGGTCTGCTCGTGCGGCCCTGACTTGGCCGCTGGGCCTCCTGCCCAGTCCAACCGCAACGCACGAGCACCGCGCACGACCAGATGCTCGTGCGGCTCGCTTCGTGCGGCCCCTCGCCGACAAGCGCTTACGCCATAACGATGCACCGAGTACAAAAATCACAGAATTCGAGAAGTACGGGGACAATAGTACGAGTATGACAATTATTACGCCGAACGGTGAACACAATTGAATGAGTATGAATGATGAGTGATTAATAATGAATGAAAATTACTGAGTGACAATTACTGACTGATAATTACTGAATAAAATGACTGAATTACAATCGGGTATTACATACTCCCCCCCTTAAAAAGAGTTTCGTCCTCGAAACTAAGGGTCAAACAACTCGGGATAACTCTCCCGCATACTATCTTCAGTTTCCCAAGTAGCCTCTTCGACTCCGTGTCTAGACCACTGGATTTTAACCAAAGGAATCGCCTTGTTCCTCAACTGTTTGATTCTCCACTCTAGGACTCGTATAGGACGCTCCTCGTATGAATGATCATCGGCGATCTCGATTTCGTCGAACTGAAGTACGTGACTCGGGTCGGCAACATACTTCTGTAACTAAGATACGTGAAACACATTATGAATTCAGCTCAACGCCGGAGGAAAGGCTAATCGATAAGCTAACTCGCCTACTCGATCCAAAATCTCAAATGGTCCAATAAATCTTGGACTCAACTTTCCCCGCTTCCCGAAACGGAAGATACCTGAACTCGGGGATACCTTGACCAACACGTGGTCACCTGTCTCGAACTCTAATGGTCGGCGACGATTATCTGCATATGATTTCTGTTGACTATGAGCGGTCAACAAACGACTCCTGATCAAAGATACCTTCTCACGGGCGGCTATAAGCATATCGAGCTCGGTGCCGATTGATTCTGATAAGTCATGCAACACAAAGGGGATCGAAAATGACGACCGTACAAGGCCTCGTTAGGTGCCATCTTAATCGAAGCATGCTAACTATTATTATACGTGAACTCGATCAATGGTAGCTGGGCTTCCCAATTGTCTTTCCAATCGAGGACGCATGCCCTCAACATGTCCTCCAATGTCTGAATAGTCCTCTCTGATTGTCCGTCGGACTGAGGATGAAAAGCTGTGTTGAAATTAAGCTGAGTTCCCATGGCACGATGAACTGATTTCCAAAAATGAGACACGAATTGTCCGTCATGATCGGAAACGATACTCTTAGGAGTACTGTGCAATCTCACTATTTCTTTGATGAACAACTGGGCAAGTCTCTCGGGACCCCAAGTATTCTTAATCTCGAGAAAATGAGCTGACTTAGTTAGGCGATCCACAATTACCCAGATTATATTCATGCCACGACAACTTGTCGGTAAACTCGTGATGAAGTCCATTGAAATATCTTCCCACTTCCACTCTGGAATAGGGAGCGGTTTCAACATACCTGCCGATCGCTGATGTTCTATCTTAACTTGGTGACAGGTCAAACATCTCGAAACAAATTCCGCGACTTCTCGCTTCATATTACTCCACCAGTAATTTTGTTTCAAGTCTTTGTACATCTTGCTGGACCCCGGATGAATAGAATAAGGGGTAGCATGAGCTTCTCTCAAAATCGAGTTTTTCAACTCGTCATTCGCCGGTACACATAACTGATTCTTAAATCCCAAGAGTCCATCCTCGTGGACCACAAAGCCAGGGGCTTTCCCCTGTGCTACATCCTCACAGATGCGCAACAAAAACGGGTTTGAACCCTAATTCACTCTGATCGCCTCTTCAAGTGGCGATGAAATCTCCAGCATACAAAGCTGTCCCTAAACACGTTGTAACCAAACCTCGATCTTATGCCTAAGTAATTCTTGCTGAAGTTCCTTCTGAACTGTTAATCGAGCAAGCATCTGCTCCTGAACGGACTTACGACTCAAGGCGTCGGCGACAACGTTCGCCTTGCCCGGGTGGTAAAGTATCTCAATATCATAATCTTTGATTAGTTCCAACCACCGTATATGTCGCATATTTAGCTCCTTCTTAGTAAATATATACTTTAAACTCTTATGATCGGTGAATATCTGACAGGTAACGCCATAAAGGTAATGATGCCAAATCTTCAATGCAAACACCACGGCTGCTAGCTCCAGGTCGTGGGTAGGATAATTAACCTCGTAAGGTCTCAATTGCCGTGAAGCATAAGCAATAACTTTCCCATTCTTCATTAGTACACATCTGAGACCCTGTCCGGACGCATCACTATAAACCACAAATCCCTTCCATCCCTTGCGGTAAAGAAAGGACAGGTGCTGAAATTAACCGGCTCTTGAGTTCCTCAAAACTCTATTGACACGCGTCGGACCACGTGTATTTCTTATCTTTCCATAAAAGATTCATCATGGGTTGAGCGATTTTAGAAAATCCTTCAACAAATCGCCGATAATAACCAGCTAACCCGAGGAAACTTTGAATTTCCTTAACATTCCTCGGAGGTTTCCAATCTCGGATAGCCTCCGTCTTTTGAGGGTCAACACGAACTCCGTCTGATGAAATTACATGTACGAGAAACGTCACTTCGGACATCCAGAATTCACATTTGGAAAACTTCCCATAAAGTTGCTCTCGTCTCAACACGTCGAGCACATGATGAAGGTGAAACTCGTGCTCCTCCCGGTCACGAGAATAAATCAAAATGTCATCAATGAAGACAACCACGAACCGATCCAAATAGTCGACTAAAACCCGATTCATTAACTCCATGAATACCGCAGGTGCATTAGTTAACCCAAAAGGCATTACCACAAACTCATAATGACCATAGCGTGTTCGGAACACCGTCCTAGCAATATCCGACTCTCGGATTCGCAACTGGTGATACCCAGATCTTAAATCGATCTTGGAAAATACTGAAGCTCCCTGAAGTTAATCGAAAAGATCATCAATATGGGGTAGGGGATATTTATTCTTGATCGTCACCGTGTTCAACTCTCGGTAATCAATACACAGACGAAAAGAACCATCCTTCCTCTTGACAAACAGCACTGGTGCTCCCCACAGGGACGCACTCGATCGTATATAACCCTTCTCGGTCAAATCCTCTAATTGATTCTTTAGTTCCACCATTTCGGTCGGGGCCATCCGATACGGTGCCTTCGATAATGGGGACGTACCAGGCTCCAACTCTATCGTGAATTCCATATCCCTTGGTGGAGGTAAAACAGGTAGCTCGTCTGGGAGTACATCGTCAAACGATAACAACGATACCACGAATGGTAGAGCACCTCGATTGCCTTAGAACGGCCAATCGATGAAAATGATACAATGAATGATTGAATACCTCGACTGCCTTAGAACAGCCAATCGATGACAATGATACAATGAATGATTGAACACCTAGATTGCCTTAGAACGGCCAATCGACGACAATGATACAATGAATGATTGAACACCTCGATTGCCTTAGAACGGCCAATCAACGACAATGATATAAGGAATGATGGAACATCTCGATTGCCTTAGCATGGTCAATTGATGACAATGATATAATGAATGATTGAACAACCCTGGTTGAGTAATTTTACTGCTTTCATCATATTAATGATTCTTCCGGAACAACGAGGATCACCTCCCTGAAATATACACTCGACTCCAACGACGGAAATGATAGGGACCATACGCTTACGAACATTGAGAATGGTGTCATGACGATCCATCCCACTAATACCCAATATTACATCGTCCTAGTAAATCCACCACGATTAGGTCCACCAACCACTCGCGGTCATTAAGCTAAATTCGGTCAGTTCTTAACCTCATGATTTCCGAAATTTCTTCTACCGTCAGGTAGACCAATGATATAAGGTCCATAATTATTAGGACTATCTAAGTGAAGTCTATTCAAACATGATTCGGAAATGAATGAATGCGGTGCACCGGTATAAAAAAGGGTACACACAGGTTTAGATAAAATTACGAGTATACCTGAGATTGTTCGGGCCTCCGGATCATCAGTCCTCTTCATCTCGTGAATCCGGGACTTGCCGGCCCCCGAACGGGACGTTCCCGTCTGATAAATATGAGCTCTGCCTTTATTTGCTTCTGTCGTCTTAAACGACGCTGACAGAGCAGTCTGATTCTGAATCGCTGATTGCTTCGGGGCCTGAGATGCTACCGGAGTCGGCTTGGAGTCCCTTCGGCAAAAACGGGCCTTATGCCCAACAATCCCACAATTATGGTACATGATAGATGGTTTCGGACGCTTAGTGCTGTAATGACCCGGCGCTCCACAGTTGAAACAGGTGATGGCTGATCTGGTCGCTCGGGGATGAGATCCCGCAGGATAAGGCGCCGTAGGAGGTCGCCCAGAAATGTTAGGGCCCGCACGAGGCTTCTTGAAGGTGGACTGACCGCCTTCGGACTGATTACGCTTCGTTGATTTCCTACTGACAGATGAAGGTTGTTGCTCAGCAATTTCCTTAGCAGCAGGCTCACATGGGAGACTTCTCTCGATTAATTCGGCCAGAGTGGCGCAATGATGATTGAGCAATTGCATATGGGTCATCATGACCTGCATAAAAGTGAGTGGATCAACCCGAACATCTTCCGATCGAGCTGAGTCCTGGGTATGACTTCCTGGCAGTGAGTGATTATTTCCCGGATTTCAGCCTGCACCGCGCCCTCTCCCCGTGCATCCCCTGACAGCTCTCTCCATACTAAAGTAGGAAGGTCGCATGATAATCATAGATATCGTATGAGTACCGCATTATGATTTACGTCATGAAATGATGAAAATGAGCATACACGCTCTAACACAGTGATTACATGAATGATTAACTAAGGTGACATGATTATCTGATGATATTCTTGAAATGGTTATCTTGAACAAGTTAACAAGATTAATGATATGATCCTCAAGATTAACAACTGAGTGATGAAATGAATTGAGTGATTAATGAGTTAACATGATCAACATGATTGCAAATGAAAATGATAAATGAGGAAATCTTACTATTCTTTGGTCTGAAGGGCTCGGCTCTTGCACAGGTCACACGTGACGCGAAAGTCCAATGATACTAGTTTGATGAACGATGATTTCAAATGAGACATGAATCGGAAGGTAGTATTCAAAACCACGCTCCGATACCAACTCTGTAACACCCCAAACTAGGCGGATATTACAGTGCCGTGGACCCCCAACTGGGACCCACCAGGCGAATGAAAATTAATGAATTAAATAATATAATTGTAGTACCGAACCACATTATATCATCAATTACTCCGATGAGGAGTTTCATTATAACACACCTAAGATAATACCAAATATATGTATATTTTATATGAAGATAAAATACACAACACTGAACGAAACGGAGTATCCAAATAGAAATCTGCAGCGGAAAATAAATGACAACAACATGAATGACTGAAAGGATCGGGGCCCGCTACTAGTATCACTGGGACTCCTCGCCGTCAACGTTCTATTCCCGTGCTTTTGCCTTGCCATGACCTGAAAACAAAATTCCCAAACGGGGTCAGCTACACAGAACAACAATCCTCAAGAGTTGAATAAACATAATCATATATGCTGTATAAACCACAAGTTCGATCAAAGTCTCAAACCGTCGAACACATGCGATCAAAAGTGAATCGGTCAGATTATAACCCAATCCTGTTGAAAACATATGCAATCAAACATGCTGTATCAATCAACTAACGGTACGGATCAAAGGGTGGCGCCACACTACGCCCGGGATGGAAATGTGTCCGTGCACAAGCCACCAACGAGTATCGATCGAATACACGTGTGGTCTTGTACCTAATCAGTCTCACAAAGTGATCGTCTCATGTGCACAGTCCAACGTGAGGCCAACAACCAACACACGACTTAATATGTGCCCGACATGAAAATCCTACACATACCAACCGGCATGCCAGTATGACCCGGAATGCCACGAGATTAACAAAAGTGACATCGAAATCAATAATGACTCACCGAGATGAAATGACAGTGAAATGAATGATAGCTCAATGAAATGATTGGAACCATCGTTCCTCGTGACTGAAGTGATTAATTGACAATTACAAGTCTCAATACGATTAATACATTATGAATGAACTATAATTATGAATGAACAACAACGAAAGGAATGAATATCCTTTTAACCGAGTAAGAATTAACTTACTCAACGCCGATGAAGAATGTCCTTCCACGAACAATGTCCTAAATTAGATGTCGGTCACTGGAACAACCTTGAATAACACAATTACCAATAATCTGGTCCAACACACGAATCAAACATGAGTATAACTAACTCAAAACGTCGATACGACTAAACCAAGTTCATTGGGGGCATTATATCGAACACGTTGTGGCCAATCTTCTTACAACTAAACCTCAATAATACCAATATCAAATCCCCAAGAAGTGTTTCAAACGAACAAAACATCTTCAATACAATCAATAATCCAATATGAATATCCAAATTCGTGATTTCAACAACAATTAATCGAAAACCCCCAAATCCAACTCAATATTCAAAGTGTTCTTGAATAACCTTTCAATAATCCGATGAATATTCATACATACTCATAATCATATGTATATCTCTTCATACAAAATGATTATAACATCCAAAACATCATATCTCAACTCATATTGAAATCCAAGAGGTTTGAGAATATTACCTTTGAAGATCCAAACACTTTGATTCGATGAACACGCGTTAGATCGACGATCCGAGCTTCACAACCGAATGAAAATGATGAAAAGTTGAGTATTCAAGTGATTGATGATGAAAATTTCTCCCACAAACACTCTCTCTTGGCAGTAGGATCAAGAAATTTTGAAAAATGAGGAAATCCCGTCGGTCCACCTATATAAAGCCCAGGGATGCACGACCAATCCGCACGACCAAGTGTCCGTGCATCCGGTCGTGCATGAGGCTTCTGCCGGCTACTCTCATAGCGCACGAGCGCCGCGCACGAGCAGCAACTCGTGCGGCCTGCTCGTGCGGCCCTGACTCGAACACTCCAGTACAGCCGCAACACACGAGCACCACGCCCGAGCAGTTGCTCGTGTGGTCTGCTCGTGTGGCACTAACTCGACCACTGGGCTTCCTGCCCAGTATAGCTGCAACGCACGAGCACCGCGCACGACCAGATGCTCGTGTGGCGTGCTCGTGCGGCCCTGACTCGGCCGCTGGGCCTCCTGCCCAGTCCAGCCGCAACGCACGAGTGCCGCGCACGACCAGATGCTCGTGCGGCCTGCTCGTTCGGCCATGCTCGACAAGCAGTTCTGCCCATAACGATGCACCGAGTACAAAAATCACAGAATTCGAGAAGTACGGGGACAAAAGTATGAGTATGACAATTATTACGCCGAACGGTGAACACAATTGAATGAGTATGAATGATGACTGATTAATAATGAATGAAAATTAGTGAATGACAATTTTTGACTGATAATTAATGAATAAAATGACTGAATTACAACCGGGTATTACAGTTTCAGTTTCTGCCACCAGACAGCGGCGTTACCACGGAGGCGCTTTGTCACCAGCGAAATGCGGCGATTGATCAGGGCAGTCTTGAAGTTTGAGTGCTCCTCAAAAGCATGGAGCCAATCTATTGACGCATCTAGATTACTAGATCCGTGAAACTCTGGTATGCTGCGGAATTTAGCCAAGAAATCAATATCGTTGAACTCCATTCTGCTGAAAGATCAAAAACCTTAACTGAATTAAGAAATTCAGGTGTGGTCTCCGATGACAAGAGTCAAGAGATATTTCTTTAACAAGAAATCTTTGATAAGATCGCCAAAGAGATGACCTTGGTCTCCGATACCACTTATGATACGAATTCGCTCGGAAAGATGAATATGTATCGGTCAGAGAGTGTATAAGAATATCATAGCGGAAGTCTTTTATGAGTAGTGTATTTTATAGTTTTATGGGCGTAATATCAGATAAAGTGATAATATCGATCAAGAAGACTTGAACGATCAAGAACAAAGGTTTATCGAATTAGACCTATAATTCGATAAGATAATTTCTTCTCAAGACCTAAATAGAATCAATCGGATTAATACTCGAAAATGCGTCAAATAAAAAGCAGGGTTCGATGAAAATCATTCACCAAGGATGAAAACACAAAGTGTAATCTTTTACTTTAACATTCAATTCGTCCCTCTTACAATGCTTATACAAGGCTACTTATAGGAGAACTAAGTCTTCTTACAATAATTAAATAAAACAATTCAAAGATTACAAAATTTTTTAATAAAGAAAGCAAATCAAAATAAAATACAAAAAAGGGAACACAAATCATATAATAGGGGAACACAATCCCTAACATAAGTAAAGAAAGAAAATAAAGACAAATAATACACAAAAGTGCATAAAATAAAGGGGCTGCCGGCAGGACACGGGCCGTGTCGCTTGACACGGCCGCGGTGCGACAAGGTTGGCCGGGCAGGACTCGATCGTGTCCTGGAGCAAGGTCGGGTTGGACGGACAGGTGTTCCGGCATTTCTGGACGAATAGGACTCAACCGTGTCGCCTGGCACGGTCGGGTTGGACAAGCAGGCGTTCCGGCATTTCTGGACGAGTAGGACTCGGCCGTGTCACCTGACACGGTCGGGTTCGGCCGACAGTGACTTTTGCTTGTCCGGGACAGTGTGGCATGGGCCATGTCGGATGACACGACCGAGTTCGGCAGGCAGAGCCTTTCCATCTTCCAGCACAACATGACACGGGCCGTGTCATATGACACGAACGAGACCGGGCACCTTGGTCCTTCTCATTTTGTGTCCGCTTTCTCGCCGAAAAATGTAGTCGTACGTGCATGGCGCATTGTAAGGCCGTTTACGTCGATCCGTGCTTCATCTTATTCATTCGGTATGGTCGTTTTCGCATCATGTTCCATCTGAGATTGCTCAAAAGGATTCCCGATTTGGCATTCAACACTACCAATTACATGATTCCGTGGTAACAGTAGAAGGAGTGTGCGATAAAACTTGAAGTTGTCGAGTCAAAGCTGCTACTTGGGCCGATAGTGTAGATATTGGGTCTGTATCGGAAATTCCCATAACTCGTTTCAGATTCAGATGCTCAGAAGGCCACTGATACGCATTTGCCGCCATATCTTCTAATAAAGACTGAGCTTCAGCCATCGTCTTGCACATTAAAGCTCCTCCAGCGGCTGCATCAACAAGAGTGCGTGTAGAAGCACTCAGTCCGTTATAGAATTTCTGAATTTGTAGCCAATCTGGTAGACCATGGTGTGGGCATATCCTTAGCAAATCCTTGTATCGCTCCCAAGCTTCATGAAGCAATTCCATCTCAAATTGCCCGAAAGTAGTTATCTCATTTCTGAGTCGCGCTCTCTTCGCCGGCGGAAAGAACTTAGCCAAAAAGGCTTGTGCTAACTCTGCCCAAGTCGTGATAGAGCCCGGCGGGAGTGAATTCAACCAAAACTTGGCTTTGTCCCTCAAAGAGAATGGAAAAAGCCGTAGACGAATGGCGTCATCAGAAACTCCATTATTCTTGAATGTATCGCATATCTCGAGAAAGGATGCAATATGAGCATTAGGATCATCATTCGCCAGTCCGCAAAATTGGCTTGCTTGCACCATTTGGATTTTAGCTGGCTTAATCTCGAAATTGTTTGCTTGGATGGTTGGACGCCGAATCCCCCAAAAATTTGCATTGATTTGTGGCAGTGCATAATCACGGAGTGCCAATGCCGGTTGAGCTTGCTGAATGGGATTGTCGATCCCTTGGTTTCCGGTGTTGTCAGCCATGGTAATCGTAGTTGACAACTCATGCCTTTCCTTCCCATTTTTCCGCAAGGTGCGCTCGAGTTTGGTATCCAAAGGGAGTAGACCTTCGTCACCAAATTTTCTCATGCACTAAATGGAACTCCAGAAAGGAAATTTACATAAAAATAAAATAATGTTCAAATTAAGACTAAAAATACTGAAATTGATATTAGCAAAAACAATCAGTCCCTGGCAACGGCGCCAAAAACTTGTTACGTAATATAGTGAACGCAAGTGCACTTTGTCGTAATCAAGTAATAAAGTGATGAGAAAAATATCATTCCCTCGAGGACTGACGTACTAATTACCAATTTATTTGTATTTTAGTTTTATTTGAACGATCGAATTTTGTGGTTGAAGAATTATTAAAAACTAAATAATGCGATAAACTAAAAACAACTAATAACAATCAATAGTTCGAAGAAAGGAGATCAAATAAGAGAAGAATCTAGGATTGAGAATCCGCCTCGATTAATCCGAATTAATCTCGATTAATATAAATTATGTAATTTCTCAATTTATTGACAGCGAAGATTTCTAAGATTATCTAATGCCTCTCCCGATGACAGTATTTTTTCTAAGGTGAATAAATCACTCTATTCCTAGGTGTGTTAATTCAACAATAGCCAAACAGTCTAAAATCTTCAAACGAGCTATGTAATTCTTGTGAGTATATTCCTATCCCACAAAACAAAACAGTTCTCACCAAGTTTTCCTACTAATTCTCCTCTCCCGATTCGAGTTGCATAATTAAAACAATTCAATCATAGGCCACACAATTGAACGCATTAAGAACAATTGGGAAAACTCAATAGAAAAGGGAATAATGTAAAATCAAGAGTTAATCCGTCAATATCTCGGTTTCATCACAATCCTAAAAAAGGGGTCTAGCCCGACATGCTAGAAAACAATACACAAATATTCAAATTAATCATAAGGAAAAAAAATCAAACACAATTGAAGACTGGCTTCTTCCGTTCTCTGGCCTTGCTCTCTGCTGCTAGGTATTTTCTCCTTCTCTTTCATGATTCTTTTCTGACCTTCACTGCTCTTTTATAACCTTCATTCGTCTCCAAAATGCGTTTGGGAATTAGGTCGAAAACAGCCTCCAAAACAGCCCAAAATCGCACGGTCAGTTTATCAATACCGCGCCACGGGCCGCGGCCCGGCTTTAGTGTGTCGCGGCCCTAGTTTTAATGCTGCCAGGCCTGGGCGCAAAATTCTTTACGGGCCGCGGCTCAGAATGAGCGTGCCGCGGCCCCCGGTACAGTTTGTACCACTCTGGGTGCGTGCCTGTGCTGCGGCCCTGCCTCTGTGTGCCGCGGCCCTTCACCAAAAAATGTCATTTTGGTCTGTTTTTCTCCGTTTAAACTTCCGGACTCTAATTTCCTTCAACACATATAAACATAATGCATTAAAAGCTCATTTATGCAGATTTAAACACAAAATGGAGCTAAAATAATGATAATTAAGCGCACAAAAATACATTTAACAATATCCAGCCGGGATCTCCACGAATCGCCTGAAATCGCCCAAAAAAGAAGATGAAATGATAATTAACGGAAAGAGGACCTGCTCCGTCCTATATATACAAAATCCAGTAGTCCTGTAGCTTATGACCTGCGTCGTTAACGTACATTACGTATAACATTATCCCTCACTAACTGCTTTAATGCAGAGACTCCGAACCCACTGCCTAACTCGTTAACGTGCACTACTGGTGATGCTAGTACGCGCTACTCAACACAAATAGCATGCGTTAGCTGGTCGCCTAGCATATGATAATTGCTCATCCAGATAATAGAAACATCTACTGTCTCTGTAGTACCCAACTCGTTAGCATGTGCTACTAGCGATGCTAGCACGTGCTACTCAACATAAATAGCGTGTGTTAGCTCGTCGCCTAGCGTGCGCTAACTACTCATCCAGAGAACATAAACATCTACTATTTCTGCAGTCCCCGAATCATTAGCATACGCTACTGGCGATGCTAGCATGCGCTACTCGACATAAATAGCGTGCGTTAGCTCATGGCCTAGCGTGCGCTAACTACTCCTCTGAACAATACAATTGCGAAGTCTGATCTACACGAGCATGTGTTCGGAGTATGCCCTTGAATGCCACTCAGAGGATGTTAGAGTGAGGGCATTGTACTTGTTATTATGTAAATCATTTTCAGAAGGCAATTGTATGTTTCCTTATTTACTGGTAGTCACTGGCATTCCTGACTCATAAAAATATATATAGAAACTAGTCCATGTATTTGAGAGCCAAATATTCCGCTCCTTATTGGATAAGGGGATCGGCACTGGAAAGACTTATGGCTCAAATACTTAGTCGTTCGCAAGTCGATGAAACTTGACTGGGCATTAAGTTTATGTGAAGACATGTATGATGTGTTCTTTGACCTGGAGAGTGCATGTCGATCACTAATGGTTAGTGGGAGCACACGTTATAGATATGCTAATGAGATTAGTATACCCGAACCGACTCACCTTCGAGTCGTCACATGAATTTCACTCCGGGACAGTCAATGACGGAATCAAAATGTTGTGATAGGTATTCGTGAACCTTCGACTTGAGGATTTAGTAGGGATGTGCTTGTGACGTTAAGATTTTCATTAGAGTAGTTCGACTCATAAAATGGGAAGGTGGGGGTCAACCTCGACGTGCATCTTGACAGGCAAGTAGCAGGTTCTACTAAATGCCAAGATAGGATTCTTTCTACTAAATATTAAGCCATGGTTACATATCTTCATATATGTAACCAATCATGTTTTTCCACTGTGAGCACTCTTTATGATTTTGCTTTCTAAGTTATGCTGATTGTAATATGCTATGAAACCTTTTTCTAAACGTCAAGGCTAATATTATAACTATGTATTCTACTTTGAATTCTAAGTCATTCCCACGGGATTGACTCCCCTTCATGATACCTTCATAGGTCATTCATGGAAATCCACCCATATTCCTTATGAAACGTATGCTTCCCCCTTTCTTCCCCGCTTCTTAGTTCCTACCCCGTGTCACGCTCTGGCTGTGCCGTCCCTAGGGATAAGGGGTCGTGACAGATGGTACTCTAGGTCGTTGTTTATCCCTTATTGATCTTGCTTGGAGTTTACTATATCGATGGTATGCTCAGTCATTGTTGGTCCTTTATTGATCTTGTTTGGAACTTATCTTATCGATGGTATTCTCGTCCGTTGTTGGTCCTTTATTGATATTGTGTGGAATTTATCATGTAATGTTATTCTCGGTTACGGTTGATATATTGTTGATAGTATTGGAGTTTATCATGTCGATGATATTCTCGTTTGATGCATTGGTTGTTTATTATTATTAATTGTGTGAGCATTCATACTTTGTATTGATATTCGGGACTTGTCATTGTTTCGGGTAGTTGACCTACAGATGTATCGTGTATTATCGGTTTTATCCGAATTGGGATTCGATTGATCGATCCAGCGGACAGAATTGGACATGGAAGTATTATTCCATATTAGAGATATAATTATGTTTTGAGAATCTTGGCATTGTTTGAATACAGTTCAGATGGTTATTTTTGAATTCATTTGTCATTTGAGAATGCGAAGTGTGGATTGAGGTGAGGGTTGGTTTGATATGTATTACCACCAATTAGTAAGGTTATTACGGTAAGATTACATTGAAAGTATTCTTACTTTGTAATTACATTGATATGTAATTGTTTATGATGATGTTATCGCTATCATTGTTGAGTATTGTGACTGACTCCATCGTGGGCTTTATCTTTTAGGTACTCGGAGATCGAGCTAGTAGTGGTCGTGAAGTGATGAGCTTCCGGGGCGATACTGACTATGGCATGTATTCGAGAACTGAGTATTTTCCTGACTGTTATGTTTTCGCTGCAAATGTATTTTTATTATGTTTATATATGTTGTTGTGTATTTTAAAATGTCTCTTCGGTATTTTACCAACTCGTGTATACTTCTGAAATGGCCTTTTTGGTATTTTTCAATCTTGGGTTTATTTTGTAAAACTTTTTCAAACTATATTATCGGTGTGTGTAAGTACTGACTTAACGTACGTTTTGAAACTGTGAAACCTGGTATTTTTGCCTTGTACTTTCAAATGAAATTTTATGACGGTATTTGGAAAATATTTAATTATTCATAAAATAATACCGTCTTTGTCTCTTTGGCTTGTTTGAAATGATTGTGAAAATGATTTTCAGCCTTGTGGGTTCCGGCGCGAGGCCCACGATGCTGTAATATCCCCGGATAGTTTTGGGGGTGTTATAGGTATCACGATAATATTATGTTTAATCTGTGTTTTGGTATCACCAACTGGCTCCCAATGTGGGGTCCACGGCACTGTAATGGCCGCCGTATCTGGGGTGTTACAGAAGATGGTATCAGAGAGTCATTTCTCTTTAAGAGTCATTGTGGATTGAACCACTACGCCATAGATGGCCTACAACAACTCCTACCAAATGTTGCAAGAAGCAAAAAAAAAAACATTGCTGCAGGCAAGAAAATCAAAACGGCAACACTTTTTTGGTGTTGCACTTTTTACCGCTGCCGTAGGTCCCTATAGCAACACTTCTGTCACCTACTGCAACACCACTCCTTTTGTTACCATAAGACTGCAAGGCATCGTTAAATATAGTCTACAGCAACATTACACAAGTGTTGCGGCAGAGGGCAATTTTCTGTAAAAGTAGGAGCCCACATGTGGGGCCTACCTATGGGTCCTGGGCCCATATAGGAGCCCACATGTGGGGTGCGATGTGGGCCCCACATGTGGGGTCCAATATGGGTCATAACTGTGGGCCCCAAACCTGCTTGTTGCAACACTTTTTTGCAACACTTTTTAAATTTCTGCAACACTTACTCGTAAGTAACTGCAACACTATGTACCATCTACTGCAACACTTTCACAAAAAAAAATTAACATGAAATATTTATTTATATTAATTACCAATCCATTACAATTCAAAATCCATCCATTCAAAATATAACCCATACTGTCCATCCATCCAAAATATCTAACCAAATAAAGCGTCTCCACACCATACAGTTATAAGTGTAACCACCAAAACAAATACCCTCCACACCATCCATCCACCATAATATCTAACCATGTACATAGAGTTATAAGTCCTAAAGTACGTAATGGAAATAGTTAAGCAGCTTAAATACAACGACCAAAAGCCATGCAATACAGTACTTAAAAAACAGAAAATCTAGATGTAGCATCTCCTCCGGTAATAGGAGTGCTGTTGTCGTTATCACTTGTTATTGTAGCATCTTCTCCAGCTTTTCTTCCATTTCGTCAACAACTTCTTGCCTGATTTTGGTCATCAAGTCACTGATCTGCGAGTTTGTCGTGCCAGAAGTGGAGCATTTGTTAGACTTTTTGGAACTCTGTGACCAAATCTGATCTGCGTCCTCAAGTACCAGCTCTAGAGCTGTTGTTTTCTGCAGGAGGAAAGCATATTTGAGCACAACTGTAATAAGCAAGTAACTTATATAAATAATTTTCAACACCCCACCAGACATAATGAGTAGATATAGAGAGAAGAGAAGAAACAGAGACAACTCCACTTTGTGGTTATTACTCAAATTTTTGCATGGAATGAATGCAACAATATGCTAAAATAGCTTGTCAACGTCTCCAGAAAATCACTAGCATAAAATAGCAAATGTTGAAATAAGACTAAATCTAGTTAAATAATAGTGTGGAATAATCAATGTCACAAGGACTCCTGGAAGAATTCCCATCTGCTTACCCAAACCCAAAAGGCCGAATACAGAAAATACTTAATAACCACCTTCAATATTCATATCCTATCCTCTTAAGTAGTAAAGCAATACTCCTTATTTTGCGCCCCTAAGTTGGCTACTAATATTGCTGATATCTTGCCAATAAACTATTTCCCAAATATCGCTGGGAAAAGGACCTCTTCCGAAATATAAAAAGAGAAAATTAAAGGTCACATACATATTCCACCAAAAGAAATATTCTTCCTCTTTCCATAGAGCAAAGGCAAAAGTGGCATATGGTGAATAGCTTCTAGCAGCCTGACGAATGAATGGGGTAGCATGTTCTCCAGATTTCGAGATGAATATCACTTTAACCTAGCACACACATAAAAATGTAAAAGGATTTATTGCCCCAAAAATTTATGAACCACCTCAAAAATTTAAGTAATCCATCATGTTAGAAGTTGTGTTTGTCCCACATCGCCAAATTGATGGGCAGTTAGTGTATAAATGTGTACTGAGCACCCCTGACTAGCTCCTGACGATGAGTTCTACCCAACCCAATTTATCATAGTATGTGAGCTTCCGGGTTGTATTTATATTGATGAGACTAGGGAGTACCAGATGAGGTTGCTATTAACCAGAAAATTATGCACCTGAAAAGAAGAGAAGATGCGTATTGAAGGTGATAATTAAAACTATACAGACACTCTCTCTCTCTCTCTCTCTCTCTCACACACACACACACACAGAGAGAAAATGGAATTCAAGATACATATCTACTTAAGGAATAAGAAAATGAAATTGCATTTCAACTTTGACTAATCAAAATTAGCAGTGCTAGTTTAAAATGGAACCAACATATCCAAATGGAAATCCTTTTGCGTAGATTCTAGAATTGTTACAAGTTAAAAACGAAGATTCCTAGGGCAGAGATATTGTTGCAAAAGTCTGATTTGGTTCTTTTGCAAACACTACCTAGACTCAGACCAACTTCAGATTGTTATAGATGTAAATAGGGTTTTGGTACATATCCCGCATCGAGTCTTTTCTGTGCACAAGCAAATATTGTAGTTTAAACTTAAAAACAACTAAAAACTAAAACATTATATAATCTTCAACTAAATAGCATAACTATAGATCAACTTACAAAATCGAGCAATCAAACAAAGGTGAGGCTTCCGAGGCACCATAACTTGAATCTGACACCAAATATCATCGACACCAGGGACTGGTCCCTCTCTCAAGCAGCCATCATATGCTTTGCATCACATATTTTTCAAATACAGATGGTTTTATAGGATATACGAAATATAAAAGTTGACAATGCCAAATGAGATGAAATCAACAAGGTGATGACACCCTTCCATCTGTATTAATTGCTTTTTCCAGAAATCTAAACAAATCTTCTTCTCAAACAAATATACCTTGGGAGAAAAGATATTCTCGAGTCCAACAGCCAATCTAAAACATAAAGTATGTAAGAGAGAGTATTATCGAATCCGAATCATGTTTCAAGGACTAGCCAGGATAAACAACACAATCAACAGGAGATTAAAACATGAAGAGAGGTCCCAACAAAAAATAAAATAACTTTCAAGGATTGAATAACAGTAGTATTATGTACATTACTAGCAAGAAAAACTCATGCCGAAAATTCGTTGGAAGAAATAGCCATGTGTAAAATTTTGTTGTCACAATAATTTCTCCACAAAGTAGTTTGCTACTAAAGAGTTAGATTTAATTTTCACACTACCCTTTCATTTAGAACTGTTGAGTAGAGGGTTAAAGGAATTGGGTCTACAATGGAATACACCTCAGGAGGTATCTTGGAGCACATACTTATTAGCCAAAAAGAGAAGGTACTACGGGTATTTATAATTACAGTGCTTTGTTGGTCAATTTGGTTGGAAAAGAACAGGAGAATGGAACCTTGCCCTTTATGGTTGATCTTGTTTAGTTTTGGAAGAATGCATTGTCTTTTCATAAATTTTCTGGTTATAAATTTTCTGGTTAATTGAATATAACATTGTTGTTTCCTTGAAAAAAAAACTTCACTACTTTCGTAGGAATGCAATGTGTATTATTTTACCTCAGAAGGCTATAGTTACTAAAGCACAGCAAGAGAATCCGAAGTAGAGATATGCAAAGATAAATGAAATCATTTACCAGATTGGCGTTTCTTCAGAGATTTTCTCTGCCTCTCAACGGCCTCCTTTGTTTCCAACAAACTCCTCTAATCCAAAAAATAAGTCAATTAGGTGGATCCAACAGTGTAAGTTCGGACAGAAAATTGTGTATCAAATATACAGAGGCACTACATTTTACCGATGCATATAACATGTTTATGCATCTTACATAATCTATGTTCAGTAACATTGACAAAATACGATTAGTACCAGCTTTGACATCAAAAGCTAATATGGAGTTGCATACACCCTGAAGCGATCACCATTTACCTTTGGAAATCATTCACAAATTCAAGATAATGTCAACGAAATATATGCCTATACGATGGCAATGATAATGATAACAAATATGAGAGATCAACATAGATAATAAAAAATCAACGCGGAGGCACCAACGTGGACGAACCTCCGACTGCCTTGAATCCCAAATCCTCAGCTAGAAGACCAACCACTGCTGAGGAAGAGCCGAAACACGATCTGCAGCAATGTTGAACAGTGTAGGATAACAAAAATCCCGATTGGAACCTCCGACAACCGCAAATCCTGAACCGATACCAAGGGAACCATCCGATGCTTGTGGTGCCGAAAAGAACCGACACACGATCTGCAAATCCTGAACCGAAAAGGAGCACCGACACACCACATATATAGACCTAATATATATTATGTATATTATATATATTATATGTATATTATTATAGGCCTAAATAAGCGGCTTATTATTGGGCCCAAACCATTTTATTTAATTAATAGGCAACTGAAAAAGCTTTAGCCTGATCTGTTTGTTAAAAAAGTCGGGCTAGGCCAAGTATTAAATAGGCCAGGTCGTAGGGCCGTATCAGGTAGTCCGGCCTATTCCCACCCCTAGCGGGGGATGGGATAAGTAGTTAGTTATTCTATCCACATAAATATTTTGCATTATTATTTTTAATTTTTAATTATATAAATATTTCATATTTTTTAATTTATTCATATTAAATATATTTAACAAATATTATTTTTGATTAGATATCACACTCCACTCCAATTACAAACACTTAATTTTTATTGTAAAAAATTTACTACTTTACACAAAATTAATTAGTTCTCAAGTAAGAGATTATTTATTTTTATTTTTACATCAAAAATATATATTTTTTTAATAAAGAGTACATCTACGGCAACACCGGGTCATAAGTGTTACAACCTGTAACACTTGCTGCTAAGGCAACATCATATTTGCATCTACGGTAACACTCAAGATACAATGTTGCACTAGACCAAATTTGGATAGCTATTGCAACATTTTAGGTGGCAACACCATGCAAATTTGTTGCAGTAGGCCATCTATGGCGTAGTGAACTAGTATGAAGAAACCTTCGCATCATGTGTGACCTGTGCAATCGCCTGACCCTACGAGCCAAATACGTTATGTTACTTATGTGCCATGATTTAATTACTGGCAGGATGTTTGTGGCGGAAGCTATCTTATTGATATTCCAAGTGAAATTCTGGACTGATTATGTGATTGAAACTGTTTCAACTTGATGTCGATATGATATTTTGTGTAGCACTTGTGGTGCCAATAATTCAAGATGAACTATTTTCTTGAAATTGTAGTTTCATTGTTGCTATTAACTTAGTGTGAATTTTGATCGGTCGTAAAGACGGTCATGAACTGTGTTTATGGTTATTATTTGATTCTTTCAGTATGGAAAGAAATTTGAGAGGTTGTGGTAGAGGGGGTCGAGGCCGTGGAAGGGGCCGAATCCGGAGACCACAAGCCAATGCAAGTTCGAATGTGAAGCAGAGCTCAGCAGGTAGCGATTCGCCTACTGAGAACCAGTCTCACCACACCGAACGACACGAGGATGCTTGCGTCGATCCCTATGTCATTATGCAGGGTTGATGACTCAGATGACCCAGATGGGTCAAATGGTGGAAGCTATGTAGAGAGTTGATACCGCAGGCCAGCAGCAAGGACCTCACCCACCACCTCATGTGCATGGTGGACCCATGAGTCGGATTATTAGCGACATCTCTCATCAGCAACCCCCGACTTTTAAAGGCTCCACCGAGCCTGCTGATATTGTGCACTGGATCGAACACTTTGAGAAATTGTTCGAGATGATTGAATGTCCGGTAGAGATCGAGTCTCCATGGCGGCTTACTACCTTGGTAAGAGCGCCCACACCTGGTGGATTTCGGTTAAACCAGCTGATGGTGCATGTACTTGGGAGGAATTCAAGAACGTCATGATGTACCGTTATTATCCAAGACCACTCCGTGAAGCCAAGCTGTCAGAATTGCTGTACCCATACCCGTCTGAGGAGGATGATGTGTTGTCAATTATTGAGAAATTCCAGGCACTTCTTCCATTCGCTATGTCGATTGTTCGGACGGAAGCTGATAAAATCAAGTATTTTCTCGAGAGGCTTAAACCCCGGATGAGGATGCAGTTACTTAATCACCACTGCACGACTCTATCGGAATTAATCGAGAGAGCTTTCAAATACGAACTTAGGGCAAAGGAGATTTCGAAAAAGCAGCCACAGTCCAACAATAAGAGATGACACTAACCGGTGAACATTCAAGAAACCCCACCTATGGCGCCAAAACCAGCAGGATCACATTCTCGGGCGGCCAACTCATCTATTGTGTGTTTTAACTATGGAGATCAGGGGCATGTCAACACCAAATGTCCGAAGCCAGCCGTTGTCTTCCATACTTATGGAATTACTGGGCATCGAGATCGTTTCTGCAGAGGTGGACCGGGACATAAAACAGTAGCCTCTCATGCTGCAGTTCAGTCTTCAGTTCAGGATCGAGCACCTCCGTCTGCCTCCCATCAGACTACTGGGGCAAATAGAGGGACGGGTCGTGGAAGTCAAGCTGGTACATCTGGTACAGGAGCTGCAAAATCCAGGATTTACGAGATGAAGTGGGCCAATGATCCCGAAGCCAAGATGATCGCAGGTACACTCGATATCCACTCTCAGCCTGTTTGTGTCTTTTTTGATACTTATAATACCCGTCATTTTTCATAATGTAATATTATTATTTATAATAATATTATAATGCATTTTGTTTCATTTAATTTCATTTAGAGGATCATGAATATTTATTTCGACATATCACAAGGCTAGCCCGAGTCATTTTTGTCAGATATATTCAAATAGTCATTATTTATTTTTATAATCGTGTTATTAATTATTCAAGTATAATACCCTCACAGTTCTATTACTTTACCAAACTCCTCAATATTTATCCAACACAAATCTTAATCCAACTTAAACACTTAAAAATTTACAACTATAAATATATAAATTCTAGTGCGGAAATTCTTTATATCATTCTTTACATCGAATAAAAAAAAAATACAGAAGAGAAAACACTACACAAAAATACACCAAGTTCTCGCCCAATTTCCAAGTTGATTTTCCCAGCCACCAGATTTCATCTTCTGCAAATTATCATCGCGGTGAAGGTATTCCAGTCCAGTTTTCGGCCGTCAAGTTCGCAGCGTTTGAGCGTTTGAGCATCTTTTCAAATTTCATCCGTAATTTCACCTTCTCAGTTCCTCCCCAGAGATAAAATTCAACCCTCAAGTTCTTTAATTTTAGTTTCAGATTCATACTGAATCCTGCTGTATTCAACCAAACATTTCAAAACCCAGAAATTAAACCAACAATAATCACAAAAAAAGGGGAAAGAAAACATCAGCCCCAATTTTCCAAAACCCGAGCAAGAACCGGTATCCGAACTCTTACCTATGCGCCGCCGTGAGCCACCACCATCAACCCAACATCCCTTGAAGCCATTCAAACCCGAAACAGAATCAACCTCCAACCCGACCTGCCTTGTCATATGAGTTCGTCCGATTCTACAATACAAAAACCGGAACTCAAATTTGAAAATCACTAGAAACCCATATCAGCCGAAATCGGCCCTCAACCCAGAAAATCAAACCTCAATATTTTTTTTCTTAGCTGAACAGAAGAATCCCGAAATAGGGCCAAGCCCGAGAAATAAAATTCAACCCATTTCGCCTGACTTCAAAACCCGCGGCCGAATCTCACCTGCCCCATCAGTCGGCACCGCTACCGCCATTTATACTCTGAACCACCGCCGTTCGGGTGTGTGTATTTTGTGCGATTTGAGAAGAAGCGTAGAGAGAGCCCAAGGAGGAAATTTTAGAGGAGAGAATCGTGTGTGTGTGAAATTCCGGTGGGAAGAGGTAGAACAAGAGGAAGAGAATTTTAGAGAGAGGCCGAGAGAAAGAGTTTGAGATACGTGAATTGGAGAAGAAGGGTGTGAGAGAGAGAGAGAGAGAGAGAGAGAGAGAGAGAGAAGAGGGCAGAGAGAGGGAATTCACAGGAGGAAAGAAGGAGAAGTGAATTGTCGGCTGAGGTTAGGGATTAGTGTATTTATACCTGCGAAAAATCAGGGTTTTGCAATTTAGTCCTCACTTTTCCAGAAACTTTCAATTTAACCCCAGATAGTTTTAGTGACTTCGATTTTAACCCCAATCAACTTTAAAACCTTCAATTCAGTCCTAATTTTGACCAAAACATTAAAATATTGACTTTCTATTAATATTAATAATTAATCCGATTTTATGCATATATATATATATATTTTAATTTCAGTCATTATATCATAATATTATATAATGATTAAATTATTATTATATGTAGACATTTACGAGGATTTACGGACTTAGGACTGTGAGTCGATAATCTTCATATTCAAGTTCAAGTAGCATCATTTATTTCAGGTGGGAATTTTCACTATCACTTTAATTGTCTTAATTGGATTGTATATGTGATATTCTATTCATGTTTGAAATTTATGATACACGTTGTAAATCAGGTTCACCTGTATACGTGTAAGAGGCTATCTTAAGATATATGTTGTGTGGGGACACCTGCACAACCTCAATATTCATATGCGTGCTCGATTCATGTTATATGTGGTATTATGTGTATGTATTCATGTTGAGGAAAATGTTATTTGTAGAATAATCATTTAAATGCTTTCCATGAGATTGTATACTACTGTGATAAGTGTGATTTCCACGAGCTGAAGGAAGCTCACCCCCACCTTTATTGATCCCGTTGGTTAGACCGAGCCGGATGGACGAATGAGCGAGCCGAGAGGGCATATGAATGAAATTTATTAAATGATGTTTTTCGTTATGTCTAATGTTTCGAAATTCTTTTGGGGAAACTTTTGTTAGAAATTAACAATTTATAATTTATTCTTCCGCCGCAAAATTTTATCTCATACCGATGACGTATTGTTGGCTTAAATAAAGGTACTTAATTTATGTCAGTGTAGCGACTCGACTTTGTAGGCGAGAATTTTAATATTCTCAAAATAAATTATTTGTGTCAAAATTTACCTTTTATTCATTTTCCCCTATAATCCCTAGAAAGTCGGGGCGTTACATAGTGGTATCAGAGCGGGTTTTACCTTTCTGTAGACTAGCTAAAATGTAAAAGTATCATATGCTCTCAGCTTCGCCACTTCGTCACTTCGTCCAAGGTACCAAACTTCAATCATTATTCATGCATATGTCATTTCATTTTATTTACATAATTATATATGTAAGTACGAATTGTTAGAATGACCAAACCTAGGCTGACGCCACGTAAGAGGGTTCCTGCTAAATTTGACTCGCGTCTTCTGGTACGCAAAGATTGGTGGGACAATCCGGGTTTACAAGAAAATGCACCACACTATGTCATCAACAGGCTGAGCAAGTGGTTGCAGTCTGGGAAACGAGGTTCCGTCATGAAACAGCTGGAGCACCTAATGGGGAAGTTACCCGATGATTGGAGTTATTGCATCTTCCGGCTTTGGAAAGAGTCCATCAAGAGATCACCAGAAGAGCGAGAGACCGCAGATGATTTCCACTTCGTAGCTGGACATTTATTGGATATGTACGCTCGAGAGGCGATACCAGCTGCAAATTGGAGTTCCGACTCTACAGATGAAGAAGACCCAGAAGCGGATCCCGAAGAAGACCCTGAGGAGGATCCTGAAGAAGACCCCGAAGAAGATCCCGAGGAAGATCCAGAGGAAACACCCGAAGGATAGCCAGGACCAAAGGAAGAGTTGGATATGGAGCAAATGAGAGACTCGAATGATGTTGAGATGGCAGATGGTGTGTCCAGTAGCGAAGACGAGAAGATGGTCATGGAGAAGTACTACTCGAGGTTGTACAAGGCTAAGATATACAGGGAGTTCTTACACTTTACGCATGGTAGCATAAGTTGATGGGTTACGAGAGAAAGTTCAACCACATGTGCCGTTTTACACCGCATATGGTTAAGACTGGTAGGACGAAGCCGCAGAAGTTTCTTGATGGATTTCATGACTGGACCCATCACCAATTTGATGGACATGGGAGGATGTCCTACACCGAGGTCGAGAAGAGACTGAACCCCAAACTATGTCAGGTATGTTGTCAGTTGCAAATATTCCTGCTTTGGTGTTGTTTGACACGGGTGCATCTCATTCATTCATCTCTAGGAAGCTTTTTACTATGATTGGTTGTAGAAGTAGTAAAGCCCCTAGATATTTGTTAGTTAGCATGCCTGCGGGGGGAGTAGTGTGTGTAGACTCTATAACTAACAATGTGAAGATAGAGATTAACGAACATAGTTTTTTAGCCGACTTGCACATAGTTGAACTAAGTGATTTTGATGTTGTTTTGGGTATGGATTGGTTGGACAAACATAGAGTTGTAGTTGAATGCTCCGAAAGAGGGTAACCTTATGTCCGTCTGTTGATGTCAAGATTGTATTGGAGGGAGTAAGACACTCTAGTACCCCGAAGGTGATTTCAGCCATGAAAGCTGTGAAGATGTTGAAGAAGCGTAGTTGCCAAGGATTCCTGGTGAATGTGATGGGGAAAACAACTTCGGAGAAGATGGCAGCTGATGTACCTATCATCAAGGACTATCCAGATGTCTTTCCCGAAGACTTGCCGGGAGTTCCGCCAAGTCGTCAAGTTGAGTTCTCGATTGATTTAGTGCCAGTAGCAGCACCAATATCGAAAGCTCCCTATAGAATGGCGCCCAAGTAATTATAAGAGCTGAAAGTGCAACTTCAGGAACTGCTCGACTCTGTATTTATCCAACTGAGTGTTTCGCCATGGGGTGCGCCAGTACTCTTCGTGAAGAAAAACGATGGACGTTTGAGGATGTGCATAGACTATCGTGAACTTAATTGACTCACGATAAAGAATAAATATCCACTTCCTAGAATAGACGACCTATTCGATGAACATGGAGGATCAAGAGTGTTCTTGAAAATAGATTTGAGATCCGGATATCACCAACTGAGGATTAAGGATAACGATGTCCCGAAGACGGCATTTCGAACTCGATGGACACTATCAGTTTATAGTTATGCCATTTGGTTTGACTAATGCGCCAGTGGTATTCATGGACCTCATGAACCGTGTATTTCAACCTTATTTGGATAAGTATGTCATTGTGTTCATAGATGACATACTTGTGTATTCAAATAGCAAGGTTGATCATGAGCAGCATCTTAGAACAATGTTGGGAATACTGCGCAAGGAGATGTTGTATGCTAAGTTCAACAAGTGTGAATTATAGCTTAACCGAGTTGCATTTTTGGGACATGTGATCACTTCTAAAGGAATCGAGGTTGACCTAGTTAAGGTAGAGGCGGTCAATTATTGGAAAGTACCGAGTAATGCAAATGAAGTTCGTAGCTTCTTAGGATTGGCATGTTAATATCGGAGATTTATCGAGGGATTTTCGAAGATAGCTGCACCTATGACTATATTGACTAGGAAGGTACAAGTTTTCTTATGGAATGAGAAATGCAAAAAGAGCTTCGATGAACTAAACGAATGTTGACTGCAACACCAGTTTTGATGATTCCTGATCCGACGAGAGAATTTGTCATCTACAGTGATGCATCCAAGCAAGGCTTGGGATGTGTTTTGATACAAGAAGGCAAGGTAGTTGCCTATGCTTCTAGGCAACCAAAAACGCACGAGCTGAACTACCCTTCTCATGATTTGGAATTAGCAGCGGTAGTTCATGCCTTGAAGATTTGGAGACATTACCTATATGGATGTAAGTGTGAAATTTATACATACCACAAAAGTCTGAAATATATTTTCACATAGAAGGAACTGAATATGAGGCAGCACAGATGGCTAGAGTTGGTCAAAGACTACGATTGTATAATTCATTACCACCCTGCTAAAGCAAACTTAGTTGCTGATGTACTGAGTGTTAGGAGTATGCCCTCGAATGCCACTAAGAGAATGTTGAGTAAGGGCATTGTACTTGTATGACGTGTTCTTTGGCGTGGAGAGTGACTATCGAACACTAATGGTTAGTGGGAGCACGCGTTATAGGTATGCTAATTGGATTAGTATACTCGAACTGACTCACCCTCGATTCGTCACACGGATTTCACTCCGGGACAGTCAATGACGGAATCGAAAGGTTGTGATAGGTATTCGTGAACCTTCAACTTGAGGATTTGGTAGGGATGTGCTTGTGACGTTAAGATTTTCATTAGAGTAGTTCGACCCAGACAACCAAAAGGTGTGGGTCAACCTCGACGTGCGTTTTGACGGGCAAGTAGTAGGTCCTACTGAATACCAAGATAGAATTCTTTCTCATGTTAGTGAACGGGTTATATGTCCTATGCTGTTATTGGTAGATGAGATCATAAGTCTTTGGCCAAAGCATTGGAGCTAGTTGTATTGGATACACGAGAGATCGATGACATCGATTTGTATTAACACATGCATAGCGTCAAGTACAGATAGGGGTTGACTGATCGTGACCCTATAACTTGATCGGGACATGTGAAAGAAGGGTTTATATGTTTACTGGTATTCACGACAGAATAGTTTTTGAATGATCCCAATCATTCGTTCTCAGTTGGGGTACAGTGTAGGCCGCCAGGCTGGCTAGGTGGTGCTTCTACTCTTTGGTTCCTCCCATTGCTAATGAGACAGACCTACCGAGTCGTGCAATAGGATTGACGACGGAATGAATCGAGCTTATTCTCTCTTTATAAATATTAGATATTGGATATCTAATATATTGGACATTAGATGTCTCAATAATTTTGGGACATTGGATGTCGAAATAAATTTATTGGATAAATTATTTTCGGCCTAATGAATTAAATAAGTTACTGGGTGATTAATTTAATTCATGAATATAATTATTTCTTGGAGAAATTAATTATGTCATTTTGTATTTGATACAATTAATTAATTGGATTAATTAATTGATATAAATACATCGCCGCGGAATGGAATTTATCTGTTTGGACTCGAGAAAGTCCGAAACGGACCGGATTGCTCCGGGCTCTACTAGATGGCCGAACCAACCTTGTTTGTTATCTTGGTCTTAGTCTTCCACCTTAATTGGTGGAAGACCAAAGAAAATAAAAAGGTTGGTATTATTATTCTTTGTGAAACAATAATATATAGTGATATGTATGGAGAAAAATGACCAAGTCTTGATTCTTTGAGATATACTAACGGCATTTTCAAGAGTGAGAGAGAGTGAAAAACTTCCTTTACTCAAGTCATCTTCTTCATCATTTTTCCTTCACATTTCTCATAGAGAAAAATTGAGAGAAAATAAAGAGAGAAAATATATCTATACACTTAGAGTGTTTTAGATTATATTTGATAGCTCCTACCATTTGGTTCTAGTCGTGTCCTTGGAGGACAACGAAGTGGAAGTCATTCCAATCGTTTTTCCGGTGCGTGGCAAGTAGAGGCACGGTGCTTTCGGTGCTCGGGATTTCAAAAGCTTGGGGAATAGCTCAAGAGAAGTAATCTATTTAATCAACGGACTACAATGGTGAGTTTCTAATATCTCTTGAGATTTCGTTTATATATTCGTATATACGTAGCTCGATCGATCCTCGTAGGGATTCAGATCGAATTAATTTTCATTTTACCGCTTCCGTTTAGCCTTCGTTTTAGGCACCAAATCACAACAGTGGTATCGGAGCGTAGGTCTTGAGATTGTATATGCAATTATAGCATTTGGAATCACGACCGTTTAATTCGTTGTTTTAATTGTTCGTCGAAAATTTAATTTTTTCATATTTTTATGTTACTATATAATTCGGTTTTATTTATTAAAACTGAATTATATGGGTAATATTAAAATTAGAAAAATATAATTTTTGAAATCGGGACGAAAAAGAGTCGGAAAATCGCCTGGGATCGCCCAGGCTGGACCACGCCGGCACTTGCTTCTACTGGGCAGATAAGCCCCTCGGCTAAGGACCGGTTGTGATGCCGGACCATGGGCTAGGCCCGAGCGATTTTATTTCGATTCTGTTTTGTGTTTATGTTTCGTTATAATAATTTTCGGCAATTAAATTGGATTTAATTTGACTAAATAAAATACTTGGTGTTTTATTTTGAGGAAATTTATTATTGTGAAATATTTATCGTCCGATTTATACGAATGAATTAAAACTACCATGCTTGTGAATTAATTGGATTAATTCTAATAGATGGTTATTTTTTTATATTGGTTGGATCAATATATTTAATGTGTAATCCATTTATTTAGTATTTATTGGATGAATGCTTTTGAATGGGGATGTGGTTCATGAACTTAGTTTTCAATGTAAAATTTATATGTAATGACGAAGACCGGAGGAAGATCCGTTCGAGAAGACGAAGACTCAAGACGAAGACTTGTAATTAGATTACTAAGTTTTTTATTCTAGGAACGGTCCATGAACCACATGTTGGTAGCAACTAGGTTGTGAATGGTTGTTCATATTGTATGAATGCAACAAACGCGCTTAAATGAATTAATGTGTAAAGTGTAACATTAATCGGGAAAATTCTCACACGACAAATTATTAAGTTTATAAGGTTTCAAGTTTTTCCTTCCCTCCATCGAGATTTCGGGAAATTGAAATCCAAATCGGATGTGCTATGCTTCCGAGTTATCGGGGTAGTCGTTCGGGGATGACGGATAAATTACCGGGAGCACATTGGATGCCTTCGGTTGGAGCAAATCTTATCCCTAGAAACCTGATAGGTTGCCGGATAAGATTCAATTGTGAAACTGATTTGCGTCGATGGTATAAAATTAACTTGTTCACGAACCATAGAAACCGTATAGGTTGATGGGAGTGAACAAGGGAAAAAGAAGATCGAATCATCCATTAGATGGGTTGGTGTTGGACACCACTTTATGAAATTAATAGACTAGAAATCTGTTCGGTTGCCCTCTATTAAGATTTATAAAGAACTCGATCACCACTATGAAGTAGAGCGACGGTACTTCCGGATTTCACATGGGAGTGTGTTATTCCGATAAAATTAGTGGGAGATGGGTAACAAGAATAGAAAAGACCTTAATTCTATACTCAGAACATAATATAACAAGTCACTAATAAATCTGTTATACTTAGTACAGACATAACGCTCATTATGACAATGAACCCGCTCGCAATTCTACTCGAGAAGAACACCCTGATTGGACCTAACTTTGTGGACTGGCTCCGCAATCTGATGATTGTCCTCAATATAGAGGCATTGGGATACATCTTGGAGATGGACATTCCGGCGCCTCCTGTGCGGACTAGAGCCAATCTGGAAGAGATCGAAAACCACGAAAAGTGGGTTAAGGATGACGTAGAAGTCCGTGCATACATGACGACTTCTATGTCAAATGAGCTTCATAGAGCTCATGAGAAAATGACTTCTGCTAGGCAGATTCTATCTCACTTAACCGAGCTTTATGGTGAGCACAGCAGAACTGCTAGATATGAGATATCCAAGCAACTGTTCGGTGCAAGGATGAAGGAAGGTGAGAAGGTTGGGGAACACGTCCTCAAAATGATATCCATGATCGAGATATTGGAGGCTCTTGATTTTAAAATAGATACTTCTCTTCAAACCGACCTTATCCTACTGTCTCTCCCTGATTCCTTCTCACAGTTTGTTATGAACTTCAACTGCAATGAGATTGCATGTAATTTAGCTGGGCTAATGAACAAACTTGTGAACGCTCATTATCAGATGAAGACTCCAAGGATGAAGGAGTGTGCTCTTGTGATTTCTTCTGGACCTCGGAGGTCTACGAACAAGAAGAAAAAGACCAAGAAGCAGACGGGACCACAAGTCAAGGACTTCAAGGGCAAGGTCAAGGCCCCAACGGTTCCGAAGAGCAAGAAGAAAGACGCTTGTCTCAAGTACGGTGAGCTAGGCCACTGGGCTAGAGAGTGTCCTATTCTTCATGGCACTTCAGGTACAGAACTTTTAGTTTTGGAAACAAATTGTTCTGCTACTATATTTTCTACTTCCTGGATACTGGATTCTGGTGCTAGTTCTCATATTTGTACCGTGAATCAGGATCTGGAACAAAGTAGAAAGCTTGGAGTTGGAGAAATTATGATCACTGTAGGAAGCGGGCATAGTGTCGAGGCAACCGACATATGATCACTTCTTTTGGGTTTAGAATCCGGTTTTGTTCTGACTTAGAAGATGTACTTGTTTTGCCCAAGGGGCATAAAAATATTGTATCCATTCTGGTCATGGACCGAAAAGGCTTTTCATTTTTCATTAGTGATGGTTCCTGTAAAATTTATTTCATAAATAATCTAGTGGGCACTGCTACATTGTTAAATGGACTGTATCATCAAAACCTCAGTAACAAAGTTGTTGTGAATACTATGACTAGGAAGCATGGTAGGGATGAAACCATTCAAGTTTTGAAATGGCATCTTAGACTTGGTCATGTTGGTCAGACCAAGGTTTACAAAATGGAAAAAGATGGACTTATGGGTCCACTGGGATCGGATCCCTTTCCTACTTGTGAATTTTGCCTTAAAAGCAAAATGACTAAGTCCCCCTTCATAGGGACTTTTGAAAGAGCAGCTGACAAACTGGGATTAATCCATACCGACGTATGTGGTGCTTTGGAAGCAGCACGTGACGGATATCAATATTTCATTACATTTATAGATGATCATATTAGGTATGGTTATGTATTCTTAATGAAACATAAATCTGAGGCCTTTGAGAAATTCCAGGAATTCAAGGCCCTAGTCGAGAAACAAACTAGTAATCATATCAAAGCACTTCGGTCGGATCGAGGTGGCGAGTATATGAGTACGAAGTTTGACGAGTTCCTTAAGGAACATGGAATAGTTTCACAACTAACATCTCCAGGTACTCCTCAGTTAAATGGTGTGTCAGAAAGAAGGAACCGGACCCTGGTGAACATGGTCCGTTCCATGCTAGGCTATATTGACTTACCGATTTACTTGTGGGGGTATGCACTCCTGACTGCCGCTTACATCTTGAATAGATGTCCTTCCAAATCCGTTCCTAAAACTCCACATGAGATGTGGGAGTGCAGGAAACCGAGTCTTAATCATATTAGGATTTAGGGATGTCCCGCCTATGTCAAGAAGACTAAGGTGGAAAAGTTGGAAGTGAGATCCGCAAAGGGACGTTTCATTGAATTCCCATCTGGGATGATAGGTTATCTATTCTACACGCCCGAAGATCGAAAGATTTTTGTCGCTTTGGAAGCACACTTCCTGGAAGATGAGTTCATTCAGGAAGGCGGAGCTGGTAGAAGTATTTCTTTGGAAGAATACAATGAAACTCCTCAGGAGACACCTATATAAGAAATTGGAACCGAACCTTATGAAACACAAGTACAACCACCTCATAGGTCTAGTAGGGTGTCTCATTTACCTGAGAGGTATAGTCTTGTGCACTTGGAAGAGCTGGGTCTCCATGAGGTTCCAAGTGATAGCCAAGAGACCGACCCAACGACCTATGACCAAGCGATGGTGAATGTAGACTCCGCGAAATGGCGTGAAGCTATGGAAGCTAAGATAGAATCGATGCATGTCAATCAGGTCTGGACTCTAGTAGACTGCCCGAAGGGCATAGTGCCTATTGGGAACAAGTGGATCTACAAGAGAAAGACTGATGGTGATGGAAAGGTTGACGCCTATAAGGCCAGGCTTGTGGCAAAGGGTTATACCTAGAAAGAAGGGATCGGCTACCACGATACCTTCTCACCCGTAGCTATGATCAAGTCTATTCGCATGATGCTTGCTATAGCTGCCTACCACGATTATGAGATATGGCAAATGGACGTAAAGACGGATTTCCTTAATGGATTCCGCGAGGAGGAAATCTATATGGAGCAGCCTAAAGGCTTTTTGTCCGAGGTCGATATTCAGAAAGTGTGCAAGCTTCAGCGTTCCATTTATAGACTGAAGCAAGCGTCGCGTAGCTGGTACCATCATTTTAACGAGGCGGTCAAAGAGTTTGACTTCATGCAAAATGAAGAGAAACCTTGTGTATACAAGAGGGTTAGTGGGAGCAAGATCTCATTCTTAGTACTATATGTAGATGACATTCTACTAATAGGAAATGATGTGGGAATGCTCAGTTCTGTGAAAGCTTGGCTTTCGAGTAATTTCTCCATGAAAGACTTGGGAGAAGAAACCTATATTCTTGGTATTCGTCTCTACCGAGATAGAGCGAATAGAACAATAGGTCTTTCCCAAGCCCTGTATATAGATAAAATCTTAAAGCGATTTAAGATGGATGATTCTAAAAAAGGGTTCCTATCGATGCGACATGGAATAAAACTCTCCTTGAAAATATGTCCTCAAAGTGAGGAACAATGAAAGAAAATGAGTAATATACCATATGCTTCGGCCGTGGGTAGCCTTATGTATGCTATGTTGTGTACGAGACCTAACATTGCGCATGTTGTAAGCGTGGTGAGTAGGTTTCAGGAAAACCCAGGTAGGGAACATTGGACTGCCGTAAAGAAGGACTAGAGATATGGTTCTTATGTATGGCTGTGGAGAATTGGATGTGGTGGGATTCACTGATTTGGACTTCCAAGGAAAGAAGGGCGACTCAATGTCTACTTATGGCTACATATTTACTCTTAATGGAGGAGCAGTATCTTGGCGTAGTGCCAAGCAAAGGCCGACTGCAGATTCCACCTGTCAGGCTGAGTATCAAGCAGTCTCGGAGGCTTTCAAGGAAGGGTTCTGGATTAAGAAGTTTCTGGGGGAACTTCAAGTGATACCATGTGCTGAGCTTCCTGTTCCGCTGTACTGCGACAATAATGGAGCTGTAGCGCAGGCCAAGGAGCCGAGGTTTCACAACAGCACCAAAAATACTGAGAGGAAGTATCATATCGTAAGAGAATTTGTTCGCAATGGATACATTGTGCTGCACAGAGTAGACTCGGCCAACAACGTCGCTGATCCACTGACCAAGTCACTTTCTCAGACTAGCTTCGAGCATCATCTAGAGAACATGGGTATTAGATACCATAGTGTGTGGCATTGAGTGCAAGTGGGAGATTGTTAGGAGTATGCCCTCGAATGCCAATCAGAGGATGTTGAGTGAGGGCATTGTACTTGTAATTGTGTAAATCATTTATATAAGGCAAATGAATGTTTCATTATTTACTGGTAGTTACTGGCATTCCTGACTCGTAAATATATATATAGAAACTAGTCCGTGTATTTGAGAGCAAAACATTCGACTCCTTATTGGATAAGGGGATCGGCACTGGAATGGTTTATAGCTCAAATACGTAATCGTTCGCAAGTCGATGAAACTTGACTGGGCGTTAAGTTTATGTGAAGACTTGTATGACGTGTTCTTTGATGTGGAGAGTGCCTTTCGAACACTAATGATTAGTGGGATCACGCGTTATAGGTATGTTAATTGGATTAGTATACTCGAACGGACTCATCTTCGATTCGTCACATGGATTTCACTCCGGGACAGTCAATGACAGAATCGAAAGGTTGTGACAGGTATTCATGAACCTTCGACTTGAGGATTTGGTAGGGATGTGCTTGTGACGTTAAGATTTTCATTAGAGTAGTTCGACCCAGAAAACCGAAAGGTGGGGGTCAACGTCGACGTGCCTCTTGACGGGCAAGTAGCAGGTCCTACTGAATACCAAGATAGAATTCTTTCTCCTGTTAGTGAACGGGTTATATGTCCTATGCGGTTATTGGCAGATGAGATCATAAGTCTTTGGCCAAAGCATTGGAGCTAGTTGTATTGATACACGAGAGCTCGATGACCTCGATTTGCATTAACGCATGCATAGCTTCAAGCATAGATAGGGGTTGACTGACCATGACCCTATAACTTGATCGGAACATGTGAAAGAAGGGTTTATACGTATACTGGTATTCACGACAGAATGGTTTTTGAATGATCCAATCATTCGTTCTCAGTTGGGGTACAGTGTAGGCCACCAAGCTGGCTAGGTGGTGCTACTAGTCTTTGGTTCCTCCCATTGCTAACTGAGACGGACCTACCAAGTCGCGCAATAGGATTGACGACGGAATGAATCGAGCTTATTCTCTCTTTATAAATATTAGATATTGGATATCTAATTTATGGACATTGGATGTCTAATTAATTTTGGGACATTGGATGTCTAAATAAATTTATTGGATAAATTAATTTCGGCCTAATGAATTAAATAAGTTACTGGGTGATTAATTTAATTCTGAATATAATTATTTCTTGGAGAAATTAATTATGTCATTGTGTATTTGATATAATTAATTAATTGTATTAATTAATTGATATAAATACATCGTAACAGAATGGAATTTATCTGTTTGGACTCGAGAAAGTCCGAAACAGACCGGATTGCTCCAGGTTCTTCTAGATGGCTGAACCAACCTTGTTTGTTATCTTGGTCTTAGTCTTCCAACTTAATTGGTGGAAGACCAAAGAAAATAAAAAGGAAGGTAGTATTAGTCTTTGTGAAAGAATAATATATAGTGATATGTATGGAGAAAAATGACCAACTCTTGATTCTTTGAGATATACTCACGGCATTTTCAAGAGTGAGAGAGAGTGAAAACTTCGTTTACTCAAGTCATCTTCTTCATCATTTTTCCTTCACATTTTTCTTAGAGATAAAATAAGAGAAAATAAAGAGAGAAAATATATCTATACACTTAGAGTGTTTTAGATTATATTTGATAGCTCCTACCATTTTGTTCTAGCCGTGTGCTTGGAGGACACCGAAGTGGAAGTCGTTCCGATCATTTTTCGGTGCTCGGGATTTCAAAAGCTTGGGGAATAGCTCAAGAGAAGGAATCCATTTAATCAACGGACTACAAGGGTGAGTTTCTAATATCTCTTGTGATTTCATTTATATATTCGTATATACGTAGCTCGATCTATCTTCGTAGGGATTCAGATCGAATTAATTTTTGTTTTACCATTTCCGCTGGGCCTTCGTTTTAGGTACCGAATCCTAACACCGAGCTGTAAGGCGAGAGGAGACCTAACCTATTTGTTGACCAAAGAGGAAAGCTTGGTCAAGGAATTTGCAAGGATGAACCTTGAGATGGCTACACCATCGAAGCCAGTTGAGTCGTTATTGGCTAGTTTGGTTGTACAACCAACCTTGAGGAAACAGATCAAAGAAGGTCAAGGATAAGACAACTTTTTGGTCAAAATGAAAGAACGTACTCTTTTAGGTGAGGATAAGGGTTTCAGTGTGTCTGATGATGGCACAATGTACTATGAAGGGAGGATTTGTGTACCCAATGTTGTCAAGTTGAGAGAAGCGATATTGAAGGAGATACATAGTACTCCATATACAGCACACCCTGGGAGTATAAAGATGTACCAAGACCTTAAGGGGACATTTTGGTGGGAAGGTTTGAAAAGAGATGTGGCAGACTTTGTCAGAAGGTGTATAGTTTGTCAACAAGTGAAGGCAGTACACTAACACCCCTTTGGACTACTTAAATCACTCCGTATTCCAGAATGGAAATGGGAAAATATTACGATGGACTTTGTGGTAGGTTTGCCTCGAACGTAAAGAGGAAACCATGTTATTTGGGTTGTTGTGGACCGACTCACAAAGTTAGCTCATTTCATCCCACTCAAGATGAACTTTAGAATGGATCAGTACGCTCAACTTTACATCAGTGAGATTATTAAGTTGCATGGAGTGCCAGTCTCTATAGTATCCGACAGGGATACTCATTTCACATCGCATTTTTGGGAAAGTTTGCAAGAAGCCTTGGGAACGCAGTTGAATTTTAGTACGGCCTATCATCCTCAGACTGATGGTCAGTCCGATAGGACCATCTAGATCCTTGAGGATATGTTGCAAGCATATATGTTAGACATGGGCAATAATTGGGAATGACTTTTGTCTTTGGTAGAATTTGCTTACAAAAATAGTTATCAGTCGACGATCGGTATGGCAATTGACGATCGAACGAGGAAGAATAATCGTAGAACGCCCGAATCCCCTTTGTGACATTTTATCGAACACTTTCAATGTGTCGATTAGAAACTCAATAAAACGACGAATCCTTGACAATCCAACCGTGAAAAAACAAGGGATTCGATATAAAACAACTTAATAATCATCAATCCATCACAAATATAAGTTATCACGGATAAAACGGGCGAAATCAACCAAAACCCCCAATTTTCCCAAAACTAGGATTTTAGGAAAACTAACCTTGATTCGCTGGATTGAAGGATGTTATTGAGTGATTAATCGATGTTATCAGCTCCCAAACTTTGTCGATTAGTTGTATAACAACATATCTTCAAGTTCCCAAAGGATCCAGCCGCGGAAGAGAAAGAGAGGAAATGAAAAATGAGTGCAAACAGGACTGCTCGGTCATATTTATACTGGTGCAGCCTAGCGTGCGCTAGACTGCCGAGCTAGCGTGCGCTATCGGCCCGGGCCGCAATCCAGAATCCTCACTGCCCTACTGACTCGGCCAGTAGCGTGCAGGCACTGCCGTAGCGCGCGCTACACGGCCGTAGCGTGCGCAGCGATGCCAAGAGCGCGGCGCTACCTGCTGATCCTCCCGAGTCCAGAACCTTTCTGCCCCTACTGCCTCGACCGACTAGCGCGCGCAACCAAACGGCCATAGCGTGCGCTGCCTCCCGGCCGTAGCGTGCGCTACCTTCCAACCGTAGCGTGCGCTACGCCGGTTCCTGCCGCACCCGCCCGGCCAGTGCCTCCACTCGTCTGGCCAGTGACCGACCACCATGATTCGACGACTCGATTTTCTGAAATCGCACGGAACGAACACGACAAAACACTTGGGGAAAACATCATCGATCCGAAATGAAAACAACGGATAACCAATCATCACCTACGGTCATAAACGCCAAAATCAGTTGTCGAAAAAATAATATCGGGACTCGACAACTGGGAAATATCCGAAAAAGATCCAAAATAACCGGAACGAAAATCATGGGTATTACAATACCATCTTCTGTAACACCCCAAAAGGAAGCTATTACAGTGCCGTGGACCCCACACTGGGACCCACCAGGCTATACCAAAATACAGATTAAATGTGTGATACCGAACCACAATAAATAGTCATTATTCCGATTAGGAGTTTATAAATAGTATGGCCAACGACCTTAACGTACACAGGATCCAAACACAAGTATAAACCATATGGAGATGGAATATACTTCAAATAACAATACAATCGGACAACAGTTTAAAGGAAACGGAAAACATAACATTACACAGTTTGAACATAACCGGACAACAAAAGACTTGGGCCCCCCGAACTAGTATCTTTTGAACCCTTCATCGTCACCATGCTCTTCCTGTGCCTTGCCATTGCCTCGACCTAAAATACAACACAAGTATTTCGCCCGAACCACAGGTTCAGATATACATGATAAATGATTCTCCAGACATTATACAATTCACATATATTAGATCTGAAAGAAAACATTCCGACTATTAAACATACCCCTCTAGCGTATGAACAATCAGTCACAAACTGTCGAACATATCCAATCATACATGGACTATGAATGATCAAACAATAAGGCTGAAGATGGACATCACAATACGCTCGATCCAGAAATGTGTCCGTGTACATGTCCACCCCGTATACGGAATCCAGAATATACGTATGACAATGTACCTAATTAGCCTCACGAACTACGTCTCATGTGCACAGTCCAATACGAAAACATTCACGTATGACTATATATGTGCCTAGCTAAAAATCCTACACAATAACCAATCGGTATGTAGATATGATTCCAGATATGTCACGATACAACATGACAACGAATTAAACAAATCACATATCCGATTAACGGTCAAGAACTCACCGAAGTGACAATAAGGATCAACGAGATCAACGATTCAAAGTGACGAACTTGGGAATACAATCCCATGATAAAGAACGAGATCTTCATCAAGAACAATCTCAAATTACGAATCACAAATTCATAAGTGTTTCATATACATGAACCGTATAACCATCACAAGAATTCAATCATCATTTTAACCAAGCCAGATAACTTGCCTCAATACGGAGACGAGAATAATCCTCCCTTGTCGAACGAACGGATGGTCCTCGACTAATATCGGTTACTCGAATAAACAACCTTGAATGAAATATATTTCACTCAATAACACATTCATATAATTATCGATATCGAATTTAGTGAGACGACACCCTAAATTCAATTTGAATAATTCCACTATCTCAAGATATCAAAATTCTACTCCAAGAACTCTATTTACCTCAATTCATTCTTATGATCGGTTTACAAGATATTTTCAAATATTCGCATGGTTCTTATGAATAAGGATTTGCCAAGAATATGTTAAACAATCATTTATGTTCGTTATTATTATCTTATATCGTTTAAACCTTCCAAAAACAACATAAATGTTTGAAAGTGAAAATCGCACAACCTTGTTCATCACTTATGTCAAATTTCGATTTAATATAGTAAGTTATACTAAATTAACACCATCCTCATATTCCCCTTACTAATTGGAGAATCAACAATCACACCTATGAACTAACCTAGCTTAGGTTCAAGAACATCACTCTAATCTTCTAACATTCATCAAGTTGTTCTAATACATTTTATGCAACAACTCCATCAATCAAACTTAACTACAATGAAACCAAGGATTATTATTGTCCTAATGATGTTAATAGTCCAGAAAGAAGAGTATGATTCCTATAAACATGATCATTTCCATTATAACGTCAAGAATATCTTCATTTCAAACCCTTAATTACCATATTCAACAATAAGTGTTAAAAACTTAATCACAAACATGTTTTACTTGATTAATTCAACAATATGTGTAGTATACTATAATACTAACATCATAAATATGAAAATATAGAGTAGAATCATACAACATACATTCAGAAACATAGAACAACCACCAAGAATACAAGAACACACTCCAAGTTACAAGAACAACTCTAAACTTCCAATCAACAAGCTCCAATATAAGATGGAAAGCTCAAACACAAGTTGGAAGGGTGTAAGAACAATCTAGTGATGCAGGGGAACGATTGTTGGAGAGAAAAATCGGAGTTTGGACGTGCAAATGAAATACATAAGCTGTCTTTTTATAAACTGCACAGCTGGTTACGTACGTTATCGCATGAAAATAACGTACGTTAACCCCTTTACATACGCTACACCCAAAAGTGTTACGTACGTAATCTGCCTCTAGATATTAATGTCTCAAAACGCTAACATCATTATGTACATTATGGACAACGGCATTACGTACGTAATATAGGTCAACCTGGCTGCCTCGAAAATGCCAGTTATCCGGACCATGTCCGGGCCCCTACGCCGAAAGTGAGATCAGATAAGATTCCAAGCGTTACATACGTAACAAACATGTCATTATGTACGTAAAGCCAACAAAATAGCGTACGTTTGGCTGAAGCCTTAGCATACGTTAAACACAGAAATTCTAGCCCAAAAATGTAAAAATCTACACAACGCCAAGAAAACAACCACAATGCGATTGATAGTCATAATCAAGTCTATTCTGCTATTTCTCGACATCAATAAACATTAATTTAATGTAACATGATTACAACGTTATTCAAATTATCCGAACAATACAATAGTAGATAAGAAATTACTGTTGGATATTACAGAAAAGGTTGATCTTGAACCTATAGAAAAAGATACGGAGAGAGGACTTAGACACGTTTGGCCAAACCTCTATAAATCTTGTGTCGTTTATCTTCCACAATTTAATTAGGCTTGACACAAAAGAGTTTGAAAACTCTATTACTCCACACCATTCGAGAAGGTACCAAATTTCCAACATACCGTTGTATTGTGAGTGGATTTATACAATGTTTATTATATTGGAATATTTTGGAATAAAACTATTCATGTTTGGCGTTTGAGTTATTTTTTCTGTTTGGACGTGGCATGGTGAGTTATGAGATTGACTAAGTGTATTAGCCCTAGCATATGCTACACAATGCAGCTAATGTATGCTACCCCAACAAAGGTTACGTACGTTAAGCCTTACTACTTATGTACATAACAGAGGGTATCAGATTGCATCTGAACTTCCAGCGTGTGGGGTCGATCCTGGATGGATCATTTTGGCTTGATTGGGATAGTTATGTCAACGCCCATTATGTATGCAATGTTTAACCGTTAATGTACATGATGGTGTTGTTTTTACAGATGACTATTTTGGCAACATAGATAACAAGATGAACGAAGTGAGTTCTGGAAGGACGTAATGCACCCTATGTAGGTTTCTTAACATACGTAAGAGCTCTATACATACGTTAAGGAGACGATGTAGATGCCGTAACAACAAGTGTAGATTATAATGACATGTCTTATCTTTCATTTTTGCATGACCCAACTTCGATTGTTCTCTCTAGAAATCATGCTTGTACCCTCCTTAGGGATTTTCAGCCCCTTCCAACTTGCTTTGGAGCTTTATAACTTGGATTGGAGCTTGGAATATTGGAGATTTAGGTGGATTCTTGAAGTATTTGATGTTGTTCTTCATCATCAAGAGGTATGCTGGCTAACCTCATGTTAATATCGAGATTATGATGATGTTGATGTTTACTTCATGTGTTGATGGATTGTTGAGGGATAACATGATTCTTAATGGTGTTTATGAACACATGATTAAGAATATGATGATTCTAACTTGAGAATGAGTATGTTCTTGATGTTTTGGAGGTGATTATTAATATGTGATGTTCTTGGGAGGTTATAATCATTTATTGAAAGATTAGGATGAGTTAGGAGACAATTATCATAACTTTGAAATTGTTAATTTAAACTCGATGTTAAATCCAAAATTCTTGATGAATTGATGATTAATGATTGTTTAAGACATCATGTTTAAGTATCGGTGATGCTCTTGAGAATATTAGGATGATATGTGATTATAATGTCATAGTAGGATGATTATTTTATTGCTGTTCTTGATAATCTTTGTAGAATGGATTATCATAATTGTTGAAGAACATTATGAACATATTAACTTGATTATAGAGATGAATGGAGGATGTTGAGATTCATAATTTAGGACTTCGAAATTCATGGGGATTCTTTGAACTATTCATGCTGAATTGAGGATGTCGATTTCTATGAATTCAATATTGATTTCGCGGAATTTCGCTATTGAATGAATTTTATGTCATTCACAGTTCTTGTCTCGAGTGCAAGATTGTTTGTCGAGGGATGCCATTTGTTTGTTCGAAGAAAGACTACTTTCGTCTTAGGAATTGAGGCAAGTTATCTTGCTTGGTTATAATCATAACTGATTCTTGTGAATATTTTACATTTCATGTATGTGTAATGCTTTATGAATCTATGATTTACAAGAAGGATTTGTTGTTGATCGTGTTGATTGTTTCGTTGTTGGGTTGTATTCCCAAGTTCCATATCATTGATACCGTTGATTGTTGATCGTTGTTGTCACTTCAGTGAGTTCCGTTGATCCTTGTTGGATTACTTGAGTTTCTTTGTCATGTTGTATCGTGACATTCCTAGAACCATATATGTGTGCCGATTGGTTATGTCTATGATTTTTAGTCGGGCACATATGGTCATGTGTTGATGTTTCCACATTGGACCATGCACACAATATGATTACTTTGTGATACTAATTAGATACATTGTCCCACGTATATCTTGAGGATTCTGTATATGGGGTGGACTTGTTGACGAACACATTTTCCGGTCGGGCGTACTATGATGTCTGTCTTTGAGCCATATCAATTGGTCATGTTGGGTTGGTATCGCCACTAGAAGATGGGTTGATCAGTGCGGTGAAGAGAAATGAATATTTTTTGTGCGGAAGCGATAAACAAATGAGGAATATAAATGACATAAGAGATTTATAGAGGTTCGGCCCTAACCTGCTTATGTCCTCTCTCCTTTATTATGTTTTCAATAGGTTCAAGATAAACCTTTCCGCCTTGTCTTCGAACGGTTCGAGGTAAACCGTACAACTCTTGTCTTCTATCCGTCCAAGATAAACTATTAAAAATTGTGATAACCGAACGTGATACTACTTATTTGGATAATATGATTCATGCATTACACTTATAAGTCATGTGATAGTTATGTTTACTTTGGCATTTAAAAATTTATTTCATCCTAAAACTGTATTTAAGTGTATTCTGTAAATTAAATTCAGAGAACTTTAGCATGTTGAGAAGATAAGATACATGTTAAGATAATACATAACTCTAAGTTCATCTAGTAAACCTAGAAGTACTAATTGTGCTTCTGAGCGTCTATTTTATGTTAACCGATTTATCTAGAGGTATTAGTCAGCATTTATGTTAAGTAAATCTAGATTATAGTCAAAGAAAATAAACCTAATTTAATCTAATAATACATGTCAAGTATCATTATCCTTATCAACACCATATATGGCACAATTAATGGTTTCACCATGTAACCTTTATTAAATAGTTCAATCTGTCGATACCTGATTCATCTCGATTGATGTCAGATACTCCTAAAATTATATTTAGGATTATTGTCACATTTATAAATGATTCCTTACATTCATATCTATAATCTTTTATGTACGAGGAGAAGATTTGACAAGAAACCCATTGCCAGCATTTTTACCTTTACCTATGCGAGTAATCGACTTTAAATAGTTCAAATATATATTATACCTTTACAAAAACCTTATACCAGTCTATAATATTTCAAGAATGGTGCTTATAACTATGAACTGGTCCAAATTGTCCAATAACCGGACCTTATATGCCCAAACTAGTCTAGACCATAGAAGATAGTTTTTAGAGATTACTAAGGGATAGTTTTGTAATTTCCCCCTTTATAACCTCCTCTCTCTCTCTTAGATAAATTCTAAATCCATCCTCCACCATCATATAATTTCTTATATTGATCAATAAGATTCACCCTTCGAAAATTACCCAAATATTCAAGGAGAAAGCATCAGAGCAACACCTCAATTTTTTTGACTATCAAGGTGAGTCTTCTTGCTTTTCTTGTTGTTTTTGTTATATTTATTGGTTGTTTTGAAGTTAGAGAAACTTTTTAACTTCCTTAAACATGTTATAAAAATATTCATAATTCGTTCATGGCTTAAGTAATGGTTTATAATTGATCTACAAATCTTAAAATTCAATAGGATAATAAATGATTCAATTCTGCTACCCTTTTGAAACATCTATATATTGCAAGGAATTTGTTTGGTTCAGGGATAATTGCTTCGATATATTTGTTGTTAAGTATGTTGGTTTTTTAAAATTTGGTGCAAATACAACCACTATCCAAGTGGTTATAAGCAAAACAATACCTAATTATTACAAGGCTTTGGTAAGTCCTCTTATACAACATGTTGCTATAAAATTTAAGAGAATTTTGTTGTGGTATCTGAAAGGACATTAAAGCCGTATATTTTAATATATTAAAAGGTCATCAATGCTTAGTAGGCTGGTATACATAGAAAGACATACATAAAACCATAAAACATCAATTAGGCGTCCTAATAAAAATCGATAAAACCCTTCGGCTAGGAAGCGTGCTGAACTTTATGAATACCATTGCTCTAATTTAAGCACACTACTTGAAATATGGTATCAAGGTTTATCAGCACAACCATCTCATATCGATATAAGAGTAAGGGGTATCACCCGAACAAGGTTAGTATAAATCTATCTACAATTACAACACATAAGCATAGTATTATTTGTATAACTATTTATTTAACTTGATGATATCTTGAGAGTGTATTGTTGCATTTTATGCTTGATCTGAATGACATATAAAGTGTCTATTTGTACCTTACATGAACATGACATTCATTAGCATAATATGAAGCTCACTAGTGTCTACATGCATGGAATGATCATGGAAAGGAAAAAATTTATTGTTGGCCGCTGCTAGAGAACCAAGGCATGGTAGATGCATGCTTTTATGATATGTTTAACATGTTATATGCATTCTTATATGATGTGTGAGACATGGTAGATGTATGTTATCACGATATATTTAGTATGTAGATGCATGCCTTATATATCTGGCGTGGTAGCTGCATGCCGTATGATATAATATGATATGATGTTGAGCTTTTTTGGTGCCTAATATGAGGGTCAGTTGGTCCAAAGAATAGCAAATGATTTTTGAGAGAGATTCTCATTTATGATCATTTGTCATGTGTAGCATCAGACATGATACATGCATGATTTCTACTTATCGGGCTTTAGCTCACACAGTTTATGCATTGTAGGTAACTTAGATTCTTGAGAGATTTCCATTGCTAGAGGGGTTGGAGTCTTGTTGGCCACTAAGTATACAATAAACAGCTCAGAAAGTAGAAGTACAATAAGCTGTGCAATTTTCGAAGTTAATTTGCGTAGTGAAAGTTTTTTGTGTGAGTTGGTGTAAATACAACAACTAGGTGTTCTTCTAGTTGCTTGGTGCATATAGGGTTTAACAGTGTATACTATATAAATTACAATAGAATGAAAACAGTAAAGACAGAAGGTAAATGACACACAGTTTAAAGTGGTTCGAGGTAAATCCCTCTATGTCCACTGGTCCTGTAATACCACGGGTATTTCATACTGTTAAATAATATGTACTTCATTTTTAGCAATTATATATGGCGCTCCATCTCACAATGCTTGTACTTTTATACGTTGTGTTTAGACCGTGTTGTTGCGAACAAAACCTTGTCCACATTTATTAAATGTTATTGCAACGTAATTGTATGATGTTGATGATATGACGGTGACGTAGCTTGATGTCGTTGAGCAATTATCGGTGCGAATATGATGGTGGACAACGTCTTGTTCCCCGAGGAAATTGCTCGACGAGTCTAAAGGGAAGTCACGATGTGATAGTTAAATGTGATAAAATAACTAGTGGATTAAACACACCTTACGTACGTTAAAATGTATACATTATGTACACGACTCGCCTCTTTTTACATACGTAAAGAGTATGAGTTACATACGTTATCCACTCTTCAGTCTACGGACAAGAAACTTTAATTATGCATTATCAGAACAGCTTTCGGCCCACTAGAAGACAATCAAGTCAACTGATCATAACATACGTTAACCAGCAAACATTATGTACATTACGTAAGGAATTTTACATATGCTGCTATGTCATTACATACGAAGCCTTTGAACATATCTTATGTGCGTTAACAGTTAAACAGAACGTACGTTAAATGCCTTACGTATGTAAACCTTAAGGCATAACGTACGTAAAGGACATCCTGGTGTTATAAAATAAAATCTCCTCTTTCATTCTTAAGAGCCAAAGACACTCCCCCTCTCTCTAAACGTCCTACAGCTACATTGATTGATTTCCAGCCTTCCTAGCCCGTGTATTATTGTAGTAGAGTTGATTGTTCAAGCTTTGAAGAAGATTTTGGAAGGTGTTGTCCCCGTTCTTAGTTGTTATTCATTGTTCTTGGTCGTTCTTCATCAGTTGAGGTTAGTCTATCAAATCTTTGAACCTATTTCGGTATTCTAGCCATGTTGTATTTGATCTCGGGTGCCTTGGGTAGTTTTGAACTTCTCAAGATAATTGAACCGGGAAAACTAACGTTAAATCATAATCGTTGAATGTAAACCTATATCGAGATAGCAACTTAAGTATTATTCCGTAGAAATTGTGTACCGAATTAGAAGGTTATGATTACACATATAAAAACGTTAGTGCAATTGGATTAGTTGTGTAATGGATTCTGTTGGTAATTCGATTATTCATTGACTAAACTCATTAGAATTGTTGAGATGAACTAAATCATGAAATGCCGAGTCGGATAAGACGATCATGCACATAAGAATTTCTTTTGCTAGAATCATACCGAACATTCTACCCCAGAATTGGTAAAATTCGAACTAAAGTAGTTAGCAAGTTAATAACATTGATTGTAGTTGAAATCGTATCAAAGATGTATTGAGAATTGTAAATAATTCACACTATTATTAAACGTAGAATTTTGGTTCCAACCTTATGAATTGAACTAGGTTTAGAACTCAATCGAGAAGGGGTAATTGTTGCTATTCGTCATTATTACTATGAGGAATTAATCGACGAATATGTAAATAGGTTGAGCTCTCGATTGAGGACGTTCGAGCCGTTGTGTTAGCGAAGAAAGTACTCTCATCGGAGTTAAGGCAAGTGATATCTTGCACAGACTATGGTAGTTTAAATTCCGAGATTGATGTATGTCATTATTTGTGAGTTTTATGTTTTCGCCTTCAATAGAAATTTCAGATTGATGGGCCGATGTGTTGGGGGTAAAACCTGTATGGTACCCGTATGAAAATGTGTTGAGGGATAAAACTTGAATGGTACCCACATCCGGAGTATTCCTGTGTGGATACTTCCGTGACCCTTGGTTGCGACATTGGGAAATTATGTACTGGTAGAAAAGAAAATGTTGAGTATTCTGTGAACTTCTGCCAAATCTATTTAGGATATTGTTCCGCGGATTTATCTTATTCTATCGATGAATTCTAAATTGTATTGTCTGACCTAGGTTGGCTGGCACGATTCGTTGTGCGAGGCAAATTTGTTGAATATGTGCAGGACATTCCCGAAGGTTTCGGTCAGGCTTGAGCAGTGTTGGGAAGGGGTCTCGTCATTCATTCTTTTTGAATCAAACTCTTGAATATTCCAAAATTATTGTAATAACCATATTTGCGAACCTAATTCCTTGAAGTATTTTGTTTTCGTATATGTATCATCCTGGAATTACTTTCTTAATAACAATATAACAAAAAGTATAAAATCTTTAAAATTAGCCTTGTGGGTCCCACATGGGATTCACGGCACTGTAACATCCCGGTGAATCTTGGGGGTGTTACAGAAAATGGTATCAGAGAAAAACATCCATGATTAAAGTTTTACCAAATGTTTTTGAAAATGTTTGAGGGTTCAAAGTCCAACACTCCAAGCGACCGCAACTCCTCGAGGAAAGCCAAAGTAAGGAACACATTTGTTTCCTGAAAGTCAGGTATGGTGTTTGAATTCAGTAGTATTCAAAGAATAATAGTATTGAACTGACTCCCTAGATCGAACATTTATCACAATGGCACATCGTGGAGATAGAAGAATCGTGAACGATGCTCAGGGCTCCGCTGTGAACCAAAATGAAGACAGGAACACCGCTGAAACCATTCTAGTTGGAAACCAGCCACCGTCCCATAATCAAAATTATTAGGAGGCAGAAAACCAGATCAAGGGAGGCATGAATCCGACTTTCATTCAGACTCCTGCTCAGGCCATTGCAATGGGGATCGCTCAGGTTAACCTCGCGGAGGGGGTACTGGTCATTAACGTTGAAGAAAATGTCGGGAAGGACCGATGGCTGGGAGAGATGCTGAAGGCTAGACCACCATTGTTTGATGGTTTGGGTAATAAACATATGGACGACTGGATCTCCGAAATGGAGACTGCTTTTGAGGTAATCAGTTGCCCAGGGAACCTAAAGGTGCCACTGGGAATCAACCTGCTCCGTGACACTGCAGCCCGATGGTGGAGGACCTATAATCCGTAGGATAGGGTAGTCAGGTGGACCAGGTTTTCCAAACTGTTGAGAGACGAGTACTGCCCCAGGTCACCTCAAACTGCTCGTGTATGGAATTTCTTCAGTGCTGGACCACATCATTTTTCAGTGCCAGAAATCATTCGAGCCTATCGAACCGAACTAAGCTATGTCTCACAAATGGTTCCATCTAAAGATCAACAGATCTGTCACATTGCACAACGGTTGCTGGGAGACGTCCAATGTTACACAACTGGATTTCACTGCATGACACTGAGGGCATACGAGGACGTAGTCATAGCATATGCCAGTACTGCTGTTAGTTCAGAATGTAATACCCGTACTTTTTATTGACTGTTTGACCTTTCCGTTCTTTCTATTTTGTCACTCTGTAAGATCTTTGTGATGTTGTCGATGTTGTTATAGGATTTCGTACCTTGTTTGGATCATGATCGTGTTGTTCAGACCTTTCGGAAGTGTTCTGGGTTAGGGAGATAGCGCACGCTAGTCCTAGGCTAACACACGCTAATTCTGCTTGAGTAGCACACGCTAGCTTTGAGCCTTAGCGTGCGCTAAGGGCCCACACAGGGCAGAGGCAGTAGCTAATTATGCTTTCTGGACTAGCAATTAGTGCACGCTAGGAGTTAGCTAGCGCACGCTATTCATGGTCAGTATCACACGCTAACACGTCCGTAGTGCACGCTAACGAGCTAGGTCGGCAGAGGCAGTGAGGTTTTCATCCTGTTTGGACTATCAGGTAACGTACGATAGGCTTCGGCTAGCGCACGCTATATGTGTTGCGTAGCGCACGCTAAGCTACCACAGCAGCGCACGCTAAGACTCGAGCAGGGCAGAGATGAGGGTTCGACTCCACCTCGACACCAACTCCCAGGTAGCGCACGCTAACTATCGGCTAGCGCACGCTAAAGGAAGGCGATTAGCGCAAGCAATGGTATACCTAACGCATGATAACGAGGCTGGCAGAAGCCACTGGACTACCAGGTGGCCCCGTTAGCTCACGCTAATTTTGAGGTGTAGCGTGCGCTAGACTGGGCACAGCATATAAGGGACAGTTGACCCTGTAATCGTCATTTTTCCTTCTTCTTTCACATTTCCAATCGGGAGACCTCGGGAGAGGCGATTTGGGGTGATTTGAGGTGGTCCATCTTCAACAATCATCATCTTGAGTTGGATAACAAAGATTTCACAACATCTAATCCATTTCTATCTCTCAAATCAAGGTAAAAATCCTTAGAAGCCTAATTTGTAAATTTTGGAGTTTTTCTTAGATTCGTCTAATTTATCCATTTTGGAGCTTGAGAACCTTGAGGTTATGAAGTATCTACCCCATGTACATGTTTTCCCTATGATTTTATGGATTGTTTTGTACCTTATTCAGATGTGAGAGGGTTTGGGTGATTTTCCAACCTCTAGATGTTTACCCTTGTAGTTTCGTGAATCGTAGGTGAGTTTCGGGAGTTTCTTCATATGATTTGAGTATGTATTATTGATTCTCGTATTCCTTGCTAATCGTTTAGGTGCCGGAAGTGCGTTCTCGGACCTACCGAACTTATACTCTTTTTCTTCCGATTTCTCGATGTTTCAAAGGCAAGTATATGTTTATGATTGTATGTTCTCGACTTCGAAAGTAAGATATATTATTGGCATGATTGTTTATATCCACTCTGGGATGGACCGACAGGTCCTCTGAGGGATTCGTAGCCTCTGGTGCGATTCCACAAATAGTTTGGGTTAACCACTCTGGGATGGACCGATGGGTCCTCTGAGTGTTCCATAGCCTCTGGTGCGGTTCCACGACTGATCAAGTATGTATTGATGTGATGATATGAGATTTAGTTATTCCGGAATACTAGTCTTGAAATGATGAATTGACGGTTACTTTTACTTTATTGTCGAGGAGTATTATGTTTCATATTCGATATACTTGCACTAGCTATTCGACGGCTAATCCCTTTATGGGGGAAATACTTTTTATGTATTTTAGGTTCCAGGAGAGCGGACAGACAGGTATCGGGTCGGCATGAAGATGATGGGCAAGCGTGATACTGTGTCTTGTCTCTGGTTATATTTTGTGTTTCCTCCATTCAGTGTTGTTGTACTGGAATGGATTTTGAATACTCGAGCATTGTTCTCAGATTCCTTGATGTTCCGGCCTGTGTTGCCAAGGTATTGATTTGTGACGTGTTGTATTTGGATACATTGGTTATGGTTTGAATACCATTTGTATTGTCTTTCATTTCACTGTATTTGGGCCTTCTCGGTTAAATTTTATAATTCCGCATATGTATAGCCTTGTAGGTCCCATTTCGGGGCTCACGGCGCTGTAATATACCCTTAATAACTTGGGGGTGTTACATAATGTGGTATCAGAGCTTAGGTCTATGGATACCTAGTCTGCTGGTCTTTTGGGTCGATTGAGTCATTATTTGTCTACAGTATCACTACTTTGCCATCATCACAGTGCGACCGGTACTAGTAAGACATCTTACTCTTCTGGTGTTTCCTTAATCGATTTGCCTTTGAATTGATATTTTTGGGAATCAATCACTTCGATGACGTGCGATTGTATTGTGCTTACGTGCCTTGTGTATTCTTCAGTATGTCTGCTGGTAAGGGTCAGGGACGAGGCCATGGTCGTTGACGCGGACGAAAACATGGCGCGGCCATTTCCCTTAGTTCCGTTGCGGGATCGACCAACCCCAGTTTATCTAACTCGGTGCACCCTGACACTGAAAGTCAGCACGACCAGTCGACTGGCCAAGGGAACAGCGCAGATGTTGGAGTTGTGAATGTCCTTCAACAATAGGCTAACCAGATGACCATCTTGGCCCAAGCCGTTCAGTTGAACAATCCGAACCCAACAACGGATGCCTTGCTTCAGAATGTGATCCGTGTGCACCCTCCACAGTTTGGCGGTGCCACCGACCCATTAGGTTGGGAGGATTGGCTAGCGGAGTTAGAGAAAGTTTTTGAAGCATTTGATTGTCCCGAAGCGAGGAAAGTACCGATTGCTCAGTATTTCCTAACCAAGGAGACTGCGACGTGGAAAGTTGTCAAGCCACAGGATCATGTGGCTACATGGGGAGAGTTCAAAGAGCTACTGGAGGCTGAGTTTTGTCCTTGGATAGTGCAAGAAGGCAGAATCCGAGCCTTTTTCGAGGCTAAGCACAGAACATTCCCGTTTCGCAGGCAATCGTGGAGTACAACCAGTAATTGATCCATGTGAAGAATCAAGTGCGAGACGAGCGTTACAAGATCCATTACTTTGACATGTGGATGAATATGGATTTACGGTGGTACATGGCCGTATTTTCTTGCACCACTTTGCAGGAATATCAGGACAGGGCTTTGGCCCATGACATGTTAAGCCCCGACAACGATACCACCGAAGAACCGAAGAAGCAAAAGATCGCGGGAAATGTTTCTGGCTCTAAGAGTGGCAACTTCCAGAGACCTCAGGCGACTAACCGTTCCGCTAAGCAGTCGTCACGTTCTGCTAGAGGTAAGAGGAGTTCCCGTACTGCTCTGGGCACCTCAGCTCGCCCGGTGACTTGCTATAATTGTGGTCGTTTAGGCCACATTAATATAGAATGCAATTTCCCACCTTTGAAGTGTCACAATTGCGGGCAGATGGGTCATAGAGCGGCTTATTGTTCCGAACCAAATCAGACTCTGGACACTCGGGCTTTGGCCCCAGCGCCACTAGATCAACGTCAATCATTTGGCAGTCGCAGCAGAGTCACGGCAGAGGCCGGGGACGAGGTCAGAACACTAGAGGGGGAGATTCTAGCAATGGTTCGGCACACCCCCGAGTCTATGAGATGCGTCAAGCAGACGAACCCAACGCAGCGGTGGCCTCAGGTACCATTCATATCCTATCTCATCCATTTCGTGTACTTTTTGATTCGGGTGCTACACATTCTTTCATCTCCTTGGAGTGTGCGCCATTCAAATATAACTTGTATGACTACTTGCTATCTTTTCATTGTGAAACTACCTAAGGGGGATAGAATTGTGGGAAACCGGGAGATTAGAGATTTTCCGGTGAATATAGCTAGTATAGATTGGTTATCGAATTTGATTGTGGTTGATATGGAAGGCGAGGATGTGATCCTCAGTGAGGATTGGCTTGACGGTCACCAAGCGGTTATGAATTACCATACTAAGGTTATCACCATGATGACTGAAGACGGATCTGAATACTCATCTTTTGGACGTAAGTCGGGCCAACCTAAGTTGCTTATCAGCGCCATGAAGCCGTAAAACTTTTGAATAAAGGTTGAACGGGCTATTGTTGTTATGCGTTGCAGACGGAAGGGAATGAAGTCTATTTCTCTTCAATTCCAGTTGTTAATGAGTTTCCCGATGTTTTTCCGGACGACCTCCCGGGATTACCACCGGATCGAGAGATAGAATTTTCTATGGACTTAGAGCCTGACGCATCTCTGATTTCTAAGGTGCCGTATCGTATGGCACCTTCCGAGATACAGGAATTAAAGATTCAGTAGGGAGACCTTCTGGAGAAATGGTACATCAGACCGAGCGCTTCGCCTTGGGGCGCGCCTGTTCTTTTTGTGAGAAAGAAGGATGGTTCACTACATTTATGCATTGATTATCATGAATTGAACAAGGTGACCATCAAAAACAAGTATCCTTTGCCTCGTATAGATGATCTATTTGATCAGTTTCAGGGAGCCGCAGTATTCTCGAAAATTGATTTGAGGTCAGGATACTATCAACTTCGAGTGAAAGAGTCCGATGTTACGAAGACCGCGTTTCGAATGAGATATGAACATTATGAATTTATGGTCATGCCTTTTGGATTGACTAATGCACCGACAGTATTCATGCAATTAATGAACAAGATATTTATCGAGTACCTCGACAGGTGTGTGGACGTCTTTATTTACGACATCTTGATTTATTCTCGAGATAAGGAGGAGCATGCCCGGCATTTGAGGTTGATACTAAATATTTTGAGAGCAGAGCACCTCTATGCGAAGTTCTCGAAATGTGAATTCTGGTTGGAAGAAGTTATATTTCTCGGCCATGTGATTTCGATCGAAGGTTTTCATGTAGACCCGTAGAAGATTGAGGCAATGCTAGACTGGGCACCGCCTAAAAATGTTAAAAAGTTCATAGCTTTTTGGGCCTTGCTGGGTATTACCATCAATTTGTCGAGGGGTTTTCGAAACTCGCTCGGCCACTCAAGAAATTACTCAAGAAGGCAGAGAGTTTTGTTTGGACGGCTGAGAGACAACAGAGCTTCAATGAGCTGAAGAGACGTTTGACCTCAGTGCCGAATCTAGCCTTACCGCATGGTAGTGAAGGATTTGCAGTTTATAGCGACACTTCGGGACAAGGCCTTTAATGTATGCTTATGCAACATGATAAGACGATAGCTTTTGCGTCACGACAACTGAAGCTGTATGGGATGAACTATCCTACGCACGATTTGGAGTTAGCCGCAGTTGTCTTCGCACTTAAGATTTGGCGACACTATTTGTATGGTTCTCCGTGTCGGATTTATACCGATCACAAGGGTTTGAAGTATACTTTCAGTCAGAAAGAGCTGAATATGAGACAAAGACATTGTTTAGAATTGATAAAGGATTACGATTTGGAAATTCTTTACCACCTAGGAAAAGCCAATGTCGTCGCGGATGCTTTGAGCCGCAAATCGGCATTGCTTCAGATGCTCGAGGTTCTTACATCTCAGACGAAGATTCGTCAGGATTTAATTGAGCAAAGAATAGAAGTTTGGCTTCAGCAAGTACAAGGACAGTTGTGCACTCTCGAAATTACTTCGTCCTTGGTTGACGACATATTAGGGAAACAGTGGAGTGACCCGATGATCTCTCGGCTGAAGGAAGATGTAATTAAAGGAAAAGCCCCTGGTAGGCTTTGTGTTCCGAATGATCTAGAGTTGAGGCAGAGAATTCTCCAATAAGCTCATGTTACGCCTTACTCAATCCACCCCGGAACTAGTAAGATGTACAAAGACTTGAAGCGAAATTTTTGTTGGAATAACATGAAGAAAGATGTCACGGAATTTGTACTACGGTGCTTGACGTGTCAACAAGTCAAGATCGAACATCAACGACCGGTGGGGTTGTTGAAGCTGCTTCCCATTCCCGAATGGAAGTGGGAAGACATCTCTATGAATTTTATCACTGGCATGCCGAGGACTAGAGCTGAAATGAATATGATTTGGGTGATCGTCGATCGGTTAACCAATTCTGCACACTTCTTGGGTATTATGGATACTTGGGGACCGGAGAGATTGACTCGCACTTTTGTAGCCGAGATTGTGAGATTGCATGGTGCCCCTAAGACCATTGTTTTCGATCGAGATGGTCGTTTCGTATCGCATTTTTGGCAGGCCGTTCACCAGGATTTGGGTACTGAGTTGAGATTGAGCACGTCCTTTCATCCTCATTCAGACGGTTAGATGGAGAGGACGATTCAGATGTTGGAATATATATTGCGGGCTTGTACCCTAGACTGGAGTAATAATTGGGAGCTTCACTTGCGTTGATCGAGTTTGCCTACAATAATAGTTGGCATGCATCGATCAAAATGGCACCGTTCGAGGCACTTTATGGTAGGCGGTGTAGGTCGCCATTATGTTGGGACGAGTCTTAGGAGCTAGTCGGAATAGAGCCGGATATGTTGATGGCGACTAAGGAAAAGATTTCTATTATTCGGGACTGGTTGTTGACTGCCCAGAGCCGTCAGAAATCTTATGCTGATACTCGTCGTCGACCTTTGGAGTTCGACGTGGGGGATCATGTTCTACTCAAGGTGTCGCCGACCATAGGGGTTTTCCGCTTCGGGAAAAAGTGGAAACTAAGTCCGAGGTATATCGAACCTTTCGAGATTTTGGACAGGGTTGGAGATTTAGCTTATCGCTTGGCATTGCCTCCAGCTTTGGGTCAATTCCATAGTGTTTTTCATGTGTCTCAGTTGAGAAAGTAAGTGCCGGATCCAAGTCATGTTATCGACTATAGTGAGATTGACGTAGCCGATGATATTACCTTTCCGGAGAGACCAGTGAAGATCCTTGAACGTCGTGAGAAACAACTTCGGTATAAAACCATTCCGTTGGTTAAAGTGCAATGGCCGAGACATGGAGTCGAGGAGGCGACTTGGGAGACGGAAGAGAAGATGCAATCGGAGTACCCCGAACTTTTGATTTCTTAAGTTTCGGGATGAAACTTCTTTTTAGAGGGGGAGAATGTAATACCCATACTTTTTATTGACTGCTTGACCTTGCCGTTCTCTCTATTTAATCGCTCTGTAAACTCTTTGTGATGTTGTCGATGTTGTTATAGAGTTTTGTACCGTGTTTGGATCATGATCGTGTTGTTCAGACCTTTCGGAAGTGTTCTGGTCAAATTTGGACCTTCTCGGTCAAATTTTATAATTCCGCATATGCATAGCCTTGTGGGTCCCACGATGGGGCTCATGGCGCTATAATATACCCTAAATAACTTGGGGGTGTTACACCGACACCGGACATAATCAAAAGAAGCAGAAGACATCTAACCAGCCTGGGAACACCAGCAGAACGAACTCAGGCACCGGGTTCTCCTCTAAATCAATAGTTTCATATTAACAGAAGGACACATCCGACCGACCTCTCTGCCCGAATTGTTTCAACTGTGGCATAGCTGGACATACCATGAGCCAGTGTCATAAGGTGGCTACCAAATGTCTTTCATGCCGAAAGATTGGGCAAATGTCTTGCTACTGTTCGCGAGCCAATTCTGCACCAAATCCACCTTCTCAGAGTCAGCAAGATCTGTACAATCATCCAGGGCACTAGCCATTTCCAACCACCGAGCTCATCCTTATCAAACTCAACCCCCATCACACGGTGCCGGAAGAGGTCGTGGGCGCAGAGGAAGCACTGCACCCTCCTTTGGGACACTACCATCTCGTGTGTTCGAATTGAGGGATATCGATAACCAGCCCGCACCTGCTGTCTTAGGTACACTTCTTGTTAATTCCCAACCTGTTCATGTACGGTTTGATACTGGAGCGACACGCTCATTTATATATGTGGAATGTGTTACATTTGAACCTTTCCTGTGTACCTTGTGAATCTATTACTGTTAATCTACCCAAAAGTAGCAGAGTTGGGGGCAATCTAGAAGTTTGAGACTGTCCAATACGTATCGACGATCAGAACTGGACGGCGAATCTTATGGTCTTTCCTCTTCAAAACAAGGATATCATTTTGGTTATGGACTGGATGACCATGCACAGGATGATATTAGACACCTACCACTTGACCATTTCCATTATGGATTGTGATGGTGCCACTCACATAGTCAGGGGCCGAGAACACTTCAATACAAAAGGGTCTCTCAGCCTCCTTGCATCGGAAGTATCTTGTGACACTTGAGAGATATATTACTAGGGTTATGTTCTCTAAGAGGACACATCATAACTATCGGTTGTCGATATTCCTGTGGTGAGTAAATTTCAAGATGTTTTTCCCGATGAATTACCAGGGCTGCTGCTACAAACGGGAGGTCGATCTCTCGATTAAACTTGAGATGGGAACGACACCTATATCCAAAGCACCTTACCGGATGGTGCCAGTTGAAATGAAGGAATTAAAAATTCAACTCGAGTAATTGTGAAGGAAGGGATTGACCCCCCCGAGTACTTCGCCGTGGGGTGCGCTGGTCCTTTTTGTGAAGAAAAAGGATAACTCCTTACGCTTGTGTATCGACTTCAGAGAATTAGAAACAGTCACTATCAAGAATCACTATCCAATTCCAAGGACTAATGATCTACTGGAACAATTAAAGGGAGCGACAATGTTCTCAAAAATCGATTTACGGTCTGGATATCACCAATTGAGGATTCGGGAAGAGGATATTCTCAATACTGCATTTCGATCAAGATATGGACACTATGAGTGCATGGCGGTGTCGTGTGGATTGACCAATGCCCCATCCATTTTTATGGAATTGATGAACAAGGTTCTGACGGATTTTCTCGATAACTGTGTGGTGGTTTTTATTGACGACATCTTAATTTATTCCTGGAGCCGACGGGAGCACGAGGGACACTTGAGACATGTAGTAAGTGTTCTGAGGCAACACCAACTCTATGCAAAACTTTCCAAATGTGAGTTCTGAATGTCGGAGGTGACCTTTCTGGGATATGTTATTTCAGCAGAAGGCGTCAGGATAGATTCGCAAAAGATCGAGACAGTGATGAGTTGGGAACAACTAAAAAACGTCAAGGAGGTAAGGAGTTTTTTTGGGATTGGCAGGTTATTATCGATGGTTCGTCGATGCCTTCTCTTGTATTGCTCGGCCGTTGACGAACCTACTGAGGAAACGTACTAAGTTTGTTTGGACTACGGATTGTCAGGAGAGCTTCGACGAGCTAAAGGGGAGACTGACTGCTGCCCCGGTGTTAGTACAACCGCAGGGCACGAAAGGATTCGTAATATACACGGATGCATCTAAACATGGACTGGGGTGTGTATTCATGAAAAATGACAAGGTTGTTGCATATGCCTCTTGACAACTTAAGCCATACGAAGTGAAATACCCAACACATGACCTGTAACTAGCCGTAGTGGTCCACGCTCTTAAAATTTGGAGGCATTATCTTTACGGGGTTACCTATAAGATTTTTACGGACCACAAGATTTTAAAATATATTTTCACCCAAAAGGAGTTAAACAGGAGACAGAGGCGTTGGCTGGAGCTAATCAAAGATTATGACATGGAGATTTTATATCACCCTGGAAAGGCCAACGTTGTAGAAGATGCACTTAGTCGGAATACTGCACAAGAGATGACGCTATCAAGTTTGACTGTGCAGCCAGAACTGCAACAGGACCTCAGGAAGGGTGGTCTTGAAGTATGGATACAACATCGCCATGGATAGTTATGCTCAATTAATATTCATTCATCCTTGTTGTATGAGATACGTATAGCGTAGATGGAAGACCCCGAACTACATGTGATCGGCGCAAGAGACGAAGAGGGAATTATTTCAGACTACAGGATCCAGGGGGCTTGGTAAGATTTAAGAACAGGATATGTATTCCACCAAATGACGATCTAAAGCAAACTATACTGAAGGTAGCTCATTCTACTCCCTATTTGGTTCATACCGGAGCGAGCAAAATGTACCAAGATTTGCGGAAGATATTTTCGTGGAAAAACATGAAAATGAAGTAGCGAGATTCATTGCTCAATGTATGACATGTCGGCAGGTAAAGATCGAACACCGCAGATCAGCCGGAATCATGCAGCGCTTACCCATTCCGGAATGGAAATGGGAAAGCATACCAATGGATTTTGTTACCAAGTTACCAGCAACGATGGGAGGAAAGGACACCATATGGTTATTGTAGACAGACTAACGAAGTCAGCACATTTTATTCCTATCCAGGAAACTACCGGAACAGAGCAGTTAGCCACCATTTTTATCCGGGAAGTCGTGAAGCTGCATGGCATTCCCTCAGCAATCATATCAGATAGAGACACCAAGTATGTGTCCCATTTCTGGAAAGTTGTCCATAAGGCCATGGGTACTCAATTGCATTTCCGCACAGCCTATTATCCTCAGACAGACGGACAAACAGAGCGTACGATACAGTCCCTGGAGGATATGTTGAGGGCATATGTATTCAATTGGGGCAAGGATTGGGTTAAACACCTCTGTTTAGCAGAGTTTTCGCACAACAACAGTTAGCATGCAAGCATAGGCATGGCACCCTTTGAAGCCTTGTACGGTAGGAGATTCAAGTCTCCCCTATGTTGGAATGATGCTTCCGATGCCATCGCTACTGAGTTAGACCTGATCCAGGAATCTATTAAGAATATTTTGATTGTTTGGAAACACATGTTAGCAGTGCAGAGCCGCCAGAAAATATACGCTACAGATCGCCAGTGACCGTTAGAATTTTTAGTCGGGGATCATGTTTGGTTCAAGTATCACCGATGCGGGGAAATCGACGTTTCGACCAGAAGGGCAAGTTGAGCCCGAGATTTATCAGCCTGTTCGAGATATTGGACCGAGTCGGTAGGCTCGCTTATCGATTATCACTACCGCCGTCGTTAGACGAAGTGTATAATGTCTTCCATGTCTCCTAATTGAGAAAGTATGTGTACGATCCGAGTCATAAAATCAATTTCGAAGAAGTAGAGATTTCTAATGATGCTACCTTCAGAGAAGTGCCAATTGCAATTCTAGATCGATGCATAAAGACTCTAAGAAATAAAGCCATACCTCTTGTGAAAGTTTAGTGGTCGCATCACGACATTAAAGAAGCAACCTGAGAGACCAAGTCGAGCATGAGAGAGAGTCACCCCGAGCTATTTTCTTAGTTTAGGGACGAAACTATTTTAAGGAGAGTGGTATGTAATACCACGGGTATTTCATGCTGTTAAATAATTTAGACATCATTTTTAGCAATTATATATGGCGCTCCATCTCACGATGCTTGTACTTTTATACATTGTTTTTAGACCGTGTTGTTGTGAACTAAACCTTGTCCACATTTATTAAATGTTATTGCGACGTAATTGTATGATGTTGATGATATGTAAGTGTCATACCTTCATGTCGTTAAGCAATTATCAGTGCGAATATGACGGTGGCCAACGTCTTGTTCCCCGAGAAAATTGCTCGACGAGTCTAAAGGGAAGTCACGTTGTGATAGTTAAATGTGATAAAATAACTAGTGGATTAAACATACCTTACATACGTTAAAATGTATACATTACGTACGCTACTCGCCTCTTTTTACATACATTAAAGAGTATGAGTTACGTACATTATCCAGTCTTCAGTCTTTGGACAAGAATCTTTAACTCTGCATTATCAGAACAACTTTTGGCGCACTAGAAGATAATCAAATCAACTGATCATAACGTAAGTTAACCATCAAACATTACATACATTACGTAAGGAATTTTACATATGCTGCTATGTCATTACGTACGTAATGATGGGGGTCATTCCGGGCAGCAGCCTCTAAACATACCTTATGTATGTTAACAGTTAAACATAACGTACGTTAAATGCCTTACGTACGTAAACCTTAAGGCATAACATACGTAAAGCACATCCTGATGTTATAAAATAACATCTCCTCTTTCATTTATCACGACCCAAAGACACAATCTCTCTCTATCTAAATGTCCTCCAGCTACATTGATTGATTTCCAGTCTTCCTAGCCCGTGCATTGTCATAGTAGAGTTTATTTTTCAAGCTTCGAAGAAGATTTTTGAAGGTGTGTCCACGTTCTTTGTTGTTCTTCATTGTTCTCGGTCGTTCTTCATCAGTTGAGGTTACTCTAACAAATATTTGAACCTATTTCGGTATTTCTAGCCATGTTGTATCTGATCTTGGGTGCCTTGGGTAGTTTTGAACTCCTGAAGATAATCGAACTAAGAAAACTAACATTAAATCATAATCATTGAATGTAAACCCATATCGAGATAGCAACTTATGTATTCTGCCGTAGAAATTATGTATTGAATTAGAAGCTTATGATTACACCTATAAAAATGTTAGGGCAATTGGATTAGTCGTGTAATGGATTCTGTTGGTAATTCGGTTATTCGTTAGTTAAACTCGTTAGAATTGTTGAGATGAACTAAATCACGAAATTCCGAGTTTGCTAAGACGATCATGCATATAAGAATTTCTTTTGCTAGGAACGATATTAGAAGGACATATGTTCACGATATGTGCAGCAATTAGTAGCACGTAACCCCACAGGTGAATCCGCATATCAGTATAGTTAAGCATGGAGCGAACCATGTCTAACAAGGTTCCGTTCCTTCTTTCTGACACACCATTTAATTGTGGAGTAGATGGAGGAGTAAATTACGACCCTATTACTAGTTCTTTTAAGAACTCATCAAACTCTATACTGATGTACTCGGCTCCTAGATCTGATCGAAGTGCCTTAACTTGGTTACTTGTTTGGTTTTCAACTAGGGCCTTAAATTCCTTGAATTTATCAAAGAAGTCGGATTTACGTTTCATTAAGTACACAAACCTATACTTAGTATGGTCATTAGTTAATGTAATGAAATATTGAAAGCCATCTCGTGCCACTTCAAAAGGACCGCATATATCGGAATGGATCAATCCAAGTTTTTCAGCAACTCTTTCAAAACTCACTGTGAAGGGTAACTTAGTCATTTTGCCTTGAATGCAAGATTCACAAATTGGATTGGGATCCAATCCCAATGGACCCGTAAGCCCATCTTTCTCTATTTTATGAAACTTGGTCTGAGCAACATGACCAAGTCTAAGATGCCACTTAAGTGCTTAGTTTATTTCATCCCTACCATGCTTTCTACTTGTAGTGCTCACAATAGTTTTATTCCTTAGATTCAAATGGTATAAACCATTCAATAATGTAGCAGTACTAACCAATTTATTTCTAAAATAAATACGATAGGACTCATCTCTAATAAAGAAATGAAATCATTTATGGTCCATGATCGGAATTGATATAATAATTTTGTGCCCTTTAGGCAATACAAATACATCATCCAAAGTAATAATAAAACCAAATTCTAAATTCAGCATAAATGACTCGATGTTACTAGCCTCGAAACTATGCCCGTTGCTGAATGTCACCATCACTTCTCCACATCCAAGATCCCTACTTCATTCCAGATTGTGATTCAATGTACATAGGTGAGAACTCGCACCAGAATCAAGTATCCAAGAAGTAGAATAAACAGTACGGAACAATTTGTTCCCAAAATGAGTAGTTCCGTACCTGAATGCGCATGCGGTCAAGTTTTGGATAGTGCATCCTCCATTGACCTAGCCCACTGAAGTTTAGGCATGTATCTGTCTTGTTGGCCACCTTACTCTTTGGAATCATTGGGGCCTTGCCCTTATCTTTCCGTACCCCTCATTTGGGCTTGAAATGCTTCTTTCTCTTCTTCTTATTGTTCTTGGATCTCCATTGTAACACCCCGATATATTCAGAATAATTACAGTGCCGTAAATCCTTTATATAAGAATTTACAAGGCTAATTTGAGAAATACAAAAAAAGGATAATACTAAAGTGCCATTGAGGTTAAAATTTAAAACCAGTTCAGCAACAATTCAAATGAGTTGATTATTACAAAACATCCCCAAAATATCAACAACATATGCGTACTCGAGTACTAAAAATATAACCAGAAAACAAGACAACATAATTCACATCACTGAGCCACTTCATCGTCATGTCGGTACAGTGGTTGCTTCCCGGCTCCTCGGCTACCTGGACATCAAAACAAATATCCACCCCCGAAGGGGTTAGCAAAATGATGCTAGTACAAGTATCATAATACATAAATCTAATATGCAACAACAATGCATAACAAAATACACAATATGGACTTCCGCTACCAGAATCCAACACTGCGAATCCACATGATTCCATTAACATAACATGGCTATTCCAATGATCCCGCACCCTCAGCATAGATTCCAAGATGATCCCGTCGGACCAACACGAGGTGGAAAAACCCGTCCAATGATCCATCGCCCTCAGCATAGATCGCAATATGATCCCTTCGGACCAACACGAGGTGGACATCCGATCCAGCGCCCTCATCATAGATCACACAACATACTCAAACACAACTTATGCATACATGTACTCCAAAATCACAATGTTCATCAACATGAACATTCAAGCAATTGATAACGAATATCATGACAATTTAACGAAAATAATCTCATGTCCAACAATATGAACAAACAGTATACATGATCAAAAAAATCTCAAAATACGATACTTGCCTCAGAAATGGCGATAAGAAGTGCTACTACGAATAAGCCTCAATCCGCTCGGAGAATTCTCACTCGATCGGCTCACCAAAATCCAAACCTTCATCGAACAATAATACCAATATAACTAACGGTTCCGGATAATCGTTTTAACCATCAAACGGATCATTTACAAGACATGTTATGCCCTATTATGGCGAGTGAACTAAATCTACCCCAATTCGTTCGGTTGAATCAATACTACGCTACTCATCCGAACGGCCACTTCGTCGAACACTATTCAAGTTAAAATGCATCTTTTGGTCAGATACATGAAATTCATCTTAGAAGGATTCTAATCAAATTCTTCCATAACAAGATATCGAAACACTTCTATGCATCATCATAAGAACTTAATCACTAGGTTCCTCTTAGATTATCATCTCCCTAATATTAATCCATTAACTTCTCCAACGAAAAGCTCGATCAATGATTTCTAAGGCTTAAGATAATCTCTGAAAACTAGTTATAATAAGGTTCATAAATCTTAGAATGCTATATTCAGGAGTCTAATCACTAATAGGTTCGATCAACATGTTTAACAATGAAGGAGAACCGAATCACAACTGGACTCACTCTTCTAAAATCATGATGTTCGACTACTCATGAATATAACTGACTAGATAAACTCTAAAACATGTTCAAAACATCTCTAAGAATACGTCATCAAGTTGGTGAAAAATCACTTACCTCAAAATAGTGAAGAACAAGGAGAAACTTGAAGAAACTCAACCCCGAGAGCTTGAACAACAATCCTCAATGGTCCACGATCTCCAAAATCAAGCTAGGATGATGATAAGTGAGTTAAATGGTGAAGGTTAGTCTTCAGAACCCAAAAATCGGCCAAGGTAAGGATGAGAAATGAAATGGGGCCGAGGTCTATAAATAGAATTATAAGCCATTACGTACATTACCCAAAGTCAATTACGTACGTAATCGCATTAGCGTATGCTATACTCGAACATTAGCGTACCTTAACGTCTGGCCAGAGCTCACTGGACTGTTTCTGGTATTGGCTTACGTACGTTATAATACAGGCCTTACGTACGTAATGTATAGGACCTTAGCATACGCTAAAAAACACCCTTAACGTACGTTAAGTCCTTTGAATTGAATAGATGGAAGGCCGTCCAGGTTCATGCGAGTGATCTCTTCGCATCTTCGTCTGGCCCCACACGCCGACCCTTGTGCGATTCCGAGTTTGACTATGCTTACATACGTTAATCTACACCTTTAATGTACGTTATACTGTAGTCGTAGCATACGTTATGATCATCCTTTAGCGTACGTTAAGACGTGCAGAATTATGCATGCATGCATGGGAAAAGAATACAAAAAAAACATAGGGATACGAATACGGGAAACTGATCATCGATTAATATATCACAAATTCGAATCTTACAAGATCGAATACAGGATAAATACACATTAATTATTCGGGCATTACATACTACCCCTCTAAGAAGAAGTTTCGGCCCGAAACTTCAAACGAAAACACTTCCGGGTATCTCGAATTCATACTATCTTCAGTCTCCCAAGTTTCTTTTTCGAATCCATGTCAAGACCACAGAACTTTAACCAAGGAGATCAGTTTATTCCTCGATTGCTTGACTCGACTCTCAAGTATCTTGATTGGCTTTTCCTCGAACGAGCCATCATTAGCCACTTCAATCTCACCAAAATCAATGATATGACTGGGATCCGGTACATATTTCTGCAATTGGGATACATGGAATACATTATGGACGTGACTCAGTGATGGCGGTAAGGCCAACCTGCATGCCAACTCTCCAACTCTCTCGAGGATCTCAAATGGTCCGATATATCTCGGACTTAGCTTACCTTTTCTCCCAAAACGGAAAATTCCTCGAGTAGGGACACCTTCAATAGTACGTGGTCCCCAATCTCAAACTCTAGTGGGCGACGGCGCACATCAGCATAAGACTTCTATTGACTCTGGGCAGTTAATAGTCTTTCACGAATCAGAGCTACCTTCTCTTGAGTCTGAACTATTAACTCTGGTTCCATCCCAATCAAATCAGAAGAATCATCCCAACACAGGGGCGATCTACATCTTCTCCCATACAATGCTTCAAACGGTGCCATCTTAATGGAAGCATGCCAACTATTGTTATAGGTAAATTCAATTAACGGCAAGTGAATCTCCCAATCGGTTGACCAATCTAAGGCGCAAGCTCTTAGCATATCCTCTACTGTCTGTATAGTCCTTTCGGACTCACCGTCTGTCTGAGGATGATAAGCTATGCTAAAATTCATCTCCGTTCCCAAGGCCTTGTGAACTGACTTCCAAAAATGTGACACAAAACGACCATCTTGATCCGAAATAATGGTTTTTGGTGTTCCATGCAATCAGACTATCTCTGAAATAAATACTCGTGCCAATTTCTCGGGTCCCCACGTGTCTTTGATTCCTAGGAAATGAGCCGACTTGGTTAGTCGATCAACTACAACCCAAATCATGTTCATTCCTGTCTTGGTCCTTGGCATACTGGTGATGAAGTCCATCAATATATCCTCCCGCTTCCACTCAGGAATCGAAAGTGGCTTCAACATTCCCGCAGGTCGCTGATGTTCAATCTTAACCTTCTGACAAGTTAAACACTTCGAAACGTATTCTGTTACGTCCTTCTTCATATTTCCCCACCAGAAATTTTGTTTTAGATCCTTATACATCTTACTGGTACCCGGGTGAATAGAATAGGGCATGCTGTGAGCTTCCTTCAGAATTGTCTGTCTCAAAACATCATCATCGGGAACGCAAAGTCGACTCTGAAATCTTAGAACTCCATCATCTTGTTTCACGAATCTTGGGGCCTTCCCTTTCTTTACTTCATCACATAACCGAAGCATCAGAGAATCGTTCAACTGCTTATATTTGATTTCCTCGACTAGTGACGAAGTTAGTTCCATCACGTATAGTTTCCCTTGGACTCCTGGTGACCATACTTCAATACCTTCGTGGATGAGTTCTCGTTGAATGCTGGTTTAGGACATAAGCGCCTCCAACACTCGAAGAGAAACCGGTTTGCGGCTCAGTGCATCAACTACCATGTTCGCTTTGCCTGGATGATAGAGGATTTCTAGGTCGTAATCCTTAATCAGTTCTAGCCACCTTCTCTGACTCATGTTTAACTCCTTCAGACTGAAGATATACTTGAGGCTCTTATGGTCTGTGAAGATCTGACAATGAGTGCCGTACAAATAATGTCGCCAAATCTTTAAGGCAAAGACTACAGCTGCTAACTCCAAATCATGAGTTAGGTAATTTACTTCGTATGGTTTCAATTGTCGAGATGCATAGGCAATCACCATATCCTTTTGCATCAACACACATCCCAGTCCCTGATTTGAAGCATCATTGTATACCATGAATCCATCGGTTCCATCTGGTAATGCTAGTATAGGCACTGTCGTCAGTATTCTATTAAGTTCATCAAAACTAGCCTGGCATTTCTCATTCCACACGAATTTCTGAGTCTTCTGCAACAGCTGAGTAAGCGGACGAGCAATTTTGGAAAATCCCTCTACAAAACGGCGATAATATCCAGCAAGTCCTAAGAAACTTCGGACTTCTTTCACGTTATTAGGAGATTACCATTCCAAGATTTCTTCGACTTTCTTTGGGTCCACCTGAACTCCGTCAGCTAATATCACATGCCCAAGGAAGGTTACTTCCTTAAGCCAGAACTCGTATTTAGAAAGTTTCTCATAAAGCTGTTCATTTCTCAAAGTGCTCAAAGCGATACACAAATGCTCTGCATGTTCCTCCGTGTCTTTAGAATAGATTAAGATGTCATCGATGAAATCGACCACAAATATATCCAAGTATTCTAAGAATACTAGATTCATCAATTGCATGAATACCGCAGGAGCATTGGTAAGTCCGGATGGCATCACCACGAACTCAAAGTGCCCGTACTAGGATCTGAAAGCAGATTGTGTTATATCCGATTCCTTAATTTTCAACTGATGGTATCCTGATCGCAAATCAATCTTCGAGAATATTCTGGCCCCCTGTAGTTGGTCAAACAAGTCGTCGATCCGTGGTATAGGATACTTGTTCTTGATTGTCACCTTATTTAGCTCCCTGTAATCAATACATAATCGGAGGGATCCATCTTTCTTCCGGACAAAGAGAACGGGTGCTCCCCAAGGAGAAACGCTAGGTTGAATATAACCCTTCTGCAATAATTCCTCCAGCGACTTCTTTAGTTCACACATCTCGGTTGGCGCCATACGGTATGGTGCTCTGGAAATAGGAGCGACTCCAAGCTCTAATTCGATATTAAACTCTACTTCTCTCCGCGGAGTTAACCCAGGTAGTTCGTCAGGGAATACATCTGAGAATTCGTTCACAACTGGAATAGATGAGAGCTCTACTCCTTCTTCTTTCTTCATGGCATAGCACCAAAATCAGTGACAACCCTGCTTCAGTAATTTCACTGCTTTCATAGCTTTGATCAATTTTCCTGAGCCTTCCGGTCTCCATCCTTTGAATAAATGTTCAGATCCGTCATCAACAATGATAGAAATGACTCTCTTCCGATAATTTAAAATAGCCCCACAACGGTTGAGCCAATCATCTCCGAGAATTAGATTGTTACCATGGATGTCAACCACAATAAGGTTTGATGGCCAATCTCTCCCTCCTATAGATACTGGAAAATCTCTAGTTTCTAGGGTTCCCATAATTCTTTCTCCGCTCGGCAAACCCACAACATAAGGCTCATAATCAAATAAACACGAGATTTTCAAACGGTGAACACAGTTTAATGATATGAAAGAATGTGTAGCTCCTGAATCGAATAAGACACTAACTGATTGCAAAAGGATCTGAATCGTACATGATGCAATAGCAGTGTTCTGATCGTCTGACTTCCTCATCTCGTACAGGTGCGGAGGAACGGACCCAGCACTGGATGCCTCTCTTTTCCCAATATTCTGCTGCTGAAAACCACTTTGTTTTGTCTGGTTCACACTTGCCTCTTTGCTGGAGTGCGAGTACCAAATGATCTAGTCACATTTCCGCAAAAATTCGCACGGTGCCCTTCTTGACCACATTCAAAACAAGTCACAGAAGGAACGGAACAATCACGTCGAATATGCCCTGCTCGACCACAGTTATAGCACTTCTTTGATGCGTCCGAAACTGTTGTTGTTGTTCGGAATTTCTTTCTGCCTCGGGAAGGATACGGAGGTTTCCTGGATGAATGAAATGAAGACTGGCCCTTGCGGGGCCCACCACTCTTGTTCTCCATGAAGTTGCCAGACACTTTCTGCTTCTTTGCCTCCGTCGATTTCTCCACCGCTGCCTCTTTCATGTCGTAGGCCAGTGCTTTGTCCTGAAACTGTCGCAAGGTAGTACACTCGAATCCGGACATATACTGCTGAATCTCCGGGTTCATCCGCATATCGAAATGGAAAATCTTTTCTGCCTCAGTTCTGACCAAATGCCGCACACAGGTCAGCTGGTGATTAGAAGTCTTGATTATATCTATCACAGATGCTTCCGAACTCTGCGGGGAGAAAAACTCTCGGACTCTAGCCTCTCAAACGGGACGAGGACATTACTCTGAATTCCATCCAGTCAGCGTTATGATCCTCAGGTCGAATTGCCTCCCACTAGTCGAAGGCCTCCCCAGTCAGAAAATACTGGGCGATCGGAACTTTTCGGTCATCGGTACAGTTGATCCCTGCAAATATATTTTCCAACTCCTTCAGCCAGTGATCCCGAGTAGGCATCTCAGCAGAACCATCAAATTTTGGTGGGTGCAATTTGACCACCTCCGTAAGCCACTTGTCCTCCCGACTATCCTCGTTGTGCTGCTGGCCCATCGCTGTCTACATGCGGTCAACCACTTGAGCGAACTGGGTGATCTGAGCGACCACCTGCTGAAGCACCCCTGGCATGTTAGGATTTGCGTTATCATTCGCTGATCCCTGTTGTCCTCCAGAATGGGAATCGGTTCGACTAGCCGATAATTCTGGGGTAGTCGCTGAATCCTCCTTTCTCGCATTACCACGTCCGCGTCCACGACCGCGTCCGCGTCCATGACCTCCCCTCAACATACTGTAAACACGAATACTCAATATCCAGGGTAAAATTTTCAAAAATAAAGTCCGTCAATATTCACAAAACATAAATTAAGTAAAACGGTAGTATAAGAGATTAGGAGACTTACAACCAGGGTCCACATGACGACGCTGGCTGAGCAGTGATGTTACAAATGACCCGTAAATCAAATAACGTAAATGGACCCAACTAAACCCGACTGCCAAGATATCCATGAATCTTAGCTCTGATACCATATTCTGTAACACCCCGATATACTCGGAATAATTACAGCGCCATAAATCCTTTATATAAGAATTTACAAGGCTAATTTGAGAAATACAAAAAAGGAATAATACTAAAGTGCCATTGAGGTTAAAATTTAAAACAAGTTCAGCAACAATTCAAATGAGTTGATTATTACAAAACATCCCCAAAACATCAACAACATATGCATACTCGAGTACTGAAAATATAACCAGAAAACAAGACAACATAATTCACATCACTGAGCCACTTCATCGTCAGGTCGGTACTGTGGTTGCTTCCCCGCTCCTCGGCTACCTGAACATCAAAACAAATGTCCACCCCCGAAGGGGTTAGCAAAATGATGCTAGTACAAGTATCATAATACACAAATTGAATATGCAACAACAATGCATAACAAAATATACAATACGGACTTCCGCTACCGGAATCCAACACTACGAATCCACATGATTCCATTAACACAACATGGGTATTCTAATGATCCAGCGCCCTCAGCATAGATCCCAAGATGATCCCGTCAGACCAACACGAGGTGGAAAACCCCGTCCAATGATCCAGTGCCCTCAGTATAGATCCCAAGATGATCCCGTCGGACCAACACGAGGTAGACATCCGATCCAGCGCCCTCAGCATAGATCGCACAACATACTCAAACACAACTTATGCATACATGTACTAAAAAATCACTATGTTCATCAACATGAACATTCAAGCAATTGATAACGAATATCATGACAATTTAACGAAAATAATCTCATGTCCAACAATATGAACAAACAGTATACATGATCAAAAAAAATCTCAAAATACGATACTTGCCTCAGAAATGGCGATAAGAATTGCTACTACGAATAAGCCTCAATCCGCTCGGAGAATTCTCACTCGATCGGCTCACCAAAATCCAAACCTTCATCGAACAATAATACTGATATAACTAACGGTTCCGGATAATCGTTTTAACCATCAAACGGATCATTTACAATACATGTTATGCCCTATCATGGCGAGTGAACTAAATCTGCCCCAATTCATTTGGTTGAATCAATACTACGCTACTCGTCCGAACGACAACTTCATCCAACACTATTCAAGTTAAAACGCATCTTTCGGTCGGATACATGAAATTCGTCTTAGAAGGATTCTAATCAAATTCTTCCATATTAAGATATCGAAACACTTCTACGCATCATCATAAAAACTTAATCACTAGGTTCCTCTTAGATTACCATCTCCCTAATATTAATCCATTAACTTCTCCAACGAAAAGCTCGATCAATGATTTCTAAGTCTTAAGATAATCTCTAAAAACTAGTTAGAATAGGGTTCATAAATCTTAGAATGCTATATTTAGGAGTCTAATCACTAATAGGTTCGATCAACATGTTTAACAATGAAGGAGAACCGAATCACAACTGGACTCACTCTTCTAAAATCATGATGTTCGACTACTCATGAATATAACTGACTAGATAAACTCTAAAGCATGTTCAAAACATCTCTAAGAATACGTCATCAAGTTGGTGAAGAATCACTTACCTCAAAATCAAGCTAGGATGATGATAAGTGAGTTAAATGGTGAAGGATAGTCTTCAGAACCCAAAAATCGGCCAAGGTAAGGATGAGAAATGAAATGGGATCGAGGTCTATAAATAGAATTATAAGCCATTACGTACGTTACCCAAAGTCAATTACGTACGTAATCGCATTAGCGTACGCTATACTCGAACATTAACGTACATTAACGCCCCGCCGCAGCTCACCGGATCAAGCCGTATTAGCTTACGTACGTTATAATACAGGCCTTACGTACGTAATGTATAGGACCTTAGCGTACGCTAAAAACCACCCTTAGCGTACGTTAAGTCCGTTGACTTGCATAGCTGGAAAGCCGTCCAGGTTCATGCGAGTGATCTCCTCGCATCTTCGTCTGGCCCCACACGCCGACCCTTGTCTGATTCCGAGTTTGACTATGCTTACGTTAATCTACACCTTTAACGTACGTTATACTGTAGTCGTAGCGTACATTATGATCATCCTTTAGCATACGTTAAGACGTGCAGAATTATGCATGCATGCATGGGAAAAGAATATAAAAAAAATGTAGGGATACGAATACGGAAAACTGATCATCGATTAATGTGTCACAAAGTCGAATCTTACAAGATCGAATACATGATAAATACATATTAATTATCCGGGAATTACATCCATGTCCCAAAAGAAATTACAAGAGGAGCCTCGTTCGTCCTAGTCTTCGTCTGAGATGGTGTCGTACTCATATTGTGTTAGGTCTATGCCCTCCAATGCCACTCATTGTATCAGAGAGTGAGAGCATTATATTGTAATTATGAATATTAAATTTATTAATGCATTAATTAATTTTATATTATTGTATATCACTGGCATTATACTTTATTATATAGAATAATAGAAATTGCATCTGTGAGCAACTATTCCACTCCTTATGGAGATAAGAAGATAGGCACTAGAAGTGTATAGGGCTCGAATGCTTAACTGATTTGTAAGTCGATAAAATTTAACTGGGCAGTAAGTTTAGACAAGACTATATAACGTGTGCTTTGATATGTAGAGTTCATGTCATCACTAAGGCTTAGTGGGAGTACACGTTATAGGTATGCTGATGGGATCAGTATACTCAGACACGACTCACATCAGTTCGATCACATGGATTTCACTCTAGGATAGTCAATGACCGAATCGAAAGTTTTGTGACAGGTATACATGAAACTTTATATTGAGGATTTAGTAGGAGATATGCTTATGACATTAAGTTAGTCATTGAAGTAGTTCGATCCAATCACCGGTTGGTGGGGTCATCCTCAAATGCAACTTAGTAGGCAAGTAGCAGTCTCTACTGAATACCAAGATATGATTCTTTCTCCTGTAAGTGAGCAGGTAAATGTCCTATGCGGTTAATGGAGCAAATAAGATCATAAGTCTTTGGCCAAATCATTTAGAGCTAGTCGTATTTGTTACACGAGAGCTTGGTGGTCTCGGTTTGCATTAATAAATACATAGACTCAAGTTACGATAAGTCTTGACATTATCGTGACCCTAATACTTGATCGGGATATTTGATTGAAGGGTTTATACGTATACGGTATTCATAACGTAAATATTTTTGGAATGATCCCTATCATTCGTTCTCAGTTTGATTGCAATGTAAGCCACGTGACTGGCTCAGTGTTACTCACACTCTTTGGTTCCTCCCATTGCCGACTGAGACAAACCTTAGAGTCACGGCACAGGATATATGACTGATTGAATTAAAGATATTCTCTCTTAATGAATATTAGACATTAGATGTCTAATTTAATTTATTAGATAAATGACATTTTTATTTATTGGATAAATTAAATCGGTCCAGTGAATTAAATAAATTTCTGGGTAATTAATTTAATTCATATTATTTCTTAGAGAATTCATATATAATATAATTAATTAATTAAATTAACTAATTGTATTAATATTGAAACGTACCATGTTTATCTATCGGACTAGATTCATGAGTGTCTGTTTCACGGACAGAAATGAACAAAACTCTTTTTCTACTTGATGGCCGCCCCTTCCTTTTTGTTTATTCAATGAGGATTATTTTTCTTAGTCTTTCTTTTCATGTGACTAATTAAATAATATGATTCCTTTCACGTGTTAACTATTAAGACTTGGTGTGGTGTTGAAACCAACACAAGTTTAAGGATGAGAAAAAAGAAAGAGGAAAAAGAGGAAAAAGAAAGAAAATAAAAGGAATAGAAAAAATTGTTATTACTCCTTTAATTTCCTATGAGATATATTTTTATTTTCAAATTCAATTTTTGGAGAGTTAGAATTAATAGAAAAAAAATCTTATCATATAATCACTTCATATAGCCTTCAACCTTGGAGGTCTGGGGGTGACGATTATATTTTTCTGTCATCTTTCCGACGTGTGATATGTAGAGGCACAATATTTTCGATGCTCGGAATTTTGCGAAAGCTTGGATTGATTTTCGTCAATATTTGATCAAAGGACTTCAAATATATAATTTTTAATTCATAGTTTGTATTTATATTCGTATATACGATGCATGAACGATCCTTTTAGAGTTCGGTTTGATCCGTTTATTATTCCGCTGCGACATTTGATTTTATTTCTGAATCCCAACAGTGATATCCGAGTGTAGATCGATGAGATCGTATATACGATATTCACATTTGGAATGCTTGATTAAATATTTCTATGATTTAGAATCATAATTGTCTTAATCATTAATTTTTACTTGTTCATCTAATTTTTTTTAATTTTATGTTATAATATAAATCTATTTTTTTTTTAAAAAACTGATTTATATGTGTAATTTAAAAATTACGAAAATATTATTTTTGGATTAGGAACGAAAATGATTCGGAAAAGTTGACGGACACGGTAGTTATATAACTTAAAAATTATGAAAATATTATTTTTTGGATTCGGAATGAAAATACAATTCAAAAAAGTGGTCGGACCTGGCAGGTAGGGGCTGGCTGCCGGCGGCTGCAGGCAGCACCGAGAGGGGGCTGAGCAGCTTGCTGGGCCATGGGCTCGGCCCTAGCCTTGTATGCTCCGACTCCGTTTTTGTTTCATGTTTGGTAAATTAATTTCCCTTGTATTTTCCGACTCCGTTTTTCTTTCATATTTGGTAAATTAATTTCCCATAAATTAAATTGGATTTAATTTGACTAAATATAAATATGATATTTTTATTCATAAGAGAATTAACTTAATAAAATATTCATTTTCATCCAGAACAAGTTAAAATTAATAGTTGTGTGCATTAATTGGATTAATTCTTATGAATGAATTAATTTTATATTGATTGTTACATTATTATGCTAATGGTGATGTAGTTCGTGGACTTAGTTTTGAATCTTTATTTAACGGGGTTGTAAAGACCGTCTTGAGCCAATTTAATTTTATTATTTAGTTTTGTTAGTAAATTTGAGAGAAAGCATCTGGAAGTGACTGTAGGATCGGTCTGGAGAGAAGCATGCATCCTGAAACAAGAGCCTCTAGTCTCTCGATCATGGATATCATTTTGAGGACGTGATCCCCAACTTTCTTACTTTCCTTCTTCCGAGCAGCAAACAACTACTTCGATATCTCATACCGAGCAGTTCGACTGTGCTCCCCATATTGCTCAGTAAGATGTGCCAGAATCGCACTTAAAGAGGGCATCTTCTCATGGGCCCTATGAAGCTAATTGTTCATTAAGGCCATCATGAAACCTTGGAGCAAGACATCATCTTTCACCCATTTCTCACAGGTATCAACTTCTTCCTGATTAATCATGGTCCTTGCAGGAACCGGTGGGATGTCCGCCTCCAAGATGTAGCCCAACATCTTCATACTGAGGACTACCCTCAGATTGCAGAGCCAGTCCACAAAGTTGGGTCCACTAAGAGTGTTCTTCTCAAGTAAATAGCATGTGGGTTCATTCTCAGTTTGAGAGTGTTGTTGTTAACTGTCCATAATGATTTTAGATTCATTAGTGATTGTGAAATTATGATCTGAGTAAAGAATTTAAGGAATTTATTTATTCATAACTCGGCTCCCACTATTTTGGCGGCATTACACACTCCCATATGGAATCCGGAAGTCATGATTGACTTTAGTGGTGATCGAGTTCTTTACGAAGTTTAATAGAGGGCAACCCATTCGGTTTCTATTATATCATTCTTTATAAAGTGGTGTCTAACAGCAACCCCTCTAATGGATGATTCGATCTTCATTTACCCCTAGTTCACTTGCCCTCAACCCATACAGTATATATGGCTCGCTGAACTATTTATGTTTAAACTGTCAAGTCTTATCAGTGAGACAATTGAATATTACCCGACAACCCATTGGTTTACAGGGGTTCGATTTGTCACAATCAAAGGTATCTAATGCACTCTAGGAATTTATGGACCTTCCCAAAATACTACCCCGATATACTCGGAAGAATAGTATTTCATTAGATTTTATTTTTCCATGAGTTTGACGGAGGGTAGAAAACCTCGTAATCTTTATAACTCAGTATTTATAAGTGGGAGTATTATGCAATTATATGCTACACTTTGAATATTAATCCATTTATAAGCGCGATTTGTCGGTTTATTTATTCGCCATATAATATAAAAACATCCACAATATAGCATTTACCAACTTGCAGTTCATGGACCGTTCCTAAATACCGAATCATCATCGACCCGAAAATACAAGTAATCAAATTGTATGTCTTGAATCTTCGTATTCATGGTGGTTCATTCTCGACTCTTCATCATAGCTAATTTATTACATCAATTAAAATTTGCATCATATACAAATTCTTCTAGTAAAATAAATTGGCTCAAAATGACCTTTAGAACCCATCGAATATTGATTCAAAGCTAAGTACATGAGTACATCACCGTTTCAATAAAATGCAATACATACATTAAAGTAATTTCATAAATACTAAATATTATATATCAATATTAATAATATAGTTATTAAAACTAATTCAGTTAATTCACACAACCGATAATTTTAACTTTTTCCGGACAAATATTAATATTTCATTAAACTAATTCACTTAAAAATAGAAATTAAATCCAATCTAATTTCTGGAAGATTAATTTATCAAATACAGAATATAAAAACAAAGTCGGAAGTACAAGGCCCGGTGCAAGCCCGCAGCCCGACAGGGCTGGCAAGCCCGTGGCCCGGCAGTGCTGGCAAGCCCTGGCTGAGAGGTCAACCCCCTCTCGGCCGCTGCCTGCCTTTGGTAGGGAGCTTGCTGCTGGCAGCTGCCGGTAGCCTCCCATCAGCCCGAGTTGCCGGGTACGGCCACTTTCCGGCTCGTGTTTTTCGTCGAGAATCCAAAAATAATATATTTTTAATTTTTAACTTACACATATAAATAATTTTTGAAAAGAAAAATAAATGTATATTATAACATAAAATCATGAACAATAAATTTTTAGACGAACAATTAAACATTAACTATTTAAACAATTACAATTCTAAATCATAAAAACATTAAATCAAGCATTCCAAATGCGAATTTTGTTTATATGATCACATACACCTCTCTTTGATACTACTGTTGGGATGCGGGTCCTAAAACCGTGTAATATCCGCAATTTCTGATTTTTGGTAATTTTCTTTTTTCGGCGGGAGTCCGTTTTGACGACTCACTTGTGACCGTTTCGTCATTCTGAGAATGTTTAATTCTGCACTTTTCGACGTCCGAATTCGTTTCGGTATCGTTTTGCCGAGTTCCGTGCTTTTTAGCGACTTTTCCGCACTTGAGTTCGATTCTTACGAATCTCGTCCGAAACTATTGATTTGAGTTTCCCACAAGTCCATTTAACTTGGTTAGACGTGTCGTGAACTTCGATTTGGTTATTCGATCACGTATCGTGATTTTCGGGTGTTTTGGGCCATTTTGTAATTTCCCAAAGTGGTGGGTATCCGTATACATATTTGTTGTCTCGACCCTTTTTATGGTCGCGTGTGAGTTTGATTGTAACTCAAGCTCATAGTATGATCTTATTCTGGAGATTTCCGTGCGTATCTTGAACTTGGTGTTCCGATCAGAGGAATCCGTTGTTGTAATCGGCTTTGAGAGCACTGTTGCTGTCCTTTTGAGTCGTTAGCTCACGCTACACCTATTGGTTAGTGCGCGCTATGGTGCAGTTGTTAGCGCACGCTACAGGTTTGGTAGCGCACGCTAACGGGTGGTGCAGAAACAGTTCATAGGCTACTGGACTGGGTTAGAGCGTTGGTTAGCGCATGCTATTTGGTAACATAACGCGCACTAGGGTGCATTGGTAGCGCACGCTGGGGGGGAGGATAGCGCACGCTACCTGGTAGTTCAGGGCAGTCCAGGAGCTACTGGACTGGGTCTGGGGGCCTCGTTAGCGTACGCTAATTTTTGTAGCTAGAGCACGTTAACTGTACATTTTGGCAGAACGTTTTGTTCTGATGCTTCAATAGCACATGCTAATCAGGTAGGATTAGCGCACCCTAAGCTATCCAGTATATAAACTGGACAGCAGTCATTAATCTGCATTTTTCTTCATTTCTTCTTCTTCCTCCGCTAGTTTGAGACGTGGCGACTAGGGTTCGCATCTGGGTAATTTGCTTCCATCCAAAGGTATTTTGGAGTATCCTAGGTGATTATAACACCATCTAATCCATTGTTCTTCACCGAATCAAGGTATTTTTCTTGGATCCCTAGAGTTGACTTTTTGGGGGATTTGTTCTTGAATTCGTTTTCCTTTCGGTTTTGATAGACCGATTGTTTTTTAATGATGTTGTTGAACATATCCTATGGATTGTATATCCATATTTTAGTTTGGAATTCCATTTTCATGTTTTGGTCGGTCGATTCGCGTTCTTGGCCGTTTTGGGGGAAACCCTTGAACTTTTGTCGTTTGTTCTTTGAATTCAGCGGCTTTGAGTCATGCTATAGAATTCATTTTTATTGTTGTTATTGTTTTTCGTAGTTTATTGTCGCGGGTTAGCGCTTAGCGGAGTCGACGGTTCGTGCCAACCTACTTCGATCGGTTCTTCGCGTTGTTGGTTGTTCGAGGAAAGTAACTTGTCCATATAATTCTTGTTTTATGGATATGATAATTAGTGATCGCCTCCTTGTGTTTATTTGATCATTTGAATTTCACTTTCAAAGATTCGGTTAGCCTTGTTAAAGGCCCTCTTTCAAAACGCATGTGTTTTGTGGACATTGTGTTCGTGGATGGTTACGTGAATTACTATGAATACACTTGGTGTTGTCGTTGTGCTTTGATAATATATATTTATATATTATCTCATTTCGGTGCGTTGTGATTTGACCTTTGCGTCGTGCATTGTGTTCGTTGCCATTGAGTGAATTACTTGGATATTATTGATGTGCTATGTTATTTATGTGAATGTGTGGATAAGGTTGAAGGTCTACGGTGACACATGGCACGTGATCATGTGGTCAGGATGCAACAAGTGATTGCTCCAACCGTGAGAGCCTGAGATAATCTACGGTGACACATGGCTTGTGATCATGTGGTCAGGATGCAACAAGTGATTGATCCAATCGTGAGATATAGTGTGTGGTTTGTTTAGCTAGCCAGCTCGGGAGGGTCTTTAGAGGCCTCGAGTGGGATTTGTGGCTTCATCCCGGTCCTAGGCGATGCATGTGCATGATTTGTTTTATGATTGTGGCCAGCTCGAGAGGGTCCTTAGAGGCCTCGGGTGGGATTTGTGGCTTCGTCCCGGTCCTAGGTGATGCTTGTATGTGATTATGTTGTGTTGATTTTATGCCCGTTGAGGACACTTGATGTGGGCTCTGACCCTGTGAATTGTTGTTGGTTTTATTTGTGAAAACAAAAGTTTTGGGCCGTGACCCCTGTTGATTTTAGAAAGCGAAGGATTTCATAATCCTAAATTGTTTTCTACTAAAACTCTCGATGGCTTATTAAACCATTTTGTAAATTGTTTTCTCCTGGATTGTGATCTTTTGGTTTTGGAATGTTTTACCCAAACTCTTGCCTCCGGAAGTGTTTGTTTCGTTGTATTTGAATCTTTGAGGATTTCAGGTTATTATTGTTCTTGGAACTTGAATTGTATGGCTCGTATTTGAACTTTGTACTTGCACTAGCAAAATAGTGGAATTTTGCTAACCCCCGAGTAATCGGGGGGTGGATGTCTGTATTGCATTCAGGTTTTGGATCATAGCACAGAGTCGGCATGAAGGATGATGAAAGATGAGTGATACTAATCACACGAGGACCCATTGATGTCGTATTGGTTTAGTTGTATTTTATTTTCCGCTGCAGTATTCTTTCCCCATTGTACGGGAGTGTGTTGTACTCGACCCCCTGCGTGGGCATGTGTTGTGATTGAGTTGTATGTATTTATTGAAAGACCAAATTGGTCTACTGAGTCATTTTATCCTTAAAGGAATTCTTGAGTTGTTCGACATTCTTACCAGCCTGGTAGATCCTTAAGGAAAGGTTCTACGGCGTGTAATATCCCTGAGCGGATTGGGGGTGTTACATAAATGGTATTGGATCTTAGGTTGTGGAAACCTAGGCTGTCGGGTCAGTTGTGTTTGTTGAGTTTTGTTTCGTCGGATTTTGTCTGACTGAGTTGTGTCGCGATGCGTCGTCTGAGTTTGTTGGTCATGATTAGTACCGTGGGATGATCATCATCTTCGTGCGACTTGTGGCCGTAAGTCTCCCTTCTATGTATTGTGCCTCATGTGACACGAGCTATTTCTTTGATTATTTGTTAAGTGATGGAACCTTCATGTAGATTCTTGATTTCGTGATGCGTTCGTGTGATTCTCATATTTCGTTTATATGAGGAGTGTTGTCATTATTTATGTCCTTTTGACTGTGATATTTGACTGTTTGTTTTCCGGTAAAAGAGATGTGCTGTCTTGATTTTGAGCGAGTTGATGCGTGTATTATGATTGTATGTAAGTGAATATTGTTACATGTGAGTTTTTAGGCATTCTAGCCTAATAGATTTTCGAAAACCTTGAGATCTTAGAAAATAAATTTCGAGACGTATCTTTAAAATGAATTATTTTCTCGCGGTACTTTCAAAGTGCTTTCTAGTGCCGCAATATATTTCAAACTATTCCAGTTGGGGACCAAAATATTTTGAGATATTTTCATTTATTTTTAGAAATGCAGTTGCTTAGACCCAAGGTCGAATATTTCTGAAAGTTTCGATTTAAAGTAAAGTAGCCTCATTTTATCAAATGCAAGATGGTTTTCAAAGTCTCGATAATAGTGTTTGTACAACTTTTTGAAAATGTGATACTCAAGATCAACTGGTGTTTCCAAATTGTTTTCAAAATGTGGTTTTCGTTTTTTTTTAAAACCTATCAATTCTCGTTTGCGGTCTAGGGATGTATGTATGATGTTCGCATTGTCATTATGATGTTAGCTCTCGAGTATGATCGAATTGGTGGCATGAACTTTGAGGCGTTGCCACGCAATTGTTATACTAGTCCTCTGTGAGAGGTGTGAACTGATATTTACTGTTTGTCGCCTCGTGGTGATTTGCGTGTTGTCGCACGAGTGTGAGCTGTTGAAGCTTGGGTTGGTACATTCGTGTATATGTGTGATTATTTCCATGATGTTTTGTGATTATATGTTGGTTATCGTTCGGGCCGTTGAGATCGCTGAACGATACCGTCGTTGCTATGATTTTAGTATGCATGTTGCTTTATGATGGAAATCGTTATATGTGGTATGTGTTATGATTTTTCTGTTGTGCTGAGTGATTACTTATTCAGTATGCCGAGAGACCGAGGTCGTGGTCATGGCAATCAGACCCGTGGTCGAGATCATGTTGCCGGTGATGATGCTGGTATCAATGTCGCTACTATTTTATAGCAGGTAGCCATACAGATGACTCAGTTGACTCAGGCAGTTCAGCGTGTTACAGATGTGACCCAAAACACTGGTGCAAATCAGTGGCTTCGAGAAGTGGTTCGTATGAATCCCCCTCGTTTCGCTGGTGCTGCAGATGCATTAGGCTAGGATGGTTGGCTTTTCCAGTTGGAAAAGATATTCGAGGTAGTTGATTGTCCAGAAGAATGTAAGGTCCCGATAGCTCAGTATCTTTTCGACAAGGATGCCGCTACCTGGTGGGAGGCTGTTAAGCCTCAAGATCGTGTTGTTACATGGGCAGAGTTCCAGAAATTCATGAGAGATGAGTTTTGTCCGGAGCCGGTCAGAAATCAGAGGATTAATGAATTCTTTTCGGCGAAACCGCAGGATGTACTGCTGTCTCAAGCTATTATTGATTTTAGCAAACATCTCGGCTATGTGCAGAATCAAGTAAGGACAGAGGAGGACAAGATTTGTCATTTTAGTAGGCGGATGAAGCCGGAGATTCATCAGTATTAGGCAGGTCTCGCTTGTACTTCCTTGAGAGATTATCAGAATAGGGCGTTGGCTTATGAGCTATCCAGATTGCCGACCGAGATTATGTCCGCGTCGAAGAAACAGAAAACCGTTGGGGACTTTTCAGGAAATCAGGGGAGTGGGCCCCCTGAGTTGGGGACTTCGTTTCATCCTCCTAAGGTGATTCCTCGATCGCGTGATCAGGGGAGTAGTACCCCTGCAGTGAGTTATGTGAACAGCTTGAAGATATGTTATAACTGTAGTCGAGCGGGCCATACTGCGAAGAATTGTCGTTCACCGTTAGTCTGGTTTTAGTGTGGCCAGGTGGGTCACCGAGCCGTGCATTGCGAGACGGTAGCTAAGAGATTTGGGGTTCAAGGTTGCGGCTCTGCTCCGAAAGGACACGGAGATTCCTAGTGTGGTTTTGAGGATTTCGGGGCAGTCCGAATTGTTTGTGTTTGTCCTTGTGGATCGTTTGTGTGTTTATTTCTGTTTTCTAGATTGTGCGTGTTTCCTTGGAATAGGTGCTTAGTGTTTTGTGGTTGTTCGGATAATAGACTTGATTGTATTATCTGTTTGATGATGCTTGTCACTTGTTGGTTTTATTATGTTTCTACCGGTGGCGTTGTGTTGGTCGTCGTGCGGTGCGTTTTCACGCCGTATATTCCTTTGCATGCTTGTAACGTTTCGCCGATGGGCGAAAGTTACGCGTTTCTTGTATTTCTCGTTGAGTGTTTTCTGGTAGGATGTTGCTCCTCCCTACTTATTTTAAGTTTCGGGACGAAACGTCTTTTAAGGAGGGTATAATGTAATATCCGCAATTTCCGATTTTTGGTAATTCTCTTTTTTCGGCGCGAGTCCATTTTGACGACTCACTTGTGACCGTTTCGTCATTCTGGGAATGTTTAATTCTGCACTTTTCGACGTCCGAATTCGTTTCAGTATCGTTTTGCCGAGTTCCGTGCTTTTTAGCGACTTTTCCGTACTTGAGTTTGATTCTTACGAATCCCGTCCGAAACTATTGTTTGGAGTTTCCGTAAGTCCGTTTAACTTGGTTAGACGAGTTGTGAACTTCGGTTTGGTTTTTCGATCACGTATCGTGATTTTCGGGTGTTTTGGGCAATTTTGTAATTTCCCAAAGTGATGGGTATCCGTATACGTATTTGTTGTCTCGACCCTTTTTATGGTCGCGTGTGAGTTTGATTGTAACTCAAGCTCTTAGTATGATCTTATTCTGGAGCTTTCCGTATGTATCTTGAACTTGGTGTTCCGATCGGAGGAATCCGTTGTTGTAATCGGCTTTGAGAGCACTGTTGCTGTCCTTTTGAGTCGTTAGCGCACGCTACACCTATTGGTTAGCGCGCGCTATGGTGCGGTTGTTAGCGCACTCTACAGGTTTGGTAGCGCACGCTAACAAGTTTGGTAGCGCACGCTAACAGGTGGTGCAGAAATAGTCCGAGGCTACTGGACTGGGTTAGAGCGTTGGTTAGCGCACGCTATTTGGTAACATAACGCGCGCTAGGGTTCATTGGTAGCGCACGCTGGGGGGGGGGGGGGGGGGGGGATAGCGCATGCTACCTGGTAGTTCAGGGCAGTCCAAGAGCTACTGGACTGGGTCTGGGGGCCTCGTTAGCGCACGCTAATTTTTTTAGCTAGCGTGCGCTAACTGTACATTTTGGCAGAACGTTTTGTTATGATGCTTCGATAGCGCACGCTAATCAGGTAGGATTAGCGCACGCTAAGCTGTCCAGTATATAAACTGGAGAATAGTCATTAATCTGCATTTTTCTTCATTTCTTCTTCTTCCTCCGCTAGTTTGAGACGTGGCGACTAGGGTTCGCATCTGGGTGATTTGCTTCCATCCAAAGGTGTTTTGGAGTATCCTAGGTGATTATAACATCATCTAATCCATTGTTCTTCACCGAATCACGGTATTTTTCTTGGATCCCTAGAGTTGACTTTTTGGGGGATTTATTCTTGAATTCATTTTCCTTTCGGTTTTGATAGACCGATTGTTGTTTAATGATGTTGTTAAACATATCCTATGGATCGTATATCCATATTTCAGTTTGGAATTCCGTTTTCATGTTTTGGTCGGTCGATTCGCGTTCTTGGCCATTTTGGGGGAAACCCTTGAACTTTCATCGTTTGTTCTTTAAATTCAGCGGCTTTGGGTCATGCTATAGAATTCATTTTCATTGTTGTTATTGTTGTTCGTAGTTTATAGTCGCGGGTTAGCGCTCGGTGGAGTCGGCGGGTTCGTAGTCGGTTCGTGCCAACCTACTTCGATCGATTCTTCGCGTTGGTGGTTGTTCGAGGCAAGTACTTTGTCCATACAATTCTTGTTTTATGGATATGATAATTAGTGATCGTCTCCTTGTGTTTATTTGATCGTTTGAATTTCACTTTCAAAGATTCGGTTAGCCTTGTTAAAGGCTCTCTTTCAAAACACGTGTGTTTTGTGGATATTTTGTTCGTGGATGGTTACGTGAATTACTATGAATACACTTGGTGTTGTCGTTGTGCTTTGATAATATATATGTATATATTATCTCATATCGGTGCGTTGTGATTTGACCTTTGCGTCGTGCATTGTGTTCGTTGCTATTGAGTGAATTACTTGGATATTATTGATGTGATATGTTATTTGTGTGAATGTGTAGATATAGTTGAAGGTCTACGGTGACACATTGTAATACCTGGTCGTAATTCAGTCATTATCATTCAGTAATTTCATTCGGTAATTGTCATTATGTAATTTTTCACTTGTTAATAATCATTCACCCATGTTCACTGTTCGGAATAACTTCGAGTTGTGTATCGATATTGTTCATTGTTTCAACCTTACTCGGGAAACGAGACAAGAGTATAATTGATTCATTAGTCGATGTTGACGTTGGAGTTCATGTCATTTCAAATCTCCTCATTTTTCAAATTGTGTTTTGTTGGGCGAACCCTTGTAATCATTGCTTGGAACCACCGTTTTGGGGTTTCCGTACTTCCATTTCGTGTTATTGTTTCCCAAATATTGATTCCTATTGCTTTTATTCTCTTCCAGGATCATTTTTCATCATTTTAGGACCCAAGGGGGGTGTGGGCCGCGGCACACACATTTTTCAGTTTTGGCCGAGCAACCTGTACCGTGGGCCGCGGCTCATGCCGGTAGGGCCGCGGCACACTGCCGAGTTACTGCCGCGGCACACTCGTCCGGGCCGCGGCACACTCATGTTGCAACTTATCGGCCAAACCGTCTGTACCGGGGGCCGCGGCTCATGCCGACGGGGCCGCAGCACACTGCCGTGTCACTGCCGCGGCACACTCATCCGGGCCGCGGCACGCTGCCGATCACTGGGGGCAGTTTTGGCCCTGTGCCGCAGCACACTTCGGCCGGGCCGCGGCACACAGTGCAGTCAGCACTATAATTGCGTTTTTTGAGCGAGATCAACCCATTTTTTCATTTCATCCACCTTGTTCCGAGAGAGAAGGCTTGAGGGAGAGAATTTTCATCATCTATCACTTGAGTGTTTGATTTTCTTCATCTCCTTTCGATCGTGAAGCTCGGATTGTCGATCTAACGCGATTTCATCGGATTAAAGTACTTGGATCTTGAAAGGTAATATTCATCAAACCTCTTGGATTTCGATTTTGTATTGAGATATGATGTTTTCGATGTTAAGATCATGTTGTATGAAGTGATATACGCATGATTATGGATATGTTTGATTATTCATTGGATTATTGAACGATTATTCAAGAACACTTTGAATATTGAGTTGGATTTGGGGGTTTCCGATTAATCGTTGTTGTAATCACGAATTTGAATATTTATATTCGATTACTGATCGTATTGAAGATGTTTTGTTGGTTTGAAACACTTCTTGGGGATTTGATGTTAATATTATTGAGGTTTGGTTGTAAACAATCGAAGTTTGGCCACAAAGTGTTCGATATAATGCCCCAATGAACTTGGTTTAGTCATATCGACGTTTTGAGTTCGTTATATTCGTGTTTGATTCGTATGTTGAACGGATTATTGGTGATTGTGTTATTCAAGGTTGTTCGAGCATCCAACATCTCATTTAGGACATTTGTTCGTGGAAGGATAATTGTCACCGATGTTGTGTAAGTTAATTCTTACTCGGTTAAAAGGATATTCATTCCTTTTGTTGTTGTTCATTCATAATCATAACTCATTCATCATTGTATTAACCGTATTGAGACTTGTAATTGTCGAATAATCATTTCATTCACGAGGAACGACGGTTCCAATCATTTCATTGGGTTATCAATCACTTCACTAATATTTTCATCTCGGTGAGTCATTCTTGATTTTGTCGAATTATTATTTGTTGGTATTTCATTATGGTCATTCTCGTTCATATGACCTTCTGGGTTCATATTGCGTGGCCGGGTGCGGATGTGTGGAATTTTTAGTCGAGCACGCGATGGTCATGTATTGGGATCGATACATTGGACTGTGCACACGGGAACGATTACCTCCGTGAGACTAATTAGGTACAGGGACGGGTGTGTCCGATCATCCGTCTTGTACACTTGCACAGAACACTACGGGCGTACTATGATGCTCCTCTTCAGCGTAATTCATAACTAAGGATATTTCATAACTAAAGATATATCATGATTGTGTATTTTCAACCCTTAAGGATTGTTGTTCTGTGTAACTGACCCCGTTAGGGGATATTGTTTTACAGGTCACGGCAAGGCAAAGACACGGGAAGAGCATGTTGACGGCGAGGAGTCCCAGTGATACTAGTAGGGGGCCCCAGTTTCTTTCAGTCATCCTTGTTTTTCTTCATATGTATTTCCGCTGCAAAATTCCGTTTGATATGTTTATTTATTCAGGGTGGTGTATTTTATCTTCATATAAAATATACTAGTATTCTGTATTGTCCTGGTGTATTGTACTTAATCTCCTCATCGGAGTATTTGGTAATATAATATGGTTCGGTACTACAATTATATTATTTAATTCATCAGTTCTCATTCGCCTGGTGGGTCCCAGCCGGGGGTCCACGGTACTGTAATATCCGCCTAGTTGGGGTGTTACACACATGGCACGTGATCATGTGGTCAGGATGCAAGAAGTGATTGATCCAACCGTGAGAGCATGAGATAATCTACGGTGACACATGGCTTGTGATCATGTGGTCAGGATGCAAGAAGTGATTGATCCAACCATGAGATATGGTGTGTGATTTGTTTAGCTAGCCAGCTCGGGAGGGTCCTTAGAGGCCTCGAGTGGGATTTGTGGCTTCGTCCCGGTCCTAGGCGATGCATGTGCGTGATTTGTTTTATGATTGTGGCCAGCTCGAGAGGGTCCTTAGAGGCCTCGAGTGGGATTTGTGGATTTGTCCCGGTCCTAGGCGATGCTTGTATGTGATTATGTTGTGTTGATTTTATGTCCGTTGAGGACACTTGATGTGGGCTCTGACCCTGTGAATTGTTGTTGGTTTTATTTGTGAAAACAAAACCTTTGGGCTGTGACCCCTGTTGATTTTAGAAAGAGAAGGATTTGATAATCCTAAATTGTTTTCTACTAAAACTCCCAATGGCTTATTAAACCATTTTGTAAATTGTTTTCTCCTGGATTGTGATCTTTTGGTTTTGGAATGTTTTACCCAAACTCTTGCCTCGGGAAGTGTTTGTTTCGTTGTATTTGAATCTTTGAGGATTTCTGGTTATTATTATTCTTGGAACTTGAATTGTATGGCTCGTATTTGCACTTTGTACTTGCACTAGCAAAATAGTGGAATTTTGCTAACCCCCGAGTAATCGGGGGTGGATGTCTGTATTGCATTCAGGTTTTGGATCATAGCACAAGGTCGGCATGAAGGATGATGAAAGATGAACGATACTAATCGCACGAGGACCCGTTGATGTCGTATTGGTTTAGTTGTATTTTATTTTCCGCTGCGGTATTCTTTCCCCGTTGTACGGGAGTGTGTTGTAATCGACCCCCTGCGTGGACATGTGTTGTGATTGAGTTGTATGTATTTATTGAAAGACCAAATCGGTCTACTGAGTCATTTTAGCCTTAAAGGTATTGTTCAGTTATTTGATGTTGTTACCAGCCTGGTAGATCCTTGAGGAAAGGTTCTACGGCGTATAATATCCCTGAGCGGATTGGGGGTGTTACAAACCGAAGGTACAACGGAATAAAAATATTAATCTAATCAATAAACTGAACCCCTAAAACAAGATCAATCCAGCATCGTATATACGAATATAAATTGACGAAGATAAAATTATAAAAACCATACCCTCATAGTGATTTGATAATTTCTTCTTAATCATGAATACAAACACCGAAAGTGCCGAGTGTCTCAGCTCACCACATGTCGGATATCAACAGAAAATTTGATAACAATTCGTTCTTCAAGAACACGGCTAGGAATTGCTATGAGAACTATTCTCTATTAATTTTTGTTCTTTCCTTCTCTCTAAGAGTATTAAAAATGAAGCAAAAAAAATTTCTCCTCACACTTTGGGAGATCACGGACGAACCACATATATTATAGTGTGGGAGATGTTTTTATTTTATACACTACAAAGCAAGATATTAAAATATCTTTTCACTTTATCCACATGCATAAAAGAAACCACCACACACCACACCACAAAAAGACAAGGAAGGAAAGGAGGGAGCATAAGATGGGCAGCCCACCTAGTGGCTGGTGAGAAAATGAGCTGAGCCACTTGGTTCATGTACCGAACTTCTGCATGTCTAGTTCGTAAAGTATAATTCATTTTATCTCAAATGCTTAATTAATTAATCCAATTAATTAATTATATCAAATATAATATTATAGTTATATATTTCAAGGAAATTATTAATTTATGAAATAAATTAATCACCCAGTAATTAATTTCAATTCACAAGACCACAACGATTTATCCAATAAATCTAATTAGATATCCGATATCCAATATTAATGAAGAGATAATAAATTCACATTTATACGACAACTATCCTTGTGCGTGACTCCAAAGGTCCGTCTCAGTCGGCAATGGGACGAACCAAGGAGTGCGGGCAACACTTAGCCAGCCTAGTAGCATGCACTGTGACGCAACTGAGAACGAATTATAGAATCATTCCAAAATCATTGTGCTGTGAATACCATATATGTATAAACTCTTCAATCATATGTCCCGATTTGTGATCTATGCATTTGTTCATGCAAACCGAGATCTGCATTTGAACACATCCGACAGGCCTGATTAAAGAATGCTTTAAACTATTGTGAAATACACCTTGTTTATTCATAAAGTATTCACGGTTAAAGCAGCATTTACTGCTGATAGGACGGCATTTAATGTAGCTGGAGAGAGACAAGTATGAACGTTCTGAAGAGCATTTAATGTGAAAGACAAAAAGCATGTCTGAAGCATTATATGCGATCTGCTTTAATTCAAAATTTCAGTAGCCACCAATCAAGAGTCAGACGTCAACATCTCATCAACTAGCAATGACTTCATTTATAACGGATACATTTCCAAGGTTATAAATAACCCCAAGCCAGAGGAAGAACATACACATGCAATACAATATCTGGAAACTCTGACAAATCACGTTGACATTCTAGAAATTATTAAACAGTATATTTCGTGAGCATACAAGAAGTATTCAAGCGAAGAAATATACAAGTCCTCAATGAGAGCAACACAACATACATCAATCATATATCAAAGATCAAGCTGCTGTTCAGAGAATTCTACCTTTACCGTTGAGATAACAATCAGCCCTGTGTGGACTGAAGATCATTGCGTATTCAATCCTGTGTAAGAAGAATATTATTGTAGATGAAGCTTCAAACTGTGTGTGAATAAGCGAGTTAAGAGAGAGCTCAAGCAAATCTGTGTGAACGACCCAAAGCTTCGATCCCTATATCAATCTGTGTGAATGATATAGAGACAGGTTTAGTTATAGGCAGGTAGTTGTGTGCGTAGTGATTATAATAAATATTTTATTCTTGTGTGGAGGACCAGTGGACGTAGAGGGGTCTACCTCTAACCCCTTTAAATTACGTGTTATTTACCTTCTATCTTTATTGTTTTCATAACTGTGATTTATACGAGTATACATTGCAAAACCCTGTTCGCACTAAGCAAACAGGAGAAAGCCTAATTGCTGTATTTACATCAACTCACTTAAACAAACTTCCGCTATGCAACTCACATTCGAAAATCATATAGCTTGTAGTACTATCACTTTCCAAGCTGTATATTGTATACTTAGTGGCCAATAAGTGGTATCAGAGCGGTTGATCCTAAAAGAATCAGTCGTATTTTTAACCAAATCAATCTAAAAATCACATATTTTTGTTGAAAACAGTTTTTATCTATCCTACTCTCTGTCATGGATACCTCAATGATAAACAAGGTTCCTTCGATTAATGAATTAGATGACTGGAGAATCAAGATGGAAGCCCATCTTGCTGTCATGCACGAGGAGATGATATTTGTCATCTAAGAAGACCCCGTAAAGATAAGGAAGGTTAATCCTGCCGCAAGGATAGAAGGACAAACTCATGATGAAATGCTCGAGAAGGAGCGTGAGCAATGGACAGTAGACGAGCGCAAGCATCGAACCTCGAAAATGTGGCTAAGAATGTGCTATTTGTCACTCTTGACGAAGGCACATTCTCGAAAGTAAAGATCTGCAAGACAACTAAGGAAATCTGTGAGAAACTCAAGATGATAGGTGAGGGAACTGAGCTCTCAAAGGAAAATAAAATTTCAAAACTCACTCAGCAATTTGAATCCTTTGAAATGAAATCTTCCAAAACTCTTGCGGATCTTGACCTCAAATTCACTAGCGTTATCGGTGAACTTGAAGCATTGGGTAAAGTGTACACCCAAAAGAAGAAAAATTTGAAAATCTTTAGATCATTCTCTGCCCGATGGGACATTAAGACTACAGCTATGCACGTGTCATGTAATCTTAATGATATTTCTACTTTTGACCTATTCTCTGACCTCAAAGACTTTGAGTACGATATTGACAGGAGAGAAAAGGCCGAAGAGTCACCTGCCAAGACTATAGCACTCGCTGTTGTATCTGCCAGAAGACACAGCATACCCAGCATATCCAAGTGTCCTCACAAGACTTCTGACAGTGATGATGATACACTGTCACAAGATGAAATGTCCCTTCTTATGCATAAATTCAAGAAGTCCACCAAACAGTCTGGAAAGACTCCCTTCAGTCCGAATCTCATTCTTCTGGTGATTCTAACTTGTGCTATAACTGTAGAAAAACCGGACATTATGCAAATAAGTGTCAGCACCCTAAAGTTCAAAAGTTGTCGGAAGTCGAGCAACAAGGAAAATGATAAGAAGACTGTTAGGAATACTTGTTAGATTTTGATGATGTCATTAATGTAATTCAGATGCTTATTACTTGGCAAAATGTAAGGAAGAACCAAATGAGTATCTTCCATAGGCCAAATCATGTTAAGTTAGATACTTGGCAAAATGTAAACAAGAACCAAATGAGTATCTTCTATAGGCCAAATAAGTTAGGCTCAAATCGGCTAAGTACATAGGAACAACTAAGTACATCAGAGAAGTACAGCAGAGTCAAGTCAGAGAAGTTCTGGTCAACAAAAATCATCAGAGATGTTTGACCAGACTGCAGTCAAGTGACTTTAGACAAGTCATCTGATCAGGCGAGTCCCAAACAGCCACCATCAGAGAAGTCCAAAACTGCAGTGAAGATGACTGTACATCAGCCAACTTGATCAGCCAAGTACTCCAAGTCCACATCAGCATGCGTTGAAAAGTCAAATATTACAGAAAGTCACATGCAAACGTGAAGAGACAAATTAGAGAGATTCCCGCAAGGATATGAATTGAATAATTCATCCAGGCCTACCACTGAAGACTTTAATCTTATTATATTCAAAAGATTCGGCGCCTCTCATGCAACGTCTTCACAACGGTCTAAAGATGGATTAAAATATGGGAATCTAGCCTTGCAACGTTCAGAAAAGAATAAACAAAGAAGTCTTTCTCCAACGGACGGATTTGTTACAGGATTTGCAACGGCTATGAAGAATGCTCAAGGATCAACACCTATATATATCCGAATATTTGAAGTTGAGCAACAACGGTGCGAACAAAGATCTCAAGCATTCAAAAGCAATCAAAAAGCGTACTATAGCATCGTGAAAAGAGCAGTTCTCAAAAGTTCATATTTGAAGAAGCTCTTAGTTGGAGAAGACAAAAACTCGTGCCATTAATCCTGAGTTCGGGGTACTTCACTGGTTGAAGTTCAAGATTGTAAAGGCATCCAAGGATTGCAGATCAAGAGGTGCAAGGCAGTCAAGGGAGTTGCAACGGCACAGATTTCCACTGGTTGGAAGCTGTTGTAATTTGGTTGAATCACTGTAATCTTTATCACTGGTTGACAATTATAGTGAATTCATCTCAAACTGGTTTGGAAAAAGGTGGATTAGTAGAGGATTACCCCACCTCTGAGACCACTATAACTGCCTGCGTATTTTACTGATTTATAGCATCATACTTTAACTACTGAATTCATTGTTAAGTGTCTCATTAGTTGTTTTGTATTCGTCATCAGTTGACTTCCGCACGTATTGAGAACAAACGACTCTAAGTCATTTGCATATCTATCAGCTGAAGAAACTTACTCTTCGTGAAAAAGAGTTTAAGAGTTTCAATAAGTCTATTCACCCCCCCTCTAGACTTATTCCTGGACGACTTGTGACCTACAAGTGGTATCAGAGAGGTTAGTTCATTTATTTCACGAACCAGGTCAATATATCAAGGATATATTTTTTACTCTCATTATAAAATGAAACACATGCATTCTAGATTACCTATGTTTTCAGTTGACGAGTATGATCTTTGGAAGATAAAAATGCAAGCACACCTATCTTCAATCCATGATGACATGTGGTGCATCATAGAGGACAGTACATTCACCTTCGAGAAGGACAACACTCAGAGGAGATTGCAGCAGGGAAGCCAGAGAAGATCCCAAAGAAGAGGACAGAGCTGACCCCCGAAGAAAGAAAGCTGGCCAACCTTGACAACAGGGCCATAGACGTGCTGTATCAAACTCTTGACAAATCAACAATGGTCAAGATCAAAAACTACAAAAACACCAAGGAAATCTGGGACACATTAGCCTTAATGTGTGAGGGAACAGAGCTGATAAAATAGAACAAGTTGTCAATTGCTACTCAAAAATTTGACAACTTCAAAATGAAGAATGGCGAATCAATAGACCAAGTGGACACAAGGTTCATTGAGATCATCAATGAGATCAACTCCCTTGGTAAATCTTATGGCAACAGGGAAATGGCGCTGAAGGTCCTAAGATCTCTCAATCCTGAATGGAGCATGAAGGCAGTGGCCATGAGAGAATCCAAGGATCTTAATAAAATAAAGATCCAAGATGTGTTCTCCGACCTAAAGGCTTATGAGTTCGAGCTCCCAAGTTCATCCTCAACCGAGCCTGCAGAGAAGGGAATAGCCTTTGCAGCCGAGTCCCCCGCCAAGAGCTTATCTGATGTAAAGCCTCCAAATCCATTAGATTTTGAGGAAGAGATGGCATTCATAATGCAGAGGTTCAGCAACTTCTGAAGGAACTACTCCAAATACAAGAAGAATTATAAGGAGAATCCCAGAAGCAACCAGAAAGCCGGAAGTTGGAAGGTGGAGTGCTACAATTATCATAAGACAGGACACACTCAAATCGACTGTCCTGATCTTAAGAAGGACGAGAGCAAGAAGGAGGTGAGCAGAAAAGAAGACAGAAGGAAGGCCATCATCGGAGAAGATCAAGAGCATGTAGAGTCAAGCAGCGGATTCTTTTCTGATGATGATGAAGAGTATGATTGTCTAATGGCCAACCTAGCTGATGAAGAGGTAACATCAAAACCCTCTATTTCAAATAATAGTTCAGCCATGTCACAAGATAGGGACTTGCACGAAACCGTAAATCAGCTACTTAAGGATTTTGAGACATTGAAATTTGCACACCTATCTGTATCAGCCGAGAAGACTCAGCTGCAAGATGAGAATAGGCAGCTGAAAAATGATTTTGAAAAACTCAGCCTAGAATTAAATAAAGTCAAATCTGATCTTGAAAACCAGGCTGCAGTTAACTTGAAAAACTAGGCTGACATCACTACAGCTGAGATAAAACGATTAACTGTTTTAAATAGTGAAAAATAAGCTGCACTTGCTCATGTGAAGGCCGAATTTACTAAACTGACTCAGGTAAGTAAAACTCAGGCACATGAAATAACCTCCCTGAAAGCGTCTCTAGATCTGGACGAACTGTGTACTAATAAAAGGCCACTATATTCCAGATCAGGTCTTGGATATGATCCTCACACTCCCTCTAGTTCTAAAACCACTTTCATCAAGGGAGAAACAATTGTCTCGACTGCTGAGCCTATATACAAACCGATATATGAAAATAGGCAACAACCAAGTCACAGGCCTAGGCTGCAGCCAGGGTTCACAAGGCAGCCACCTAGACAAGCGACTAGGCAATGGCCCAGGCAGAACCAGCAGCCCAGACAATATGCCCATTATTATCAAAAACTCCCCAAAAATAGATTTCAAAATGGGAGGGGCAGATGGAAACCTCAAGGTTATCCTAATTTTCAAAATGAACAAGTGTGGAGACCTCAAAGATTTAATAAATGGTCTCAGCCAAGGTTTAGAAATGTCCCACACTACCAATATTATGAGGAATATCCGGTATACAATCCTAACAGAGGATACAGACCTAGACCTTACACACCTTATGTAATACCCGGTTGTAATTCAGTAATTATCACTCAGTAATTATCATTCAGTAATTGATACTCAGTAATTTCATTCATTATTGATCATTTGTCACTCATATTCAGTCATGGTATTCATCATTCAGAGTAATTGTATCGTGTATCAATCGTCATTCATCACTAATCTGATTGGAGTTTCGTGCCGTGTTTATCATCATTGTCATTTTCGTTGTGAGCTGTGCGTGAGGAGTAGCGCACGCTACATACTCCTTTTAGCGTACGCTAATTGGGTATAGGTAGCGCACGCTACCACTCAGCTTTAGCGCACGCTAAGGTTACCCTGGCTGCAGTCCAGAAGGTACTGGACTGCAGGTGAGTTATAAGTAGCGCACGCTACGATTGGTAAGTAGCGCGCGCTAGTGGGTTGAAGTAGCGCACGCTAATATGAGGTGCGGCAGCGCTAAGGACGGATCGAGTTGAGTCGGTGGCTCTTTGGACTGCACTGGATTAATTCATAGCGCACGCTATGTGTTGTTGTTAGCGTACGCAACCGATATATTAGCGCACGCTAAACATTGGTTGTAGCGCACGCTATCGTGGTCAGATAGTTTTCTGGACTCCAGTGCTGGGCATCAATATTTCGTTAGCGCACGCTAATATTGGGTCTTAGCGCACGCTAGTAGTATGGCCGTAGCGCACGCTACAAGAAGGTACGTAGCGCGCGCTACCGTGTTCGGACAGTGGGTACTGGACTACCCAAATTACTCGTTAGCGCACGCTACGCACAAGGGCTAGCGCACGCTAACCTGGACTGACTATAAATTGGACAGTTTAGTTAGAGTTCGTCATTATTCATCTCATTTCATTCCTTCGGTGGTTTTGGGCGAATTCGAGCGATTCGGAGAGGATTCTTCGAGGTGTAATCGCCAATCAACATCTTCAAGCTCATCTTTCGGATTAATTATCATTTCATCATCTTCATCGCATCGAATCAAAGGTATTAATCTCTTGGATCTAGAATTTCGGATTTTTGGGTTTTCCTTCCGATTTCTTCGTGTAAGCTTGGATTATCATTGGAATATGTTAGTTATGGATTATCTAACTTGGATAAATATATTCCTACGGATTTAATGGTTATTTTCGGAATTATTCCAAGAACCCTTGGGGTTGACTTCGGTTATTTTGGGGATTTCCGATTGTCGTTATTATAAACATGGATTGTAGATTTCTTTGAGATTATTGATGTCATTGATAATGTTTTGCTGGTTTGAATCAATCATGTTGGAGTTGGTTCGATTATTTGGGTTTGGTTTTAACCAACGGGTATCTCAACGTTTTCGTTAGAGTACATCTACGAGTTCGGATATTGTTGTATCGACGTTTGGGTCGGTTATGATTGTATTTGAGTCATGTATTGACCGGTTGTTGGTAACTATTGATGTTCAAGGTTGTTCGAGCGACCGACTTTTCATTTAGGACGTTGTTCGTGGAAGGACATTCTTCATCGGTATTGTGTAAGTTAATTCTTACTCGGTTAAAAGGATATTCATTCCTTTTGTTGTTGTTCATTCATAATCGTAACTCATTCATCATTGTATTAACCGTATCAAAACTTGTCATTGTCAATTAATCACCTCAGTCATAAGGAACGACGGTTCCGATCATTTCATTGAGCTATCATTCACTTCACCATCATTTAATCTTGGTGAGTCATTATTCATTTTCGTTGTCACTTTTGTCATATTGTGGCATTAGGGTCATCTTGGCGTGCGGTTGGTATGTGTAGGATTTTCATGTCGGGCACATTATAGTCATGTGTTGGTTGGTGGCCTCACATTGGACCGTGCACACGAGTTGATGGCTTCGTGAGATCGATTAGGTACAAGACCACGCGTGTATTCGATCGATACTCGTTGGTGGCTTGTGCACGGACACATTTCCATCCCGGACGTAGTGTGGCGCCATTCCTTTGAGTCGTCTCGATAGTCGATTCATATAGCATGTTTGATTGCGTATGTTTCGGCAGGATAATTCATAATTTCGGATATATCATGATTGTGTATTTTCAACCCTTGAGGATTGTTGTTACGTATGGCGGCCCGTTGGGGATCTTGTTTTTAGGTCATGGCAAGGCTAAGGCACGGGGAGAGCACGGTGACGGCGAGGAGTCCCAGTGATACTAGTAGGGGGCCCCAGTCTTTTCAGTCATTATGTTTCTTTTATTTATTCCGCTGCAGACATTCCGTTGAATATTCATTTAACTCATTGTTGTATATTCTATCTCCATATAAAATATACTTGTATTCAGTATCATCCTGGGTGTGTTGTATAAAACTCCTCATCGGAGTAATTGATGTTGTAATGTGGTTCGGTACTACATTTACCTATGTAATTCATTCATTTTCATTCGCCTGGTGGGTCCCAGTCGGGGGTCCACGGCACTGTAATATCCGACTAGTTTGGGGGTGTTATAGAGTTGGTATCAGAGCGTGGTTTTGAGTACTACCCTCCAAGTCATGTCTCATTTGAAATCATCGTCATCGGACTAGTATCATTGGACTTTCGCGCCACGTGTGACCTGTGCAAGCCAATCGGACGAAGCGTAAGATTTCTAATGCCATGGTATAATTTCTGGCATTAATCATTCATTCATAATTCATCAGTTAACAATCCTCAATCATCATTGTCATTTTGACCGGGACGGTCAGGTTAACTCATTAATCAGTCAATTCATTTCATTGTTCAGTTGTTGATCAGGAAGATCGAATCATTAATTTTGTTAACTCATTCAAGATAATCATTTCAATAATTCCATCAGATAATCATGTCACGTCAACTAATCATTCATGTAATCGCTGTAATTGAGCGCGTATGCTCATTTTCATCATTTTATAATATAATCATAATGTGATACTCACGCGAGATATATAATCATCATATGACTTTCCACTTCAGTATGGAAAGGGCTGGCAGAGGACGTGGAGGACGAGGCCGTGGAGCGGGCCGAATGCCGAGAACTCGTGCGAATACACGTGCAAATGCCAGGAATAATGCTAACTCATCGAGCGTGTGGCGCCACTCACTCACTGGACGCGATCATTCACTATCGGGAGTCGTGCACAGGACACGGCTCGATCGAGGGTGTCCGGGTTGACCCACTCGCATTTATGCAGGGCATGATGGCCCAAATGACCCAGATGGCTCAGTTGATGGAGACGATGCATAACTCCGTCAATCAAAATCAGCAGGCTCCTCCGCCGCCACCTCAGAGGCAAGAGAGGGGTGTAAGCAATATCATTAGCGATATCTCTCACCAGCGACCACCTACCTTTGAGGGCTCATCTGAGCCGGCGGATATTGTTCATTGGCTTGAGCATTTTGAGAAGTTATTTGCTATGGTGGATTGCCCTGAAGGGCATAAAGTTTCAGTTGCGGCTTACTATCTCGGTAAGAGCACTCATTCATGGTGGTTATCGTTGAAGCCCACAGACGGATCATGTACTTGGGATCAGTTCAAGACTCTCATGATGGAGAGGTATTATCCGGCCCCACTCAGAGAGGCCAAGCTGTCAGAGTTACTCACTCCCAACCCTTCATCAGACGCGGATGTTCTCGCCAGTGCCGAGAAATTTCAGGAACTTCTTCCGTTCGCCTCATCTATCGTTCGCTCCGAAGCGGGCAAGATCAAGTATTTCAGCAAGAGGCTGAAACCCCGTATGAGACTTCAGTTGCTTAATCATAACTATACCACTCTGGCCGAGTTCATTGAGAAAGCTCTCACTTACGAGCTTACTGTTAAGGAGATTTCTAAGCAGCAACCTTCATCTGCTGGCAAGAAGTCTAAGAACCGTGTCGATCGGCGGAAGTCGTGCCACTTTCAAGAAACCGCGGGCGGAGCTCTACTTTTTACGAGCGACCTCCTGGCGTCTAAACCCACGGAATCTCGGTCTCGAGCGGCGATTCAGCCGTCACTGTTTCAGCGTGAAGAAACGAGGTCATTTCGGCACAAAATGTCCAAGCGGTGCATCACGTGCCATAATCGTGGGATTGCTGGGCATAGGGCCCGTTTTTGCCGTAGGGACTCTAAACCCACTCGGCGTCATCTCAAGCCCCAGTCATTCGGTGCGAGAATCGAGCCACTCGGTCGGCGTCGTTCAAGACGACAGAGCTAAAGGCGGAGCAGAGCTATCGAGGCAGGAGCGTCGGTTCGGGGCAGCAAGCCCGAATTTATGAGATGAAGAAGACCGACGATGCGGAGGCCGGATGATCTCGTGTACACTCGATATTCTATCTCAACTTTGTGTGTACCCTTTTTGATCTTTGGTGCATCGCATTCATTCATTTCCGAGTCATGTTTGAGTAGACTACGTCTGGGTAGTGCTACTAGTTGTGAGCCTTATGTCATTGGCCTACCTGATGGTAGACGAATTATCGGAAGTCGTGAGGTTCAAAATTATCCGATTCAGCTTCATGGTCGTGTATGGCCAGCGGACCTAATCGTAGTAGATTTGCCGAGGGACGACATCATCTTGGGTATTGATTGGATGGATCGTCATGATGCCATCATTAGTGTCCGAAAGCGTTTGGTCACTATCATTTCAGACGATGGAGTCGAATGTGTGTTTCAGGGAGGTAATCCCATTACTGCAGTAAAGTCAATAATTTGATGAAAGCAGTAAGATTACTCAATCAGGGATGTGTCGGTTATTGGTGCTATATGGCCAAAACCGAGAAATCATCAGTAATGTTAACTGATATTCCGGTGGTGAGGGAATATGCCGATGTTTTTCCAGACGAGTTACCTGGTTTGCCTCCACAGAGGGATGTGGAATTCACGATTGAGTTGGAGCACTGCGTCCCGATATCGAAGGCACCGTACCGGATGGCCCCGACCGAAATGCAGGAATTAAAGAACCAACTTGAGGAGTTGTTCGAGAAAGGTTATATCCGACCGAGTGCGTCCCCGTGGGGAGCACCAGTATTGTTTGTCAAGAAGAAGGATGGTTCATTCCGCTTATGTATTGATTATCGGGAGTTGAACAGGGTGACGATCAAGAATAAGTATCCCTTACCCCGTATTGATGATCTCTTAGATCAACTTCAGGGAGCTTCAGTATTTTCCAAGATCGACTTAAGATCTGGATATCATCAGTTGCGGATTCGAGAGTCGGATATCGCGAGGACGGCGTTTCGAACACGCTATGGTCATTATGAGTTTGTGGTTATGCCGTTCGGATTGACTAATGCACCTGCGGTATTCATGGAGTTAATGAATCAGGTCTTCATCGACTTTTTGGATCGGTTTGTTGTTGTCTTCATCGATGACATTTTGATTTATTCTCGTGACCGGGAGGAACACGAGTCTCACCTTCATCAAGTGCTCGACGTGTTGAGGCGAGAACAACTTTTTGGGAAGTTTTCCAAATGTGAGTTTTGGATGTCCGAAGTGACTTTTCTCGGACATGTAATTTCAACAGACGGAGTTCGTGTCGATCCTCAGAAGACGGAGGCTATTCGGGATTGGCTACCTCCGAAGAACGTTAAGGAAATCCGAAGTTTTCTCGGATTAGTGGGTTATTATCGGCGGTTTGTGGAAGGATTTTCTAGAATCACTCAACCCTTAACGAACCTTTTGCGGAAGGATAAGAAATACACGTGGTCCGACGCGTGTCAACGGAGTTTTGAGGAACTCAAGAGCCGCTTAATGTCAGCACCTGTACTTTCCTTGCCGCAGGGGACGGAAGGATTTGTGGTCTATAGTGATGCGTCCGGACAGGGTCTCGGATGTGTACTCATGCAGAACGGGAAGGTTATTGCCTATGCTTCACGGCAATTGAGACCTTACGAGGTTAATTATCCGACCCACGACCTGGAGCTAGCAGCCGTGGTGTTCGCTTTGAAAATTTGGCATCATTACCTTTATGGCGTTACCTGTCAGATATTCACCGATCATAAGAGCTTAAAGTATATATTTACTCAGAAGGAGTTAAATATGCGTCAGAGACGGTGGTTGGAATTAATCAAGGATTATGATATTGAGATCCTCTACCACTCGGGCAAGGCGAACGTTGTCGCCGACGCCTTGAGTCATAAGTCCGTTCAGGAGCAGATACTTGCCCGTTTAACAGTTCAGAAGGAGCTTCAGCAGGAATTCCTTAGACCCGAGATCGAGTGCAGCCCGGCAAGTTCAGGGGCAGCTTTGTATGTTAGATATTTCATCGTCACTCGAGGAGGAAATCCGAGAGAATCAGGGTTTGGACCCATCATTGTTGCGCATCCGAGAGGATGTGGCTCAGGGGAAAGCCCCTGGATTTGTGGTTCACGAGGATGGACTTTTGAGGTTTAAGAATCGGCTGTGCGTACCGGCGAATGACGAGTTGAAAAACTCTATTTTGAGAGAAGCTCATGCTACCCCTTATTCTGTTCATCCGGGGTCCAGCAAGATGTACAAGGACTTGAAACAAAATTACTGGTGGAGTAATATGAAGCGAGAAGTCGCAGAATTTGTTTCGAGATGCTTAACCTGTCAACAAGTTAAGATTTAACATCAGCGACCGGTGGGTATGCTGAAACCCCTTCCTATTCCCGAGTGGAAGTGGGAAGACATTTCTATGGATTTCATCACGAGTTTGCCGACGAGTCGTCGTGGCATGAATACGATCTGGGTAATCGTGGACCGCTTAACTAAATAAGCTCATTTCCTTGAGATCAAGGAGACGTGGGGTCCCGAGAGACTTGCTCAACTGTTCATCAAAGAGATAGTCAGACTCCACGGTACTCCTAAAAGTATCGTTTCCGATCGTGACGGACGGTTTGTGTCCCATTTTTGGAAATCAGTTCATCGTGCTATGGGAACCCAGCTTAATCTCAGTACCGCTTTTCACCCTCAGTCCAGGACCATTCAGACATTAGAGGACATGTTGAGGGCATGCGTCCTCGATTGGAAAGACGATTGGGAAGCCCAACTACCATTAATCGAGTTCACGTATAATAACAGTTGGCATGCTTCGATCAAGATGGCACCTTACGAGGCCTTGTATGGTCGTCGTTGTCGATCTCCGTTGTGTTGGGACGACCTATCAGAATCATTGGGCACCGAGCCCGATATGCTTATAGCCGCCCGTGAGAAAGTAGCTTTGATCAGGAGTCGTTTGTGACGGCTCAGTCGGCCGAAATCATATGCGGATAACCGTCGTCGACCATTAGAGTTCGAGGCAGGTGACCACGTGTTGGTCAAGGTATCCCCGAGTCGTGGTATCTTCCGTTTTGGGAAGAGGGGGAAGTTGAGTCCGAGATTCATTGGACCGTTCGAGATTTTGGATCGAGTGGGCGAGTTAGCTTATCGATTGGCTTTACCTCCGGCGTTGAGCCGAATTCATAATGTGTTTCATGTCTCTCAGTTGCGGAAGTATGTTGCCGACCCGAGTCACATACTTCAGTTCGATGAAATCGAGATCGCCGACGATCATTCATATGAGGAGCGTCCTATGCGAATTTTAGAACGACGAATCAAGCAGTTGAGGAATAAGACGATTCCTTTGGTTAAAATTCAGTGGTCTAGACACAGAGTCGAAGAGGCTACTTGGGAAACCGAGGATAGTATGCGGGAGAGTTATCCCGAGTTGTTTGACCCTTAGTTTCGGGGATGAAACTCTTTTAAGGGGGGGTGTATGTAATACCCGGTTGTAATTCAGTAATTATCACTCAGTAATTATCATTCAGTAATTGATACTCAGTAATTTCATTCATTATTGATCATTTGTCACTCATATTCAGTCATGGTATTCATCATTCAAAGTAATTGTATCGTGTATCAATCGTCATTCATCACTAATCTGATTGGAGTTTCGTGCCGTGTTTATCATCATTGTCATTTTCGTTGCGAGCTGTGCGTGAGGAGTAGCGCACGCTACATACTCCTTTTAGCGTACGCTAATTGGGTATAGGTAGCGCACGCTACCATTCAGCTTTAGCGCACGCTAAGGTTACCCTGGCTGCAGTCCAGAAGGTACTGGACTGCAGGTGAGTTATAAGTAGCGCACGCTACGATTGGTAAGTAGCGCGCGCTAGTGGGTTGAAGTAGCGCACGCTAATATGAGGTGCAGCGCGCGCTAAGGACGGATCAGGTTGAGTCCAGTGGCTACTGGACTGCACTGGATTAATTCATAGCGCACGCTATGTGTTGTTGTTAGCGTACGCAACCGATATATTAGCGCACGCTAAACATTGGTTGTAGCGCACGCTATCGTGGTCAGATCAGAGGTCAGATAGTTTTCTGGACTCCAGTGCTGGGCATCAATATTTCGTTAGCGCACGCTAATATTGGGTCTTAGCGCACGCTAGTAGTATGGCCGTAGCGCACGCTACAAGAAGGTACGTAGCGCGCGCTACCGTGTTCGGACAGTGGGTACTGGACTACCCAAATTACTCGTTAGCGCACGCTACGCACAAGGGCTAGCGCACGCTAACCTGGACTGACTATAAATTGGACAGTTTAGTCAGAGTTCATCATTATTCATCTCATTTCATTCCTTCGGTGGTTTTGGGCGAATTCGAGCGATTCGGAGAGGATTCTTCGAGGTGTAATCGTCAATCAACATCTTCAAGCTCATCTTTCGGACTAATTATCATTTCATCATCTTCATCGCATCGAATCAAAGGTATTAATCTCTTGGATCTAGAATTTCGGATTTTTGGGTTTTCCTTCCAATTTCTTCGTGTAAGCTTGGATTATCATTGGAATATGTTAGTTATGGATTATCTAACTTGGATAAATATATTCCTACGGATTTAATGGTTATTTTCGGAATTATTCCAAGAACCCTTGGGGTTGACTTCGGTTATTTTGGGGATTTCCGATTGTCGTTATTATAAACATGGATTGTGGATTTCTATGAGATTATTGATGTCATTGATAATGTTTTGCTGGTTTGAATCAATCATGTTGGAGTTGGTTCGATTATTTGGGTTTGGTTTTAACCAACGGGTATCTCAACGTTTTCGATAGAGTACATCTACGAGTTCGGATATTGTTGTATCGATGTTTGGGTCGGTTATGATCGTATTTGAGTCATGTATTGACCGGTTGTTGGTAACTATTGACGTTCAAGGTTGTTCGAGCGACCGACTTTTCATTTAGGACGTTGTTCGTGGAAGGACATTCTTCATCGGTATTGTGTAAGTTAATTCTTACTCGGTTAAAAGGATATTCATTCCTTTTGTTGTTGTTCATTCATAATCGTAACTCATTCATCATTGTATTAACCGTATCAAAACTTGTCATTGTCAATTAATCACCTCAGTCATAAGGAACGACGGTTCCGATCATTTCATTGAGCTATCATTCACTTCACCATCATTTAATCTTGGTGAGTCATTATTCATTTTCGTTGTCACTTTTGTCATATTGTGGCATTCCGGGTCATACTGGCGTGCCGGTTGGTATGTGTAGGATTTTCATGTCGGGCACATTATAGTCATGTGTTGGTTGGTGGCCTCACATTGGACTGTGCACACGAGTTGATGGCTTCGTGAGACTGATTAGGTACAAGACCACGCGTGTATTCGATCGATACTCGTTGGTGGCTTGTGCACGGACACATTTCCATCCCGGACGTAGTGTGGCGCCATTCCTTTGAGCCGTACTGATAGTCGATTCATATAGCATGTTTGATTGCGTATGTTTCGACAGGATAATTCATAATTTCAGATATATCATGATTGTGTATTTTCAACCCTTGAGGATTGTTGTTACGTATGGCCCCGTTGGGGATGATCTTGTTTAGTCATGGCAAGGCTAAGGCACGGGGAGCACACGGTGACGGCGAGAGTCCAGTGATACTAGTAGGGGCCCCGATCTTTTCAATCATTATGTTTCTTTTATTTATTCCCATTGAGACATTCCGTTGAATATTCATTTCACTCATTGTTGTATATTTTATCTCCATATAAAATATACTTGTATTGATATCATCCAGGTGTGTTGTATAAAACTCCTCATCGGAGTAATTGATGTTGTAATGTGGTTCGGTACTACATTTACCTGTGTAATTCATTCATTTTCATTCGCCTGGTGGGTCCCAGTCGGGGGTCCACGGCACTGTAATATCCGACTAGTTTGGGGGTGTTACACCTTATAGGGGTAATGATAATAACAATTTTAACAATCCAAGGAGAAATCAATTCTCTAGGAAACCATCTAACCCTAGAGGACCCACACAGATCTGGGTACCTAAATCTCTGCTTGTATTATTGCAGAAAAGGTGGAAGGACTACTACCACATCTCCAGAAATTTAAACTTTGGAGGTGAAGAATGGTTTGTAGATTCTGGATGCTCGAGGCACATGACCGGGAACAAGAAGATGCTGACAAAATACACCAAAGAAAGAAGTCCAGATGTAACCTTTGGAGATAGCTCTAGAGGACAAACAAAGGGCTTTGGAGAGCTGCACCGAGGAAACATCATTATATCCAAAGTTCACTATGTCGAAGGGCTCAAGTATAATCTCCTGAGCATAAGCCAGTTTTGCGATGAGAAAAATCTAGTAGTCTTCACCAATTGGAGGTGTATGGTGATCGATATCCTATCTGGAGAGATGAAGCTACAAGGATTCAGAAGGAGAGATGTCTACATGATAGATTGGAACACAGGAACTCCTAATACCTGTTTTCTATCTAAGATAATAGTTGAGAACGGATGGCTGTGGCACAAAAAATTATGTTGTAACACTCCCAGATTTAACCGGAAATATTACAGCGCCATGGGGCCCGAGATGGAACCCACAAGGCTAAAAGAAATTTTCGCAAACATTAACAAATGCCCAAGAGGCCAACGACGGTACTATCTTTAAAATTTCACATAGACTTATAAAATCCATTTATCGAAACCGTCGTAAAAACTCATTTGAAATCGCAAGGTCAAACTGCCGACATTCAAAAGTTTAGAAAACGATTTCCAAAGTAACCTCAGTTACCAGATACCAAAAGAGCATTTCAAAATACTCACGCAGCGGAAAAAGACCAACCATAAAGATACTCTAGCAGCGGAATACAAGAACCAATCAAGAAACTCAAAGCACAGAACACGTCCTAGCCAGTATCCTCCGGGAAGCTCATCTCTTCACGACCGCTACAAGCTCGATACTCCACGAACCTAAAAAGAAATCCCACGACGGGGTCAGCCATAATATCCAACAATGATAACCGTCACATCACATTAATAATTACATACCAATGAGAATACAACATAAGAGTACGACCAACGTAATCTTACCGCCATAACTTTTCTTACTCAAGTAATTCTCATCAGAATAACCATTATCACATTTCACATCCTGTACTCGATTAACCAATGAACTCGAACATAATATCTGTATTGTACCTCAAACAATACTCAAGATCCTCAAACTATCATAACCAACTCACGATACGGAAATCTACCATTTCTGACCAATACGATCCATCGAATAATATCATCAAATCCCAAGACGATAACCGATTGTCCACCAAAGACAAGACCAAAGAAAATATGGAACATACCTCGAGATATGATGTGGCACGATAATCATATCAGTCTAATCCGAGATCAGAACAATGCAATACAGACAAGGTACTAACACAAGACCTACAAATGCATACTCATATGACAACGTCAATATGCTCAAAAACAATAACAACTATGTATACTCAATAGAAATCCCATGATCCAGCGCCCTCAGCATAGATCCCAAGATGATCCTACAAGATCAACACGAGGTGGATAACCAACAATATACATATGCACAACAATAACACAATACTGGGTAATCCAACGATCCAGCGCCCTCAGCATAGATCCCCATGATGATCCCGTCGGACCAACGCATGGTGGAAAACACATCCCGGCGATCCAGCGCCCTCAGCATAGATCCCATGATGATCCCGTCGAACCAACGCATGGTGGACATTCGATCCCGCGCCCTCAGCATAGATCCTCATAATCCCATCGGATTATTTACACAACATGAACAACACAATATGCATACACATATGCAAATCAACACGTTCATCAACATGAACAACATAACATACACGACAACATGACAATTTACTAGGACGACTCCATGTTCAACAACATGAAATAAAATGTAAGAGACCAAAATAAATAATACTAAACCATAATCAATATGGAATACTTGCCCCGAGTCCTTCGGGAGCAACCTCGATGTCCAATCATCACCGATGATTATCCTCAATGTTCGGCGATCCAAACGTACAATGAACTATAGATACTCATATCCTCGTCTTTACCATAATGTAACCTTGATACTCGAACATACCAATAACTGAGATAAAGCATATACATTATGAGTTATCTCCCAAAATCGAAAGAACGATATGCGATCCGAATACCCGGAGTTCACAATAATAATCATCGCTATATGCATTATAAATGAAATGAAACTGAAACCATTCATTAAATATAATAACTGAGCAAGTAATAACTTGCCTCGATACCGATACCACGAAGCTGCTACCGAACACATTGCCTTTGTCTACGAGCTCCTCAGCCCCGATCAAAAGCAATACAATGGACATACTCGAACACGACCGCAATATCCGGTTATAATCACCGATCAATAATCTCAACCTATCGAAGAAATCAAGTAACACATATCTGATAACAATCAACAACCGACAAAACTAACCAACCGAACTCAACGGTTCAACACAACCTCAAATAAACTCAGTCAGAACCAACCAAGTCAAACCATCACGAATTCATAATCAAAACACAAAAAATACTGCACTGTCTGCCTACTTAGCGCACGTTAAACGCATAACGTAGCGTGCGCAAAGTTGTCCCGTTAGCGTGCGCTAGCCAGTAAGCTTAGCATGCGCTAATGCTGTACAGTGGCATGCATTCCAAACATCGATTCACATCTTGAGACTACGAATCCGAATGAAGGGAGACATAAATCTCCATATCTCTTGAAGATGTACGACCCCATAATTATCACAATGATCATGTCAATGTCCATATATCAATAACAACCTCAATAATCAAACCGACTCGATAACAAGGATCATATCATGCTAAATCTGGAATTCAACCTAGTATCATGATTCATCTCATCTAAATCGACCAATATAATTACCAAAATTCAGAAATCTTTCTTAGATCGGGTTAAATGAATCAACATCCTTACGGTATGAAGAATCTTACCTAACATCCGAAACTCTTATCAAAATTCCATTGAATCTCATATAACATCATCATATGATTATCCAACATGCTCCTTGCATGATATCATCCAAGAAAAACGAACCATTAACAAAGGAATACGAAGATTACCTGGTTTGGACGAACCAAAAAGAAGAACACTAGAACTCCATCTAAAGAATCATGAACATCTTGAAGAACAAGGCTTGAATCCAAGCTCTCAATCTAATGTTGTTAAAGATTATCATTATAAAGTGTTAGGGAACCTCAAATATATCCCAACTCTCTCTCTCTCGACTGAAAGAAGAAAAATGACGAAATGCTTCTCAGCACTCTTCTGTCCCTTTTTATAAAGTATATTACTAGCGTGCGCTAAACCTTATGTTTAGCGTGCGCAACAGCCTTAGCGTGCGCTAACTGACTTTGTTAGCGTGCGCTATCGCATTCCAGAGGCTACTGTCTGGCTTCGTACATGTGCTTACGTACGTAATGCCCATGCATTAGCGTACGTAACTTACACTGTCTAGCGTACGCAAGTCCTTACATTTAGCATGCGCTAATACCAGTTGACTTGCTACAGTCTACACCTACCACGAAGATGCTCGTGACCCCACATGCTGAAAGCAACCAATAAAGTCAAGATTCCCTGTTGACCGATATACAGTTAGCGTGCGCTAATCAACATGCATTAGCGTGCGCTAACACTACATTACAACATTCGTTGACTTATCAAAACGTGCGCCGAAAGTGGCCTGGTCCACGCGTAGATTCCTTCCGATCGGACTGCATTAGCATGCGTTATCTTATATCCGTAGCGTGCGCTAAACCTGCACGATAGCGTGCGCTACTCATGATTATTAGCGTTCGCTAATAATGTTACACTTAGCCATTTTCAGCTGTCCTCGTCCAACATCTCGACATATCAAATACGAACATACGACATATCAAATATACATTACTCAACATATTATATCCTCAAATACAATTGTCGACCAAATACGACAATTATACCAATACTGACATCTCAGTCCTTCATTTATTTTATCCATACTGTACAGATTTCACGCTGTACAACATAACTCGGATAAAATAACATTAAACAATAGTAGTAGAAATTTCGGATATTACATTCTACACCACTTAAAATAAGTTTCGTCCTCGAAACTTGCAATCCGTCATAAGACAAACAAACATACCGTTCAACCCAAAATATCCCAAAATCATCACAACAACGATCAATCATCATTACCGAATATCCAAAAGAGCATACTTACAAATACGTAGGTCGACGATCTCCTGAGATACTAGCAAGCGATCTCACTGTACAGTCTCAATACGCTTACGATCATAATTCCCTGAGTCTCAACAAAATATATCATCTTCGGATGAAACAATCTGCCCGAATCAAATACTGTTTGCCTGATTACATAATCAAGTCTCAATTCTGATAAGACGAATAATACACAATACATCTGCAAAACAACTGCCCAAAACAACGACACAAATCCCGAAACATCAACACAAAATCCGAACGCTCAGATGATCACCAACAATGATCAACCAATAAATCAACCGAATTTATCATCAACATGATAAATTCCCATATGACCAACCAGAGGTCAAAACACAATCGAGAATATCATCAACATGATAAACTCCAATATGACCAACCAGAGGTCAACGATAATCGAGAATACCTTCAAACGGTAAGCTCCAACACGATCAATACAGAACCACAGAAACAGATATACGAAAAAGCAAAATTCTCAAAACGACACACCAATCACATACAATGATTCTCAACGAAACACAACCGACTAGTGAACATACCCCTCGGCATACAAACAACCAATCACAAACCGACAAACATATCTAATCATACAGGGAGTGGGAACGACCACTGAATATCCAAAACAACCAGCATGGGGTCGCCATCCCCAAATCTACACTTACAACGAAATCCTTCAAAATCACTATGGTAAAAATCACACTACTACCATACCAATGGAATCACATAGCACATATGTCCTGATTTCAACAAAATTCAAAGTTCCAAAATTACATCCTGAGCATGAATCTACAACACGCAGCATATTTCTCTTATCCGATAAATCAATCGATCATCCTTGCATAACCAAACGATACCAAAGTTCGGATCCCTGTTCATCGTTCCACATTGATATATTATCCAGTTCGTGAGTCACACTCACAACTTCACCATGATATGTAATATACACAATGCGTATGGTTATCAATCACATTTTCAAAACCAGTTTGAAATCATATAGTCTTGTCAAAAGACAAATTTTCGAAAATTCTTTCAAGAGTTTGAAAACTCAAAACATAAATTTTCGTAAGACCACGAAATCAATTTTAAAAATTAAATCGGCTCGCTGGTGCCAAGTTCTCGATAAAAATTCTTTTCGAATATACACGATTAAATAAAATAGAATTTATGCAAATGCTTGTCCATATCCATACTCCTGTATACCAATTCGGCTCGTCACCAAATTCACTGATATTCCATCGGAAGACCACACGATGAAATTCCAAAATCTCAATATATAGACTCTGATAAAAACTCCTCCTCCACATACTACTCGCAACGTAAATCCTTAATCCATCCTGGATCACCTCAAATATGATATGACAAAACATTGAAACAAATCAACAAATCAAACACAGCGAAAGACTTCCCAAGAAGTTCCATTTGAACTAGTAAACCAAAGCCTCGATAGGCGGAAATAACATAAGTAAACGATTGGTAAAGTGTTTTACAGATCTCGGGAGTTTTAGAAAACAAGAAAAAGCCTTTTGAAACATTAGGGTCTCAGCCCGTATCTCGTTCCGCATTACAAAAAGTTTAAAAGTAGAAAACCCTTTTTCGGACTCCAAGTCCTGGTTTATAAAACTATTTCAAAATCGATTGGGTCTCGGCCCAAAATCATTTTCCGTAAAACATCCGTAAAATATTCATTTTGAAAAGTGTCATTTTCAAATGCTCAAAAATAGTTTCATGTATCACAAAATGACCTATCATGACTACATGTTCTTCTCAACAATCCACATCATTTCTCCCAAATGCATAATTCTGTTCCGAAATCTAACCGACATATTGATTTCCTAAACCATAACTTCTCAAGATCATCAATCCTGTCCCAACTCTGTCACCTTATACTGTAATGTATAATATTCTGCTGACTCTCAAAGCATATCAACTTAGAACGGCAATAAATATCAATGAAATTCAAAAATCCAAGTACTTACAGATCGTGAAGCCGACGATTCCCCGTGATACTGGCACATGTCTCAACTAAAGAAAATACTCGACACAGATATTTTCAAGACACGTTTTGCAAATTCAGTTCAACTCGAGAACACAACACAGCTCTATCTGAAGAAACACGTTAGTACCATTTGTAAAAGTTTATAAAAGCCCAGTACTACACTAGCAAATCCCATAATGCACAAACCCGAGTGAACAACAAAAACCCAGAGCTCAAACACTTGTCAACCGACAATTCAAATGACACGACAAAAGTAAGACCCAACTCGACCCGAATGCCTAGGTTTTCTCAACCTAAGCTCCGATACCATATTCTGTAACACCCCCAGATTTAACCGGAAATATTACAGCTCCGTGGGCCCCGAGATGGAACCCACAAGGCTAAAAGAAATTTTCGCAAACATTAACAAATGCCCAAGAGGCCAACGACGGTACTATCTTTAAAATTTCACAAAGATTTATAAAATCCATTTATCGAAAACCGTTGTAAAAACTCATTTGAAATCGCAAGGTCAAACTGCCGACATTCAAAAGTTTAGAAAACGATTTCTAAAGTAACCTCAGTTACCAGATACCAAAAGAGCATTTCAAAATACTCACGCAGCGGAAAAAGACCAACCATAAAGATACTCTAGCAGCGGAATACAATAACCAATCAAGAAACTCAAAGCACAGAACATGTCCTAGCCAGTATCCTCCGGGAAGCTCATCTCTTCACGACCGCTACAAGCTCGATACTCCACGAACCTAAAAAGAAATCCCACGACGGGGTCAGCCATAATATCCAACAATGATAACCGTCACATCACATTAATAATTACATACCAATGAGAATACAACATAAGAGTACGACCAACGTAATCTTACCGCCATAACTTTACTTACTCAAGTAATTCTCATTAGAATAACCATTATCACATTTCACATCCTGTACTCGATTAACCAATAAACTCGAACATAATATCTGTATTGTACCTCAAACAATACTCAAGATCCTCAAACTATCATAACCAACTCACGATACGGAAATCTACCATTTCTGACCAATACCATCCATCGAATAATATCATCAAATCCCAAGACGATAACCGATTGTCCACCAAAGACAAGACCAAAGAAAATATGGAACATACCTCGAGATATGATGTGGCACGATAATCATATTAGTCTAATCCGAGATCAGAACAATGCAATACAGACAAGGTCCTAACACAAGACCTACAAATGCATACTCATATGACAACGTCAATATGCTCAAAAACAATAACAACTATGTATACTCAATAGAAATCCCATGATCCAGCGCCCTCAGCATAGATCCCAAGATGATCCTACAAGATCAACACGAGGTGGATAACCAACAATATACATATGCACAACAATAACACAATACTGGGTAATCCAACGATCCAGCGCCCTCAGCATAGATCCCCATGATGATCCCGTCGGACCAACGCATGGTGGAAAACCTGTCCAGCGATCCAGCGCCCTCAGCATAGATCCCATGATGATCCCGTCGAACCAACGCATGGTGGACATTCGATCCAGCGCCCTCAGCATAGATCCTCATAATCCCATCGGATTATTTACACAACATGAACAACACAATATGCATACACATATGCAAATCAACACGTTCATCAACATGAACAACATAACATGCACGACAACATGACAATTTACTAGGACGACTCCATGTTCAACAACATGAAAGAAAATGTAAGAGACCAAAATAAATAATACTAAACCATAATCAATATGGAATACTTGCCCGAGTCCTTCGGGAGCAACCTCGATGTCCAATCATCACCGACGATTATCCTCAATGCTCGGCGATCCAAACGTACAATGAACTATAGATACTCATATCCTCGTCTTTACCATAATGTAACCTTGATACTCGAACATACCAATAACTGAGATAAAGCATATACATTATGATTTATCTCCCAGAATCGAAAGAACGATATGCGATCCGAATACCCGGAGTTCACAATAATAATCATCGCTATATGCATTATAAATGAAATGAAACTGAAACCATTCATTAAATATTATAACTGAGCAAGTAATAACTTGCCTCGATACCGATACCACGAAGTCGCTATCAACACATTGCCTTTGTCTACGAGCTCCTCAGCCCCGATCAAAAGCAATACAATGGACATACTCGAACACGACCGCAATATCCGGTTATAATCACCGATCAATAATCTCAACCTATCGAAGAAATCAAATAACACATATCCGATAACAATCAACAACCGACAAAACTAACCAACCGAACTCAACGGTTCAACACAATCTCGAATAAACACAGTCAGAACCAACCAAGTCAAACCATCACGAATTCATAATCAAAACACAAAAAATACTGCACTGTCTGCCTACTTAGCGCACGTTAAACGCATAACGTAGCGTGCACTAAGTTGTCCCGTTAGCGTGCGCTAGCCAGTAAGCTTAGCGTGCGCTAATGCTGTACATTGGCATGCATTCCAAACATCGACTCACATCTTGCGACTACGAATCCGAATGAAGGGAGACATAAATCTCCATATCTCTTGAAGATGTACGACCCCATAATTATCACAATGATCATGTGAATGTCCATATATCAATAACAACCTCAATAATCAAACCGACTCGATAACAAGGATCATATCATGCTAAATCTGGAATTCAACCTAGTATCATGATTCATCTCATCTAAATCTACCAATATAATTACCAAAATTCAGAAATCCTTCTTAGATCGGGTTAAATGAATCAACATCCTTATAGTATGAAGAATCTTAACTAACATCCGAAACTCTTATCAAAATTCCATTGAATCTCATATAACATCATCATATGATTATCCAACATGCTCCTTGCATGAAATCATCCAAGAAAAACGAACCATTAACAAAGGAATACGAAGATTACCTGGTTTGGACGAACCAAAAAGAAGAACACTAGAACTCCATCCAAAGAATCATGAACATCTTGAAGAACAAGGCTTAAATCCAAGCTCTCAATCTAATGTTGTTAATGATTATCATTATACAGTGTTAGGGAACCTCAAATATATCCCAACTCTCTCTCTCTCGACTGAAAGAAGAAAAATGACGAAATGCTTCTCAGCACCCTTCTGTCCATTTTTATAAAGTATATTACTAGCGTGCGCTAAACCTTATGTTTAGCGTGCGCAACAGCCTTAGCGTGCGCTAACTAACTTTGTTAGTGTGAGCTATCGCAGTCCAGAGGCTACTGTCTGGCTTCGTACATGTGCTTACGTACGTAATGCCCATGCATTAGCGTACGTAACTTACACTGTCTAGCGTACGCAAGTCCTTACATTTAGCGTGCGCTAATACCAGTTGACTTGCTACAGTCTACACCTACCACGAAGATGCTCGTGACCCCACATGCTGAAAGCAACCAATAAAGCCAAGATTCCCTGTTCACCGATATACAGTTAGCGTGCGCTAATCAACATGCATTAGCGTGCGCTAACACTACATTACAACATCCGTTGACTTATCAGAACGTGCGCCGAAAGTGGCCTGGTCCACACGTAGATTCCTTCCGATCGGACTGCATTAGCGTGCGTTATCTTATATACGTAGCGTGCGCTAAACCTGCACGATAGCGTGTGCTACTCATGATTATTAGCGTGCGCTAATAATGTTACACTTAGCCATTTTCAGCTATCCTCGTCCAACATATCGACATATCAAATACGAACATACGGCATATCAAATATACATTACTCAACACATTATATCCTCAAATACAATTGTCGACCAAATACGACAATTATACCAATACTGACATCTCAGTCCTTCATTTATTTTATCCATACTGTACAGATTTCACGCTGTACAACATAACTCGGATAAAATAACATTAAACAATAGTAGTAGAAATTTCAGATATTACATATGTCACCTGAACTTCAAAGCCATCAACAAGATTAGTTCTCAGAAGTTGGTCAGAGGACTACCAGAGGAAGCATTCAAGAAGGAAGCTCTTTGTGATGCATGTCAGAAAGGAAAGCAGACCAGAGCATCATTCAAGCCAGTCCAGCCTGCAACCCTCATAACAAGGATCTTGGATCTACTTCACATAGATCTATTTGGTCCTATAAAACCAAGGACTCTAAGTGGAAGAAAGCATGCCCTAGTAATAGTGGATGACTATTCAAGGTATACATGGATTATCTTCCTGTACAAGAAAAGTGAAACCTTGACCAAGCTATCTGAGCTGCTGAGAAGTATTCAGAATGAGAAATCCCTCTTAATCATCAAGATCAGATCAGACAGAGGAGGAGAAATTCTCAACAAGGCAATCACTGATTACAGCGATCAGAATGGAATCCAGCATGAGCTCTCTGCAGCCAGGACCCCCCAGCAGAATGGTGTTGCCGAAAGAAGAAACAGAACCCTGAAGGAAGCAGCCAGGTCCATAATTGCAGAAGCAGACCTACCCAAGAGGTTCTGGGATGAAGCTGTCAACACAGCTTGCCATACTCAGAACAGGAGTATGATAGCAGGGAGACATGGTAAAACTCCATATGAGGTTTGGAATAACAGAACACCTACTGTTGCTTACTTTCATATTTTTAGTTGTAAGTGTTTCGTCCACAACTACGGTAAAACACAACTAAATGCCTTTGATGATAAAACCGATGATGGTCTCTTTATGGGATACTAAAAAAGAAGCAAGGCATATAGAGTCTTTAAGAAAAGAACCTTAGTTATGGAGGAAACACCCCATGTTGTATTTGATGAATCTACTGTTGAGTATAGGAAACAAGTTGAGCTAATTGAGAATAAGCTCAAATCAGCAACCCTCGAAGAAGTCATTGTACATGACACAGGAATGGTGGATTCATCTGTAGATCAGCCTGAAGACACAACTGTAGCTGCTGAAGACCTAACTGCAGATCAGACAGGAACACAAAACCTACCTGATCCAGTTGCCGCTGATGAAGACCCAGCTGTAGCTGATAAAGACTCATCTGCAGACCAGGCCAGATCCCAACCTGCAGATGACAAGACGGTAGCTGATCCCGTTGCAGACCAAGGAGACCAGATCCAAGCTGATGCAGACAGAGAGGAAATCCACCAGAGCAAATCTACAGGGGGAACAGACCCTGAAGAAGAAGATATCCCCAAGTGGCTCAAAGACCATCCAATCCAACAAATCATTGGGAAGCTGACTGACGGAGTTAAGACAAGACAGTCTACTCTACCCGCAGGAATAGCAATGTTCTCTTGCTTCATGTCTCAGATAGAACCCAAGACAACAGAACAAGCCTTGGAAGATTATTCATGGATCAATGCCATGAAAGAGGAGCTGGAACAGATGGAAATGAACAATGTTTGGATACTAAAAGATAGACCAGATCACAAAAAGGTTATTGGCACCAAATGGGTGTACAAAAACAAGAGCGACGAAGATGGAGCTATTGTTAGGAATAAAGCCAGACTTGTTGCTAAAGGTTATGCACAGTGTGAAGGAATAGATTTTTATGAAACCTATGCACCTGTTACAAGACAAGAAGCCATCAGACTATTCCTCACATATGCTGCATTCAAGGATTTTGAAGTCTATCAGATGGATGTAAAGAATGCATTCCTTAATGGAATCCTAGAAGAAGAAGTCTATGTGGAGAAACCCCCAAGATTTGTCAAATGAGACAAAGTCTACAAGCTGTTGAAAGCTCTATATGGACTTAAGCAAGCACCAAGAGCTTGGTATGAAACCTTATCCGTATTTCTTGATAAGAACGGTTTCTGCAAAGGGAAAGTGGACAAGACCTTATTCAGAGTGGAGCACGAAGGCCACATATTAATATTTCAGATATATGTGGATGACATTATATTTGGCTCAACCAACCCAGAGCTGTGTGAGAAATTCTCAAACCTCATGCAATGAGAGTGTGAGATGAGTATGATGGAAAAGCTTAACTCTTTCTTGGATTACAAGTTAAGCAGATGGAAAATGGAATTTTCATCAATCAAGCCAAATATACCCGAGACCTCATCAAGATATTTGGAATGGAATCAGCCAAACCAGAAAGAATTCCTATGAGCACAAGTACTCACCTAGATGCAGATGAGGGAGGCATATCAGTGGATTCAACCCACTACAGAGGACTTATTGGATCATTGCTATACCTCACTGCAAGGCACTGGACATATCTTATGCCGTAGGAGTATGCGCATGATTTCAATCCAAGCCAAAGCAGTCGCACCAAGATGCAACCAAGAGAATAATTAAATACCTTAAGTCTACAGTCAATGTTGGACTATGGTATCCTAAGGACGATAACTTCGAGCTATCAGGATATTCGGATCCAGATTTCGCAGGATGCAAAATTAATAGGAAAAGCACTACTGGAACGTGCCAATTCCTAGGAACCAGACTGATATACTGGTTCAGCAAGAAGCAGGTTTCTAACTCTATCTCCACCACAGAGTCAGAATACCTAACTGCAGGTAGTTGTTGTGCCTAGATCTTGTGGATCAGACAACAACTGAGGGACTACAACATCATTGCCAATGAAGTTCCTATCTGGTGTGACAACAACAGTGCTATTGCAATGACCAACAACCCGGTATTGCATTCAAGGACCAAGCACATTGATGTTAAGCATCACTTCATTAGAGATCACGTGCTTAACAAGAGAGTCAGAGTTGAAAGAGTCAGCACAGACTACCAAATTGTTGATATCTTTACCAAACCTTTTCCAGAAGAAAGATTTTTGGAGCTGAGCAGAGAACTTGGTTTACTAGATTGGGAATCTAGTACAGAAGAAAAAAGCTAGCTGATGCAGACAAGAAGACGAAGGACAGACGAAGAAATCTAGCTGATCAAAGCACATGCGAGAAGTCAAAGAGTCAACTCACCTGATGCAGAGCAGTCAACAGTCAACGGTCAACCAGCTAAGTTTTCTAAACCTAACCGACTTCGAAATATTATATTATTATCTGCTATTTATATAAATATTATCATATTAATTTTGGTTCACAAGTGGCATAATATTATATGTTTTAAATACATGTGGCAATCACAGGTTCAATCGACCTCCACTGTGACAAATTAAAATCCAACCGTCCATTTTCAAACTCAAAACCAGGACCACCGATTAAAATTTGAATTTTAAAAAGGAATCTCAAAAGGTGGACCACCGATTTAAAATAACCGATTATTTAATTACATCATCGCTTCATTTCCTTTTAAGGACAGAAAAACCCTTTTACTTTACCTTCACCAATTTTTCGGAAAACCCTAATTTACAGAGCAGAAATTCCTTTGAACTCTAAATACACTAAGAAATCTCCTATATTGCAGAAATGGAAGCTTATTTTGAAGGCGTAAACCTGAAGGCTGTCAAGGACCAGATCATTTTCTCCCTAGTCGTTGATTTTGAAGGTCTCTTGGAATCAAATCTGGAAAACAACGATGTGCTCCACCCTATCCGCTCGATGAAGATGAATGGGATCTATCCATTTTTGGATATCAGTCCCAAGCACTTGTTCAAGGAGGACTTTATCGCATTTTTTGCGAAGCCCGAGTAATTGAAGCAGGGATTAGAAGCACCGTCGTCGGAGTACAAGTGGACATATCGCCAGAGACGATCAGAAAAGTTTTTGGTATGAAGAATCGTGGCCTGGCAGTCGAGGCCCTTAAACAGAGTGCAACCGATACTTGGCTAAAGATTAAGGCGATCGACCAGCCGGAGAAGCTAAAGCTCACCACCAAGAGGAGCGAAATTAAAAAGGTGTATCGGTGTGTGTTGGACATAACAAACAAAATCGTCATGGGCATGGCCGGTAGCTACAACCAACTGTCGTCAGCCAAATTCATGGTGCTGGAAGCATTAATACAGGACGAGCCGATTGATTAGTCGGATTATATTTTCAGGCAGTTGGTGCGTGAGGTCAACAAAGCCGAGTGGCTAGTTGAAGAGAAAAAGTTCAGATCCAAACTGGCGTTCGTAACGCAGCTAAGTTGGATCCTGGAGAAGCTGGGTGTGGCAAAGGGAAATATCGACCCCTTCCACATCAACAAAAGGCTTGGTCATCTAGACCAAGAGACATTTAGGAGGCTAGGAAGCAGTAGAAGAGCAGCTCGGATGTTAAAAGAGTTGTCTGATTCAGAGCCATACAAATACCCTTCATCAGACGAGTCAGACCAGGCTGTAGCCGGAAACCCACCTGCAGCCCAGTTGGATATAGAGTCGGATAATACGCCCATTGCTGTTCGTTTCAAGAGAAGGGGACCAGCCCCTGGTGAGCCATCAATCATTCATTCCTCACCAGAACCTTCTCCGAAGAGGCCCAGGCGCTTGCAGTTCAGTGACGAGGAGCAGCCAGAGCACTTTAGTCCTGTAACTAGGTCACCTATTCACCTGGATGACCAGCCTGCTCCGGGCAGCCTGGAGACCCAGATCGTCCCTCTCCTCACTCCACAATTCATCTCAGAAGAAGAGGAAGCAGGTTTTATAATTAACATCCCTGAGGCAAATTATACTTTTAACCTGCTTGACAACAACATTTTTAACTTATCCTTAGAGCAACTTCAGTTGGTTAAACCGCATGCTCTAAAACATTCTTTTGTTCATATTTTTGAAGAATGGAAAACCTTTAAATCACTTTCTTTCACTGAACTTCAAGCTTATGTTGAAGTAAGTGGTTGGGGCTATCCCCAAGCCACAGAAGATGTGCTGATGCATTTTTGTAAAGTGTCAGACACAATTTCGCTACTGCAGGAAAATTGGTTCATGTCCAATTTTAAAACCAACATGGACCAATTTATCCACTCTATTATGTATAGCATTTCTGATGGATCCTTTGATAAAGAAGAAGAAGTTGAAGAAAAAGAGATAAGAATAGAAGAAGTGGATGAAGAAGTAGAAGAAGAAGAAATTATTATTATTGATGATGAAGATGGGAGACAGGAAGAAAGAGAAGAAGAAGTCAAAAAAATGGTGGAATTAGTATATGATGAAGAAGAATAATGAGAATAAGTTGATGAGGAGGATGAAGAAGAAAAAGAGGATGAAAAAGATAATGACCATGAGAAAAAGGATGATAAAGATGATGATAATGATGATGATGATGGTAAAGATGAAGGAGGAGAAAAGGAAACTGAGAAAGAAAATGAGAATGATACAGAGGAAGAAAAGAAAGAAGGAGAGAAAGAAGAAGAAAAAGAAGAAGGAGAAAAAGAGAAGGATCCAGAAAAGGAGGCTGCAGACAAGGCTGGGGCACCTGCCCGATATACCAGCCTAGAAGCAGACTTGGCTGAAGACTCCAGATCGGGGACCCCTGAACAGACCCCATTTGGAATGCCAGATGCAGACAGGAGTCTGCAGACAGGTGGGTCATCCGCACACCTACCTGCAGGCGTCGAAGGTTCAGGCGAGCATTCTCCACCGACATCACAAATTTCACCTATGATGACCGAGCTAATCAGACAGATTGTTAAGGACACTGTTGGAGAGATGCTTGGTTCTCAAATTACTCCTCATATGCATTTGATCAATGCCAAAATCGACACTTTGATATAGCGGAAAATCCCCCAACCACCTCCTCCTATAAACAACAGAATGCCCCTTGGCATGTCTGACTGGATGTTAAGAATGGAGCAGCAGTTGACCACCCTGGTTGATGCTGGCAAAAAGGGGGAAGAAAGGGTTCAGGGGGAAGGTAGCAAACAAAGGGAAATTAGAGGAGCTCAAGAGATGAGAACCAAGAAGAGGCAATATGTCCAAATGATCACTGCTGGGACATCTTCCGAAAAAAGGCAGGGAGAAGCTGAAATAGAGCAGGCTGATCAGCCTGCAGCCAAAAGAAGGAGGATCAGAATTGGGGACCAGCCTACACTAGAATGGGAAGGCAGAGAGTTATGGTATGTTGAAGATTTTATTCCTATCGAAGCTTTACCTATGTGGGGATCTATAAAGAAGAAGTTTATCAGAGATTACTATATCTGGGAGTTACTACAGGATAACAGTTGCTCCCCACAGCAGATTTTTATTAACTTCATGGAGGAAGCCCATCCAAAACTCTGGGCTGTCCTATTAAAACATACAAAGGGATGTAATGCATACCCAATGATCCCTCCTTTTAGGCCTAAAGATCCTCCCACCTTGGAAAACGATGATTTGGATGAATTAGCTCTTCAAAGGAAAATAAAGAAACTTTGTGATGAGAATAAGTTCTCCTCACAAGAAGAGCAAGACTGTGTCGCTCTCGTTTTCAGAAGAAAATATGGTCTTGCCCCTGTCAAGATAAGACCAATTGGAACTAAACCTTCCAGACCTGCCAAGCAGCCTATCCGAAGAGGCAGAGGCAGAGGCAGATGATTTGTTTTATATTCATTTTGTACTTGTAAAATTTTCTGTAATTGTTTTTGATCATTGAAAGACATGTATTTGTAAATCAATACAGAAATTTTAAAACAGTCTTTTGAATGACAATTCCCAGTTGTCTCAAAACTAGACTAATTTTAGTTTGTGTCTTGCACTCAAGTACATACTTGTTTGCTTAAGTTTTGCCATCATCAAAATAGGGCGAATTTGTTAGGAATACTTATTAGATTTTGATGATGTCATTAATGTAATTCAAATGCTTATTACTTGGCAAAATATAAGGAAGAACCAAATGAGTATCTTCCATAGGCCAAATCATGTTAAGTTAGATACTTGGCAAAATGTAAAGAAGAACCAAATGAGTATCTTCTATAAGCCAAATATGTTAGGGTCAAATCGGCTAAGTACATATGAACAACTAAGTACATCATAGAATTACAGCCGAGTCAAGTCAGAGAAGTTATGGTCAACAAAAATCATCAGAGATGTTTGACCAGACTGCAGTCAAGTGACTTTAGACAAGTCATCTGATCAGGCGAGTCCCAAACAGCCACCATCAAAGAAGTCCAAAACTGTAGTGCAGATGACTGTACATCAGCCAACTTGATTAGCCAAGTACTCCAAGTCCATGTCAGCATGCGTTGAAAAGTCAAATATTACGGAAAGTCACATGAAAATGTGAAGGGACAAATTGGAGAGATTCCCACAAGGATATGAATTGAATAATTCATCCAGGCCTACCACTGAAGACTTTAATCTTATTATATTTCAAAGATTCGGCGCCTCTCATGCAAAGTCTTCACAACGGTCTAAAGATGGATTAAAATATGGGAATCCAGCCTTGCAACGTTCAAAAAAGAATAAACAAAGAAGTCTTTCTCCAACGGACGGATTTGTTACAGGATTTGCAACGGCTATGAAGAATGCTCAAGGATCAACACCTATATATATCCGAAGATTTGAAGTTGAGCAACAACAGTGCGAACAAAGATCTCAAGCATTCAAAGCATTGAAAAGCAATCAAAAAGCGTACTATAGCATCGTGAAAAGAGCAGTTTTCAAAAGTTCATATTTGAAGAAGCTCTTAGTTGGAGAAGACAAAAACTCGTGTCATTAATCCTAAGTTCGGGGTACTTCACTGGTTGAAGTTCAAGACTGTAAAGGCATCCAAGGATCGCGGATCAAGAGGTGCAAGGCAGGCAAGGGAGTTGCAACGGCAAGGATTTCCACTTGTTGGAAGTTGTTGTAATTTGGTTGAATCACTGTAATCTTTATCACTGGTTGACAATTATAGTGAATTCATCTCCAACGGGTTTGGAGAAAAGTGGATTAGTAGAGGATTACCCCACCTCTGAGACCTCTATAACTTCCTGCGTATTTTACTGATTTATAGCATCATACTTTAACTGCTGCATTCATTGTTAAGTGTCTCATTTGTTGTTTTGTATTCGTCATCAGCTGACTTCCGCACATATTGAGAACAAACGACTCTAAGTCATTTACATATCTATCATCTGAAGAAACTTACTCTTCGTGAAAAAGAGTTTAAGAGTTTCAATAAGTCTATTCACCCCCCCTCTAGACTTATTCCTAGACGACTTGTGACCCACAAAGACGTGCTTGGAAAAACAAGCTCAAGGCCCTGATTGGTGAATCAAAAGCCTCGCCCGCATCAACCAAGACCGAGGAGTGCCTTCAGGTAGTCACTGACAGTGACACTTCCGATGATGAGCTCGAAGATAAAGCCTATATGTGCTTTATGGCCAAAGACATACAGGACGACGAAGATAGTGATGATGAGATAAGCTCAACGTCAACTACTCCTGTAAGTGCATCTCATACCTTTGAAAACATGATGAATGAATTCAAAAACATTCTAAAGTACCATGAGCCTTTGAAACGAGAAAACACATAGCTCGAACTTTCAAACTTAAATATGAAAGAAGAAAATGACTTGCTGAAGAATAACTACGAAAATATGTCTAACGATTGCGAAAACAACAAGGTCACACTTGAAAAACTCATGGAGAGCAATCATCAACTTGCCCACGATCTAAATGAGACTAAGTCTCATAATGAGAGCAAGAAAAATGATTTTGCTCTACTCGAAGCCAAAGTAAAAACTCTCGAAAAATAAGAAGGAGAATTAGAGACCATCTTGAAATCATTTGAGTAATCATCTAAATGGATGGAAGAAATTCTATGCGCCGGGCAACATGCTCATGATAAAAGTAGCTTAGGATATAACTCATTCTCCAACAAAAGGAAAACTAGTACAATGTTCTCCAGGTGTGTGGAACCCATTCCTGTACCTGAAGAGACCCCGAGTCCCATAAAGGTAATAGTTTACCCACGTACAGCAAAGGCTGTGATTCTGTAATGTGTAACCAATAGCATGCTCCCCGAGCATATCAAAAGCGCCAACAACCATTCAGAAAGAAGGTTGTATCCAAATATCAAAGGCAAGCACCGCAGTACTTTCAACAGTACAGCGTGCCTAGGTATTGGATACAGGAGCCCCATTATTCATCAAGAAAGCAGGTTGTCATGCAATATCAGCAACAGCTCTGGGAATCTAACTAGAGACCTAGAAGGCAAGCTGTAAGGCATAAGAAAATGGCTCCACCTCCGAGATAGCAATCGTATTGGAATAATAATAATAACACTCGATTTTAAATGCATCATAATCAAGGTTACAGCGACTATGTGTCTGCCCCACGTAGACATCGCAAGAAAGGACCAAAAGTAACCTACAACAAGCCAATTGCTGTCAGGTAAATTTGGGTACCAAAAGGCACTAATGTACAAGGACCCAACAATCAAAGGGGACCTAAATCTACTTAATTTCTTTGCTTACAGGACGTTAAAGAGAAGGACATTTTGTACTTCGACAGCAGTTGTTCTCGACACATGACCGGATATATCAGTAAGCTGTCAGATTATGTAAAAGGCCACGGTCCAAAAGTGCGCTTCGGTGATAAGTCCAAAGGAAGAACAGGAAGGAAGGGAAGCCTACTTGTAGGAAAGTTCAAAGTCACCGACGTAGCCTATGTTGAAGGCTTACAGTACAATCTACTTAGTATTAGCCAGTTCTGTGACAAAGAGTTCTCGGTGAATTTCTATATAGATCACTCTAGAGTGAAGAACAATTTGACCAAAGAAGTTGTCCTCACAGGAAGCAGATCAGATAATATGTATATTACTGACTGAAAGCCTACGAGCTCTATTATTCCTTGTTTTGTTGCCAAAGGCACTACAGATCAAAGCTGGCTATGGCACAAGAGGATGTCTTATATCAACTTCAAGACAATCAATAAGCTGGCCAGACAAGGAATGTTTAGAGGTTTGTCTAAAGTGTCATTCCAAAAAGACAGCAAATGCGGACCATTTAAAAAAGGGAAACAAGTCAAAACCACCCTGAAAGGCATAGCGGTCCACTCACAGAGTTCTGGATATGCTACAGATAGACCTCTACGGCCCTGTAGACCCTGTAAGTTTGGGAGGTAAGAAATATTGTCTAGTTATTGTTGATGATTACTCCAGGTATGTTTGGACAATCTTGTTGGGATTCGGTGCCTAAATCGAAGGCCCAGCGGAAGCGGTAAAACAAAAATTAATTCGATCCGAATCTCTATGAGGATCGATCGAGCTACGTATATATGAATATCAAAAAACGAATTCACAAGAGATATAGAAACTCACCCTTGTAGTCCGTTGATTAGATGGATAACCTTCTCTTACCCCAAGCTTTGCTTGATCTCTACGAATCTATTCCACTTCAAGCCCTTGAACGATCCAACGCCGAAAGCACCGCGTCTCTACTTGCCATGCGCCGGAGAAACGACTGGAACGACGATCACCTTGCTATCCTCCGAGGATACGGCTAGAGCTAAGTGATGAAGCTATATATGTAAAGATTACTACACTCTAAGTGTTTTAATCTTACTCTCTCTTTATGTCTTGATATTTTTCTCTAAGAAAAACAAGAACAAAGTTGAAGAAGAATATGACTTGGAGAAAAACTTTTTTCTCTCTCTTTTCTCTCACAACTCACGTATGGAAGCATATGCATAGTGAGTGATTGTAATCATCTTCATTTATTCAACTCCCCACCACTTGCAACAACTCATGCATGTGGGAATCTAACCCCACCATATCAATCATAATCCATTAAAGAATGGAACAAGAGTCCACAAGGAAGGTGGGTGGAATATGGGGGGGCGGCCCATGCTAGAAATCGGACGAGTTCGGTTCGTTTCCGACTCCCGAGGGTCTAAACAGATAAACTCCGATTCCGTATCGATGTATTTATATCGATTAATTAATCCAGTTAATTAAACATATCAAATACAAAATAATATAATTAATTTCTCCAAGAAATAATTATATACATGAATTAAATTAATCACCCAGTAATTTATTTAATTCATTAGGCCGTAAATTAATTTATCCAATAAATCGATTTAAACATCCAATGTTCCAAAATTAGATATCCAATATCTAATATTCATAATGAGAGAATTAGCTTTATTCATTCCGTCGTCAATCCTATTGCGCGACTCGTGAGGTCCGTCTCAACGAGAATGGGAGGAACCAAAGAGTAGTAGCACCACCTAGCCACTGGGCGCCTACATTGTACCCAACCGAGAACGAATGATTGGGATCATTCAAGAACCATTCTCCGTGAATACCGATAATGATAAACCCTTCTTTCAAATGTCCCGATCAAGTTATAGGGTCACAGTCAGTCAAACCCTATATGTACTTGACTCTATGCATGCGTTAATGCAAATTGAGATCATCGATCTCCCGTGTATCCAATACAACTAGCTCCAATGCTTTGGCCAAAGACTTATGATCTCATCTGCCAGTAGCCGCATAGGACATATAACCCGATCACTAACGGGAGAAAGAATTCTATCTTGGTATTCAGTAGGACCTGCTACTTGCCCGTCAAGATGCACGTCGAGGTTGACCCCTGCCTTCCGGTTTATAGGGTCGAACTACTCTAATGAAAATATCGACGTCACAAGCACATCCCTACTAAATTCTCAAGTCGAAGGTTCACGAATACCTATCACAACCTTTCGATTCTGTCATTGACTGTCCCGGAGTGAAATCTGTGTGACGAATCGAGGGTGAGTCGGTTCGAGTATACTAATTCAATTAGCATACCTATAACATGTGCTCCCACTAACCATTAGCGTTCGACAGGCACTCTCCATGTCAAAGATCACGTCATACAAGTCTTCACATAAACTTAACGCCCAATTAAGTTTCATCGACTTTCGAACGATTAAGTATTTGAACTACAAACCATTCCAGTGCCGACCCCCTTATCAAATAAGGAGTGGAACGTTTTGCTCTAAAATACAGGGACTAGTTTCTATATGTATATTTACGAGTTGGGAATGCCAGTAACTACCAGTAAATAAAGAAACATCCATTGCCTTATATTGATGATTTACATAATAACAAGTACAATGCCCTCACTCAACATCCTCTGTGTGGCATTCGAGGGCATACTCCTAACAAATTTTTCTAAGCAAGAAGAAAGAAACCCCAACAAAGATGTCTGAGCACCTGGGAAATCTTCATAATGAGAAAGGGTTGAGTACCATGTCCATTCTTTCCGATAGGGGTACTCGATTCACTAACCGCTTTATAGAGCAATACTATTCAGATAAGGGAATACAGCACAAATACTTAGCAACCCGGACTCCTCAACAAAATAGTGTTGCCGAGCGAAAGAACAGGACGCTCAAGGAAGCCACAAAAACCATTATTTCCGCAAGTATGTTCTCGCAGTGTTTCTGGGTCGAAGCAATAAATACAGCATGTTGTACAGAAAACCGCTGTATCATCAACAAGCATCACAACAAAACAGCATACGAGGTATGGAATTACAAAACTCCACTAGTTTCATATTTTCACATATTTGGATGCATGCTATACTGGCCGTTGATGTTCAATTCTGACTTGTTGACATGTCAAACACCTTGATACAAACTCGGTGACATCTTTCTTCATATTATTCCACCAAAAATTTCTCTTAAGATCTCTATACATCTTAGTCGTCCCCGGATGGATTGAGTAAGGTGTAGCATGGGATTCTCGGAGTATTCCCTGTCTCAACTCGGAGTAATTCAGAACACAAAGCCTACCTTGAAATCTCAAAATGCTATCCTCGTGAATCATAAAATTAGGGGCCTTCTCTTTCTCCACATCCATCTTCAGTTGGACGAACATGGGGTCATTCCCCTATTTCTCCTTGATGTCATCGACCAAGGACGAAGTAACCTCACGAGTACACATTTGACCCTGAATTCGCTGGATCCATACTTCGATACCTTGCTCAATGAACTCTCGCCTAATCTTCACTTGAGGTGTGAGGGTCTCAAGCAGTGATACTGATTACCAGATCAACGCGTCAGATACAACGTTGGTTTTTCCTGGATGGTAAAGGATCTCCAAGTCATAATCCTTTATCAACTCCAAACAACGACGCTGTCTCATATTCAGTTCCTTCTAGCTAAAAATGTACTTTATGCTCTTGTGGTCAGTATAAATTCGACATGAAGAACCGTACAAATAGTGATGCTAGATTTTCAATGCAAACACTATGGAAGCTAACTCCAAATCATAGGTGGGATAATTCGACTCATAGGGTTTAAGTTGCCGTGAAGCATAGGCAATAGTTTTATCATGCTGAAAGAGCACGCACCCAAGTCCTTGACCTGATGCATCACAATAAATCGAATACCTACAAATTCCTTGGGGCAGGGCTAAAACCTGTGCGGTAGTCAAACGCTTATTTAGCTCTTCGAAACTCCATTGTCTCTCTTCATTCCATTCGAACTTTCCGGACTTCTGGAGTAATTGAGTATGTGGTCGAGCAAGTTTAGAAAACCCCTCGACGAACCTTAGGTAATACCCAACCAGTCCCAAAAAGCTACGAACTTCCTTCACGTTCTTAGGCGGTGCCCAATCTAACACTGCCTCGATCTTATGGGGATCTACTCGGACCCCTTCTGCTGAAATCACATGCCCGAGAAACATGACTTCCCTCAAACAAAATTAATACTTAGAAAACTTTGCATAGAGATGTTGAGTCTTCAATTTTTCCTCAAAACTTAGAAAGGGTATTTATTCTTAATGGTCACTTTGTTTAGCTCCCGATAATCGATACACAACCGGAGTGAACCATCTTTCTTTCTTACGAACAAGACCGGTGCACATCAAGGTGAAGCACTAGGTCTAATGTACCCCTTATCCAACAACTCTCCCAACTGTCTTTTCAGCTCCTGCATTTATGAAGGTGCCATACGGTATGGTGCCTTATAAATCGAGGTTGCACTTGATTCTAAATCAATTGTAAACTCAACCTCGCGCTCCGATGGTAGTCCCGGTAAATCATCTGGAAAAAAATCCGTAAATTCATGTACTATTGGAATCGAGGGAAGCTCGACTTTCCCATACTATACTTTCGCAGCATAACACCAAAACCCAACACAGCCTTCTCTAATAAGTTTTGACGCCTTCATGGCGCTAATTATGAATTTATGACATCCCTTCTTGTACCCCGTAAATGAATGCTCGGTACCGTCTTTGGCCAACATCGATATGACCTTCGTACGATAATTCATTACCGCTCCGTGTCTATCGAGCCAGTCATCGTCGAGGATTAAGTCTTCATCAACGATATCCACGAAGATCAAATTCGAAAGCCACACTTTCTCTGCGATTAACACCGGATAATCTCTAACTTCCTTATTCCCCAGGATTCTATCCTCGCTGGGCAGTTTAACCACAAAAGACTCACAAGCAGACGAACACTCAATATTCAATCGACGCACACAATCCAAAGTGATGCACGCATGAGAGGCACCGGAATAAAAAAGCACCCTAACTGGATGAGATAATAACATAAACGATATATGTGGCCACGGTAGCCTCTGGATCTTCAGCTCTCCTCATCTCGTAGACATGAGGTTGCACCGAACCAGCACTGGGGGCTCTTCCTCTAACAGACTGACCCCGACTTCTGCCCTGACCATAACTCTGGGATGGCTGACCTACGGATGATTTCTGATTAACACTCGGTTCTCCAGGCGTAGGAACGGACGCTTGATATCCAAGTGTCTTTTCCTTTTCCGTATAATACATAGCTCTGTGGCCTTTCTGTCCGCAATTAAAACACTTCAAAGGAGGTAGACTGCAATCACAATTAAGTTAACCTTGTTGGCCACAATTAAAACATGTCACGACCCGGTTGGACACACTGGTACTGGCTCTGAAATTCCATTTACTTCCCGATGCACGGGAAGACCCTCTGACTGGATAATTTGCTGACTGAGACCCGGCTCTAGAATTCTGTTTACTTTCCGATCATGGTTCTTGTAGCTTCCTTGAGCGTCCTATTCTTTTGCTCGGCAACACCATTTTTTTGAGGAATCTGGGCTGATGAGTATTCGTGCTGGATTCCATTGTCCTATCAGTATTGCTCTATAAAGCGATTTGTGAATTCAGTACCGCTGTCGGAACCAATGGACACGATACTCAACCCTTTCTCATTCTGAAGTTTTTTTAGATGCTCTGGAAACTTTGTTGTGGTTTCTTTCTTCTTGCTTAGAAAGATTGTCCAAGCCTACCAGGAATAATCATCAACAATAACGAGATAATATTTCTTACCTCCCAAGCTTACAGGGTCTGCAGGGGCGTAGAGGTCCATGTGTAGTATATCCAGAACCCTGTGGGTGGACATGTATAATTTGCTTTTCAAGATGGTTTTGACTTGTTTGCCTTTCTAACAGGGTCCGTAGACGCTATCTTTATGAAATGATACATTGGGGAAGCCTCTAACCATTCCCTGTCTGGCGAGTTTGTTGATTGTCTTCAAGTTGATGCGTGACATCCTCTTGTGCCATAGCCAGCTTTGATCTGCAGTGCCTTTGGCAACAAAACAAGGAATAGTGGAGCTTGTAGGCCTCCAGTCAGCAATATACATATTACCTGACTTGCTTCTTGTGAGAACAACTTTTTTGGTCTTGATGTCCTTCACTCTACTATGGTCTATATAGAATTTCACCGAGAACTATTTGTCACAGAACTGGCTGATACTAAGTAGATTCTACTGTAGGCCTTCAACATATGCTATGTCGGTGACTTGGAAGTTCTACAAGCAGGGTTCCCTTCCCTCTTGTTCTTCCTTTGGACTTATCATCGAAGCGCACCTTTGGACCGCGACCTTCTACATAATCTGACAAGTTGCTGATATCTCCTGTCATGTGTCGAGAACATCCGCTGTCAAAGTTCTAGATGTCCTTTTCCTTGATATCCTGTAAGCACAAAATTTAAGTAGATTTAGGTCCCCTTTGATTATTAGGTCCATGTATGTTAGTTCCTTTTGGTACCCATATTTGCCTAATAGCAATTGGTTTACTGTAGGTTACTTTTGGTGCAGTTTTGCGATGTCTACGTGGGGCAGGCACGTAGATTCTGTAATCTTGATTATTATACAAGAAAAATCTAGGGTTATAATTATTCCAGTATGATTGCTGTCTAGGAGGTGGAGCCATATTTCTTGACCTTACAGCTTGCCTTCTAGGTCTCCAGTTGGTTTCCCAGAGCTGTTGATGATACTACGCGGCGACCTACTTTCTGGATTGAAAACAGGGCTCATCTATCCAATATCTAGGCGCATTTTACTGTTTGTAGTACTAAAGTGCTTGCCTTTGATACATAGATACAACTTTCTTTCTGAACAACTGTTTGCGCTTTTAATATGCTCGGGGAGCATGCTGTTGATGACGCCTTATAGGTCTGGGAGGATGAGGTTTCCGCTGTCTATGATATGAACTTGGTGGCAGAATTGCAGCCTTCACTGTATCATGGGCAGCTGTAGCCTTTGCAGGGCTTGGAATTTCTTCAGGTACAGGAATAGGTTCCACACTCTTGACGAATACCGGACTAGTTTTTCCCTTATTGGAGAATGAGTTGTATCCTAAGCCACTTTTATCATGAGAATGTTGCTTAGTGCTTAGAATTTTTTCCATCCATTTAGATGATCTCTCGAATGATTTCAAGACGGTCTCTAATTCTCCTTCTCGCTTCTCGAGAGTTTTTACTTTGGCTTCGAGTAAAGCAAAATTATTTATCTTGCTCTCATTATAAGACTTAGCCGTATTTAGATCGTGAGCAAGTTGATGATTGCTTTCCATGAGTTCTTCAAATGTGACCTTGATGTTTTCGCAATCAATAGACATGTTTTCGTAATTATTTTTCAGCAAGTCATTTCATATTTGAGCTCTAAGTTTGAAATTTGGTGTTGTATGTTTTCTCGTTTTAAAGTCTCATGGGCCTTTTGAATGTTTTTAAATTCATTCATCATGTTTTCAAAGGTATACGATGTATTTACAGGAATAGTTGGAGTTGACTCATCGTCCTATATTTCTTTGGCCATAAACCACATATATGCTTTATCTTCGATTTCATCATCGGAGGAGTTACTACCAGTGATTGCCTGAAGGCACTCCTCGGTCTTGTTCGACGGTGGCGAGGCTTCTGATTCGCCAATCAGGGCCTTGAGCTTGTTTTTCCAGACACATTTATAGGGGTTCGATTTGTCACAATCAAAGGTATCTAATGCACTCTAGGAATTTATGGACCTTCCCGAAATACTACCCCGATATACTCGGAAGAATAGTATTTCGGTTTAGATTTTAATTTTCCATGAGTTTGATGGAGTGTAGGAAACCTCGTAATCTTTATAACTCAGTATTTATAAGTGGGAGTATTATGCGATTATATGCTACATGTTGAGTATTAATCCGTTTATAAGCGCAATTTGTCGGTTTATTTATTCGCCACACAATATAAAAACATCCACAACATAGCATCTACCAACTTGCAGTTCATGGACCGTTCCGAAATACCGAATCATCATCGACCCGAAAATACAAGTAATCAAATTGTATATATTGAATCTTTGTATTCATGGTGGTTCATTCTCGACTATTCGTCATAGATAATTTATTATATCAATTAAAATTTGCATCCTATACAAAATCTTCTAGTAAAAAAAATTGGCTCAAAAAGGCCTTTAGAACCCCATCGAATATTGATTCAAAGCTAAGTCCATGAACGACATCACCGTTTCAATAAAATGCAATAAATACATTAAAGTAATTTCAAAAAATACTAAATATTATATATCAATATAAATAATATAATTATTAAAACTTATTCAGTTAATTCACACAATCGATAATTTTTAACTTTTGCCGGACGAAAATAAATATTTCATTAAACTAATTCACTTAAAAATAGAAATACTATATTTATTTTTATATTTTAGTCAGATTAAATCAAATTTAATTTCTGGAAGATTAATTTATCAAATACAGAATATAAAAACAAAGTCGGAAGTACAAGGCCCGGGGCAAGCCCGCGGACCGGCAGGGCTGGCAAGCCCTAACCGAGAGGTCAGCCCCCTCTCGGCCGCTGCCTGCCCTTGGAAGGCAGCTTGCTACTGGCATCTGCCGGTAGCCTCCCAACAGCCCGAGTTGCCGGGTTCGGCCACTTTCCGGCTCGTGTTTTTCGTTGCGAATACAAAAATAATATATTTCTAATTTTTAAATTAAACATATAAATAAGTTTTTGAAAAGAAAAATAAATGTATTATAACATAAAATCACGAACAATAAATTTTTAGACGAACAATTAAACATTAACGATTTAAACAATTATGATTCTAAATAATAAAAATATTAAATCAAGCATTCACAATGCGAATTTTGTTTATATGATCACATACATCTCTCTCTGATACCACTGTTGGTATGCGGGACCTAAAGCCGAAGGTACAGCGAAATAAAAATATTGATCTAATCAATAAACTGAACCCTGAAACAAGATCAATCCAGCATCGTATATACGAATATAAATTGACGAAGATAAAATTATAAAAATCATACCCTCATAGTCATTTGATAATTTCTTCTTAATCATGAACACACACACGAATCCAATTTGCACTAGTTTGTGGAAAATCCAACACCGAAAGTGCCGAGTGTCTTAGCTCACCTTGTCGGATATCAACAGAAAATTTGATAACAATTCGTTCTTCAAGAACACGACTAGGAATTGCTATAAGAACTATCTCTAAGAGTATGAAAAATGAAGCCAATTTTTTTCTCCTCATCATTTGGGAGATCACGGCCGAACCACATACATTATAGTGTGGGAGATGTTTTTATTTTATACAATACAAAGCAAGATATTAAAATATCTTTTCACTTTGTCCACATGCATAAAAGAAACCACCATACACCACACCACAAAAAGACAAGGAAGGAAAGGATGGAGCATAAGGTGGGCAGCCCACCTAGTGGCTGGTGAGAAAATGAGCTGAGCAACTTGGTTCATGTACCGAACTTCCGTATGTTTAGTCCGTAAAGTACAATTCATTTTATCTCAAATGTATTTATATTTAATTAATTAATCCCATTAATTAATTATATCAAATACAATATAACAGTTATATATTTCCAAGAAATAATTAGTTTATTAAATAAATTAATCACCTGGTAATTAATTTCAATTCACAATACCACAACGATTTATCTAATAAATCTAATTAGATATCCGATATCCAATATTAATGAAGAGATAATAAATTCACATTTATCCAACAACTATCCTTGTGCGTGACTCCAAAGGTCCGTCTCAGTCGGCAATGGGAGGAACCAAAGAGTGCAGGTAATACTTAGCCAGCCTAGTAGCATGCACTGTGATGCAACTGAGAATGAATTATAGGATCATTCCAAAATCATTGTGTTGTGATTATTGTATACGTATAAACTCTTCATTCATATGTCCCAATTTGTGACTTGAATCTATGCATCTGATCATGCAAACCGAGATCACCGAGGTCTCTTGTATCAAATAAAACTAGCTCTAAATGCTTTGACCAAAGACTTATGATCTTATTTGCCACTAACCGCATAGCACATTTTACCTACTCATTTACAGGAGAAATAATCCTATATTGGTATTCCGTAGAGACTGTTACTTGCCCACTAAGTTGCACTTTCAGGTTGACCCCACCAACCGGTGATTGGATTGAACTACTTTAGTGACTAACTTAATGCCACAAGCACATCTTTTACTGAATCCTAAAGTCATAGGTTCATTAATACCTATCACAACCTTTGTATTCAGTCATTGACTAATTCAGCGTGAAATCCATGTGACCAAGTCCATAAGAGTCGATCCGAATATACTATTGGGATAAACAATCCTATTTTGATAATCACCAACATACAACAAGTAGTCCTAAAGAAGATCATAAATTGTTGGGATAAACTTTTTTCATGGAAGCTGCTGGAACTCATCATACAGCAAAGAAGTTGAAAGAATCGAAATGTCGCTGAGTATGAAGCTATCTGGAATCTCCATACAGCCCTTCCATAAAATAATGAAGATCTCATAGTCTAGCCTATAGCTACAGCAAAAGACTTAATGTGTCGGATACAGTAGTCATATTGTAAGATATTTTACTTGGGAAAAGTAAAACACATCCGACAGGCCTGATTAAAGAATGCTTAAAACCATTGTGAAATACACTTTGTTTATTCATAAAGTATTCACGGTTAAAGCAGCATTTACTGCTGATAGGATGACATTTAATGCAGCTGGAGAGAGACAAATATGAACGCTCTGAAGAGTATTTAATGTGAAAGACATAAAGCATGTCTGAAGCATTAAATACGATCTGCTTTAATTCAAACTTTCAGCAGCCGCCAATCAAGAGTCAGATGTCAACATCTCACCAACCAGCAACGACTTCATTTATAGCGGCTACATTTCCAAGGTTATAAATACCCCCAAGACAGAGGACGAACATACACAAACAATACAATATATGGAAACTATGACAAATCACTATGATATTCTAGAAATTATTAAACAGTATATTTCGTGAGCATACAAGAAGTATTCAAGCTAAGAAATATATAAGTCCTCAACGAGATCAGCACAGCATACATCAATCGTATATCAAAGATCAAGCTGCTGTTCAGAGAATTCCACCTTTACCATTAAGATAAAAATCAGCCCTGTGTGGACTGAAGATCCTTGCGTAGTCAGACCTGTGTGGGAAGAATATCATTGTAGATGAGGCTTCAAATTGTGTGTGAATAGGCGAGTTAAGAAAGAGCTCAAGCCAATTTGTGTGAACGGACCAAAGCTTCGGTCCCTATATCAATCTGTGTGAATGATATAGTGACAGGTTTAGTTATAGTCAGGTAGTTGTGTACGTAGTGATTGTTATAAATGTTTTACTCCTATGTGGATGACTAGTGGACGTAGAGGGGTCTACCTCGAACCACTTTAAATTGAATGTTATTTACCTTCTGTCTTTATTGTTTTCATAACTGTGATTTATACGAGTATACAATGCAACACCCTGTACGCACTAAGCAGACAGGAGAACGTCTAATTGCTATATTTACATCAACTCACTTAAACAAACTTCTGCTATGAAACTCACATTCGAAAATCATACTACTTGTACTATCACTTTCCAAGATGTATATTGTATAAATAAGTGGTATCATAGCGGTTGATCTTAAAAGAATTAGTCGTATTTTTAACCGAATCAGATCTAAAAAACACACATTTTTGTTGAAAACAGTTTTTATCTTTCCTATTCTCTCTCATGGATACCTCAACGATAAACAAGGTTCCTATACCTTCGATTAACGAATTTGATGACTAGAGAATCAGGATGGAAGCCCATCTTGCTGTCATGCACGAGGAGATGATATTTGTCATCTAATAAGGCTCCATAAAGATAATGAAGGTTAATCCTGCCGCTAGGATAGAAGGACAAACTCATGTTGAAATGCTCGAGAAGGAGCGTGAGCAATGGACAGTAGACAAGTGCAAGCGTGCGAACCTCAACAATGTGGCTAAGAATGTGCTGTTTGTCACTCTTGACAAAGGCACATTCTCGAAGGTAAAGATCTGTAAGACAACTAAGGAAATCTGGGAGAAACTCAAGATGATATGTGAGGGAACTGAGCTCTCAAAAGAAAATAAAATTTCAAAACTCACTCAGTAATTTGAATCCTTTGAAATGAAATCTTCCAAAACTATTGAGGAGTTTGACCTCACATTCACTAGCATTATCGGTGAACTTGAAGTATTGGGTAAAATGTACACCCAAAAGGAGAAAAATTTGAAAATCTTTTGATCATTCCCTACCCAATGGGACATTAAGACTACAGCTATGCGTGTGTCATGTAATCTTAATGATATTTTCACTTTTAACCTCTTCTCTGACCTCAAAGCCTTTGAGTACGATATTGACAGGAGAGAAAAGGCCGAAGAGTCACCTGCCAAGACTATAACACTGGCTGCTGTATCTGCCAGGAGACACAGGGGTACTGGAAAAACAAGAAAAATGATGAGAAGACGTGCTTGGAAAAACAAGCTCAAGGCCCTGATTGGTGAATCAAAAGCCTCGCCCGCATCAACCAAGACCGTGGATTGCCTTCAGGCAATCACTGACAGTGACACTTCCGATGATGAGCTCGAAGATGAAGCCTATATGTGCTTTATGGCCAAAGATATACAGGACGACGGAGATAGTGATGATGAGGTAAGCTCAACATCAACTACTCTTGTAAATGCATATCATACCTTTGAAAACATGATGAAGAAAACATATAGCTCGAACATTCAAACTTAGATATGAAAGAAGAAAATGACTTGCTGAAGAATAACTACAAAAATATGTCTAACTATTGCGAAAACAGCCAGGTCACACTTGAAAAACTCATGGATAACAATCATCAACTTGCCCACGATCTAAATGAGACTAAGTCTCATAATGAGAGCAAGACAATTGATTTCTTTCTGCTCGAAGCCAAAGTAAAAACTCTCAAAAAATAAGAAGGAGAATTAGAGTCCATCTTGAAATCATTTGAGAAATCTTCTAAACGGATGGAATAAATTCTAAGCACTCGCAAACATGCTCATGATAAAAGTAGCTTAGGATATAACTCATTCTCCAACAAAGGGGAAATTAGTATTGTGTTCGTCAGAGGTGTGGAACCCATTCCTGTACCTGAAGAGACCCCGAGTCCCATAAACGTAGCAGTTGCCCCGCATACAGTAAAGGCTGCGATTCTGCCACGAGGTTCATATCACAGACAGCGAAAACCTCGGCACCTAGACCTGTAATGTGTAACCAACAGCATGCTCCCCGAGCATATCAAAAGCGCCAACAACCATTCAGAAAAAAGGTTGTATCCAAATATCAAAGGCAAGCACCACAGTACTTTCAACAGTACAGTGCGCCTAGGTATTGGATACAGGAGCCCCGTTATTCATCAAGAAAGCAGTTCGTCGCGCAATATCAACAACAGCTCTGGGAATCCAACTGGAGACCCAGGTGGCAAGCTGTAAGGCATAAGAAAATAGCTCCACCTTCGAGACAGCAATCGTATTGGAATAATAATAATAACCCTCAATTTTACATGCATCATAATCAAGGTTACAGCGACTACGTGCCTACCCCACGTAGACATCGCAAGCAAGGACCAAAAGTAACCTACAGCAAACCAATTACTGTCAGGTAAATTTGGGTACCAAAAGGCACTAACGTACAAGGACCCAACAATCAAAGGGGACCTAAATCTACTTAATTTCTTTGCTTACAGGGCGTTAAAGAGAATGACATTTTGTACTTCGACAGTGGTTGTTCTCGGCACATGATAGGAGATATCGATAACCTATCAGATTATGTAAAAGATCGCGGTCCAAAAGTGCGCTTCGGTGATAAGTCCAAAGGAAGAACATGAGGGAAGGGAAGCCTGCTTGTAGGAAATTTCAAAGTCACCGATGTAGCCTATGTTGAAGGCTTACAGTATAATCTACTAAGTATTAGCCAGTTCTGTGACAAATAGTTCTCGGTGAAATTCTATAGATCACTATAGAGTGAAGAACAATTTGACCAAAGAAGTTGTCCTCACAGGAAGCAGGTCAGGTAATATGTATATTGCTGACTCAAAGACTACGAGCTCCACTATTCCTTGTTTTGTTGCCAAAGGCACTGCAGATCAAAGCTGGCTATGGCACAAGAGGATGTCTTGTATCAACTTCAAGGCAATAAACTAGCTCGCCAAATAAGGAATGTTTAGAAGTTTGCCCGAAGTGTCATTCCAAAAAGACAGAAGTTGCGGACCCTGTCAGGGAGACAAGTCAAAACCACCCTGAAAGGCAAATCATAGCGGTCCACTCACAGAGTTCTGGATATGCTACATATAGACCTCTACGGTCCTGTAGACCCTGTAAGTTTGGGAGGTAAGAAAATATTGTCTAGTTATTGTTGATGATTACTCCAGGTATGTTTGGACAATCTTTCTAAGCAAGAAGAAAGAAACCTCAACAAAGTTGCCTGAGCACCTGAGAAATCTTCATAATGAGAAAAGGTTGAGTACCATGTCCATTCGTTCCGATAGGGGTACTGGATTCACTAACCGCTTTATAGAGCAATACTGTTCAGATAATGGAATAAAACACGAATACTCAGCAGCTCGGACTCCTCAACAAAATAGTGTTGCCGAGCGAAAGAACAAGATGCTCAAGGAAGCCACAAGAATCATGATTTCCGCAAGCAAGTTGTCGCAGTGTTTATGAGGCAAAGCAACAAATACAGCATGCTATACAGAAAATTGCTGTATCATCAACAAGCATCAAAAGAAAACAGCATATGAGGTATGGAATAACAAAACTCCACTAGTTTCATATTTTCACATATTTATATGCAGATTTTATGTTCTGAACAACGAGAAAGATCAACTCAAAACCTTCGACGAGAATTCGGATGAAGGGATATTTATAGGATATTCCTCTTTCAGCAAGGCTTTCAGGATCTTTAACAAGAGGAAGCTGACAATCGAGGAATCTGTCCATGTAGTGTACAATGAACCTCATTTTGATACTACAAGAGTAGAAGACCTGACTCAGAGTATCCAAACACTCTCCATTAATGACCCTCCAACTCTAATAGAACCTGTCGTAGACATAGAGATCAACCCCACAGCTGTAAGATTGGAAGTAGTCGAAGCCGATGGTGTACAAGCTGAAGCTGAAACTACAACACCTCAGGATACAGTACGGGATGCCGAACTAGAACCTGACAGGAGATAGTTGAAAGATCACCCATAGGAATTAATCATAGGAGATATTGATGCTGGAGTATCTACCCGCAGGAGAATACAGAGTACACAAGGAACTGTACTATGTGCGCAAGAAGAACCCGAATCTGAGAAATCTCCATTTCCTGTATGGAAATCTCATGAAGAACTTAGAGGGTTTGTTATGTGCTCCCTAGTTGTATTCTTAGCTCAATCCGAACCTGTTTCTACCAATGAAGCTTTGAACAATTCTCACTGGATCACTTTAATGGAAGAAGAGCTTAATCGTTTTGAAAGAAACAATGTATGGTATCTAGTACCCAGACTAGAACATCAAGATGTAATTGGAACCAAATGGGTATTTAGAAACAAGAACGACAAGAATGGAGTTGTTATCAGGAACAAATCCCGTCTAGTCGTATAAGGCTACAAACTGGAAGAAGGCATAGACTATGATGAGACATTTTGCCCCTCTAGCTAGACTAGAAGCCATCAGGATATTCCTAGATTTTGCCACCCATAATAGCTTTATAGTATATCAAATGGACGTTAAGAGCGCATTCCTGAATGGAGACCTCGTCGAAAAAGTCTATGTTGAACAACTACTAGGGTTTGTCAATACAGAAGGCGAAGACCTTGTATAGAGACTACGGAAAGCTCTGTATGGACTTAAGCAATAATACAAAACCTTGTCCCTGTACCTAACCAATAATGGATTTGAAAAAGGTGATGTGGACAAGACTCTATTTAAGATACATGAAAGAGACGACCTGTTAATGGTTCAAATATATGTAGATTATATTATATTTGGTTCCACTAACCTTGCTTTATGTAAAAGGTTCTGTCATCTCATGCAAAGTAAATTTGAAATGAGTATGATAGGGGAACTTAGTTATTTCCTAGGATTATAGGTGAAGCAACTACCTACAGAAATCTTTATCAATCAGGAGAAGTACAGCAAGGAGCTACTCAACAAGTTTGGGATGAACAACTCCAAATCCTCGTCAACCCCCATGAGCATTTCCGTGTAAATTAGTGTTGACGAAGCTGGAAAACCGGTGGATCAATCACTCTACAGGAAGCTAATAGGGTCACCCCTGTACCTAACAACTAGCAGACCCGATATCCAGTTTGCTGTAATAGTGTGTGCTCGGTATCAGGTAGAACCTAAAGAATCACACTTCACAACATCCAAATGAATCCTTAAGTACGTGAAAGGAACAATCGACGCAGGATTATGGTATCCTAAGGAAGGGGATTCGATTTGGTTGGCTACAACGACTTGGATCTCAGTGGTTGTAAGTTGGATAGCAAGAGTACAAGCGATATTTGTCACTTTCTTGGACCTAGACTAGTGTCATGGTTCAGTAAGAAATAATTGGCCAACTCGCTTTCTACAGCTGAGTCGGAATACTATGCCACTGGAAGTTGCTGTATGCAGATTCTGTGTATGCAACAGTAGTTATCAGATTATGGAATCATTGCCAGAGAAACACCGATCATGTGTGATAGCACGAGTACAATTGCAATAATGCATAATCCTGTGTTGCACTCACGAACTAAGCATATTGATATGAAGCAACACTTCATCAGGAATCATGTTGAGAATAAGGATGTTCGGATCGAGAAAGTCCATACAGACATCCATTAGCCGACATCTTTACAAAACCTCTCAGCACACCAAGATTCTGTATGCTTCGACAAGAATTGAGAATGCTACAGCCTGACTCCCTATAAGTTTTTACGGGTATACTCATTAATTGAGGGGGAATGCTGTAAGATCCAAGAATATAGTATCCAATGTACACTCAGAAATAGTCAGACAGTACTGTAGGACAAAGAAGGCATTAAACCTTCCTACAGCTGTCGTGTACATTACTTAAGGGGGAATACAGTCCTACCCATGAATACAGTATTAATCTAAACATTACTGTAAGAATTGAATACTGTATGTACCTATTAAGGGGGAACACAGTATTATTCACGGATATAGCATATACAATGTGGGAAGTCAATTAACTTTACTTTATTATTCTCTTCGTACTTAAAATAGTTTTAGTCCACGTGCCCAGTTTTAAAATTCAAACCTTTTATTATTTAATGCTTTACACGACATCTGGACTTCATTATCTTAAACACCACGATATTAATGATTTCAAACCGTCATTTCGTGCAGTGATGAAAGCCGAACTATCAGAAGTAGGACCGGTTATCATTTCAAAAACAGATGGATAAGACGTACAAGTTACTCTCAGTTCATCCTGTTCGTTCTTTTAAAAGACAGTTCCCATCCCTTAAATCTAAACATTCACTGTGTGTAACCCTAATTTTCTCTGCACACTATAAAAGGACCATATCTTGCTCCCTTCGACTCTTTATGCTTTCTGCATATTAATCGAGTCAAGAGCAAATAACCTACAATCTTTCGGCAATTTACTGCATTCTCTTTCTCTGTTTCTTCAAATATCTTTCTGCAAATCAATGGCAACTTCACAGACTTCCTCTCAGTCCCTGAAGAATAAGGAATCTATCATTGATGGGCGAATCTTTGCCAGAACTGTGGTCATGGAAATAATTAACCTTTAAATCGAAAATGTTGACAGAATGGAACTGGTTGTTTTCAGAATCAAGCAACAAGGCCTGTATCATCTCGGAAGTCAGCACCCTAAGATCTACGATGAGGGTATTGTGGAAGAGTTATACCTTTATTACTCTATCAAGTTCTTCTCTTTGAAAATAGGAGGAGATGTCTCTGACATCACCGCTACCATTTGCGCAATCGAGATTTCAATGAACTGGGAGCTTCTGCAAACTTATTCAGGGTGTCGTCCGATGGCATAAAAATGGAGGATCTTGAGACCTTCGGGTCGGATGAACTGTTAATGGCCTAATGGGGGCTGTTCACAGGTAATAGTTCAGACAAGAACGTCCACCAATCGTTCCATAAAAATCCATTTGAAATAGTTCAGACACCTACCGTACGTTTATCTCCACGATTTTTGCTGCCGGGTTATTGGAACCGGACTGGAGCATTTGAAATGTGCATGAACCTTCGCTTTTGGATAATAGTATCCATCATGTCCGGTGAAAGCGTTAATTGGTGCCAAATCGTGCTGAAAAGGATACATGAGGAAGCCTCTAAACCATGAACTCAGAAGCAATCATTTGGCCTCATCCTCAATTTCATTCTCACTAGCTGTGGTGTACCGCAATCTAGAAGTGCCAAGAAGATCAGCCCAGGAAAATGCATAGGTGGGAGCAATCTCACTGTCTTCAACAGATATGGACTTATCTCGAGCAGGCCTCATGCCAGGCTCATGCCCATCTCTGATGACCCCATAGATGTCACTGTCAAGGAAGCAAGTGAAGAAAAGAATAAGAGAAAGAGAAGCATCTCTGAGAGCAAATCACCACATGCTGTAGAGAAGCCAAAGAAGAATCTAAACAAAGCTTCAAATACCAAGGCTACGGTGGTTACATCGGTCACTGTAGATGTCCCAATGGTTCATATCGCTGTTCAAAACCCAAAGGGCGCAAGCCCTTCGGAAGAAACAGTTGTTGCACAAGCTGAAGATCCTGAGCCAATGGCTATGATGGATGATCAACTATTTGCCAAGTTATAGGGCTCTGGCGAGTCGGCTGCCCCACGGAGCTAAAGGACACCTCTCATGTAAGGGAACCAACACCCATACAGGATCCCTCTCCCACCAGGTTACCAAACCCTGTTAGGGATCCCTCTCCAAAACAGGCTCCCATACCTATTGCGGATCCCATCCCTACAGTAGACCCAAATACTGTAAGGAGTCCCTCCCCATCAGTTCTAATTAATGGAACTCTTCTCCAAGTGCAAATAGAACAAGCCTAAGAGCGCTTTGTGACTTGGAAAACCTATAGGGTTGCCCCATACGACGACCTATACAACTGGGAAGAGTGGAAGGAGGAAGAATGTTTCATTCTGGAGGTCATGGATACTCCTAATATCAGAGTCTTAATTCAACGAGAAGATCCACTTTTGCCGTGAGATGATTTCAAATTACTACCTGGCAAAAGAGAAGGCTTGATTGAAAGGAAAGTCTCTATCTGATGACAAATATCCTTCTGACAGCCACAAGTCCTATCCCGACTCAGATGCCGACGCGATGCTCTACAGACCGGTCTGGGGATCAGCCGCGAAGAGGCACAGGAAGGAGAAATTGCACGAATGAAAGACCAACAAGGTCAGGGGACCACCGAAACACATCAGTTCCCTACCCCCGAACTAGAAGCTGCTCAGGACAAACAGGAGGATTTAGTCCCTCCTGTACAGTAAACAGTTCCTGAACAAGTAGCCCAGCCTGTGTCAAACCAAGAAGAAAAAGCATGCGCCATCCGACAAGAGGAATCAGTACCTCGTTTGGAGAAGGCGGAAGCTGAGAGTCAACAGGAGGATTCAGTCCCTCATGTACACATGACGACAGAAAAACAAGCAGATCAGAAGGAATCAGTCCCTCCTGTCCCCGATACTGAAGAAGCTGCACAACCTTCCGAAGCACCTTCCAATGATGATGAGCCCGCGCAAGATGCCCCTTCATCTCCCGCCTCTGCCCATTACAAATCCGATTCCTATGATGGATTATTACCTGACAATAGACCAGTCTCCCTCATCATAATATGGTTCTACATCAACTAAATGAGCCTGAGGATTCCAAATTAGCACACCCTAGACCCCACGCAGTGAGGCACGGATTGAGCAACACCATGTAATCGGCCGACAAATAGTATTCATGCAGGATGCACTGAAGGCACTATATGATGTTGGAAAAGAGCTCGATTGGATGTGAGAAACTGGTCAAGATGAGCTATCTGGACTAAAAAATGAAATCACCAACATTGAGAGCACATTCCCCCTGATGCCTAATGCATTATGGTAAGCGCTCCACCAGCTGAAGCAGTTCCAAGATAAAATCCTGAGGCAAGAGCAGGAGAAGCTCAGGATATCCGAAGCCAAAAGTGTCGCTGCCCTACAAGAGACTGGATCCAAACTGTCAGGACGTGATAAGAAAATTGATGACATGTCTCTGGTGCTCAGTACTCTTGTTGACAAAATCTCGAATCTGGAGACCAAACAGGATGCAATAATGAAAATCCTTTTGTAGATCAATACAAAGGTCACAAATCATGATGATGCCAAAAATGGGGAAGAAGACAGAGAGGCAGGAAGGCAATGGAGGATAGAAAGAGAGAGAGAGAGATGATGCATTGGAAAAAAGCATTGATGCTGCAATAGGCCGACTGGCCTCGCCTGCAATAGGATATAGGGTATCTGGTTCTCGTCCAGAGTTCCACTATCCCAACGTACCTTGGAAGGACAATGTGCAAAAACCACATGAAATTTTTCTGACCACTCACCGACACCGTAGAGCTGATGAAGTAAAGAAATGGAGGAAAAAACGAACTAATGAGATACTTCATTAACCTCATCAGAGAGTCCTCCATGTTCAACGAATTTAAGTCGTTGGTGGATGCTGCAGATGAATTTACGAGGATGTTAGCACAAGAAAAGCTTCTGATGCAAATACTGATGAAATCAAGGCACCGGAAAGGTGATCGGCTCAACCACCCTGATGACTGGATACTTACTTTCGACCAATCCGCTAAAGAAAAAGCGATCAATCGTGATCGAGGCAAGGATTCCCTGGAAAATTGGTGGAAAGGAACCGACAATGATCCTGACAGGAGGTCTTGGAGGAATTCTCAGTATAGGAATTAGCTTGTTTACCCCTTCTCACTTTATTTGTTCTATTTTTGCAGTATGCACTCTCTGTATCTTTTCTTTCAAGAACTTGTAATTTTCGTTGATCATCAATAAACTTCAATTTCTCTTGAAAGATTACAACTCATAATCTACACTTACTGTATTACTATCTGATTACAAATTTATTTGCTGCAAACAAACTAGTATAGAACTAGTCTTAAAGCTGTAAGAACTTGTCTGCGAACAGTTCATAGGTTAAGTTGTATTCAACTTAGATCACACTGTAAGATCGTGCTTGCGTGTCAATAATAAGTTTAAAGTTGTAATACACATCTCTGTAGATACTTTCAAATTATTAGAACTTGCCTGCGAGCAGTTCACATTTTTAGACTAAGTACTGAAGATCAGATCATTAGACAGAAGACCAAGAGTCCGCCTCTCTAGATCAAGAAGTTATCTTAAAGAGGTTTTGGAATTATGAAAAAGGGGGAAATTGTTGGGATAAACAATCCTGTTTTTGTAACACCCCCAGATTTAACCGGAAATATTACAGCGCTGTGGGCCCCGAGATGGAACCCACAAGGCTAAAAGAAATTTTCGCAAACATTTACAAATGCCCAAGAGACTAACGACAGTACTATCTTTAAAATTATTCGAAGACGTTATAAAACTCGTTTATCAAAAGCGCCGTAAAACCTCATTTTGAAAGGGGCAAGGCCCAATGGCCGGAACTCAATAGTTTAGAAAACAATTTCCAAAGTAACTCAAGTTACTAGATATCAAAAAGTCATTTAAAATACTCACGTAGCAAAAAGGACAACCAAATAAAATTACTCTAGCAGCAGAATACAATCTCTGATCAGGAATTCAGTTCATAAAAACATGCCCTAGCCAGTATCCTCCAGGAAGCTCATCTCTCCACGACCGCTACAAGCTCGATATCTCAAGAACCTAAAAAGATTTCCCACGACGGGGTCAGCCATAATATCCAACAATGAAATCAATCACATCACATTAATAATTACATACCAATGAAGTACTAAGTAAGAATACTACCAAAGTAATCTTACCGCCATCACTCTGCCGAAATTTACGTCTCGTACTGTTTTCTCACACAATACCCAAAGTTCTCAAAACATCATCATAACTCACTGTTACGAAATCTACTAACTCTGTCCAATTCAATCCATCGGATATCATCATCAAATCTCAACGCAAAAACCGATTGTCCATCAAAGACGAATACCAAGAGGAAAATACGGAGCATACCTCGAGATGTACAATGCCCCGACAATCACGTCAGTTTAATCCGAGATCAGATCAACGCAATATATGAACATGGTCCTAACACAAGACCTACAAATGCATACTCATATGACAACCTCAATATGCTCAAAAATAATACAACTATGTATACCAGATGGAAATCCCATGATCCAGCGCCCTCAGCATAGATCCCAAGATGATCCTACAAGATCAACACGAGGTGGATAACCAACGATATACATATGCACAACAATAACACATATAAAACCGACGATGCGAATCCACAAAATACTGGGTAATCCAACGATCCAGCACCCTCAGCATAGATCCCCATGATGATCCCGTCGGACCAACGCATGGTGGAAAACCTGTCCAGCGATCCAGCGCCCTCAGCATAGATCCCATGATGATCCCGTCGAACCAATGCATGGTGGACATCCGATCCAGCGCCCTCAGCATAGATCCTCATGATCCCATCGGATCATTTACAACATAAACAGTACAATCATCACTAGTAGAAACAGCCCCTTCCTTGACCCTTTTTTTATGACCAACAGTCGAAGATGACTCGCAAATAGCTTAGTCACATAATCAGAGTCATAACGCGTAAAATTTCCATTAGCGATGACGCGAGTTTACATGTGTCAAAAAGTGGCAGTCATAATCTTTTAAAATTTATTGATATCGATAACCAGAAACATCAGTCGATTCATCACTTAACACAAATCTCACAAATCTCTCCTATTCCCGCTCAACACAAGAAACACACTCAAACACACACTTAACCCAAATCTCACAAATCTCTCACAAACATCAGTCGATTCATCACTCAAATCACTCAAATCTCTCAAACAAACAACGATTCACCCCCAAATCTCACACACATCAGTTGAACCGCCTCCTCTCTCTCTCTTAAACTCCTCATCATAAACCCTAAACCCTAGCTCCGTAGAACTCCTCCCTAAACCCTATCATCATTCGCCGAGTACTGAGCAACCTTTCAGATTGAACCTGCATCCATGGGTGCCGGGAAAAGCGTGATGATGCTCATGATTACACCATTTTTGTTGGAGATTTGATGATAGGGTAAAGCGATATGATGCTCATGATTACACCTACAGCTTGCCCTCGGCAAGTTTCTTTGCATAAATATTATATCTCAAACTCCGCTTAATTTATGACCATTGTAATTGCCTTTTTCATTTTCACTGTGGGATATGCGCAATATAATGACTCAAGAAAGGAATTTGTTGGGCACACCAAAGGTATGTTAATTTTCAGGAGTTCACTGTAACTCTATACAAAATAACCGATTCACTATTTTTGCAATATGGTTCTCGTTGATGTTTCTATTCGGGTTTTTCAAGTGGACTCTATACTAATATATCAAAGTTTAGAAAATGAAAATGATCAATCTTTTAAGATGTAGGAATTGGGATGCTTTGATCAACTATTATGATCTCTCTCAAATATTGATGATTATAGTCCGATCCAATGCTCTCCCATCATTCTATTCTTCTCGACGTTATTGTTGTACATAAAAATAATCATCTATGATTCACTTTATTTCTAGGTTAACCGTATTGTCCCGTCATAAAACCTTTCCACAAAAAGTAGACATGGAAAATTTAGCAACCATGTATTCGGTGTTCTCTTGGATTGCTAACAAGATTTCATGTTTCGTATCAATAATGATGGGGGAGTGGTTGCATTGCAAAGTTTTTCGTAATGAAATGGTGCCGAAGGGATCCGATTAGCCAACAAAATTCCACTTGATTTCGTGAAAAGCATCGACCTTCAAAATAGAGACATCAAATAACATTTAAGATTGAAAGGTCTAGATTTATTGGTGTAGGATATTGTTGTGGTCAAGCTATACGAAATACATTTCCTTAATATAACAAAGCTAGACAAATATTGCTTGATCTCGAGTGTAGAGCTTTCTTTAGTGGAGGAAACTCTCAATGAACTTAAGCATAGGCGCTCCAAAGGATGTCCGACAGGCTTGAAACTTAGATGTTCTATGATAAGGTGGGAAATGCATGAATTCTGAACTTTTGATGTTTTATGATATATGGTGAATGGATGAACAAAGAATGTGTTCATTTGCCACCGATAATGGGAATGCCGGGAACCGTTTAAACAACATCCAATGATTCTCGTCACGTTTGTCTCCATATCCAACTTACACGTTTTTTTCTTTTTATTGGGGTACACGAGGCCCCCAGTGCCGGAAATATAAATTTATAAATCAACAGCTTCATAAGAACCAAATGCAATATAACTTCAAATTTTGTGTAACCGTGTTTTTCCCGCACCGCTCTAGGGAGTAGTTTTCGCCCCGCCATCTCTCGCTTCGTGTACATACCCTTATATTGTTTACCCTATACTGGACAACCGATATGACGAGATTCTTTTACACCACTTCCAATTTGTGTTGTTTTAGTTACATTTAAGCGTTAACCTTGTCTTCTCAGACATTGTGATGACTATGCCGTACTAAAAATTTCGCTTTCATGTTTGAATTTCACAAATGTCCGTGTCACGTGTATCGTGTGATTGCTATGTCATGGTCCATTCTTTGGGGATGATTTCGACACATGGAGCAGTTGATGACATACATTATTTTTGTAGATTGTGGTGAATCGTCATTGGAACCAACTGGAATTTTGATGTACACTGGTACTCCAAGATTCTGGAATCATATCGAGATCTTCATTTGATGGGAAAGTTGGCATCTATAATATAGAGGTTTTTTCGTATTGCATGAAACTCATTTCACTTAATTGTTTGTTGTTGTTAGTGATGCATGGGTAAGGGTCTCTACTTGATGTACCTTTTTCAGGCACTTTTGTTGAGATGCATCTATCATTGATTAGCATTTAGTGATTGGAACTACTACATGTTTCTTGCAATTATGTCAAATTTGCTCCTAATGTAGTTAAATCATGTTTAACTTGAGTCTCATTGGTTAACTAGACAGCTTTCATCGTTCTTTACCCTCCGGGAAAAGCGTGATGATGCTCATTGGTTACATCCATGGGCACGGAGCTAATTTCACCAAATGCTAACCTTTTTAGTGCCTGGTTTGTGTAGGTCGGCTTTAATTTAACGCTTTACTTTTTGGTTCTTGAAGCATTACTTGCTGCGAATTCTACTTTCTTTCTTCCGCTACCTTTACTTTCTAAGCACCTACCAATTTAGATTTTCATTTTTATTCAAGCCTTTTCTATTTAGTTCTAAAATCACCGCTATAATTACGACATGTATTTCCATGTACCACTTTCCTTTGTGCCATTAGATAATCATTGGATTTCTTTTTCCCGTCTATTATTCTCCAATCACTTATCACTAGATCTATTCCCGGTCGAGAAGGCTCACCATGGAGAGTGGGCGAGGACCTAAGGTCGGTTGAATCGCTTACAAGACGCAGTTTCTATGGTTTGTGCAAGAACCAATATGTTACATAGCTATATAAATTGGACACTGTTGGTTAAATTACTATTTTTTGTTTTTGTTTTTAATTTACTAGCTTTCCTTTCCTTTCCAAGCCTATCCATTATTATAGGGAATATTGGTAAAGATTACATCTCTTTGTTAGCTCCACAAGTCATGGATCTTGGTTCACGTGAGGCCATTGCACAACTCCAAGGCTATGTCTATTTAGTTTCTTCATTGTCAATTTCCAACTGTTTCCTATTCTTCACATTGAAGAAGTCTTAAAATGTGTTGTTATTTGTTCTTGGATGTTGCATACTGCCCGACTCTAGAAAGGTTAGCAATTGTTTCCTTGTATTTGATATACTGCGGAAGAACCATCTGGTTGAGAACTATTTTTCCAGGTGCCGGATATGACATACAAAATATAGATAAAAAAGCTACACGATCGATCATATTCAATTTTCGCTACTACCATATCGCTCGCTTTTTAACCTGCTCGATGGATCTCTTTGTTTCGGCATAAGCTACCGGTTATGCCTAACCTTATTTCTCTCGTCTATGTCCTATTCTGTTTATGATGATGATGCATGTAGCGATTTATGATTTTATTCTTCCTTCTACGTTAATGATCGTTATCATTCGCTGTCATCCTCTATCATAAGGATGCATGTAGGCAGTACTTATGATCGTTCTCCTCCGATCTCTCCACCGCCGTGAATTTTCATCGGCTCCTATTTCTGCATTCAAAACCGTACGTCTCTTTATCATGAGTCTATTTTGTGACTGTTTGTACTTCTATCTTAGTTTCCATTTTGGTACTGGTTTTGGTGCCCATGTGTCGATCTGTTGTTTGTTATGTTTAATTGGATTTTATCTGGTTGTATGGATGATATTTTCCGTTAATCACATATAGTACTAAGAGATGTATTATTGGTATGAGGAATTCTCGATTTTATGTCTGATGGTTTTGAAAGGGAGTGATTTATAAAAGTAGAAAAAAGTGGAGAACAAGTATGAGTTTGATTCATCTTTTGGTAATTTTTACATCGTAACTTATGTTTATTCCAGAGATGTATATGCGGCATATATAGGCCTCTCGATTGATTTGAGAGCTTGTCTTTTTTAATGGTTTAGTTGGTTGATTCTGTTCAGATTGTATTATATTTTACTGTATGTCGAAACCAGGATATCGATCTAGTTTCTAATTCGTTGAGCAAATTGTATAATATTTGATACCTTGCGGTAGCAATTCTCATGTTGTCTACATCTCGAATCTAGATGCGAGTGTCGTTTGACAATTTAGTTCCATTTTTTTGCAATCTAATTATGACTTGTCTGGAGGTTTCTGCTTTCTGCATGCTTGCTTGTGCTGTTGTGTTGTATCTTAATGACATTAAGCACTTCGTTATACATTTTACTAACTTTGTAATATAATTTGCATCTCATATCAGTTAACTGGAAACACCAAGCCGTCATGGTCATTGAGCAACAAGTGGGCGGGTCTTGCAAGGCCATTCAGGTGTATTTCCTGATCATACTTTCTTCAATTCAGTGCTGGAACCCTACCTTAGATATTCTGAACGTATTTTCTTCTTGATGCAGCACAAAACCAGCTGGAAGTGATGTTATCGGTATTTTTGATATACAAATGTTCTTCATATTGTTGTGTTAAAAAGTGTTATATTTTAATGACACTAGAAATTTGTGGTACTGTGTGGCTTTCTCGCTCATGTATGATGGATCTTTTCACTTACCCTGTGAGATTGAAGATCTATCCGCTAACCAAATTAATGACCTGTCTTGTTGGTGTGTTAGGCAAGCATGGAAGAAGCTGGGCACCATGCCTCCTGAAGAAGCAATGGAGAAGTACATTGGCATTGTTACCGAGTTATATCCAAATTGGGCTGCTGGTGCTGCCACTGTGAGATCAGAATCATTAATACAATTTCTACTTTTACCAAATAATACATTTGCTAGCTCTCATCTTGATTATTGTTGTTGTTGGCTTTCCTATGTGTTGTGTAACAGAAGAAAAGAGATGAAGGGAGCAGGGAGCAATTGTGACTGTGAATTGGCAGCTGGTTTTAGAGTTTAGATGCCGTTTCTCAGTTGTCCCTGTTATTGGCTAGTTAACTTGTCTAATTATGCTTGTTTTACTGTGTCGAATTTTATTTTTAGGGAGTAAAACTGTTTGTAGGAATAGGTACAGTTGGTAGAAATGGGTATAATTGGTAGTAATCGTAAACTAGATAATATTGATCCGATTTTGACATGATCGAGTTTAGTCGAGTCATGTAATGAATTGGTAACGCATGGTTTTGCGATATATATGAAATGCGTTAATTTTGTACAATCGATCAGCAGGTTTTGTAATGAATTGGGTACAATTGGTATATAATTGCGGAGTTTAGCAGGGGTCATAAAAGCGGAAAAAAATAAATAATTTTGAAGTTATGACACGCAAAACCGAAATCGAAAAGGGGTCATAACTTTTATGACACGCATATATAGTTGTCAGAAAAGGGCGTCATAAAGTGGGTGTCATAAGTGCGTGTCATTGTACAATGACGAACAAATGCGAGTCATAATGAGTTATGACTGGTCCTTCTATGACCAGCATTTGCGCGTCATAAAGGCCCTTTATGACGCCAAATGCGCATCAAGAAAGGCCCTTTTTCTACTAGTGCATGCATACACATATGCAACTCGAATATGTTCATCAACATGAACGACATATGAATCAAAACATAAATGACACTAAGATGACACAACTAGGACGACTTCATGTGCAGCAACATGAATGACAACCTGCATGATCAACAACATCAATACTAAACCGAATCAAACTAAGATACTATCCTGAATCCTTCAGGAGAAATCTCATTGTCAAATCATCACCGGTGATTATCCTTGATGCTCGGCGATCCAAACGTACAATGAACTAAAGATACTCATATCCTCATCTTTATAGCAACGTAACCTCGATACCCGAACATACCAATAGCATATACATTGTGAATTACCTCCCAGAATCGGAACAACGATATACAATCCAAATACCCAGAGTTCACAATAATAATCATCTCTATATGCATTATAAATGAAATGAAACCGAAACCATTCATTAAATATTATAACTGAGCAAGTAATACTTGCCTCGATACCAATACGACGATGATGAAGCCGCTACCAATTTCATTTCCTTCATCTACGAGCTCCTCATCCCTGACTACGCAATTCACAAACATGCTCGAACACGACCGCAATATACGGTTATAATCACCGATCGATTATCGCAACCTATCGCAATAATAAATTTAACACACATTCGATAACAATCAATAATCGATATAACCAATCCACAAACTCAACGGTTCTACGATATCTTGGTTAAACATAAGTCTGAACAATCCAACTCAACCCAGTACAAATTCACAAGCACAACACGAAAATACTGCACTGTCTGCCTTCTTAGCGCACGTTAAACTCATAACATAGCGTGCACTAAGTTGCTCCCGTTAGCGTGCGCTAGCCTGTAAGCTTAGCGTGCGCTAATGTTATACAGTGGCATGCATTCTAAGCATCGACTAACACCTTGCGACTATGAATCCGAATGAAGGAGACATAAATCTCCATATCTCTTGAAGATAAACGACACCATAACTATCACAAGGATCATATCAACGTCCATATATCAATAACAATATCAACAATCAAACCAAATCGATAACAAAGACCATATCATACTCAATCTGGAATTTAACCTAGTATCACGATTCATCTCATCTAAATCGACCAATATAATTACCAAGATTCAGAAATCCATCTTAGATCGGGTTAAATGAATCAACATCCTTATAATATGAAGAATCTTAACTAACATCCGAAACTCTTATCAAAATTCCATTGAATCTCATATAACATCATCATCTGATTATCCAACATGCTCCTCACATGTAATCATCCAAGAAAAATGAACCACCATAAAAGGGATACGAAAATTACCTGGATTGGATGAACCAAGAATAAGAACACTTGACTCCATTCCAAGAATCATGAATAACTTGAAGAACAAGGCTTGAATCCATGCTATCCATCTTAATCTTGTTAAAGATCATCATTATACAGTGTTTGGGAACCTCAAGAACCTCCCAAAGCTCTCTCTATCGACTGAAGGAGAAAGAATGGACTAAATGCATCTCAAAACCCGTCTGTCCCCTTATATAGAATACATTACTAGCGTGCGCTAACATCTCATGTTTAGCGTGTGCTACAGCCTTAGCGTGTACTAACTGACTTTGTTAGCGTGCGCTATCGCAGCCCAGAGGCTACTGCCTCGCTTCGTAAACTAGCTTACGTACATAATGCCCATGCATTAACGTACGTAAAACATCATGTCTACCATACGCAAGTCCTTACCATTAGCGTGCGCTATCCGAAGTTGACTTACTACAGTATTCACCTACCACTCGTGCCCCCACATGCTGAAAGCATCCGCGATTTCCGGGATTCCTTTGACTGATCTAAAATTAGTGTGCGCTAACCATACGGTTTAGCATGCGTTATCCCTACATGACAAGCACCAGCTGACCTTATCTGGACACGCGTCACAAGTGGCTGGGTCCACTCGCCGAAAGCCAAGATTCCCTATCGGACGATCTGATATTAGCGTACGCTAACCTTCCTTGGTAGCATGCGCTAAATGCCGATAAACATCAACCCGGGCCTACCTGTCGGCCGCCTTCCGAACCTTTCCCAGAATGCCTTACGTATGTTAAGGATCCTCCTTAGCATATGTAATGCGAACCTATTGACACGTTCTTAGTGTAACTATCGCAAGTGCATGATATCGTATCAAGTAGTAAGTGGACTTTTTGAGTCCGGTTTATCGATCCCACGAGGAAGTTTGGTTATAATTTGAATTATACACTATTAGTCTATTTTTATAGATACTAAGATGAGTGAAACACACAATTAAAGAGTTTGGTTTAATAATTGCAAAGATAATGCAATAATAGTTCTAATATTTTAAGGAAATAAAAAGATAGCAACAATAATAGATTGATTAACGATAAAATGAAATAGTTGGGATTACAAACTTAGTTCGTCATTAGTTATAGAAGATGTATATGAGATCATAAGATGAATTTACTTATTATGTTGTGTAGATTCGATTTTCCTTAAAAAGACGGTTTCTCCTTCGAACTATAAAACGCCCCTTACATATTGAATCAATCCACTATATTTCTATGTTGATTGGCTTCAATACCTAGCATTAGGATTTATGAAAATAACTCAGAGAATCATCTAAGGTCTAGAGGTATATTTCTATCCCCTAGAACAACTTAGAGTGAAGATCATTTGAGCTAATCAAACATATTTTCTTTCGAAACATATGAAGACCATAAATATCGTCATTTATTGGCCAAATAAATAAAGATTGTTAAAACAATGAAAATCACACACAATAATAAGTAATTCACAATAGATCTTTATACAAACATAAATAACATGACTAACCTTGTTTATAATCCCAACTAAAGGTAACTTGGCCCATGAAGGGTTTAATATACATAATACAAGCTTTGGTGGTCATTATTAGTTAAATCAAGAGAAAGAATTGATCCTCACTCCCTTAGTAGATAAAGGAGAAAGAAGAAATAAACTCTTTGAACAACATATGCTATACCACACTCACACAAATCACTCAAGAACACAAGTGTGTTCTTCACACAAAAAGAAAAGATTACAAAAAGTGAAAAATTATATGATGAATGATGAATGATGACGGATCTAAGGGGTCTATTTATACACCTAAAGTCATCTAATAGCTCCAAAACTCTAGCATTATTACAATAGATCGGATCAATGCCAGCCATCCCCTCAATAATACATAAAAAGTATAAAAAATTAGACAAATTTTAACAATCATCAAGAGTTACTAGTAACATTAAGGAGTTCTGGTAGTAACTTGGATGACTTCTGGCCGTAACATTACGTAATTCTGACCGTAACTTGGCAAATCAATTTGCTCACTGGTTGCTTTCAGAGTTACATTTTCAGCCCAGAATTTCTCAGACTTTGCGTTTTTGCCCCAAATCTGTAATACCCGTAATTTCAATTTCCGGTATTTTTTTTTTCGGCGGAAGTCCGTTTTGATGACTCTCACGTGACCATTTCATCATTCTGAGAATGATTAATTCTACACTTTTTGACATCCGAGTTCGTTTCGGTGTCGTTTTGTTGAGTTCCATGTTTTTTAGCGACTTTTCCGCACTTGAATTCGATTCTTGCGAATATCGTTCAAAACAATTGTTTTGAGTATCCCGTAAGTCCGTTTAACTTGGTTAGACGTGATGTTTCTTTTGGTTGCTTGTTGTGTCGTCTCCTTCATTTTGTTGTTGTGAGTTTCGGGGACGACACTTCTTTTAGAAGAGGTCGAATATAATACCCGTATTATTTTTGGCTTATGCATTTTCTATTTCTCAATTCTATCGACTCGCTCGTGTTCGTTGATACTTTCTGAACTTGTTCTGTATTTCGGTTTCATCGTTCGGACGAGCTGTGATCTTGTTTTGAGTCAATCTGGTTATCGCTGTGACTTTTTCGAGTTCGGTTCGATTCTTGTGAACCTTGGAGTTGTTGTTTGAATTTTATTATTCTTCGTGATTCGAAGATGATTGTTCGCTTTTTGTTGTCTCGACCATTGTTGTTCGATCGTTTGATTGTTCGGTTTTTGTTGATCTCATCTCGTGATTGTTGAGCGTTCAGACTCCTTCGGGAAATTAGTCTCGTTTCGATCTTCCAACCCTTGGGCGGTGGAATTCCGTATGTGTTCAGCGTTTGGCTCGCGTTTTGATTGATGAACCGTTGGGTTGTTCAATCGTGTTGATTTTCATTCGTTGTGTTTTGTGATTATTCGGATAATCGACTCGATTGTATTGTCTGTTTGATGACGCTTGTCACTTGTTGATTTTATTATGTCTGTATCGGTAGCGTTGTGTTAGTCGCTGTGGAGCGTATTTTCACGCCGTATCTCTCTTTGCGTTTCTTGCAGCGTTTCGCCTTCGGGCGTGAGTTTTCGATTTTTGTGTATCTCATCGAGTTTTCATGGCAGGGGATATTGCTTCTCCCTACCTATTTTAAGTTTCGGGACGAAACTTCTTTTAAGGAGGGTAGAATGTAATACCCGTAATTTCGATTTCCGGTAATTTCTTTTTTTTTTCGGCGGAAGTCCATTTTGATGACTCTCACATGACCGTTTCATCATTCTGAGAATGATTAATTCTACACTTTTTGACATCCGAGTTTGTTTCGGTGTCGTTTTGTTGAGTTCCGTGCGTTTTAGCGACTTTTCCACACTTGAGTTCGATTCTTGCGAATATCGTTCAAAACTATTGTTTTGAGTTTCCCGTAAGTCCATTTAACTTGGTTAGACGTGATGTGAACTTCGGTTTGGTTATTCGATCATGTATCGTGATTTTCGGGTGTTTTGGGCCATTTTATAATTTTCTCAAAGTGGTGGGTATCCGTATACGTATTTGTTGTCTCGACCCTTTTTATGGTCACGTGTGAGTTTGATTGTAACTCAAGCTCTTAGTATGATCTTATTCTGGAGCTTTCTGTGCATATCTTGAACTTGGTGTTCCGATCGGAGGAATCCGTTGTTGTAATCGGCTTTGAGAGCACTGTTCCTATCCTTTTGAGTCGTTAGCGCACGCTACACCTATTGGTTAGCGCGCGCTATGGTGCGGTTGTTAGCGCACGCTACAGGTTTGGTAGCGCACGCTAACGGGTGGTGCAGAATCAGTCTAGAGGCTACTGGACTGGGTTAGAACGTTGGTTAGCACACGCTATGTGGCAACATAACGCGCGCTAAGGTGCATTGGTAGCGCATGCTGGGGGGAGGATAGCGCACGCTACCCGGTAGTTCGGGCGATCCGAGGCTCTTGGGTGGAGTGCAGGGCCTCATTAGCGCACGCTAATTTTTGTAGCTAGCGCGCGCTAATCGTGCATGTTGGCATAACGTTTTGTTACGATGCTTCGATAGCGCAGCTAATCGAGTAGGATTAGCGCACACTAAGCATCCGAGATATAAAGCCGATCTTTAATCCTCATTTTCTTCATTTCTTCCTCTTCCTCCACGGGTTTGAGACGTGGCGACTAGGGTTCGCGACCTGGGCTAATTTTCGTCCATTCCAAAGTGTTTTAGAGCATCCTAGGTGATTATAACATCATCTGATCCATTGTTTTTCGCTGAATCGAGGTATTTTCTTGAATCCCTAGAGTTGACTTTTTAGGGGATTTATTCTTGATTTCGTTTTCCTTTCGGTTTTGATAGACCGATTGTTGTATAATGATGTTGTTAAACATATTCTATGGATTGTATATCCATATTTCGACTCGGAATTCCGTTTTCGTGTTTTGTCGGGATGAATCGTGTTCTTGGCCGTTTTGGGGGAAACATTTGAACTTTTGTCATTCGTTCTTTGAATTCAACAGCTTGAAGTCATGCTATGGAATTCATTTTCATTGTTGTTATTGTTGTTCGTAGTTTATTGTCGCGGATTAGCGCTCGGCGGAGTCGGCGGGTTCATAATCGGTTCGTGCCAACCTACTTTGATCGGTTCTTCGCGTTTGTGGTTACTCGAGGCAAGTACCTTGTCCATACAATTCTGGTTTTATGGATATGATAATTAGTGATCGTCTCCTTGTGTTTATTGGATCGTTTGAATTTCACTATCAAAGATTCGGTTTAGCCTTGTTAAAGGCTTGCTTTCAAAACGCGTGTGTTTTGTGAATGGTGTGGTTTGAGAATGACTATGTGAACTCTATGGATATGTTTGGTGTTGATGTTGCACTTGGTATTGCATGTGGGAGTATATTATTTCATTTCGGTGCGTTGTGGTTTGACGTGGTGTTTGGCTAAGTGTTTGATGCCTCTTGGCGAATTGTTTGAATATCCTTGATGTGATATGTTATTTGTGTGAATGTGTGGATATGGTTGAAGGTCTACGGTGACACATGGCACGTGATCATGTGGTCAGGATGCAACAAGTGATTGATCCAACCGTGAGAGCCTGAGATAATCTACGGTGGCACATGGCATGCGATCATGTGGCTAGGATGCAACAAGCGATTGATCCAACCGTGAGATGTGTGTGATTTGTTTCGCTAGCCAGCTCGGGAGGGTCCTTCGAGGCCTCGAGTGGGATTTGTGGCTTCGTCCCGGTCCTAGGCGATGCGCGTGCGCGATTATGTTTTGTTGATTTTATGTCCGTCGAGAACACGTGATGTTGGGCTCTGGCCCTGTGAATTGTTGTCGGTTTTCTATTTGCGAAAACAAAACCTTTGGGCTATAATATCCGACTGTAATTTTCGTTTTTACCTGTCATTGTATTATTCGGGTAATCTGATTATCATGAATCGTTGCATTTAGTATTATGTTGAGGTATTATAGATTTGAATTTCATATCGTTGTTATTTCATTTCATATGTGATGATTCGATGTTAATTAGAGAGTTGCATTTTCGAATTTTTCTGTTGATGTAGCGTATGCTACATAGTATGATTAACGTACGTTAATCATGTGCCTTAGCGTGTGTAACGTTTCCTCTGTTGCGTACGCTAAGAGAGAATCTGGCATCAGTTGACTTCAGCACGTGAACTCCTTAGCCGTTGGCATGCATGTGAGTAATGTCTGAGCTGTCATGTCGGCCAGAGTCAACTTTTATTAGCGTGCGTAACTCCTTTTTCATTAGCGTGCGCTAACGACCTGCGAATTCAAGACAGTAGCCACTGTAAGCCACTTACGTACGTAATATTAACCGGTTAGCGCATGTAAGTGTGCTAGCGTACGCTAAAGCTTCCCGTTAGCGTGCGCTAAGTCGGCACAGTCTATTTATAGGACCAGCCTGTTTTTCATTTCTTCACAACTCCAAACCGAATTCTCTCTCCATATATCGTCCCTCTGCACTCCCAAACCTATATCAACCTCCCCCAACTTGCTTCTAAGCCTTAAGTCTTGGAGAGGAGCTCATTTCCTTGGAGATTAGGAGGTGTTCTTGAGCTTGGAGTATATTTTCTCATAGCATTGAGGTTGTTCTTCGTTTCTGGAGGTAGGTGTACTTTCTTCTTTGTATTGTTTTCATATGTTGATGTTAGTAACGAATTATACTCCACCTAGAGTAGATTAATCAAGTAAAACATAGTTTTAATCCAACCTTTTTAACACTTATGATGAATATGATAAATGAGGGTTTGAGATGGATGTGTTCTTGATGATATAGTGATTCTAACCACGTTGTAACTATCATGCTCATCTTGTTGGACGAATTTAGCTCAGTAGAATACCTTTGAATCAGTTAACTTCACCATAGTTGGATTTAACTAATTGAGTTGTTATCATAAAGTGATTAAACACCATTTTATGTTTTCACTTACCTTGGGAAGAACTTGGCCATGTTAGAAGTAGAAGGATGTATTCTTGATCATATTTCTTTAGAATCATATTCTCCTTATGTTTAGCTCAGCAAGATTTTGAATGGTTAAGGATATTTGTGAAACCAACAACAACAACTCTTCATTAATCTAATGTGTTGAGAACTTAGAATGTTTTGATCATCATACTATATTGATGGTGAATTCATCATGATGTTAATGGATCATCCAGCCTTGTAATGAAAGATTTTGATAACCTTCATGAATATGGTGTAAGCTCATAACTAATAACCTTGTTGTAAGCTTAATATTCACTTTAAATGAGAGGAGGATGATCTTAGATGTGCAGATTTTGTTCTTTCAACATTTTAATGTTTTGGAATGTTTAATCATCATAAGATGATCTTAACATCATAATTGGTTATTCAGCACACCCTTGATAGAATTCTTATTTACGTAAAAGTATGGTAAACCAATTTTTATGGTTGTAATGATGTTAAAAGAACTCCTGACATAAGGCTTCGATAATTGGAGATAGCAAACTATTGTAAAGTATTGTAGAATGACGTCTTACTAATCTTATAATGATAATTATACGAATATGTTATTGAGTAAAATGTATTTCGTTTAAGGTTGATTGTTCGAGTAAACAATATTAGTCGAGGACCGTTCGTTCATTCCGACAAGAAGAGGACTATTCTCGTCTCCGTATTGAGGCAAGTTATCTTGCTTGGTTATAATGATGATTAGATTCTTGTGATGGTTATACGTTTCATGTGTATGAACTGTATATGTAATGTTTCTCATGTTTTGACATTTTCCTTGACGTTATCCCATTTTCGTTATGGGGTTGCATTCCCAAATACGTCGTTTTGAATCGTTGATCTCGTTGGTCTTTATTTCCACTTCGTTGAGTTTTCTTGATCCTTAATCGGATATGTGATTTATTGAATTCGTTGTCATGTTGTATCGTGACATATCCGGAATCATATCTGTGTTCCGATTGGTCATTGTGTAGGATTTTTAGCCAGGCACATATATAGTCATGCATGGATATTATTCCGCATTGGACTGTGCACACGAGACGTAGTTTCGTGAGGCTAACTAGGTACATTGTCCCATGTGTATTCTGGATTCCGTATACGGGGCGGACATGTACACGAACACATTTCCGGATCGGGCGTACTGTGATGTCCATCTTGATCCATATTGTTAATCGTTCATAGTCTATGTGTGATTGGATGTGTTCGATGGTTTGTGACTGATTGTTTCATACACCCGTGGGGTATGATTAATAGTCGGAAATGATTTTTTTTGAGATCTATATATGTGAATTGTATAATGTCGGAAGAATTAATTATCATGTATATCTGACCCTGTGTTATGGGCGAAATACTTGTATTGTATTTTAGGTCGAGGCAAAGGCAAGGCACGGGAAGAGCATGTTGACAGCAAAGGGTTCGAAGGATACTAGTTCGGGGGGCCCACATCATTTGCCGTCCGGTTATGTTAAACCTTGTTATGTTATTTTATTTTCTGCTTCATTTAAATTACTATCTGGTTGTATTAACATTTGAAGTATTTTCCATCTCCATATGGTTTATACTTGTTTTTTGGATCCTGTGTATTATAAGGCCGTTGGCCATATTTTTAATAAACTCCTAATCGGAGTAATGACTATTCATTGTGGTTCGGTATCACAATTAATATTTATTTAATCTGTTTTGGATATCGCCTGGTGGATACCAGTGTGGGATCCACGGCACTGTAATAGCCACCTTTTGGGGTGTTACAGAAGATGGTATCAGAGAGTTGTTTCCTTTTTATGAGTCATTGTGAAATGAACTAGTATCAAGAGACCTTCATGTCACGTGTGACCTGTGCAAGCGTCTGACCCTACGAGCCAAATACGGTATGTACTTTACGAGCCATGATTTAATTACTGGCATGATATTGATATCGGCATGGATCTCTTTGTTGATCTTATTATTCCGAGGATTTGTGGCAGGATTTATCTGGTTAATAATTCGACATAAATGCTGGATTGATTATATGATTTAAATTGTTCGACCTGGCATCGATGTAATATTCGGTGCAACATTCGTGGTGTCGATAACTAATTGTGAACCGTTTCCTTGAATATGTGATTCCTTGTTGCTATTAACTTAGCGTGAATTTTAGTATCTTGAACTAAACTTAGGGTTATCATTATGATTGATTCTTTCAGTATGGAAAGAAACCTGAGAGGTCGTAGCAGAGGGGGACGGGGCCGCGGAAGGGGCCGAATCCCGATACCTCGAGCCAACAGACGCGCTAATGTGGATCATAGTTCCGCAGATAGTGGTTCACCTTCTAGGAATCAATCGCACCATAGTGGGCGCGGGGATGCACGTGTCGATCATTACGTCGTGATGCAGGGCATGATGACACAGATGACCCAGATGGGTCAACTAATGGAATCTATGGAGAGGGCCGCTACTGGCCAGCAACAGGGGCCTCATCCTCCTCCTGTGTTTGGCGGGCCCGTGAGTCGGATTATCAGCGACATCTCTCGCCAGCGACCTCCTACCTTTGAAGGCTCCTCTGAGCCTGCTGACATTGTGCATTGGATCGAGCATTTTGAGAAACTTTTCCAGATGGTAGACTGCCCGGAAGGGAACCGCGTCTTGGTGGATGCGTACTATCTTAGCAAAGGTGCTCATACCTGGTGGCTTTCAGTAAGGCCAACTGTTGGTGTTTATACTTGGGAGGAATTTAAAAACCTCATGCTAGACCGTTACTATCCACGGCCACTCCGTGAGGCCAAACTGTCAAAACTGCTGAACCCCGACCCGTCTGAAGACGATGATGTATTATCTGTTACTGAGAAATTCCAGGCACTCCTTCCTTTCGCCACGACAATTATCCAAACAGAGGCCGATAAGATCAAATACTTTCTCAAGAGGCTTAAACCCCGAATGAGAATGCAGTTGTTGAATCACCACTGTACTACCTTACCAGAGTTCATCGAGAAGGCTCTGGAGTATGAACTCACCGCGAAGGAGATTTACAAGAAACAACCACAATCTAGCAACAAAAGGTCCAGGAACCAGAACCAGACTGAGAGTAACCGGGGGACATTCAGGAAGCCCCAATCATTGCCAAACCCTTCTTATCGACCACCCATGGCGTCGAAGCCAGCCGGATCGCACTCTCGAGCGGTTCCCTCATCCGTGGTGTGTCATAACTGTGGGGACCAGGGGCATATCAACTTCAAATGCCCAAAACCTGCCATCACATGCCATACTTGTGGTAAGAATGGTCACCGTGCTCGTTTTTGCAGGAGTGGGCCCGTGGGAATCAAAGTGGTACACCTGGTGCCGGAACTGCGAAACCCAGGATTTACGAGATGAAGAAAGCTGATGATCCTGAGGCCAGCATGATTTTAGGTATACTCGAGATCCACTCCCAGCCTGTGTGTGTTCTTTTTGATACCGGTGCTTCACACTCCTTTATATCTTCTTCTTGTTTAAGTCGTTTGCCTCTAGACCATGTTATAAATTGTGAGCCCTACGTAATTGGTCTACCTGATGGTAGAAGAATTATTGGAAATCACGAAGTCGGAATTTGTCAGGTCGTTTGAACGACCGTGAGTGGTTGTCAAATCTGATTGTAGTCGATTTACCTAAGGATGATATAATCTTGGGTATCGATTGGATAGATCGTCATGATGCAATACTCAGTGTCCGCAAGCGTATGGTAACCAACACTTCTGATGACGGTTTCGAGTGTATTTTTCGAGGTGATAATCCCAGTCGTTCTGGGAGAGTCATTAGCGCTATGAAAGCAGTGAAACTGCTTAATAAAGGATGCATTGGTTATTGGTGCTACATGACCAAAACAGCAGATCGACCAGTTGAATTGGCTGACATTCCGGTAGTCCGAGACTACCCAGATGTATTTCCAGACGAGTTGCCAGGCTTACCTCCTCATCGTGACGTGGAGTTTATTATTGAGTTAGAACCAGGTATATCCCCGTTTCCAAAAGCACCGTATCGTATGGCTCCGACTGAGATGCAAGAATTGAAGAACTAGCTTGAGGAGTTGACTGAAAAGGGCTATATTCGACCAAGTGCGTCCCCTTGGGGAGCACCAGTGTTATTTGTATGGAAGAAAGATGGATCTTTGCGCTTATGCATCCATTACCGTGAGCTGACCAGGGTAACCATCAAGAACAAGTATCCTTTGCCTCGTATTGATGATTTATTGGACCAACATCAGGGAGCTGCCATGTTTTCTAAAATCGACTTGAGATCTGGTTATCATCAGTTGAGGATTCGAGAGTCCGACATTTCAATGACAGCCTTCCGTACTCGCTATGGGCATTACGAGTTCGTGGTGATGCCATTTGGACTGACTAATGCACCGGCGGTATTCATGGAGTTGATGAATCGAGTTTTTATTAACTATCTGCATCGTTTTGTAGTCGTTTTTATTGACGACATTCTGATTTACTCTCATGACCACGAAGAGCACGAGCGTCACCTCCACCAAGTTCTCGATACATTGAGGCGGGAACAGCTTTATGGGAAATTTTCTAAGTGTGAATTTTGGATGCCTGAGGTTATCTTTCTCGGGCATGTGATATCAGCCGAAGGGGTGAGAGTGGACCCACAAAAGACAGAAGCCATTCAAGATTGGCTACCACCAAAGAACGTGAAGGAAGTTAGTAGTTTCCTCGGCCTAGCAGGTTACTACTGACGATTCGTAGAAGGATTTTCTAAAATTGTGCAACCGATGACTAACTTACTGCGGAAGGATAAGAAGTATTTTTGGTCAGAAGCATGTAAGCAAAGTTTTGACAAGTTCAAGAGTCGATTGATTTCGGCACCTGTTTTGGTCTTACCAAAAGGAACGGAAGGATTTTGGTGTATAGTGACGCGTCGAGACAGGGTCTGGGATGTGTACTAATGCAGGAAGGGAAAGTGATTGCCTATGCGTCGAGACTATTGCGACCCTATGAGGTTAACTATCCGACCCATAATTTGGAGTTAGCAGCCATAGTTTTTGCTTTGAAGATCTGGCGTCACTATCTGTATGGAGTTACCTGCCAGATATTTACAGACCACAAGAGCCTAAAGTACATTTTTACTCAGAATGAGTTGAACATGAGACAGAGAAGGTGGCTAGAATTAATCAAGGACAATGATATCTAGATCCTTTATCACCCAGGTAAAGCAAATGTGGTTGCCGACGCATTGAGCCGTAAGACAGTGCAGGAGCAGATGCTGAGCCATTTTACAGCACAGAGAGAGTTGCAGTTGGACCTTATGAGGCCAGAAATTGAAGTTTGGTTACAGCGTATTCAGGGACAACTTTGCACCCTTGAGATTTCTTCGTCTCTTGATGATATGATCAAATCGAAGCAAATTACGGACCTATTCTTATCTCGAGTTCGGGATGAGGTAACCCAAGGGAAAGCCCCTGGATTCGTGATTCACGAGGATGGATTGATACGCTTTAGAAATCGAGTTTGTGTACCCGCTGGTGAAGAGTTGAGGAACTCTATCATGAGAGAAGCCCTGTTAGGAATACTTGTTAGATTTTGATGATGTCATTAATTTAAAATCAAATGTTTATTACTTGGAAAAATGTAAGGAAGAACCAAATGAGTATCTTCCATAGGCCAAAATATGTTAAGTATAAAAATTGGCAAAATGTAAAGGAGAACCAAATGAGTATCTTCTATAGGCCAAAGTTAGCTAGGCTGAACATCGGCTAAGTACTAAAGTACAGCCTAGTCCATCAGAAATCAGTAGACTTCAATCAGAGTAGCCCTGGTCAACTAAAATTTATCAGAGAAGTTTGACCAGACTGCAGCCGAGGTACCTCAGGGAAGTCACCTGATCAGACAAGTCTCAAACAGTGAACAGTCGAGAGAACCTACCTGCAGAGATGTAAGCTGCACATCAGCCTACTCAACTACAGCCTAGTACTCCAAGTCCACGTCAGCATGCTTTGAAAAGTCAAATATTACGGAAAGCTCACATGCAACGTGAAGAGACAAATTGGAGTGATTCCCGCAAGAGATATGATTTAATTAAATCATCCTGACCCACCGTGAAGACTTTAATCCTTTTATATTCAAAAGATTCGGCGCTCACATGCAGAAGTCCTCACAACGGTCGGAAGATAAAATTAAATAATGGGAATCCAGCCTTGCAACGTTCAGAAAAGATCTCTCTCCAACGGACGGATTTGTTCAAAGATTTGCAACGGCTACAAGGAAGAAGCTCAGAGATCGTGATCTATATATATCCGAAGATTTGAAACTGAGCAACTACCGGTGCGAACATATACTCTAGCGATCAAAGCAAACAAAGCAATCTCAAGCAATCAAATAGCATCGAGAAAAGAGCGGATCCAAATAGTTAATATTCAAGGTAGCTCTTAAGATGAAGTAGACAAACACTCTTGTCTTTAAATCTTGAGTACGGGTACTTCATGGTTGAAGTAGCAGATCAGAAGGCATCCGAGGATCGAGGATCAAGAGGTGCAAGGCGGTCAAGTGTGTGTACAACGGCACGTAATTCCACCGGTTGGAAGTCGTTGTAGTGTGTTGTGAATCACTGTAATCTTTATCATGGTTGAAAATTATAGTGAATTCATCTCCAACCGGTTTGGAGAAAAGTGGATTAGTAGAGGATTACCCCACCTCGAGACCACTATAATCACTGTGTTATTCTTGCTTTACCGCATCATACTCTAACCGCTGCATACATTGTTAAGTGTTTCATTAAGATTAATTTATATTCGTCATCACCGACTTCCGCACTTATCCAAGAACAAACGACTCCAAGTCATTTGTTTGATTATCACCAAGAAACTCACTCTTCGGAAAAAGAGTTCAAGAGTTTCAACAAGTCTATTCACCCCCTCTAGACTTGTTCTGGACGACTTGTGACCTACAAGTGGTATCGAGCGGTTGGTTCATTTTTTCTCACGAACTGATCTATACTAGATATATATCTTATCTCTCACGTTATAATGGAACACATGCACTCTAGACTACTGTCTTTTCGGTTGACGAGTATGATCTCTGGAAGATAAGAATGCAGCACACTTATCTTCAATCCATGACATGTGGTGCATCATTGAAGACGGTCCATTCATTTTCGAGAAGGACAACACGGTAGGAGATCGCACTGGGAGGCCCGAAAAGATTCCCAAGAAGAGAACGGAGCTGACCCCCGAAGAGAGAAAGCTGGCCAATCTTGACAACAGGGCCAGAGATGTGCTATACCAAACTCTTGACAAATCCACAATGGTCAAGATCAAAAATTGTAAGAATGCCAAAAGAGATTTGGGACACATTAGCTCTAATGTGTGAAGGAACGGAGCTGATCAAGGAAAACAAGTTCTCAATAGCTATCCAAAAGTTTGACAACTTTAAAATGAAGAATGGTGAATCAATAGACCAAGTGGACACAAGGTTCACTGAAATTATCAATGAAATCAACTCCCTGGGCAAAACTTATGGCAACAGGGAAATGGCACTCAAGGTCCTCAGATCACTCAATCCCGAATCGAGCATGAAGGCTGTAGCTATGAGAGAATCCAAAGACCTGAATAAGATAAAGATTCAGGAGTTGTTCTCTGATCTAAAGGCTTATGAGTTCGAGCTTCCAAGCTCATCCTCAACTGAGCCTGCAGAGAAGGGAATCGCATTTGCAGCCGAGTCCCCTGCTAAGAGCTTATCTGATGTGAAACCTCCAAATCCACTAGATTTTGAGGAGGAAATGGCTTTCATTATGCAAAGGTTCAGTAACTTCAGAAAGAACTACTCCAAGTATAAGAAAAACTACAAGGAGAATCCAAGAAGGAACCATAAGGCCGGTAGCTGGAAAGTTGAATGCTACAACTGTCACAAAATAGGACACATTCAAATGGATTGTCCCGAGCTCAAGAAGGATGAAACCAAGAAGGAGGTGGGCAGAAAGGAAGACAGAAGAAAAGCTCTCATCGGAGAAGACCAGGAGCATGTCGAATCAAGCGGCGGTTTCTTTTCCGATGACGACGAGGAGTATGATTGCCTGATGGCAAACTTGGCCGATGAAGAGGTAACCTCTAAACCTACCGGTTCAAATAATAGCTCACCATGTCACAAGATATGGATTTACATGAATCGGTAAATCAGTTATTCAAAGATTTTGAAACACTTAAATCGCACACCAAGTCAGTCAATGAGAGAAGACTCACCAAGATGAGAATAGCTTGAAAAATGATTTCAAAAACTCACCTAGATTTAAATAAGGTTGAGACAACTACAATGATTTTAAAAACCGAGGCAAGTGTCAATACAATTTGAGATAGACCGGCTAAATATTTTACTTAAAGAAAAGTCACCGCACTTGCTCATGCCAAAGCCGAGTTTACTAAGCCTGCACGCTTAAATAAAACTCAGCGCAGAAATAACCTCCCTGAAGGCGTCTTCATCTCTGGTCGAATGGTGTACTTATAAAAGTTCATTATATACCAAATCATTACTTGGATATGATTCTAACACTCACTCTATTTATGAAACCACGTTTATCAAGGAGAAACAATGGTCTCGATCACGAGCTGTATAAACCGATTTTCAAAAAGCGAGCCTTGATAGTCAAACGTCTGAGTGCAGTCAAGTTACACCGCATGACCACCTAGACAGCGACTAGCGATGGCCTGCAAAAGCGGCCCAGACAACATGCCCACTATTACCAACAACTCCCCAAAAATAGATTTCATAATGGGAGGGGCAGATGGAAACCTCAAGGTTATCTAAATTACCAAAATGAACAAGTGTGGAGACCACAAGGGTTTAACAAATGGTCTCAGCCTAGATTTAGAAATGGCCCACACTATTTTGAGGAATATCCGGTATACAATCCAACCAGGAGATTTAGACCTCGACCACAGGCACCGTATAAGGGTTCTAATAATAATAACAATTCCTATAATCCAAGGAGAAATCAATTCTCCAGGAAACCAACTAACCCCAAAGGACCCACACAAATTTGGGTACCTAAATCTCTGCTTGTTTAATTGCAGAAAAGATGGAAGGACTACAACCACATCTCCTCAAGCTCAAATTTTGGAGGAGAAGAATGGTTTGTAGACTCTGGATGCTCGAGGCATATGGCCGGAACAAGAGGATGCGACCAAATACATCAAGGAAAGAGGTCCCGATGTAACCTTTGGAGATAGCTCTAGAGGGACAGACAAAAGGCTTTGGAGAGTTGCACCGAGGAAACATTGTAATATCCAAAGTTCATTATGTCAAAGGGCTCAAGTACAACCTCCTGAGCATAAGCCAGTTCTGTGACGAGAAGAATCTAGTAGTCTTCACCATTTTGAAGTGTATGGTGATAGACATCTTATCTGGAGAAATAAAGCTACAAGGTTTCCGAAGAAGAGATGTATACATGATTGATTGGAACACAGGAACACCTAACTCCTGTTTTCTATCCAAGACTATAGCCGAGAATGGATGGTGTGGCACAAAGACTATGTCACTGAACTTCAAAGCCATCAACAAGATTAGCTCTCGAAGCTAGTCAGAGGACTTCCAAATGAAGCATTCAAGAAGGAAGCACTCTGTGATGCATGTCGAAGGGAAAGCGAGACCAAGGCGTCGTTCAAGCCGGTCACCTACAACGCTCACAACAAGGATCTTAGATCTACTCCACATGGATCTATTTGGTCCCATCAAGCCAAGGACTTTGAGCGGCGAAAGCATGCTCTTGTGATTGTAGATGATTATTCAAGGTACACTTGGATCATCTTTCTATTCAAGAAAAGTGAAACCTTGACCAAGTTACGAGGCCGAGAAGGATCCAGAATGAGAAATCCCTCTCCATAATCAAGATCAGATCAGATAGAGGAGGAGAGTTTCTCAACAAGGCGATAACTGATTTCAGCGATCAGAATGGGATCCAGCATGAGCTCTCTGCAGCCAGGACGCCCCAGCAGAATGGTGTTGCTGAAAGAAGGAACAGAACCACGAAGGAAGCGGCAAGGTCCATGATTGCGAGCGGACCTACCCAAGAGGTTCTGGGCTGAAGGCTTAACACGGCTGTCACACCTGAGCAGAGTATGATAGTAGGGAGACATGGCAAAACTCCCTATGAGGTTTGGAATAATAGAACTCCTACTGTTGCTTACTTTCATGTTTTTGGTTGCAAGTGTTTCATCCACAACAATGGTAAAACACAGCTAAATGCCTTTGATGCTAAAATGATGATGGTCTATTTATGGGATATTCCTAAAGAAGCAAGGCATATAGAGTTTTCAACAAAAGAACCTTAGTTGTGGAGGAAACACCCCATGTTGTTTTTGATGAATCTACCGTTGAGTACAGGAAACAACTTGAGCAAATTGAGAACAAGCTCAAGTCAGCAACCATTGAAGAAGTCATTGTACATGACACTGGAATGGTGGACTCACCTGCAGATCAGCCTGAAGACCCAACTGCAGCTGATGAAGACCCAACTGCAGATCAGACAGGATCACCAAACCTATCTGATCCAGTTGCTGCTGAAGAAGACCCAGCCGGAGCAGACAAAGACTCATCTGCAGTTCAGAACCAAGCTGCAGATGACAAGGCGGTAGCTGATCCAGTTGCAGACCAGAAAGAACTACTCCAAGTATAAGAAAAACTACAAGGAGAATCCAAGAAGGAACCAGAAGGCCGGTAGCTGGAAAGTTGAATGCTACAACTGTCACAAAATAGGACACATTCAAATGGATTGTCCCGAGCTCAAGAAGGATGAAACCAAGAAGGAGGTGGGCAGAAAGGAAGACAGAAGAAAAGCTCTCATCGGAGAAGACCAGGAGCATGTCGAATCAAGCGGCGGTTTCTTTTCTGATGACGACGAGGAGTATGATTGCCTGATGGCAAACTTGGCTGATGAAGAGGTAACCTCTAAACCTACCGGTTCAAATAATAGCTCAGCCATGTCACAAGATATGGATTTACATGAATCGGTAAATCAATTATTCAAAGATTTTGAAACACTTAAATCTGCACACCAAGCTGTATCAGCAGAGAAGACTCAGCTGCAAGATGAGAATAGGCAGCTGAAAAATGATTTCGAAAAACTCAGCCTAGATTTAAATAAGGTTGAGACAACTACAGCTGATTTTAAAAACCAGCAAGTGTCAATACAATTTGAGATAGACCGCTAAATATTTTACTTAAAGAAAAGTCACCGCACTTGCTCATGCCAAAGCCGAGTTTACTAAGGCACAGATTAAATAAAACTCAGCGCAGGAAATAACCTCCCGAAGGCGTCTTCATCTCTGGCGAATTGTGTACTTATAAAAGGTCATTATATACCAAATCAGGCCTTGGATATCATTCTCACACTCCTCTAGTTCAAACCAAGTTTATCAAGGAGAAACAATGGTCTCGATCACGAGCTGTGTATAAACCGATTTTCAAAAACAAGCAACAATCAAGTCAAACGTCTAGCCGGTCAAGTTACACCGCATGACCACCTAGACAGCGACTAAGCGATGCGAGCAAAAGCAAGGCCCGGACAACATGCCCACTATTACCAACAACTCCCCAAAAATAGATTTCATAATGGGAGGCGGATGGAAACCTCAAGGTTATCCAAATTACCAAAATGAACAAGTGTGGAGACCACAAAGGTTTAACAAATGGTCTCGGCTAGATTTAGAAATGGCCCACACTATTTTGAGGAATATCCGATACAATCCAACCGGGAGATTTAGACCTCGACCACGTGCACCGTATAAGGGTTCTAATAATAATAACAATTCCTATAATCCAAGGAGAAATCAATTCTCCAGAAACCAACTAACCCCAAAGGACCCACACAAATTTGGGTACCTAAATCTCTGCTTGTTTAATTGCGTAAAAGATGGAAGGACTACAACCACATCTCCTCAAGCTCAAATTTTGGAGGAGAAGAATGGTTTGTAGACTGGATGCTCGAGGCATATGGCCAGGGAACAAGAGGATCGACCAAATACATCAAGGAAAGAGGTCCCGATGTAACCTTTGGAGATAGCTCTAGAGGACAGACAAAGGCTTTGGAGAGTTGCACCGAGGAAACATTGTAATATCCAAAGTTCATTATGTCAAAGGGCTCAAGTACAACCTCCCGAGCATAAGCCGATTCTGCGACGAGAAGAATCTAGTAGTCTTCACCATTTTGAAGTGTATGGTGATAGACATCTTATCTGGAGAAATAAAGCTACAAGGTTTCCGAAGAAGAGATGTATACATGATTGATTGGAACACAGAAACACCTAACTCCTGTTTTCTATCCAAGACTATAGCTGAGAATGGATGGCTGTGGCACAAAAGACTATGTCACCTGAACTTCAAAGCCATCAACAAGATTAGCTCTCAGAAGCTAGTCAGAGGACTTCCAAATGAAGCATTCAAGAAGGAAGCACTCTGTGATGCATGTCGAAGGAAAGCGAGACCAAGGCGTCGTTCAAGCCGGTCACCTACAACGCTCACAACAAGGATCTTAGATCTACTCCACATGGATCTATTTGGTCCCATCAAGCCAAGGACTTTGAGCGGCGAAAGCATGCTCTTGTGATTGTAGATGATTATTCAAGGTACACTTGGATCATCTTTCTATTCAAGAAAAGTGAAACCTTGACCAAGTTACAGAAGCCGAGAAGGATCGAATGAGAAATCCCTCTCCATAATCAAGATCGGATCGAGATAGAGGAGGAGAGTTTCTCAACAAGGCGATAAGCGATTTCAGCGATCGAATGGGATCCGGCAGATGAGCTCTCTGGCAGGGCGCCCCGGCGGAATGGTGTTCTTGAAAGAAGGAACAGAACCACGAAGGAAGCGGCAAGGTCCATGATTGCGAAGCGGACCTACCCAAGAGGTTACGGGCTGAAGTCATTAACACACTGTCACACCCGAGCAGAGTATGATAGTAGGGAGACATGGCAAAACTCCTATGAGGTTTGGAATAATAGAACTCCTACCGTTGCTTACTTTCATGTTTTTGGTTGCAAGTGTTTCATCCACAACAATGGTAAAACACAGCTAAATGCCTTTGATGCTAAAATGATGATGGTCTATTTATGGGATATTCCTAAAGAAGCAAGGCATATAGAGTTTTCAACAAAAGAACCTTAGTTGTGGAGGAAACACCCCATGTTGTTTTTGATGAATCTACCGTTGAGTACAGAAACAACTTGAGCAAATTGAGAACAAGCTCAAGTCGGCAACCATTGAAGAAGTCATTGTACATGACACTGGAATGGTGGACTCACTGCAGATCGGCTGAAGACCCAATGCGGTGATGAAGACCCAAGCTGCGGATCGACAGATCACCAAACCTATCGATCCGATTCTTTGCTGAAGAAGACCAGTAGCAGACAAAGACTCATCTGCGATTCGAACCAAGCTGCAGATGACAAGGCGGTAGCTGATCCAGTTGCAGACCAGAAAGAACTACTCCAAGTATAAGAAAAACTACAAGGAGAATCCAAGAAGGAACCAGAAGGCCGGTAGCTGGAAAGTTGAATGCTACAACTGTCACAAAATAGGACACATTCAAATGGATTGTCCCGAGCTCAAGAAGGATGAAACCAAGAAGGAGGTGGGCAGAAAGGAAGACAGAAGAAAAGCTCTCATCGGAGAAGACCAGGAGCATGTCGAATCAAGCGGCGGTTTCTTTTCTGATGACGACGAGGAGTATGATTGCCTGATGGCAAACTTGGCTGATGAAGAGGTAACCTCTAAACCTACCGGTTCAAATAATAGCTCAGCCATGTCACAAGATATGGATTTACATGAATCGGTAAATCAGTTATTCAAAGATTTTGAAACACTTAAATCTGCACACCAAGTCAGACGAGAGAAGACTCAAATTTGCAAGATGAGAATAGCAATTGAAAAATGATTTCAAAACTCACCTAGATTTAAATAAGGTTGAGACAACTACGGTGATTTTAAAAACCGGGCAAGTGTCAATACAATTTGAGATAGACCGGCTATATATTTTACTTAAAGATAAGTCAGCTGCACTTTCTCATGCCATAGCTGTGTTTACTAAGCCGGCACGATTAAATAAAACTTCAGCGCGAAATAACCTCCCGAAGGCGTCTTCATCTCTGGGCGAATTGTGTACTTATAAAAGGTCATTATATACCAAATCGGGCCTTGGATATGATTCTCACACTCCCTCTAGTTACGAAACCAAGTTTATCAAGGGAGAAACAATGGTCTCATTCTTGAGCACTGTATAAACCGATTTTCAAAAGCAGTGCAACAAGTCAAACGTCTAGTGCGATCAAGTTACACCGACGACCACCTAGGCAGCGACTAAGCGATGGCCTGAGCAAAACGGCCAGCACAACATGCCCACTATTACCAACAACTCCCCAAAAATAGATTTCATAATGGGAGGCGAGATGGAAACCTCAAGGTTATCCAAATTACCAAAATGAACAAGTGTGGAGACCACAAAGGTTTAACAAATGGTCTCGGCTAGATTTAGAAATGGCCCACACTATTTTGAGGAATATCCGTATACAATCCAACCAGGAGATTTAGACCTCGACCACAGGCACCGTATAAGGGTTCTAATAATAATAACAATTCCTATAATCCAAGGAGAAATCAATTCTCCAGGAAACCAACTAACCCCAAAGGACCCACACAAATTTGGGTACCTAAATCTCTGCTTGTTTAATTGCAGAAAAGATGGAAGGACTACAACCACATCTCCTCAAGCTCAAATTTTGGAGGAGAAGAATGGTTTGTAGACTCTGGATGCTCGAGGCATATGACCGGGAACAAGAGGATGCTGACCAAATACATCAAGGAAAGAGGTCCCGATGTAACCTTTGGAGATAGCTCTAGAGGACAGACAAAAGGCTTTGGAGAGTTGCACCGAGGAAACATTGTAATATCCAAAGTTCATTATGTCAAAGGGCTCAAGTACAACCTCCTGAGCATAAGCCGATTCTGCGGCAGAAGAATCTAGTAGTCTTCACCATTTTGAAGTGTATGGTGATAGACATCTTATCTGGAGAAATAAAGCTACAAGGTTTCCGAAGAAGAGATGTATACATGATTGATTGGAACACAGAAACACCTAACTCCTGTTTTCTATCCAAGACTATAGCTGAGAATGGATGGCTGTGGCACAAAAGACTATGTCACCCGAACTTCAAAGCCATCAACAAGATTAGCTCTCGAAGCTAGTCGAGAGGACTTCCAAATGAAGCATTCAAGAAGGAAGCACTCTGTGATGCATGTCAGAAGGGAAAGCAGACCAAGGCGTCGTTCAAGCCAGTGCAGCCTACAACGCTCACAACAAGGATCTTAGATCTACTCCACATGGATCTATTTGGTCCCATCAAGCCAAGGACTTTGAGCGCGTAAAGCATGCTCTTGTGATTGTAGATGATTATTCAAGGTACACTTGGATCATCTTTCTATTCAAGAAAAGTGAAACCTTGACCAAGTTACGAGTCTGTGAGAAGGATCCGAATGAGAAATCCCTCTCCATAATCAAGATCAGATCGGATAGAGGAGGAGAGTTTCTCAACAAGGCGATAAGCGATTTCAGCGATCGAGAATGGGATCCGGCATGAGCTCTGCGGCGGGACGCCCACAGAATGGTGTTCTTTGAAAGAAGGAACAGAACCACGAAGGAAGCGGCAAGGTCCATGATTGCGAGCGGACCTACCCAAGAGGTTACGGGCTGAAGCTGCACATGACTGTCACACCCAGGCAGAGTATGATAGTAGGGAGACATGGCAAAACTCCTATGAGGTTTGGAATAATAGAACTCCTACTGTTGCTTACTTTCATGTTTTTGGTTGCAAGTGTTTCATCCACAACAATGGTAAAACACAGCTAAATGCCTTTGATGCTAAAATGATGATGGTCTATTTATGGGATATTCCTAAAGAAGCAAGGCATATAGAGTTTTCAACAAAAGAACCTTAGTTGTGGAGGAAACACCCCATGTTGTTTTTGATGAATCTACCGTTGAGTACAGGAAACAACTTGAGCAAATTGAGAACAAGCTCAAGTCAGCAACCATTGAAGAAGTCATTGTACATGACACTGGAATGGTGGACTCACTGCGAATCGGCTGATGACCCAATGCGGTGATGAAGACCCAAGCCGGTCGACAGATCACCAAACCTATCGATCCGATTCTTCTTTGAAGAAGACCCATGAGCAGAACAAAGACTCATCTGCGATTGAGAACCAAGCTGCAGATGACAAAGGCGTGGCCCGATCGATTCTGAACCCGAGAATCCAGATGCAGATAACCACGAGCAATCCAACAGGGGAACAAACCCGAGAAGAGGACGAGATCCCCAAATGGCTCAAGGATCATCCAATTCAACAAATCATCGGAAAGTTGGTGATGGAGTCAAGACAAGACAGTCAACTCTACCGGCGAGAATGGCGATGTTCTCATGTTTCATGTCACAAATTGAACCCAAGACTACAGAACAAGCCTTGGAAGATTATTCATGGATTAATGCCATGCAAGAGGAATTGGAGCAGATGGAAAGAAACAAAGTTTGGGAACTAACAGACAGACCCGATCACAAGAAAGTTATTGGCACCAAATGGGTGTATAAAAACAAGAGTGATGAAGACGGAGCTGTTGTTAGGAATAAAGCCAGACTCGTAGCAAAAGGATATGCACAATGTGAGGGAATAGATTTTGATGAAACTTATGCACCTGTTGCAAGATTAGAAGCCATCAGACTATTCCTCGCATATCCGCATTCAAGGATTTTGAAGTTTACAGATGGATGTGAAAAGTGCGTTTGAATGGAGTCCTAGAAGAAGAAGTCTATGTAGAGCAACCCCGTGTTTTGTCAAAGGAGACAAAGTCTATAAGCTGTTGAAGGCTCTGTATGGACTCAAGCAAGCACCGAGAGCATGGTATGAAACACTGTCTGTGTTTCTTGAGAAAAATGGATTTTGCAAAGGAAAAGTGGAGAAGACCCTATTCAGAGTGGAACACGAAGGCCACATATTAATAGTTCAGATTTATGTGGATGACATCATATTCGGATCAACCAATCCAGAGCTATGCGAGAAATTCTCCAACCTCATGCAAGGAGAATTTGAGATGAGTATGATGGGAAAGCTTAACTTCTTTCTCGGATTACAAGTTAAGCAGATGGAAAAAGGAATTTTCATCAACCAAGCAAAATATACCCGAGATCTCATCAAGAGATATGGAATGGAATCAGCCAAATCCGCAAGAATTCCAATGAGCACAAGTACTCACCTGGATGCAGACGAGGCAGGAATATCAGTGGACTCAACCCACTACAGAGGACTCATCGGATCTCTTGTGTACCTAACTGCAAGCAGGCCAGACATATCATATGCAGTTGGAGTTTGTGCAAGATTCCAGTCCAAGCCAAAGCAATCACACCTAGATGCAGCCAAGAGAATAATCAAGTACCTAAAGTCTACCATTAATGTTGGACTATGGTATCCCAAGGATGACAACTTCGAGCTATCAGGATACTCGAGATGCGGATTTCACGATGCAAAATCAACAGAAGAGCACTAGTGGAACGTGTCAATTCCTAGGAACCAGGTGATATCTGGTTTAGCAAGAAGCGGAGTTTCTAACTCTATCTCCACTACAGAGTCGAATACCTAGCAGCAGTAGTATTGTGCACAAATTCTATGGATCAGACAACAGTTAAGGGACTACAATATTATTGCCAACGAAGTTCCAATATGGTGTGACAACAATAGTGCTATTGCAATAACCAACAATCCGGTTTTGCACTCAAGGACGAAGCACATTGACGTTAAGCACCATTTCATTCGAGACCATGTGCTTAACAAAAGGGTTAGAGTTGAAAGAGTCAGCACAGACTACCAAATAGCTGACATCTTCACCAAACCATTGCCAGAAGAAAGATTCCTAGAGCTTAGCAGAGACCTTGGATTACTAGATTGGGAATCTAGTTCTGAAGCGAGTTGAAGGAAGGACGGACCCTCGGAATCACCTAAGCGATGCAAAGTAGAAGACGAAGGCCGAATAAGCAACTTAGGCATGCGAGAATACCGGGCGAAGTCAACTCACATTGCGAGTGGTCAACAATCAGCGAAATCGAGACATTAAGTTCTCTAAACTGATCTCTAATTTTTAATTAATATCTGCCACATTTATAAATATTATTTTGGCTAAAATGGCACTTAATATACATCTTTATTAGCCAAGTGGCAATTTTAAATACACGCGTCACACGCCTATTTAATTAACCTCTACGGTGGCCAATCAGAATCAATCGTCAAATTTTAAATGGGGCCACCGATTCAAATTTGAAATTCAAAAGAATATGAAAAGGCGTACCACCGTTTAAATTTATAATAAACTAATCCAAACGTCCTTTCATCTTCTTTATAAGGAAAAAAACCTTTCACTTTCCTCTTTACGCCTACAGGAACCCTAGAATTTACAGAGCAAAATATACACTAAAAATTCAAAAATCTTTTTTTTGCAGAAATGGCATCTCTTGAAGGAGCAAACTTGAAGGCGATGAAGGACCAGGTCATCTTCTCCATGGTCGTCGATTTCGTAGGATTATTAGAATCGAATCTAGAGGACTTCGATATGCTCGACTTAATCCGGGCGATGAAGCTGAACGGAATCTACCCGTTTCTCGACATCAACCCGCAGCATTTGTTCAAGGAAGATGTCGTCGAATTTTATCGTAATGCCTCTCTGGTTCAGCACGGGATTAACAGTTCAATCGGCGGAATCCCTATCACCATAGATCGAGAGAAGATCCGTTCGGTATTCGGGATGAAACATCGCGGCTTGGCGGTCGAAGCTCTTAAACAATCACCCGCCGAAACCTGGAAGACGATCAAAATCGAAAACATCCCAGAGAAATTGAAGTTTACAGCGAAGAGAAATGAGTTGAAGAGGGTTTATCGAGTCGCTCTGGACATCACAAACAAGATAGTCATGGGAATGGCAGGAAGCTATGACCAACTGTCATCTTCAAAATTCATGGTGTTGGGTGCGTTAATTCAACAAGAGGAAGTTGATTGGGCCGATTATATTTTCAGGCTACTTGTTCGCGAGGTGAACAAGGTTGAATGGCTCGAAGGTGAGAAGAAATTCAAAACTAAGTTGGCGTTCGGAACGCATCTTAGTTGGCTTTTGGAGAAAATCGGAGTGGCCAAGGGAAACATTGACCCTTTCCACCCAAACAAGAGGCTAGGTCACATGGACCATGACAAGAAGAAGGTTGGAGTCACTGGGAGGGCAGCCCAGTTGTTGAAGGATTTGCCAGACTCAAGCTTTTGTCCAAGATACGATTTATCAGACTCGGACCAACCTGCAGCTGAGATCGGAACTGCAGTCGAGTCCGAGAATGAGTCTAACGATACACCAATTGCCATCCGATTCAAGAGAAGGGGACCAGCCCCAGAAGGACCTTCCAACCTGCAGTCATCACCTGAACCCTCTCCAAAGAGGCCATGGAAGGCTGTCATTCAAGGAGAGCAAATGAGCAGCATACCAGCCCATCAGTTCAGTCACCAGCTCATCCGGACCAGCCTGCACCAGATACCGAAACTCGAATTGTACCTGTTATTACACCTCCAGTGTACATGACCGAAGAAGAGGAAGCAGGTCTTGTTATATCTATTCCTGAAGCAGATTACACTTTCAATCTTTTAGAAAATAATACTTTTAATCTCTCCATTGAACAACTTCAGCTTGTCAAGCCACAAGCAGAAAAACACTCCTTTGTAAATATTTTTAAAGAGTGGAAAACTCTAAAAACCATGTCTTTTACAAATTTTCAAACCTTTGTTGAAACTAGTGGTTGGGAATACCCCCAAGCCACGGAGGATGTTCTGACTGATTTTTGCAAAGAGTCAGATTTAGCTTTACTCCTCCAGGATAACTAGTTCATGTCACATTTTGAGACAAACATGGACCATTTTATCCACTCTATAATGCTCAGTATTTTTGATGGTAGCTTTGGAGAGGAGGAGGAAGAGGAGGAAGTAGAAAAGGAGATTAGGATTGAAGAAGTTGATGAAGAGAATGAAATTATCAATTTGGTTGAAGAGGATGAAGAAGAAAAAGAACCTGAAGAAAACATACCAGTTGAAAAGGAGACAGAGAAGATTGAGAAAACGTAAGAAGTAGGCGATGAAGGAGATGAAGAAGGAGAAGAAGTTGATCAGGAAGAAGAAGAAGAAGATAAGGAGGAGGATGATGAGAATGATGAAGGAGAAGAGAAGGAGAAGGACGATGCTAAGGATGATGATGATGATGATCATGATGATGGAGGTGAAGGAGGAGCGGAAAAGAAAAAGAAAAGATGAGGAAAAGAGAAAGAAAAATGGAGAAGAAGAAAAAGAAAAATGGAGAAGGAGAAAAGAGAAATCAAGAAGAAGAAGGGAAAGAGGAAGAAAGAGAGAAGGAGCCGGAGCAGAGCCGAGCCTACCAATGAAGTCGAGATAGGATTGTTGTACCTCCCGGTACACCCGGCTAGACGCAGAGGCGCGAGAGGACTCAGTCGGGGACCCGGAGAAGACTCAATCGACCTACTGCTGCAGCCGGGAGCTGCAGCCTAGTGGCTCCCTTCTTTGGAGGATCGAGAACACTCCCCATCGGCTCGGTTATCACCTACCATGACCGAGCCGATCAAGCGATTGTCGGAGACACCATTGGGGAGTGTTGTCAACTCAGTCACTCCCGACCTTCTGACCATAAATGCCAAGATTGACACCCTACTTGGCGAAATCCCTCACCTCCTCCTCCTACAAACAACAGAATGCCCTTTGGCATGTCGATTGGATGAGCCGCATGGAGCAACGATTGACAACCCTCATTGATGCGGCAAAAGGGGAAGAGAGGATTCAGGGGGAAGAGAGGGAAATCAGAAGTAAGAAAAAGCAGGATGTCCCTCAGATTGAAGGACCCTCTAGCCTGAAGAGGAAGGAACCTGTAGATCCAGAAGACAAGGCTGACCAGCCTGAAGGGAAGCGCAGAAGGACCAGAGGCGGCTTTGAACCTACTCTTGAATGGGAAGGGTTGGAGCTATGGTTTGTTGAAGATTTCTGCCCATTTGAAGCTCTTGAAATGTGGGGAGCTGCTAGGAAGAGGTTCATCAGAGACTATTATGTCTGGGAACTACTTCAAGATGACAAACTCTCCCCACAGGAGATTTTCATAAACTGGATGGAAGAAGTTCATCCTAAGCTCTGGGCTGTTCTCAAGAAGCATGCTAAAGATCAGAAAGCTTTTCCCATGATCCCTCCATTCAGAGCTGAAGAAGCACCAATCCGCATGGATGGTGAACTTGATGAGCTACAACTTCAAGAGGAAATCAAGCGAGTCTGCCTTGAGAACAAATTCAGATCTCAGCAGGAGCAGGATTTCGCAGCACTCGTGGTAAAAAGAAAGTATGGCCTTGCTCCAGTCAAGGTAAGACCTATCGGAGCCAAACCATTCAAGCACATGACCTACTAGAAGAGGCGAGAGGAAGAGGCGGATGATCTTTTAATTATTTTTCTTACTTGTAATTTTATTTTACTACTTAAAACATTCTTGTATAATTTCAATGATAAGTCGGAAAAATTTATGAACGATCATTGAATGACAATTTTCCAGTTGTCTCAATATTAGATCGATTTCGCTTTTGTCTCGCACTTAAGTGCAGACTTGGTTATTTGATTTCTTACTTAGTTTTGCCATCATCAAAATAGGGGGAATTTGTTAGGAATACTTGTTAGATTTTGATGATGTCATTAATTTAAAATCAAATGTTTATTACTTGGCAAAATGTAAGGAAGAACCAAATGAGTATCTTCCATAGGCCAAAATATGTTAAGTATAAAAATTGGCAAAATGTAAAGGAGAACCAAATGTGTATCTTCTATAGGCCAAAGTTAGCTAGGCTGAACATCGGCTAAGTACTAAAGTACAGCCTAGTCCATCAGAGAAGTACAGCCGACTTCAATCAGAGTAGCCCTGGTCAACTAAAATTTATCAGAGAAGTTTTACCAGACTACAGCCGAGGTACCTCAGGGAAGTCACCTGATCAGACAAGTCTCAAACAGTGAAAAGTCGAGAGAACCTACCTGCAGAGATGTAAGCTGCACATCAGCCTACTCAACTACAGCCTAGTACTCCAAGTCCACGTCAGCATGCTTTGAAAAGTCAAATATTACGGAAAGCTCACATGCAACGTGAAGAGACAAATTGGAGTGATTCCCGCAAGAGATATGATTTAATTAAATCATCCTGACCCACCGTGAAGACTTTAATCCTTTTATATTCAAAAGATTCAGCGCTCACATGCAGAAGTCCTCACAACGGTCGGAAGATAAAATTAAATAATGGGAATCCAGCCTTGCAACGTTCAGAAAAGATTAAACAATGAAGTCTCTCTCCAACGGACGGATTTGTTCAAAGATTTGCAACGGCTACAAGGAAGAAGCTCGAGAGATCGTGATCTATATATATCCGAAGATTTGAAAGGCAATTACCGTGCGAACATATACTCTAGCGATCAAAGCAAACAAAGCAATCTCAAGCAATCAAATAGCATCGAGAAAAGAGCAGATCCAAAAAGTTCATATTCAAGGAAGCTCTTAAGTTGGAGAAGACAAACACTCTTGTCTTTAAATCTTGAGTACGGTGGTACTTCACTGGTTGAAGTAGCAGGTGTAAAGGCATCCGAGGATCGAGGATCAAGAGGTGCAAGGCGCCAAGTGTGTGTACAACGGCACGGAATTCCACCGGTTGGAAGTCATTGTAGTGTGTTGTGAATCAACTGTAATCTTTATCACTGGTTGAAAATTATAGTGAATTCATCTCCAACTGGTTTGGAGAAAAGTGGATTAGTAGAGGATTACCCCACCTCTGAGACCACTATAACTGCCTGTGTTATTTACTGTTTTACTGCATCATACTCTAACTGCTGCATACATTGTTAAGTGTTTCATTAAGATTAATTTATATTCGTCATCAGCTGACTTCCGCACTTATCCAAGAACAAACGACTCCAAGTCATTTGTTTGATTATCAGCTGAAGAAACTCACTCTTCGGAAAAAGAGTTCAAGAGTTTCAACAAGTCTATTCACCCCCCCCTCTAGACTTGTTCCTGGACGACTTGTGACCTACAAGCCCATGCTACCCCGTACTATATTCACCTGGGATCTAGCAAGATATATAAGGATTTGAAGCAGAATTATTGGTGGGGGAATATGAAACGTGAGGTTGCCGAATTCGTTTCGAGATGTTTAACCTATAGGTTAAGATTGAGCACCAACGACCCGCAGGAATGCTAAAACCGCTCCCGATTCCCGAGTGGAAATGGGAGGACATATCTATGGATTTTATCACTAGCTTGCCGACGAGTGGTCGAGGAATGAATATGATTTGGGTGATTGTGGACCGTCTAACCAAATCAGCCCACTTCTTGGAGATTAAGGACACGTGGGGTCCCGAAAGATTGGCTCAGCTGTTTATTAATGAAATCATGAGATTACATGGTACCCCCAATAGTATTGTATCAGACCATGACGGGCGATTCGTGTCGCACTTTTGGAAGGCAGTTCATCGTGCGATGGGCACGCAGTTGAATTTCAGTATGGCTTTTCATCCGCAGACCGATGGTCAGTCTGAGAGAACCATCCAGACTCTAGAGGATATGTTGAGAGCATGTGCTCTTGATTGGAAGGACGATTGGGAAGCCCAGCTACCCTTGGTGGAATTCACTTATAATAATAGTCGGCACTTTCGATTCGGATGGCACCGTATGAGGCATTGTATGGCCGTCGCTGTAGGTCCCCTTTGTCTTGGGACGAACTGTCAGAATCTCTGGGTACGGAACCCGATATGTTATTAGAAGCCCGTGAGAAGATCACTTTGATTAGGAGTCAGTTGTTAACGGCTCAAAGTCGACAGAAGTCTTATGCTGACCACCGTCGACGACCGCTTGAGTTCGAGGTTGGTAACCATGTGTTAATGAAGGTGTCTCCTACCCGAGGTGTTTTTCGTTTCGGGAAGAGGGGCAAGCTGAGCCCGAGGTAAATTGGGCCGTTTGAGGTTTTGGAGCGTGTAGGTGATCTGGCCTATCGACTAGCTTTGCCACCGACTTTGAGTAAGATTCACAACGTGTTTCATGTCTCTCAGTTAAGGAAATATGTTTCTGATCCGAGCCATGTACTTCAGTTCGAAGAGATTGAATTAGCAGAGGATCATTCGTACGAGGAGCGTCCTGTGCGGATACTCGAGAAGAGGATCAAGCAGTTGCAGAACAAGATGATTCCCCTAATGAAGGTTTAGTGGTCACGACACGGAGTCGAGGAGGCTACGTGGAAAATCGAGGATAATGTGCGAGCGAGATACCCCGAGTTATTTACCGCTTAGTTTCGAGGACAAAACTCTTTTTAAGGTGGGGAGTATGTAATATCCGACTGTAATTTTCGTTTTTACCTGTCATTATATTATTCGGATAATCTGATTATCATGAATCGTTGCATTTAGTATTATGTTGAGGTATTATAGATTTGAATTTCATATCGTTGTTATTTCATTTCATATGTGATGATTCAATGTTAATTAGAGAGTTGCATTTTCGAAATTTTCTGTTGATGTAGCATATGCTACATAGTATGATTAACGTACGTTAATCCTATGCCTTAGCGTGCGTAATGTTTCCTCTGTTGCGTACGCTAAGAGAGAATCTGGCATCAGTTGACTTCAGCACGTGAACTCCTTAGCCGTTGGCATGCATGTGAGTAATGTCTGATCTGTCATGTCGGCCAGAGTCAACTTTTATTAGCGTGCGTAACCCCTTTTTCATTAGCGTGCGCTAACGACCTGCGAATTCAAGACAGTAGCCACTGTAAGCCGCTTACGTACGTAATATTAACCGGTTAATGCACGTAAGTGTGCTAGCGTACGCTAAAGCTTCCCGTTAGCGTGCGCTAAGTCGGCACAGTCTATTTATAGGACCAGCCTGGTTTTCATTTCTTCACAACTCCAAACCGAATTCTCTCTCCATATATCGTCCCTCTGCACTCCCAAACCGATATCAACCTCCCCCAACTTGCTTCTAAGCCTTAAGTCTTGGAGAGGAGATCATTTCCTTGGAGATTAGGAGGTGTTCTTGAGCTTGGAGTATATTTTCTCATAGCATTAAGGTTGTTCTTCGTTTCTGGAGGTAGGTGTACTTTCTTCTTTGTATTGTTTTCATATGTTGATGTTAGTAACGAATTATACTCCACCTAGAGTAGATTAATCAAGTAAAACATAGTTTTAATCCAACCTTTTTAACACTTTTGATGAATATAATAAATGAGGGTTTGAGATGGATGTGTTCTTGATGATATAGTGATTCTAACCACGTTGTAACTATCATGCTCATCTTGTTGGATGAATTTAGCTCAGTAGAATACCTTTGAATCAGTTAACTTCACCATAGTTGGATTTAACTAATAGAGTTGTTATCATAAAGTGATTAAACACCATTTTAAGTTTTCACTTACCTTGGGAAGAACTTGGCCATGTTAGAAGTAGAAGGATGTATTCTTGCTCAAATTTCTTAAGAATCATATTCTCCTTATGTTTAGCTCAGCAAGATTTTGAATGGTTAAGGATATTTGTGAAACCAACAACAACAACTCTTCATTAATCTAATGTGTTGAGAACTTAGAATGTTTTGATCATCATACTAGATTGATGGTGAATTCATCATGAAGTTAATGGATCTTCCAGCCTTGTAATGAAAGATTTTGATAACCTTCATGAATATGGTGTAAGATCATAACTAATAACCTTGTTGTAGGCTTAATATTCACTTTAAATGAGAGGAGGATGATCTTAAATGTGCAGATTTTGTTCTTTCAACATTTTAATGTTTTGGAAGGTTTAATCATCATAAGATGATCTTAACATCATAATTGGTTATTCAGCACACCCTTGATAGAATTCTTATTTACGATGAACCATGTGAACATTCGGTAAAAGTATGGTAAACCGATTTTTATGGTTGTAATGATGTTAAAAGAACTCCTGACATAAGGCTTCGATAATTGGAGATAGCAAACTATTATAAAGGATTGTAGGATGACGTCTTACTAATCCTATATTGATAATTATACGAATATGTTATTGAGTAAAATGTATTTCGTTTAAGGTTGATTGTTCGAGTAAACAGTATTAGTCGAGGACCGTTCGTTCGTTCCGACAAGAAGAGGACTATTCTCGTCTCCGTATTGAGGCAAGTTATCTTGCTTGGTTATAATGATGATTAGATTCTTGTGATGGTTATACGTTTCATGTGTATGAACTGTATATGTAATGTTTGTCGTGTTTTGACATTTTCCTTGACATTATCCCATTTTCATTATGGGGTTGCATTCCCAAATACGTCGTTTTGAATCGTTGATCTCGTTGGTCTTTATTTCCACTTCGGTGAGTTTTCTTCATCCTTAATCGGATATGTGATTTATTGAATTCGTTGTCATGTTGTATCGTGACATATCCGGAATCATATATGCGTTCCGATTGGTCATTGTGTAGGATTTTTAGCCAGGCATATATATAGTCATGCGTGGATATTATTCCGCATTGGACTGTGCACACGAGACGTAGTTTCGTGAGGCTAACTAGGTACATTGTCCCACGTGTATTCTGGATTCCGTATACGGGGCGGACATGTACACGGACACATTTCCGGATCGGGCGTACTGTGATGTCCATCTTGAGCCATATTGTTAATCGTTCATAGTCCATGTGTGATTGGATGTGTTCAATGGTTTGTGACTGATTGTTTCATACACCCGTGGGGTATGATTAATAGTCGGAAATAATTTTTTTTGAGATCTATATATGTGAATTTTATAATGTCGGAAGAATTGATTATCATGTATATCTGACCCCGTGTTATGGGCGAAATACTTGTATTGTATTTTAGGTCGAGGCAAAGGCAAGGCACGGGAAGAGCATGTTGACGGCGAAGGGTTCGAAGGATACTAGTTCGGGGGGCCCACGTCATTTGCTATCCGGTTATTTTAAACCGTGTTATGTTATTTTATTTTCTGCTTCATTTAAATTACTATCTGGTTGTATTAACATTTGAAGTATTTTACATCTCCATATGGTTTATAAATGTTTTTCGGATCCTGTGTATTATAAGGCCGTTGGCCATATTTTTAATAAACTCCTAATTGGAGTAATGACTATTCATTGTGGTTCGGTATCACAATTAATATTTATTTAATCTGTTTTGGATATCGCCTGGTGGATCCCAGTGTGGGATCCACGGCACTGTAATAGCCACCTTTTGGGGTGTTACATGGGCTGTGACCCCTGTTGATTTTTGGAAAGATAAGGATTTGATAATCCTAATTTGTTTTCTATTAAAACTCCCGAGGGTATTTTAAACCATTTTGCAAACCATTCTCGTTAATTGTGATCTTTCAGATTTGGAAAGTTTTACTCAAACTCTTGCCTCGGGAAGTATTCGTTTCATTGTATTTTAATATTTGAGGATTTCTGATTATTGTCATTCTTGGAACTTGAATTGTATGGCTCGTATTTTTGCACTTGTACTTGCACTAGCAAAACAGTGGAGTTTTGCTAACCCCCGAGTATTCGGGGGGTGGATGTCTATTTTTGCATTCAGGTTTTGGAGCATAGCACAGGGTCGGCACGAAGGATGATGAAAGATGAACGATATTAATCACACGAGGATCCATTGATGTCGTATTGGTCTAGTTGTATTTTGTTTTCCGCTGCAGTATCTTTTCTCGTTGTACGGGAGTTTATTGTATTTTGAACCCCTGCGTGGGTATTGTAATATCCGGAATTTCTATTACTGTTGTTTGATATTATTTTATCCGAGTTATATTGTACAGCGTGGAATCTGTACAGTAGGGATAAAATAAATAAAGGACTGAGATATCAGTATCGGTATAATTGTCGTATTTGGTCGACAGTTACATTTGAGGATATTGTGTATCAGGTTGTCGTACTTTTGATATTGGGTATATCGTATGATGATATTATTGGATTCAGTGTTTGTGTTCAGTGTGTCTTATGTTCGTTTTTAGTATGTCGAGACGTTGGACAAGAACTGCGGAAAATGGCTAAGTATAGCCTTATTAGCGCACGCTAATATTCATGCATAACGCACGCTATCGTGCAGGATTAGCGCACGCTACGTTTATAGGTTAGCGTACGCTAGTGCGAATGGTCGGAAGGAATCTGCGTGTGGACCCGGCTGCTTTCGGCGCACGCTCTGGTAAGTCAACGGTTGTTGTCCTGAAGTATTAGCGCACGCTAAAATATTAGGCTTAGCGCACGCTAACTATGTATCAGTTAACAAGGAATCTTATCCTTGCCAGATGCTGTCGGAATGTGGGGGCGAGTGGTAGGTGAACACGGTAGTAAGTCAACTTCGGATAGCGCACGCTAAGAGTAAGGACTTGCGTACGCTAGACATGATGATTTACGTACGTTAATGCATGGGCATTACGTACGTAAGGTAGTTTACGAAGCAAGGCGGTAGCCTGCAGGCTGCGATAGCGCACGCTAACAAAGTCAGTTAGCGCACGCTAAGGCTAGCGCACGCTAAACATAAGGGTTTAGCGCACGCTAGTGGTGCATTCTATATAAAGGGACAAACGGGTGTCATGAAACATTTCGTCCATTTCTTTCCTTTCACCCGATAGAGACAACCTTGTGAGAACATTTGGAGTTCCTAAACACCGAGGATGATCCTCTTTAACAAGATTAAAGATGGAAATCATGGAGTAAAGCTTTGTTCTTGAAATCATTGGTGATTCTTGGAAATCAATCCTTTCCTTCAAAAAAGGTAATTACTCTTCACTTTGAGATTTCGTTTTGGATTGTATATGATGTTCTTGAGTTGATGATTATCATATAAACAAGTTGATGAGCATGACAACGGGTTGGATTACCGTACTAAGTTAGTGTTGTTATCAATATATGAGTATTGATATGTTTCGTATGGTTTTGGATGGAATTCAAGATATATGTTGATGTAATTCCCTTCTTCAATTCGGATTTTTGATGTTTTGTCGTTGGTTACTTCGTATGGTAACGATTATGGTGATGCTACTGTGATTCTTGAAGTTATATGAATTGTATGTCGAAGAACATGATGAATAAGGATTTTAAGATGTTAGAACGCATCGGATTTTATCATTTTATGGATCATGAACGTTAATTTGGATAATTCGTGTTCTTGAAGAGCTATTAAATTATATGTCATGATTGTTATGAAATCCTTAATCTCTAGATGAGTTAATCATTGTCATGATGGAAGTGTTAGACGATGCTTGAAATGCATGCCACTGCACAGCATTAGCGCACGCTACGTTTACTGCCTAGCGCGCGCTAACGGGAGCAACTTAGCGCACGCTACGTTAGGTGATTAACGTGCGCTAAGTAGGCAGACAGTGCAGTATTTTTGTATTTTGATTAGGAATTCGTGATGGTTTGACTTGGTTGGTTCTGACTGTGTTTATTCGAGGTTGTGTTGAACCGTTGAGTTCGATTGGTTAGTATTGTCAGTTGTTGATTGTTATCGGATATGTGTTATTTGATTTCTTCGATAGGTTGAGATTGCTGATCGGTGATTATAACCGGATATTGCGGTCGTGTTCGAGTATGTCCATTGTATTGCTTTTGATCGGGGCTGAGGAGCTCGTAGACAAAGGCAATGTGTTGGCAAAGGACTTCGTGGTATCGGTATCGAGGCAAGTTATTACTTGCTCAGTTATAATATTTAATGAATGGTTTCAGTTTCATTTCGTTTATAATGCATATAACGATGATTATTATTGTGAACTCTGTATATTCGGATCGCATATCGTTCTTTCGATTCTGGGAGGTAAATCATAATGTATATGCTTTATCTCAGTTATTGGTATGTTCGAGTATCGAGGTTACATTATGGTAAAGACGAGGATATGAGTATCTATAGTTCAGTGTACGTTTGGATCGCCGAACATTGAGGATAATCGTCGGTGATGATTGGACATCGAGGTTGCTCCCGAAGGACTCGGGGCAAGTATTCCATATTGATTATGGTTTAGTGTTATTTATTTTGGTCTCGTACATTTTCTTTCATGTTGTTGAACATGAAGTAGTCCTAGTATATTGTCATGTTGTCGTGCATGTTATGTTGTTCCTGTGGATGAACGTGTTGATTTGCATATGTGTATGCATATTGTGTTGTTTTTGTTGTGTAAATAATCCGATGGGATTATGAGGATCTATGCTGAGGGCGCTGGATCGAATGTCCACCATGCGTTGGTTCGACGGGATCATCATGGGGATCTATCTTTGAGGCGCTGGATCGTTAGACGGAGTTTTCCACCATGCGTTGGTTCGACGGGATCATCATGGGGATCTATCTTTGAGGCGCTGGATCGTTGGATTACCAAGATTGTGTTGATGGAATCGGTGAATTCGCATCATTGATTTTATCATGTGTTGTTGTTCACATGTGTATTGTTAGTTATCCACCTTATGTTGATCGATAGGATCAACAAAGGGATCTATCTTTGAGGTATTTGGATCGTCGGATTTCCATTGAGTATACATGATTGTTATTGTTGTGATCATATTGACGTGGTCATATGAGTATGCATTTGTAGGTCTTGTGTTAGGACCTTGTCCGTATTGCATTGATCTGATCTCGGATTAGACCGATATGATTGTCGAGGCACTTCATATCTCGAGGTATGTTCCGTATTTCCTTGGTACTTGTCTTTGGTGGACAATCGGTTATCGTCTTGGGATTTGATGATATTATTCGATGGATCGTATTGGTCAGAAACGGTAGATTTCCGTATCGTGAGTTGGTTATGATAGTTTGAGGATCTTGAGTATTGTTTAAGGTACAATACAGATATTATGTTCGAGTTTATTGGTTAATCGAGTACAGGATGTGAAATGTGATAATGGTTATTCTGATGAGAATTTCTTGAGTAAGTAAAGATTACGTTGGTCGTATTATTATGTTGTATTCTCATTGGTATGTTATTATTAATGTGATGTGACGGTTATCATTGTTGGACATTATGGCTGACCCCGTCGTGGGATTTCTTTTTTAGGTTCTCGGAGTATCGAGCTTGTAGCGGTCGTGAAGAGATGAGCTTTCCGGAGGATACTGGCTAGGACATGTTCTGTGCATTGAGTTTCTTGATCGGTTCTTGTATTCCGCTGCTAGAGTATCTTTATGGTTGGTCTTTTTTTGCTGCGTGAGTATTTTGAAACGCTCTTTTGGTATCTGGTAACTGAGGTTACTTTGGAAATCGTTTTCTAAACTTTTGAGTATCGGCTGTTTGGCCTTGCGATTTCAAATGAGTTTTACGACGGTTTTTGATAAATGGATTTTATAAGTCTTTGTGAATTTTTAAAGTTAGTACCGTCGTTGGACTCTTGGGCATTTGTAAATGTTTGTGAAAATTTCTTTTTAGCCTTGTGGGTTCCATCTCGGGGCCCACGGCGCTGTAATATTTCCGGTTAAATCTGGGGGTGTTACAGAATATGGTATCGGAGCTTAGGTTGAGAAAACCTAGGCATTTGGGTCGAGTTGGGTCGTGTTTTTGTCGCGTCATTCGAGTTGTCGATTGACAAATATTAGAGCCGTGAGTTTTGTTGTTCACTCAGGCTTAAGTGTTATGTGATTTGCCTGCATCGTACTGGGCTTGTTATAACTTTTCCAAATGGTGTTTACGTGATATATTGTGTTCTTGAGTTGCACTGAGTTTGCAAAACGTGAGTTTTGAAAATACCTGTGTCGAGTATTTTCTTGAGTCTAGACATGTGCCAGTATCACGGGGAATCATCGGCTTCACGATCTGTAAGTATTCGGATTTTTGAATTTCATTGAGATTTACTGCCGTTCTAAGTAGATATGTTTTGAGATTCAGCAGATATTATGCATTTCAATATAAGGTGACAGAGTTGGGATAGGATTGATGATCTTGAGAAGTTATGATTTTGGAAATCAGTATATCAGCTAGATTTTGGAACGGAATTGTGTAATCGGGAGAAGGACTATGGATGGTTGAGAAGAACATGTAGCATGTTAATTCATTTGAGATACATGAACTGTTTTGAGCATTTGAAAATGATACTTTTCAAAATGAATATTTTACGGATGTTTTACGGAAAATGATTTTGGGCCGAGACCCAATCGATTTTGAAATGGTTTTATAACTTAGGACTTGGGGTCCGAAAAGAGTTTTCTACTTTTTAAACTTCTTGTAATGTGGAATGAGATACGGCTGAGACCCTAATGTTTCAAAAGACTTTCATGTTTTCTAAAACTCCCGAGATCTGTAAAACACTTTACCAATCGTTTACTTATGTTATTTCCGCCTTTCGAGGCTTTGGTTTACTTGTTCAAATGGAACCTCTCGGGAAGTCTTTCGCCGTGTTTGATTTGCTTGATTTGTTCCAACGTTTTGTCATATCATATTAGAGGTGATCCAGGATGGGTAAATGGTTGACGATACGAGTCATGGGTGGAAAAGGAGTTTTTATCGGAGTCTATATATTGAGGTTTTGGAACTCGGTCATGTGGTTTCTGTTGGAATGTCAGTGGATTGTGACGAGCCGAATTGGTATACAGGAGTATGGTTGTGGTCAATCATTTGCATGATTCCATTTTATTTAATCGCGTATATTCGAAAAGAATTTTATCGAGAACTTGGCACCAGCGAGCTGATTGAATTTTTAAAAATTGATTTCGTGGTCTTACGAAAATTTATGTTTTGAGTTTTCAAACTCTTGAAAGAATTTTCGAAAATTTGTCTTTTGACAAGAATATACGATTTCAAACTGGTTTTGAAAATGTGATTGATATACATACGCATTTAGTGCATAATGCATATCGTGGTGAAGTTCTGAATGAGACTCACGAACTGGATGGTACATCAGTATGGTACGATGAAAGAGATTCGAACGTTAGTATGGTAGTTTGGTTATCCACGGATGATCGGCTGATTTATCGGATAAGAGAAATATGTTGCGTGTTGTAGATTCATGCACATAATATTATTTTGGAAACTGGGGATTTTGTGAAACCGGGACATATGTGCTATGTGATTCCATTGGTACGGTAGTAGCGCGATTTTACCACAGTGATTCTGGAATGATTTCCTTGTAAGTGCAAATTTGGGGATGGTGACCCCATCTTTGGTTGTTTTGGATATTGAGTGGTCGTTCCCACTCCTTGTATGAATTGGGTATGTTCGTCGGTTTGTGATTGGTTGTTCATATGCCGAGGGTATGTTCGCCACTCGGATACGTTTATTGAGATCCACCGTATGTGATCGGTGTGTCGTTTGAGAATTTTGCTTTTTCGTATATCCGGTTACGTGGTTACGTGTTGATAGTGTTGGAGTTTACCGTGTGAAGGTATTCTCGATTTAGTTGATCGCTCGTTGGTTGTATTGGAGTTTATCACGTTGATGATATTCTCGATTGTGTTTTGACCTCTGGTTGGTCAGATTGGAATTTATCATGTCGATGATAAATTCGGTTGATTGTTGATCATTGTTGGTGATCATCGGCGTTGATTGTCTATCGATGTTTCGGGATTCGTTGCCATTGTATTGAGCGGTTGTTTCACGGATACATCGGATATTATTCGCTTTATCGATTGAGACTTGATTATGTAATCAGGCAGACAGGATTTGATTCGGGCAGATTGTTTGATCCGAAGATGATATATTTTGTTGAGAATCAGGGAATTGTGATCGTAAGCGTATTGAGACTGTACCATGAGAACGCTGGCTAGTATCTCCGGAGATCGTCGACCTGCGTATTTGTAAGTATGCGGTTTTGGCTATTCAGAATAATGATGATTGATCAGTGTCGTGATGGTTTTGGGATATTTTGGGTTGAACAGTATGTTTGTTTGTTTTCTATGACGGATTGCAAGCTTCGAGGACGAAACTTATTTTAAGGGGTGTAGAATGTAATATCCGGAATTTCTATTACTGTTGTTTGATATTATTTTATCTGAGTTATATTGTACAGCGTGGAATCTGTACAGTAGGGATAAAATAAATAAAGGACTGAGATATCAGTATCGGTATAATTGTCGTATTTGGTCGACAGTTACATTTGAGGATATTGTGTATCAGGTTGTCGTACTTTTGATATTGGGTATATCGTATGATGATATTATTGGATTCAGTGTTTGTGTTCATTGTGTCTTATGTTCGTTTTTAGTATGTCGAGACGTTGGACAAGAACTGCGGAAAATGGCTAAGTATAGCCTTATTAGCGCACGCTAATATTCATGCATAACGCACGCTATCGTGCAGGATTAGCGCACGCTACGTTTATAGGTTAGCGTACGCTAGTGCGCATGGTCGGAAGGAATCTGCGTGTGGACCCGGCTGCTTTCGGCGCACGCTCTGGTAATTCAACGGTTGTTGTCCTGAAGTATTAGCGCACGCTAAAATATTAGGCTTAGCGCACGCTAACTATGTATCAGTCAACAAGGAATCTTATCCTTGCCAGATGCTGTCGGAATGTGGGGGCGAGTGGTAGGTGAACACGGTAGTAAGTCAACTTCGGATAGCGCACGCTAAGAGTAAGGACTTGCGTACGCTAGACATGATAATTTACGTACGTTAATGCATGGGCATTACGTACGTAAGGTAGTTCTGAAGCAAGACGGTAGCCTGCAGATCGCGATAGCGCACGCTAACAAAGTCAGTTAGCGCACGCTAAGGCTAGCGCACGCTAAACATAAGGGTTTAGCGCACGCTAGTGGTGCATTCTATATAAAGGGACAAACGGGTGTCATGAAACATTTCGTCCATTTCTTTCCTTTCACCCGATAGAGACAACCTTGTGAGAACATTTGGAGTTCCTAAACACTGAGGGATGATCCTCTTTAACAAGATTAAAGATGGAAATCATGGAGTAAAACTTTGTTCTTGAAATCATTGGTGATTCTTGGAAATCAATCCTTTCCTTCAAAAAAGGTAATTACTCTTCACTTTGAGATTTCGTTTTGGATTGTATATGATGTTCTTGAGTTGATGATTATCATATAAACAAGTTGATGAGCATGACAACGAGTTGGATTACCGTACTAAGTTAGTGTTGTTATCAATATATGAGTATTGATATGTTTCGTATGGTTTTGGATAGAATTCAAGATATATGTTGATGTAATTCCCTTCTTTAATTCGGATTTTTGATGTTTTGTCGTTGGTTACTTCGTATGGTAACGATTATGGTGATGCTACTGTGATTCTTGAAGTTATATGAATTGTATGTCGAAGAACATGATGAATAAGGATTTTAAGATGTTAGAACGCATCGGATTTTATCATTTTATGGATCATGAACGTGAATTTGGATAATTCGTGTTCTTGAAGAGCTATTAAATTATATGTCATGATTGTTATGAAATCCTTAATCTCGAGATGAGTTGATCATTGTCATGATGGAAGTGTTAGACGATGCTTGAAATGCATGCCATGCCGCACATTAGCGCCGCAGCTGCGTTCTTGCCTAGCGGCGCTAACGGGAGCAACTTAGCGCACGCTACGTTAGGTGATTAACGTGCGCTAAGTAGGCGACAGTGCGATATTTTGTGTTTTGATTAGGAATTCGTGATGGTTTGACTTGGTTGGTTACATTGTGTTTATTCGAGGTTGTGTTGAACCGTTGAGTTCGATTAGTTAGTATTGTCGGTTGTTGATTGTTATCGGATATGTGTTATTTGATTTCTTGATAGGTTGAGATTGCCGATCGGTGATTATAACCGGATATTGCGGTCGTGTTCGATTATGTCCATTATATTGCTTTTGATCGGGCCGAGGAGCTCGTAGACAAAGGCAATGTGTTGGCAATGACTTCGTGGTATCGGTATCGAGGCAAGTTATTACTTGCTCAGTTATAATATTTAATGAATGGTTTCAGTTTCATTTCGTTTATAATGCATATAACGATGATTATTATTGTGAACTCTGGATATTCGGATCGCATATCGTTCTTTCGATTCTGGGAGGTAAATCATAATGTATATGCTTTATCTCAGTTATTGGTATGTTCGAGTATCGAGGTTACATTATGGTAAAGACGAGGATATGAGTATCTACAGTTCAGTGTACGTTTGGATCGCCGAACATTGAGGATAATCGTCGGTGATGATTGGACATCGAGGTTGCTCCCGGTGATGATTGGACATCGAGGTTGATCCCGAAGGACTCGGGGCAAGTATTCCATATTGATTATGGTTTAGTGTTATTTATTTTGGTCTCGTACATTTTCTTTCATGTTGTTGAACATGAAGTAGTCCTAGTATATTGTCATGTTGTCGTGCATGTTATGTTGTTCCTGTGGATGAACGTGTTGATTTGCATATGTGTATGCATATTGTGTTGTTTTTGTTGTGTAAATAATCCGATGGGATTATGAGGATCTATGCTAAGGGCGCTGGATCAAATGTCCACCATGCGTTGGTTCGACGGGATCATCATGGGGATCTATGCTGAGGGCGCTGGATCGTTGGACAGGTTTTCCACCATGCGTTGGTTCGACGGGATCATCATGGGGATCTATGCTGAGGGCGCTGGATCGTTGGATTACCAGTATTGTGTTGATGGAATCTGGTGAATTCGCATCATTGATTTTATCATGTGTTGTTGTTCACATGTGTATTGTTAGTTATCCACCTTATGTTGATCTGATAGGATCAACAAAGGGATCTATGCTGAGGGCGCTAGATCGTCGGATTTCCATTGAGTATACATGATTGTTATTGTTGTGATCATATTGACGTGGTCATATGAGTATGCATTTGTAGGTCTTGTGTTAGGACCTTGTCCGTATTGCATTGATCTGATCTCGGATTAGACCGATATGATTGTCGAGGCACTTCATATCTCGAGGTATGTTCCGTATTTCCTTGGTACTTGTCTTTGGTGGACAATCGGTTATCGTCTTGGGATTTGATGATATTATTCGATGGATCGTATTGGTCAGAAACGGTAGATTTCCGTATCGTGAGTTGGTTATGATAGTTTGAGGATCTTGAGTATTGTTTAAGGTACAATACAGATATTATGTTCGAGTTTATTGGTTAATCGAGTACAGGATGTGAAATGTGATAATGGTTATTCTGATGAGAATTTCTTGAGTAAGTAAAGATTACGTTGGTCATATTATTATGTTGTATTCTCATTGGTATGTTATTATTCATGTGATGTGACGGTTATCATTGTTGGACATTATGGCTGACCCCGTCGTGGGATTTCTTTTTAGGTTCTCGGAGTATCGAGCTTGTAGCGGTCGTGAAGAGATGAGCTTCCCAGAGGATACTGGCTAGGACATGTTCTGTACATTGAGTTTCTTGATCGGTTCTTGTATTCCGCTGCTAGAGTATCTTTATGGTTGGTCTTTTTCCGCTGCGTGAGTATTTTGAAACGCTCTTTTGGTATCTGGTAACTGAGGTTACTTTGGAAATCGTTTTCTAAACTTTTGAGTATCGGCTGTTTGGCCTTGCGATTTCAAATGAGTTTTACGACGGTTTTTGATAAATGGATTTTATAAGTCTTTGTGAATTTTTAAAGTTAGTACCGTCGTTGGCCTCTTGGGCATTTGTAAATGTTTGTGAAAATTTCTTTTTAGCCTTGTGGGTTCCATCTCGGGGCCCACGGCGCTGTAATATTTCCGGTTAAATCTGGGGGTGTTACAGGTATGGGTTTGGAATTGAGTTGTATGTTATTATCGAAAGACCAAATCGGTCTACTGAGTCATTTTAGCCTTAAAGGCGATGTTTAGATGTTTGATTTTAGTTATCAGCCCGGTAGATCCTCGAGGAGAGGGTCTACGGCGTGTAATATTCCTGAGTGGATTGGGGGTCTTACATAAATGGTATCGGAGCTTAGGTTGTGGAAACCTAGGCTGTCGGGTTTACTGGTGTCTGTTGAGTTTTTGTCTCGTCAGAATTTGTCTGACTGAGTCGTTTCGCGATGCGTCATCTGAGTTTGTTGGTCGTGATTAGTATCGTGGGCGATCATCATCTTCGTGCGACCTGTGGATGTAAGTCTCCCTTCTTTTTGTTGTGCCTCATGTGACACGAGCTATTTTTATGATTATTTGTTAAGTGACGGAATCCTCTTATGGATTTTGATTTCTTGATATGTGGTTATTTGACCCTCATATTTCGTTCATATGAGGAGTAGTGTTGCTGGATTGTGCATGTTTGACTTTATTTCTTTTATCCACTGCGTGAGTTCTTTTGTAATGGCTTTGATTTTCTTGTCGAGTTTTATTTCGAAAACCGATTCCCTTAACCGAGTTTTTGGCATTATGGCCTTGATCGTTTTGGCGAAATTCTTATGACGGTATTTAGTATTTTGTAAATGGATTTTGTGAGTTTTTGAAATATTACCATCATCGGCCTTTTTGGCGTTTTTGTAAATGGTTTTCAGCCTGGTGGGTTCCGACGCAGGACCCACGGCGCTATAAAGTTTTGTGTAATTACCTGAAACTTTTGGGCATTCTAGCCCATTGAATTATCCTTGAAAACCTTGAGTATCTTAGAAAATAAATTTCGAGACGTACTTTTAAAATGAATTATTTTCTCGTGGTACATCCAAGGTGCCACAACATGTTTCAAAAATTCTTCTACCTCGAGGACCAAAATGTTTTGAGATATTTTCAATGTTTAGAAACACTTATACTTAGACCCGAGGGTCGGATATTCTGAAAGTTTTTCACTAAAAGAAAGGTGTCCTGATTTTTGTTCAAACGCAAGATGATTTTCAAAGTCTCGAAAATGATGTTTATTCAACTTTTTGTAAAATGATACTCAAGATCAACTGGGGTTTCCAAACTGTTTTCAAAAGGTGGTTTTTTTTTTTTTAAAAACCCATCATTTCCTACTTGTGGTCGGAGAAGGTGTGTATTATGTTGGTATTGTTGTTAGGGTGTTAGCCCTCCGAATTGTGATTGAATTGGTGGTGTGAACATTGAGTCGTTCGCCACGCATATGTTTTGTTAGCCCTTTGTGGGAGGTGTGATGACGATCTTTAATGTTGTCATTTCGTGGTGACTTGCGTGTTATCGCACCTGTGTGAGCTGTTAAAGCTTGGGTTTGTACGTTTGTGTACATGTGTGATTGTTTCATGATGTTTGTAATTATGTGCTGATTATTGTTTGGGCCGTTAAGGTTGCCGAACGATACCGTCGTTGCTGTATTGTTTGTGTGTGTATTACTTTACGATGGTAATCGTTGTATATGATATGTGTTATAATTCTTTGTTGTGCTGAGTTGGCATCTCCGCTATGTTGTTTTGCGACGTTATGCCCCATTATATCTAGCATTTATATTTTCGGTATGCCGAGCCGAGACATTTCAACCGTGATGTGCCGGAGCATGCACGTGTAAATTGTCCTTCTCGTCGGTAACATATTTCAAGTGTGGACTCGAGGGACACCGAATTCAGTTTTGCGAATTGGCTACCGAGACTTTCGGAGTTCCAACTTCAGCACAGTTATCAGAATCGGCTTTGAGAGGCCTTCGAAGGATGTTTCTGTCGGTTGCTTGTTATGTCGTATCCTTGATTTCGTTGTTGTGAGTTTCGGGGACGACACTTCTTTTAGAAGAGGTCGAATATAATACCCGTATTATTTTTGGCTTCTGCATTTTCTCTTTCTCAATTCTATCGACTCGCTCGTGTTCGTTGATACTTTCTGAACTTGTTCTGTATTTTGGTTTCATCGTTCGGACGAGCTGTGATCTTGTTTTGAGTCGATCTTGTTATCGCTGTGACTTTTTCGAGTTCGGTTCGATTCTTGTGAACCTTGGAGTTGTTGTTTGAATTTTATTGTTCTTCGTGATTCGAAGATGATTGTTCGCTTTTTGTTGTCTCGACCGTTGTTGTTCGATCGTTTGATTTTTCGGTTTTTGTTGATCACATCTCGTGATTGTTGAGCGTTCAGACTCCTTCGGGAAATTAGTCTCGTTTCGATCTTTCAACCCTTGGCGGTGGAATTCCGTATGTGTTTAATGTTTGGCTCGCGTTTTGATTGATGAACCGTTGGGTTGGTCAATCATATTGATTTTCGTTCATTGTGTTTTGTGATTGTTCGGATAATCGACTCGATTGTATTGTCTGTTTGATGACGCTTGTCACTTGTTGATTTTATTATGTCTCCATCGGTGGCGTTGTGTTAGTCGCCGTGGAGCGTATTTTCACGCCGTATGTCTCTTTGCTTTTCTTGCAGCGTTTCGCCGTCGGGCGCGAGTTTTCGATTTTTGTGTATCTCGTCGAGTTTTCCTGGCAGGGGATATTGCTTCTCCCTACCTATTTTAAGTTTTGGGACGAAACTTCTTTTAAGGAGGGTAGAATGTAATACCCGTAATTTCGATTTCCGGTAATTTCGTTTTTTTTCGGCGGAAGTCCATTTTGATGACTCTCACATGACCGTTTCATCATTCTGAGAATGATTAATTCTACACTTTTTGACACCCGAGTTCGTTTCGGTGTCATTTTGTTGAGTTCCGTGCTTTTTAGCGACTTTTCCGCACTTGAGTTCGATTCTTGCGAATATCGTTCAAAACTATTGTTTTGAGTTTCCCGTAAGTCCATTTAACTTGGTTAGATGTGATGTGAACTTCGGTTTGGTTATTCGATCACGTATCGTGATTTTCGGGTGTTTTGGGCCATTTTATAATTTTCCCAAAGTGGTGGGTATCCGTATACGTATTTGTTGTCTCGACCCTTTTTATGGTCGCGTGTGAGTTTGATTGTAACTCAAGCTCTTAGTATGATCTTATTCTGGAGCTTTCCGTGCGTATCTTGAACTTGGTGTTCCGATCGGAGAAATCCGTTGTTGTAATCAGCTTTGAGAGCACTGTTGCTATCCTTTTGAGTCGTTAGCGCACGCTACACCTATTGGTTAGCGCGCACTATGGTGCGGTTGTTAGCGCACGCTACAGGTTTGGTAGCGCACGCTAATGGGTGGTGCAAAATCAGTCCAGAGGCTACTGGACTGGGTTAGAACGTTGGTTAGCGCACGCTATGTGGTAACATAACGCGCGCTAGGGTGCATTGGTAGCACACGCTGGAGGGAGGATAGCGCACGCTACCCGGTAGTTCAGGGCAGTCCAGAGGCTACTGGACTGGGTCTAGGGCCTCGTTAGCGCACGCTAATTTTTGTAGCTAGCGCGCGCTAACTGTGCATGTTGGCAGAACGTTTTGTTCTGATGCTTTGATAGCGCACGCTAATCAGGTAGGATTAGCGCACGCTAAGCTGTCCAGTATATAAATTGGACAGCAGTCTTTAATCCTCATTTTCTTCATTTCTTCCTCTTCCTCCGCGGGTTTGAGACGTGATGACTAGGGTTCGCGACCTGGGCTAATTTTCGTCCATTCCAAAGTGTTTTAGAGCATCCTAGGTGATTATAACATCATCTAATCCATTGTTCTTTGCCAAATCGAGGTATTTTTCTTGAATCCCTAGAGTTGACTTTTTAGGGGATTTATTCTTGATTTCGTTTTCCTTTCGGTTTTGATAGACCGATTGTTGTTTAATGATGTTGTTAAACATATTCTATGGATTGTATATCCATATTTCGACTCGGAATTCCATTTTCATGTTTTGTCGGGATGAATCGTGTTCTTGGCCGTTTTGGGGGAAAAGTTTGAACTTTCGTCATTCGTTCTTTGAATTTAACAGCTTTAAGTCATGCTATGGAATTCATTTTCATTGTTGTTATTATTGTTCGTAGTTTATTGTCGTGGATTAGCGCTCGGCGGAGTCGGCGGGTTCGTAATCGGTTCGTGCCAACCTACTTCGATCGGTTCTTTGCGTTTGTGGTTACTCGAGGCCAGTACCTTGTCCATACAATTCTGGTTTTATGGATATGATAATTAGTGATCGTCTCCTTGTGTTTATTTGATCGTTTGAATTTCACTTTCAAAGATTCGGTTTAGCCTTGTTAAAGGCTTGCTTTCAAAACGCGTGTGTTTTGTGAATGGTGTGGTTTGAGAATAACTATGTGAACTCTATGGATATGTTTGGTGTTGATGTTGCACTTGGTATTGCGTGTGGGCGTATATTATTTCATTTCGGTGCGTTGTGGTTTGACGTGGTGTTTGGCTAAGTGTTTGATGCCTCTTGGCGAATTGATTGAATATCCTTGATGTGATATGTTATTTGTGTGAATGTGTGGATATGGTTGAAGGTCTACGGTGACACATGGCACGTGATCATGTGGTCAGGATGCAACAAGTGATTGATCCAACCGTGAGAGCCTGAGATAATCTACGGTGGCACATGGCATGCGATCATGTGGCCAGGATGCAACAAGCGATTGATCTAACCGTGAGATGTGTGTGATTTTTTTCACTAGCCAGCTCGGGAGGGTCCTTCGAGGCCTCGAGTGGGATTTGTGGCTTCGTCCCGGTCCTAGGCGATGCGCGTGCGCGATTATGTTTTGTTGATTTTATGTCCGTCGAGGACACGTGATGTTGGGCTCTGGCCCTGTGAATTGTTGTCGGTTTTCTATTTGCGAAAACAAAACCTTTGGGCTGTGACCCCTGTTGATTTTTGGAAAGATAAGGATTTGATAATCTTAATTTGTTTTCTATTAAATCTCCCGAGGGTATTTTAAACCATTTTGCAAACCATTCTCGTTAATTGTGATCTTTCAGATTTGGAAAGTTTTACTCAAACTCTTGCCTCGGGAAGTATTTGTTTCGTTGTATTTTAATCTTTGAGGATTTCTGATTATTGTCATTCTTGGAACTTGAATTGTATGGCTCGTATTTTTGCACTTGTACTTGCACTAGCAAAACAGTGGAGTTTTGCTAACCCCCGAGTATTCGAGGGGTGGATGTCTATTTTTGCATTCAGGTTTTGGAGCATAGCACAGGGTCGGCACGAAGGATGATGAAAGATGAACGATACTAATCACACGAGGATCCGTTGATGTCATATTGGTCTAGTTGTATTTTCTTTTCCGCTGCAGTATCTTTTCCCGTTGTACGGGAGTTTATTGTATTTTGACCCCTGCGTGGGTATGTGTTTGGAATTGAGTTGTATGTTATTATTGAAAGACCAAATCGGTCTACTGAGTCATTTTAGCCTTAAAGGCGATGTTTAGATGTTTGATTTTAGTTATCAGCCTGGTAGATCCTCGAGGAGAGGGTCTACGGCGTGTAATATCCCTGAGTGGATTGGGGGTGTTACAAAATCTTCTTCGGATGATAACTTTTGATATATAACTCTAATTTTGAATCCGGAAAGACTGCCGAATTCGTCTCGGAAAGCCCTACAACATGAATATATCAAAATTCAACAAAGAGAATATTTAATAAACATGTTATTTCTTGAGTAAATCAGTTATTTAATCCGATTAAGACTAGATTTACATCATCATCCGATAAAAAATAAATTATTAAAAACTAATTAAATAAAAGTAAAAAACGAGTAGACTAGCTCAATTATAGGTGAATTTTATCGATACAAACTATGGATAAGTGTATAAAACTGACACTTTTCACACCCCCAAAATTGAATTCTTGCTAGTCCCGAGCAAGACTCTTTATTATTCATGCTCCAAAAATAAAAATAAGAAAAATTAATACACACATAAATTAAAATATAAAAATAGAAAAGGAGATCAAAATGTCATTAATACACAACAACCAGCTTTATACAGTAGATAGAAATGAATCAAGATTCAAAATAAATCTACTAATGATTTTGAGGTTAAAACACGGTTTTTATTTTGTAATTCCAAATTCAAGGTTTCCCCCCCCCAAAAGGTTGATTATTTCTTTCCCACTCGTGATACACACGACTCCCTTTAATGGTTGCTCTCGATCACTCGTTTATTTTTCGACTCAATATGAAGAAGAATTTCATTGGCGTCATCAAATATTGTGATTTTTCACGAAATTGAGTGTATTGAAATTCAGCCGCTAATTAATTCAAATCTGCTCATAAACTACATCTCTTAGTGATAGCTTTCACACCGTTATTTGCTAACGTGTAGCTCTTTTCACTAACACAATTTCTATCTCATTTTTTTTAAAGGTGATAGCTTTCACACCGTTATTTGTAACGTGTAGCTCTTTTCACCAATTTTTCTGAGACGGCAGCTACGCACCAACAATGGTTAGTCCTTTATTTTTCGCAAAATTTAAGACCTCCAAAATTAGGCAGCTATTGCTGCTCAACACTTCTCCTTTTCGTCATTTTTTTTAGGTGATAGCTTTCACACCGTTACTTGCTAACGTGTAGCTCTTTTCACCAATGACTCCTTTTTTATGGAAATTTTTTGCAGAAAATCATTTCGTAGTTTAAGCATGAAAAATCAAAAACTCCACAAATTAAGTAAATTTCAGTTCTATTTTTCATCAACCGACTGATTCTTCTTTTCTCAAGGTAACGAATGACTCGATTTTATATGATAACTACAAGGCTTGGAAAGAGAGATTAAGGCTCAAAAATTTTTGGAATATATAATTTTTTTACCGGTTAAAACGATTTTAGAAACATGTATATAGCTAATTTTTTGGTGTTATGGCCAGATCTAGAAATCTCACAAATAAAATACTATATATATATATATATATATATATATATAAATTAAGACAAATAACCAAATCAATCAAAACACACCAAAATTCCAACACACCAAAATAATTAAACAAACCACCCCCAAACTTGAAAATAAAATTATCCTCAGTTTTTAGAAGATAAAATAAAAAGTAATGCAGAAAAGCAGAATACTCCCTCTTAAGAAAGTTGATGCTTGAGCTAACGATTTTTAGAATCTACATGAGAATAAATATACGAGGCACACAACAAAAATAAAATATACTCGGAAGTATAACCCAATTTTTAAGATGCGCATCAAGAAAGTCCGAAGAGTCGCCTTACGCTGCCATCAATGCTTTTATAAAAAACACAAACAATAAAAATTACAGCAATAAAATAACAATACATAAATCGCGAATAGATGCGCGTCAAGAGATCAAGAAGAAACTCCTTAAGCTGCCACCATTTAGCACGATTATTACACACGACAGAAAGTAAAAATACAAGAGGTCCGATATGGGTTATCAAAGGAAGAGGAATGAATCCACTTTTCATTTTCTCACAGTAAAATCTTCCATCCAGACAATTTTAGCTAGAGCTGGATCTTGTTGAGGAACAAATTCATTGAGTTTTTTGATTAGTTCTTCTGGTGTTGTTGCAATGACTATGATTCGTTTAGCACGCTCTGAAATAAAACCCTTTTCAGTAGAGTAGTCGATGAAAGATAGTAAACCATCAAAGAAACTATTGACATTACGCAGACCTATTGAGTTTTGATGAACATATAGCTGGGCTCTGGTAACCACATGAAAAAGTTCCTCAAGGGTGCCAAAACCACCGGGAAGGGTGATAAAGGCGCCAGAATTACTTATCATGTGAGTTATGCGATCTTGCATATTTACAGATCTAAACTCATCTCCAATAGTTGACCCGGTGATTTTACTTTCAGCCAGAGGTTTTGGAATTATTCCCAACACTCTTACTCCTTCCATATAGGCAGAAGCAGCAACTCGTCCCATTAATCCTAGTCTTCCTCCTCCGTAAACTACATGAATGCATTTTTCTCCTAAGGTACGACCCAAGTTGTGGGCTGCTTCAGTAAGGCATGCCTCTTTTCCATAACTAGCTCCACCAAAAATGCAGACTGTACTAATTTTTTTTGATGAAGATGATGACTCCATTTTTGAAAAGAAATTATTTAGAGAGAAACAGAGAAAAGTGCAAGTTTGAGGGATGAATAAAAGAAACAAGCACAATGTTTATTTATAGAAGAAAAAAAAGGTAAAAATTGTTTAACAACTTTGTGATTGCGTTGATTGCGCTTCAACTACTCAATAGAATAATAAAAGCATTTATTGCGTATCACACCTTTTTATTCAGAAAATCTCACCACACGACAAAAATAAAAGATACTTACGCATATGTACAGTAGTTGTGATTGTGGCTCACATCTTCCTCTGATTTTACGTTCAGAAACGGCCTAAACGCCTTCTATGAGTCGGGGAGAAGCTTCCCATCCAATTTTCTTACAAATTGGCAAACAGAGTCTTTTAACGTCAGATTCCCAATACGTTGTTCATATTCTGGTTTGAATTTATTCCACAAACATCGAATTCCGTAATGTACGAGTCCACTAGGATGCGTGTCAAGAGAAATTTAGATATTATCTAAATTCTCTTTATTCAGACCATCCATAATGAACTGAATTTTATCTTCTCTGTTTGTAGATGGAATTCCTAAAGTTCGACATTTTAAATTACAGTTCCATCTAGCACATTTATAGCAAACGGCTATCATCTTTGCTCTTCGTTTCTTGGCATATGAACTTTTTCCAAGCCCTGGTAAAAATCTAGTCGGTGTTTCCGTGAATTCACCCTCTATTCTTACTTTGGCTTCAATAATGAATCTTATGTCAAAAGGTATGCTTTTATTCATAAACAACCTCATCCTTTCAAGCCTTGTCTTGTAAATTTTTAAAATTACATTTTTGCTTAGAAAGGGAAATCTTTTTTCAATTTTATACAATGTTTCTTTTATGATTAAAAAAAATAAAAAAAAATGAAAATAATTGAAGAAAATATCTACAAATATCAGTTGTTGTGGGAAACTGAAAAATCCGACTTTAATAGACACGAAGTACCGTTATCCGCCACTGGACCGGACAAACACAATTTAGTACTAAGTTACAATGTCGAGAAATTTGTACCTATAAAAATAGTTTACAATGTAAGATTTCAAATATAACTTATACTTCCCCGGCAACGGCGCCAAAAACTTGACACGTTCTTAGTGTAACTATCGCAAATGCACGATATCGTATCAAGTAGTAAGTGGACTTTTTGAGTCCGGTTTATCTATCCCACGAGGAAGATTGATTATAATTTGAATTATACACTATTAGTCTATTTTTATAGATACTAAGATGAGTGAAACGCACAATTAAAGAGTTTGGTTTAATAATTGCAAAGATAATGCAATAATAGTTCTAATATTTTAAGGAAATAAAAAGATAGCAACAATAATAGATTGATTAACGATAAAATGAAATAGTTGGGATTACAAACTTAGTTCCTCATTAGTTATAAAAGATGTATAGGAGATCATAAGATGAATTTACTTATTATGTTGTGTAGATTCGATTTTCCTTAAAAAGACGGTTTCTCTTTCGAACTATAAAACGCCCCTTACATATTGAATCAATCCACTATATTTCTATGTTGATTGGCTTCAATACATAGCATTAGGATTTATGAAAATAACTCAAAGAATCATCTAAGGTCTAGAGGTATATTTCTATCCCCTAGAACAACTTAGAGTGAAGATCATTTGATCTAATCAAACATATTTTCTTTCGGAACATATGAAGACCATAAATATCGTCATTTATTGGCCAAATAATTAAAGATTGTTAAAACAATGAAAATCACACACAATAATAAGTAATTCACAATAGATCTTTATACAAACATAAATAACATGACTAACCTTGTTTATAATCCCAACTAAAGGTAACTTAGCCCATGAAGGGTTTAATATTCATAATACAAGCTTTGGTGGTCATTATTAGTTGAATCAAGAGAAAGAATTGATCCTCACTCCCTTAGTAGATAAAGGACAAAGAAGCAATAAACTCTCTGAACAACATATGCTATACCACACTCACACAAATCACTCAAGAACACAAGTGTGTTCTTCACACAAAAAGAAAAGATTACAAAAAGTGAAAAATTATATGATGAATGATGAATGATGAAGGATCTAAGGGGTCTATTTATACACCTAAAGTCATCTAATAGCTCCAAAACTCTAGCATTATTACAATAGATCGGATCAATGCCAGCCATCCCCTCAATAATACACAAAAAGTATAAAAAATTAGACAAATTTTAACAATCTGTCAAGAGTTACGACCGTAACATTAAGGAGTTACGGTCGTAACTTGGATGACTTACGGCCGTAACATTCTGTAGTTACGGCCGTAACTTGGCTTCGTCAATTTGCTCACTGGTTGCTTTGAGAGTTACGTTTTCAGCCCAAAATTTCTCAGACTTCGCGTTTTTGCCCCAAATCTTCTTCGGATGATAACTTTTGATATATAACTCTGATTTTGAATCCGGAAAGACTGCCGAATTCGTCTCGGAAAGCCCTACAACATGAATATATCAAAATTCAACAAAGAGAATATTTAATAAAGATGTTATTTCTTGAGTAAATCAGTTATTTAATCCGATTAAGAATAGATTTACATCATCATCCGATAAAAATAAAATTATTAAAAACTAATTAATTAAAAGCAAAAAACGAGTAGACTACCTCAATTATGGGTGAATTTTATCGATACAAACCATGGATAAGTGTATAAAACTGACACTTATCACCTATTAGCGTACGCTAACTGCACCATGTAGCGTGCGCTACTCATACCTCGTAGCGTGCGCTAAGCATATTTCATAGCATGCGCTAACGTGGCTGTACTTAGACATTTCCCGCAATTTCTGTCTAAAGTCTCGACATACCAAAAATAAACATACGGCATACTGAATACATATACTCAACACATTATATCCTCAAATATAATTGTCGACCAAATACGACAATTATACCAATACTGACATCTCAGTCCTTCATTTACTTTATCCATACTGTACAGATTCCATGCTGTACAACATAACTCGGATAAAATAATAGTAAAAAATAGTAGTATAAATTCCGGATATTACAGTTTTGATAATCGCCAACAAAGAGCAAGTAGTCCCAAAGAAGATCATAAATTGTTGGGATAAACTTTTCTCAGGGAAGCTGTTGGAACTCATCATACAGCAAAGAAGTCGAAAGAATCGAAATGCCACTGAGTATGGAAGTTGTCGGGAATCTATACACAGCCCTTCCATACAGTAATGAATATCTCACAGTCTATCCTATAGCTATAACGAAAGACTTAACGCATCGGATACAGCGGTCAGGCTATAAGATGTTTTACTTTGGAAAAGTAAAACACATCCGACGGGCCCGACTAAAGAATGCTTTAAACCATTGTGAAATACACTTTGAAGAATGCTTTAAACCATTGTGAAATACACTTTGTTTATTCATAAAATATTCACGGTTAAAGTAGTATTTATTTCTGATAGGACAACATTTAATACAGCTACAGAGAGACAAGTCTGAATGCTCTGAACAACATTTAATGCGAAAGACAGAAAGCATGTCTGAAGCATTAAATGTGATCCGCTTTAATTCAAACTTTCAGCAGCCGCCAATCAAGAGTCATACATCAGCATCTCATCAACCAGCAATGACTTCATTTATAATGGATACATTTTCAAGGTTATAAATACCCCCAAGCTAGAGGAAGAACATACACAAGCAATATAATATCTCGAAAGCTCTCACAAATCACTCTGACATTCTAGTGATTATTAAATAGTATATTTTGTGAGCATACAACGAGTATTCAAGCGTAGATATATACGAGTCCTCGAAGAGAATAGCACATCATACAGCAATCGTATATCAAAGATCAATATGTTGTTCTGAGAATTCTACCTTTACCGTTGAGATAAAAACCAGCCCTATGTGGACTGAAGATCCTTGACTATTCAGACCTGTGTGGGAAGAGTATCATTATAGACGAAGCTTCAAACTATGTGTGAAGAAGTGAGTCAAGAAATAGCTCAAGCTAATCTGTGTGAGCGGCCCAAAGCTTCAGTCCCTCTATCAATCTGTGTGAATGATACAGAGACAGGTTTAGTTATAGTCACGTAGTTGTGTATGTAGTGATTATAATAAACGTTTTACTCTTATGTGAAGGACCAGTGTACATAGAGGGGTTTACCTTGAACCAAATTAAATTGCATATTATTTACCTTCTATCTTTATTGTTTTCATAACTGTGATTTATACGAGTATACATTGCAAAACCATGTACGCACTAAGCAAATAGGAGAACGCCTAGTTGCTGTATTTACAACAACTCACTGAAACAAACTTCCGCTACGCAACTCACATTCGAAAATCGTACAACTTGTAGTACTTCCAAGTTGTATATTGTATACTTAGTGGCCAAAATATACTAGTCCCATTATCATACATATAACATGTGCTCCCACTAACCCTTAGTGAAAACATGCACTCTCCATGTTAAAACTGCACATTATACAAGTCTGTTTGTCTAAAATTAATGCCAGTTAATCTTTCTTAACTAGCAAACCATTTAAGCATTCGAACCATAAATATTTCTAGTGCCTATCTACTTATCTTCAGAAGGAGTGGTATGTTTGCTCTCAAATATAAATACTATTATTCTATATAACAAATCATGATGCCAATGCAATACAATAATATAGCAATAATAAATGCATTATTCAATTGATGTTCATAATTACAATACAATGGTCTTACTCTCTCATACTTTGAGTGGCATTCTAGGGCATATTCCTAACAATATTGAGCTCTTTCCAGTGCCTAGTATGATGGTCAACAAGTCCAAAGAATCGAAAATGATTTTTGAGAGAGATTATCATTTATGATCATATGTCATGTGTAGCGTCATACATGAACATGCATTATTTCTACTTATTGGGTTATAGCACACTTAGTTTATGCATTGTTGGTAACCTTGATGCTTTAGAGATTTCTATTATTGGATGGGTTGGAGTTCCACTATTGCTGAGGGTCGATGTACGTGGATGACGACCTATTGGGCTAAACTATGGGGTTATCGTGTTACTGTTACTTTTTCTAGACTTTGTTTTATAAATATATATTATATCATCGAGTTAGAAAACCATATATGACTGAGTGTGGGTGATGGTGTGGTTTGATGCTTTATATACTTGGTATGGTTATATACCTAATTAGTTTGTTTAGGCAATGAACTTGTAAAATATATAAAGAATTGTATGTGACGATTAGAGACTGGTATTTACTGATGTTTTTATTTTGGGGGATATGATGCCATATGGATGACATGAGCTTGATTCTGGATGAGACATGATGTTTCTATGTGGGGGTGATATGGATTTTGTATTACTATTATTACATGTTAGTGAGATAGGTACTATTTTAGGAGAAACTTTGCCGAAATTCCACGGTATTTTATAAGTGTTAATATGATATCGGGTAGTTCAGGTTAGGTAGTTAGAGTGGATTGGTTCATAAATCCTGTCTTGTATCGGTCCAAGATAAACCATTTTCTTATTCTATTGAACAAGGAAATGACTTTTCTAGCATTCTACCAGTACAAGAAAAAACTCACCGGATTTAGATTGTGATTTTAACAATACTGGATACACTATCCTAATAACACCGAATCAAATCTACAATCTTTTCTTTTCTCTCGTGTATGAATGAATGAACCAAATACTCAAACTCTTATCAATTAAGCTCGTTTACAACAAAAAAATAGTGTTTATGAATATCTAAACATGAATGTATAATATGCTTGAATATATTGTATGTTGAATACCAAATGAAGTGGTATTTTTATAGGCTCCAAATCCTAACTAGCCGTTGTTGCCTGTTGTTTATAGCGTATCATACGGGCTAGCCCTAGCGGTTCCGGGCTAGCCCTAGCGGGCTTCGGGCTAAACGGTCTGGGCCAAAAAAGCCCGGATTTAAACGGGATAGGAAATATCGGCCCTAACCCTAACCCTAACGGGTTTCGGGCTAAACGGGCTAAACGGGATAAATATTTAAAAAATCTATTTTTTATTTTTTTATAAGTCATAAATCAAAAAAACAGTAACAATATATTTTATATATATAGTAACAAATATATTATAATAAATATAACAAAAAATACACTTTTATGTATATATATATATAAACACACACTATATTAACAAATACAGTAATAATATACATTATATATAATATTAATATATATTACATATATAATATTAATATATATTATATATATAATATTAATATATGTTATATAAATATAGTATTACTGTAAGTTGAAATTAACTATATATATATATATATCGGGCTAGCCAGCGGGTTCGGGCTAGCCACTAACAGCTTCGGGCTAAACGGTCCGGGCCAAAAAAGCCCGGATTTAAACGGGCTAGGAAATATCGGCCCTAACCCGGTTTTTTAGCGGGTTAAACGGGCCAGCCCGGCGGGCCCGAGCCCGTTTAACATCTCTAAGCGTATGCTACAACTCATCTTTAGCATATGATTGGTCTTCCACGTAGGTCAGGTTAATATACACTAATGTAACTTCAGTATATCCAGTAGCTACGTCTTTTGCATTGTGTATGTTAGCTCTTCTTGTTACGTATGTTAATGCTCATACATCTGTTGTATCAGTTGACCATCTAGAATCAAGCTAACGGATTGATTATTTGAATTCTAACTTCATTGCTACCGTTAACTTCATACAGTAGTGTACGTTAACCTTATAAAGACTGTGTACGTTAGATCTATCACTTAGGATGCGTTAAGCGTATATATTTGTTGTAGTCAATTGACCTTATAGAATCCTCCAACGAGCTGATAAATGAATTTATATCTCATATGTTAACTTGATTGTGTTACGTACGTTACCTTTGTTATGTTATGTAGATAGCTTCACTGTGTTTGCGTACGTGAACATGCCTGGATCATCTCCTTCTGATTTCTTCTATTTTACCATTGCATAATTTTACACTTTAGTGTACGTTAATACGTTTTCTTCTCTACGTCTAGTTCATTGCATATCTTTTATAGAGTTCGTTATCATGGTCAAAAGTGTCTGTTTGAAATAATCATACTTTTGCTTTACCGATTTTATTCCTCTTTTGCTTTAATCATTTCACCATATTCATGATTACCTTATTTATTTTCCTTTTTCTTTTCTTTTCTTTTCTTTTCTTTTACTTTCTTTTAAATTTCTGTCCGACTCTTGAGCCTTCGAATTTTGCTGTCTAACTGTTAATTTTCTAGATCATCAACACATCATCAAATTACTTTTATATATTTGTATGGAATAAAATATATCAACAATCTCCCCCTTTTTGATGATGACAAAACAATAATTCTTGACGAGATTTATACCTTTCAAAAATACAACAGAAAATATATATCAAAGTTTTAGGCTTTGTCGGTTATTGCGAGTTATCCTATAGGAAGATTTATTCTCCCGTTTCACCAAATCTTATTCTTCTCATGTATAAATCTATATCTTCTCTATATTTTGTCATTAGCAACAAATATAAAAATAAATTCTGAACAATGTTCGAGCAATATTGTTGGTATCCCCATTTGGAGATAGAGTTACGAAACTCTTTCGCGTTGCGGAAACGATTTAAGTAATGGTGCAGAAAATAAATCGACACAGGATTTATAGAGTGTAATATCCTAGAATTTCGCTACGTTTTTTCGCATTATTTTATCGGAGTTTTACTGTACAGAGTGGGACCGATACAGTATGGATAAATAATTTTGGGAACTATGACAGACGTGCCAGTATATTTATCGAGGCTATATTTAGTTCTAGGATATTACATGCTTGATATGTTTTTCGATGTCGGATATACTGTATGAGTATTTGTACAATTGTCGTACTTGGTCGATAGTCGTATTTGAGGATATCGTGCATCAGATCTATCGAATGAGGATGTTATCGGGAGGGGCATATGTATTCAGTAAGTCGCGTGTACGTATTCAGTATATTGAGATGGCAGACAGGAGCAAAAATGGCTAAGTATGAAAGCCATTACGTACAGAAATAATGAAGCTTACGTACGTAACTAAGCAAGCTTAACGTACGTTAAGTTGTGTATACAACGTACGTTAAGAAAGAAATCAGACGGGTCCGAGCTGTGGTTGGCAGGTGGGGCCCAGTGTCGGCAGCTTTCAGCACGGATGTGGACAGGCGAGTCACCCTCGAGCCTTACGTACGTTACGTATGTATCATTAGGTACATTAAGAAGGTGTGTTACTGTAGCAAGTCAACGGCTATATTACGTAGGCTACATCACGGACATTACGTACGTAATACATAATACGAATTGAGGCAGTGAGCTCTGGATGCCGATAAAGTACGTTATATAGGACATGTAGCGTACGTTGGGGCCTTACATACGTTAATTGTGGGTGTTAACGTACGTAACATGCCGGACCGATTATATAACTAAGGTTGGTCTTTCATTTCCTCACGAGAGGAAACACATCTCTTCCTCCCAAACTTCATTCCTCCTCACTCCTGGCCCGAATTCAGACCCTTATACCTTGGTTAAGACCTTGGTGAGTTGATAAGAAGCTTGAAGCTTGGAGTTCTTAATGTTCTTGGAAGTGTTTGATCTTTGGGATTCTTCTTCAAGAGGTATGTTGGATAACTCTTCTCTTTTATTCAGATTTTGATATTGTTGTTTACGTTCCCCTTCGTATAATGATGGTTACGGTGTTGTTGTTGTGATTCTTGAGGTTGTATGAATTTTATATTGAAGAACAAAATGATGTATACCTTGGATTATTAATTAGATCATGGTTTAGATGGTAGAACACATTGGATTACGTCGTTTTGTTGGTTACAAACATGATTATGGATTAATTCATGTTCTTGGAGAACTCTTGAGTTATACATGTCGTGATTTTATGGATGGAAGGATTTCGGTTAATTTTGGTATATGATTATTCGTGATGATAACCGGTAATTGTATTTCTATAAATTTACAAAGGTGAGCCGTGTTAATCCGCAATTAAGATTTAAGTCGGAATTGATCAATTATCGAATTGCGGCTTGTATTTGTATTGTTTGGGCTGTAATGGTTTGGTTTCATATACGATCGAGATATCGTTGAACCGTTGAGTTGATTGGTCGGTTAAATCGGTTCTTTATTGTTATCGAACATATTGTTAATTGATTATTGCATTAGGTCACGATAAGTGATCATTGATGATAACCGTTGTGCTGCGATTAGAATTGGAGAATGCATGGATCGCCTTGGTCGGGGTTGTGGAGCTTGTAGATGAAGACGACGGGATTGGTAACAACTTCATAGGTATCGAGGCAAGTTATGCTTGCTCAGTTCATAATGTTTAATAAATGGTTTCGTTTTCATTTCATTTATGGTTCATATAGCAATGGTATTATGGAATATGTATTGTCGGAATGATATTACGTATATTATGCTTGGACTGAGATAAATCATAATGTGTATGATTTTAAAGATGTCTAGTGGAAACGAAGACATGAATTATGTTTGGTCTGTTGTATGAGGAGTTAGATATCAAGGCTAGTTATCTTGCCGATACTGAACTCGAGATGGTGGTTTGGTATTAGTAATGAACTGTACTTCATTTTGGATTGTTCGGATAACCGTGTATTTGTTCAGGGCTGTTGGTCGTGGAAAGGTTAGCGTCTCCACCTTGAGGTAAATTAAATCATCATGTTGCATTATTGCATGTGTGTGTTGATGCTTCATGTACATATTGTGATTGCATGAACTGTGTTAGGGGATAAGACCTAAATGGCACCTATGTTCCGGGGTAATCCTGTGAGATGCTTCCGTGACCCTTGGTTGCGACCTTGGGGTATTTGTGATTGCATGAACTGTGTTAGGGGATAAGACCTAAATGGCGCCTACATTCCGGAGTATTCCTGCGAGATGCTTCTGTGACCCTTGGCTGCAGCCTTGGGGTATTTTGTGTTAATATTATATGCATTGTTGAGCATGCTGTGAACTGTTATCTGATGGAAATACGATGTGTGGTGGTGTCGGTCTTTCATGATTGAGTTACCGTTGCTCGCTTAGAAAGTCTTCTGATCCTTGTTGGATATACGTTTCTTCATGTTGTATCGTGACATACCGGGAGTCAGATACGTTCTGATCGGTCATGTGTAGGATTTTCAGGGCGGGTACGTGTAGCATATGTTGGTTTCGACCACATATTGAACCATGCACATGAGACATATTTCGTGAGGCTAATTAGGTACGAGACCAGACGTGTATCTGATTAATACCCGTGGTTGGCTTGTACACGGACACATGTCCGGATACGGCATATCATGACGTCCATCTTGAGTCTTATTGATTGGTCGTTCACAGTCCATGTATGATCGGATCTGTTCGATAGTCGGGTTTGTCTTCGAGGTCCCGTATATGTGATTTGTATATGGTTGATGATTTTATCCCCTCGTATATTTGTTCCTGTTGACCCTCTACTGATCTCATTTGGAGTTACCATATTGATGATCAACTCGTTGTTATTGACCCTTTAGTAATTCGTTTGGAGTTCACCTTATCGTTGGTAATCTCGTTCGTTGTTGATCCTTATTGATCTTGTTGGCGTTTACCGTATTGTTGGTATTCCCAGTTGTCGATCCTTTATTTATCTTGTTGGAGTTTACTGTATCGTCGATATTCTCAGTTGTCGATCCTTTATTGATCTTGTTGGAGTTTACCGTATCGTTGGTATTCTCGGTTGTTGATCCTTATTGATCTTGTTGGACTTTACTGTATCGTTAGTATTCTCGGTTGTTGATCCTTATTGATCTTGTTGGAGTTACCGTATCGTTGGTATTCCTGGTTATGGATCCTTATTGATCTTGTTGGAGTTTACCGTATCATTTGTATTCTCAGTTGTCGATCCTTATTGATCTTGTTGGAGTTTACCGTGTCGTTGGTATTCTCGGTTGTTGATCCTTATTGGTCTTGTCGGAGTTTACCGTGTCATTGGTATTCTCGGTTGTTGATCCTTATTGATCTTGTTGGAGTCTACCGTGTCGTTGGTATTCTCAATTGTTGATCCTTATTGATCTTGTTGGAGTTACCACATTATGGTTGTAACACCCCGAGATATTCGGAGTATATTACAGCGTCGTGGATCCCTACATGGGACCCACCAGGCTACAACTAGAAAACACCACTCGACTAACCATCTCGGTTAGCGAGGACACACATTTAAATAATATAACATATAAAGATACGCCCGGAGCAACCGGCGAAATAAGCATCAACTGACAATGTAACAATTTAAAGTAATACAATACGGAGTTTGAAATGAAAAGCCTAAGTACTCGCGAGTACAATCCATCAGTTTATAAATGTGGGAACAACCATATCGAAATGGACAAAAGAAATAAGTAGACCCAAATGCACATGTCAACGACCCTGGCCAACATCCTCGTACTGTCCCAGCGCTCGCTCGTCTGGATGATCATAACCTGAAATCCATAACAAGAATTTCCCCACAACGGGTCCCCAAAGGGGTTAGCAATTACGCTAGTACAAGTAATCAAGGCAAACCAATCGCTTACACGTTTCATAGTACATGCACCACTATCATTTCAAAAACCAAAACGAGACATGTCTTTTCCAAAAACAAACAGTCAAACAATTTGCCTTGGGAACAGAGTAATATCATAGATTCCCGCCCGAGGCCTCTAAGGACCCTCCCGCGCTGGCTATATTATAAAACAAAACACGCACATGCATCGCCTTGGGAACAGAGTAATATCATAGATTCCCGCCCGAGGCCTCTAAGGAACCTCCCGCGCTGGCTAGCTAAACAAACTCATGAATCCAGGACTCAACCCTTTGGATTCCCTCCTTGATCCCGTCGGACCAACACGAGGTGAGCAAATCACACACAAAATACATTACCATTCCACGTTAAGCATAAAGGTTTCCAAAAATACTTGCTTCGAATAATTGATGACGCAACGAACGGAAAGGATAATCACCGACGAACGCTAGGAATCAACGAAACCGAACCTAACGATTCGAATAACATAATTACAACCAACTCTAGACGAATACGGAAATGGAATACACCCGAAAACCCGCCTACGATTCATGTATATCCGTATATAAACAACAACGAGGGTGGACCACAACCAAACCCTCTCGATTCCGAAAAAACTACGAAATATACCATGAATCCGTAGGAAAACTAATGATACTAACAAGATTAATCATATTCATCATGAATCCACCAACAGAACGGAACGAATCGGACGAAAATCCCAAAACCCCCAATTTATCGAAAAGTAGGGTTCTAAGAGATTTTACCTTGGATTAGGATGAAAGATTCGTGTTGATGTTGTTATAATACACCAAGAATTCGAGGAAGACGTTGGATGAGATGATTGGAAGAACAAATCACCAAGAATCGCCCAAAATCGCCAAAGGAGCTCTATGCCGCGGGGAGGAGAAGAAATGAATGTAATACGTTCATCTGGGTCAACTCCCTGGTTTATATAGCCAGGGAGTGTTAGCGCGCGCTAATCCTCCAGGTTAGCGTGCGCTAACGCAGACTTCTGATCCGATGGCAGTTACGGCCGTTAGCGTGCGCTACTCCAAACGTAGCGTGCACTAATAACCTCTCGGTAGCGCGCGCTAAAGACCAATAGCGTGCGCTACCTGGATATCAGCCGAGTCCAGAAGCAACTGCCAGTACACACCTGATCCGGTTAGCGCGCGCTATCGACCAAACATAGCGTGCGATAAAGTGTATCGGTAGTGCGCGCTATCGACCAATAGCGTGCGCTACCTGGGCATCAGTAGAGTCCAGTGGCAAACTATCCAGTACTGGACATCCACACTAGCGCACGCTACCGGGCGTCTCAGCGTGCGCTAACTCCCAACATTAGCGTGCTCTAGGCTACGTAGCGTACGCTAATCCACCAGTCCAGAGGACTGGAATCAGCACTGCCACTCCCAGGGCTTGCCCTCTAGCGCGCACTACGAAACAGTCGTAGCGTGCGCTACTAAGTGACCCCTAGCGTGCGCTATGCAGAAAATATAGCATGCGCTAGGTACGAGATATAAACGGTCCAAAACACCGGAATATGAACGAAACGTTAAATGGAACATCTCAAGACGCATCGAAACATAGAATGGATCCACGGCAATCCCGAATAGCGGTTTCGTACAACAATAACGAGAATCAGATCAATAGATGATGGGAAAGATACACTGAAAGATACACGAGGGTCACTACAACCGAGAAATACACCGAAAAATGAAGATACAAGGGAAAGAAAAATGCGGATATTACATTCTACCCCTCTAAAAATAAGTTTCGTCCCGAAACTTAAGAAACAAACAACTCAGGGTAGCTAGCACGCATGCTATCCTTGGTCTCCCAAGTTGCCTCCTCGGCACCGTGTCTCGACCACTGCACTTTGACCAAAGGGATGGTCTTATGCCTCATTCGTTTCTCACGATGCTCCAAAATCTTCAAAGGACGCTCCTCGAAAGTAATATCCTCGGCGACATCAATCTCACCATAGTCGATGACGTGACTAGGATCCGGGACATATTTCCTCAGCTGGGAAACATGAAAAATGCTATGAACATGACTCAAGGCCGGAGGTAACGCCAAACGGTATGCCAACCCACCGACTCGCTCGAGAATCTCAAAGGGCCCAATAAATCTTGGACTTAACTTCCCTTTCTTCCCGAAACGAAAATCTCCCTTCGTCGGCGACACCTTTAGTAAAATGTGGTCCGCCACCTCGAATTCCAAAGGTCGATGACGGACATCGGCATAGGACTTCTGTCGACTCTGGGCAGTCAACATCCGTTCCCGAATTAATTCTATCTTCCGCCTCATCTCTAAAACGACATCCGGCTCGGTCCCGACTAAATCAGACGCCTCATTCCAACAAATTGGTGATCGACATTGCCGCCCATAAAGTGCCTCATACGGTTCCATCCTAATCGACGCGTGCCAACTATTGTTGTACGTGAATTCGATCAATGGCAAATGCTCCTCCCAGTCACTACCCCAATCGAGAGCACAAGCACGCAATAAATCCTCGAACGTCTGGATAGTGCGTTCCGAATGTCCATCTGACTGGGGATGAAAAGAGGTACTCAAACGCAAACGGGTACCTAACGCCTTATGCACCGCCTGCCAAAAGTGCGATACAAAACGGCCATCACGATTCGAAACAATAGACTTCAGAGTACCGTGAAGTCTCACAATCTGCGCGATAAACACACGAGCCAACTTCTCCAGGCCCCAAGTGTCCTTGATGCCCAGAAAATGTGCCGACTTGGTCAGACGATCAACAATCACCCATACCATATTCATGCCCGACCTCGATCTCGGCAAACTCGTAACGAAATCTATCGATATATCTTCCCATTTCCATTAGGAGCGAAGTGATCGCAATAACTTGACCCGGTCGATGCTCGATTTTGACCTGCTGGCAAGTCAAACATCTCGCTACAAACTGTGCGACCTCCTCCTTCATATCATTCCACCAGAAATTTCTCCTCAGGTCCTTGTACATCTTACTCGAACCAGGATGAACGGAATAAGGTGTAGCATGGGCCTAACGCAAAATACTCTGTCGCAACTCTGGGTCGTTTGGCACACAAAGCCGACTCTGGAATCTCAAAACACCATCCTCGTGAATCACAAACCCAGGAGACTTTCCCTTAAGAATGTTCTCTCGGATCCTCTAACTGCTTCAGCTTAATTTCATCGATCAAAGACGATGAAACCTCTAAAGCACAAAGTTGCCCGACAGCTCCAGGCAACAAAACCTCAACATCCAACTCGATCAAAGCCCGCCGAAGCTCAGACTGAGATGTAAGGATCTCAAGCATTCGCAACGCAATCGGTTTCCGACTCAAGGTGTCGGCCACGACGTTCGCCTTGCCCGGATGATAAAGGATTTCTAGGTCATAATCCTTAATCAGCTCCAACCACCTCCTCTGCCTCATATTCAACTCCCGCTGAGTAAATATGTATTTCAGACTTTTATGATCGGTAAAAATCTGACATGCAGAGCCGAAAAGATAGTGACGCCAAATCTTGAGCGCAAAAACGACTGCCGCTAACTCCAAATCATGAGTAGGGTAGTTCAGCTCATACGCCCTCAGCTGTCTCGACGCGTAGGCAATGGTCTTGCCGTGCTGCATCAATACGCACCCAAGACCCTGACCCGAAGCATCACTATAAACGGAAAAACCCTCATTGCCACATGGCAATGCCAAAACCGGGGCTGAGGTCAAACGCTTCTTCAGTTACTCAAAACTCGACTGTCTCTCGTCATTCCAGACGAACTTCTCGGATTTATGGAGCAACTGTGTAAGTGGCCGAGCTAGTTTTGAGAAACCCTCGACGAACCTATGGTAGTAGCCAGCCAAACCCAAGAAACGACGGATCTCCTTCGCATTCTTGGGCGACGCCCAATCCAACACTGCCTCAATCTTTTGCGGATCCACACGAACCCCCTCGGCTGAAATCACGTGACCTAAAAACATCACTTCCTTCAGCCAGAAGAACTTCGCATAGAGTTGCTCGGTCCTCAAAATGTCCAACACTATCCGCAAATGATGGGCATGCTCTTCCTCGCTCCTCGAATAGATAAGAATATCGTCGATGAAGACGACGACACACTTATCCAAATACTCAATAAAGACTTTGTTCATCAACTGCATGAACACCGCCAGCGCATTAGTTAACCCGAAAGGCATAACTACAAACTCATAATGTCCGTATCTCTTCCGAAAAGCTGTTTTCGGCACGTCGGACTCCCTCACCCGAAGCTGATAGTAACCCGATCTCAAGTCGATCTTCGAGAATACTGCAGCTCCTTGCAACTGATCGAACAAGTCATCAATCCTAGGCAGGGGATATTTGTTCTTGATGGTCACCTTGTTTAGTTCGCGGTAGTCCATACACAAACGCAGTGAACCATCCTTCTTCCGCACAAACAGGACCGGTGCGCCCCAAGGCGAGGCGCTCGGTCGAATATACCCCGACTCAAGAAGTTCACTCAACTGCTTCTTCAACTCTGACATCTCTGAAGGTGCCATGCGATACGGTGCCTTAGAAATAGGAGCCGCGCCCGGCTCTAACTCTATAACAAATTCAACCTCACGATCCGGTGGCAATCCCGGCAACTCGTCAGGAAATACATCAGGAAACTCACTAACGATTGGAATCGACGAAAGCGCGACTCCACCATTCTCCGCCTTCAAGGCATAGCACCAATAACCAGGACACCCCTTTCGCAGGAGTTTCATTGCCTTCAAGGCGTTAATAACAAACTTCTGGTTTCTCTTTCGCCCCGCGAAAGAGTGTTCAGTTCCGTCCTCGGCTAACATAGTAATGATTCTCGTGCGGTAGTTCATGATTGCGCCATGCCGCTCGAGCCAATCATCCCCGAGAATCAAATCCTCACCCTCAATATTAACGACAATAAGATTAGAGAGCCAAGATCTCTCACAAATAAACACAGAGCAGTCTCGGACCTCTCGATCACCGACAATTCTATCACCGCTAGGAAGTTTAACGACGAAAGGCTCGCAAGGTGACAAGCAGTCGAGACTCAATCGGCGTACAGACTCTAGAGAAATGAATGAATGCGTAGCACCCGAATCAAAAAGCACACTGACAGGATGAGAATGGATATGAACAGTGCACTCGCCACGATGTTCTTTGGGTCATGGACCCTCCTCATCTCGTATATACGCGGCTGGGCAGAGCCGACACTGGAAGCTCCTCCTCTAGCGGGTTGACCCCGACCCCTACCGCGACCGGCACTCGGTGGAGGCGGCGGAGCAAATGAGCCCTGGTTCACACTCGGCTCCAAAGGTATTGGTTGAGACGAACGGGCGCCGCGAAGCTGCTTGATCTGTTCACAAAAAGGGGCCTTGTGGCCCAACTGTCCACAAGTATGACAAGTAAACTTCGGACGAGAGCACTGTCGGCTCCTATGGCCCTGCGCACCACAGTTAAAGCATGTGGGCTCACGAGCGGAGGTTCCGGCGGCACCCCAAAAGCTCCCAGAGAAACGAGCCGAACCGCCCGTAGAAATATTCGCAGCTTGAGATTTCTGCTGGCCTCCACTCTTGGGACCAGAAAAATTTCCGACCGACTTCTGTTTCTTGCTTTCACGAGCCAAATCACTAGTTGTCACCGACATATCATAAGAAAGGGCCCTACTCTGATAATCCTTCAATGTAGTGCAGGCGAGTCCAGACATATAGTCCCGATTGGACAGCTTCATCATCCTGGAAAAATGGAAAATTTTGTCGCTCTCCTCGACCACTTGGGTTTTCACATAACCCAACTCCTTGTTAAAGTCGGCAATGGCTTGGGACACGGGTCTATCCCGAGGTTGAGCGTCGTAGAAAGCATGGACTCGAGCCTGTCTGACCGGCCACGGACAATATTCGGCCTCCATCAATTCCTGAAATTCGGCCCACGACGCAATATGGTCTTTGGGCCCAACGGACTCCCACCAATCCATAGCGTCCCCAGTGAGAAAGTACTAGGCAATAGGGACCTTGCGGTCCTCGGGACAGTTGGTGGCAACGAAGACCTTAGATATCTCCTTGATCCACCCCTCCCAGCCGATCGGGTCTGATGCTCCCGAAAATTGAGGAGGGTGCATCTTGATGACATCTTGGAGCCAACGGTCTGCTCTGCCCTGGTTAGCATGGGCCTGATCGGGGTTTTGAACCACTGTGATGGTCACCGGTACTACCGGCTCCCGAAGAATGCGACGTGGCCGCCCCACCGGCTGCCCCACGTCCTCGACCGCGTCCACGGCCACGACCACGACCATGTCCCCTTCCAGCATCCATGCTGGTGATAAGAGGTGGCAAAATCAACACGATGATAAGTAAGAGAGGGAGAATAATCACAGTCCATGAAACGGAATACAGTACGAGAAAGTAAAGAATCGAGTAAGGAAACTTACGAACACTGGAAGTACTGAGATGCCGGCAGCGGTGTGACAATGTGCGAAACAAAACACGACTAGACCCAAATAACCGACAAGCCTAGGTATCCATAAACCTAGAGCTCTGACACCATTTTCTGTAACACCCCGAGATATTTGGAGTATATTACAGCGCCGTGGGCCCCTACATGGGACCCACCAGGCTATAACTAGAAAACACCACTCAACTAACCATATTGGTTAGCGAGGACACACATTTAAATAATATAACATATAAAGATATGCCCGGAGCAACCGGCGAAATAAGCATCAACTGGCAATGTAACAATTTAAAGTAATACAATACGGAGTTTGAAATGAAAAGCCTAAGTACTCGCGAGTACAATCTATCAGTTTATAAATGTGGGAACAACCATATCGAAATGGACAAAGAAATAAGTAGACCCAAATGCACATGTCAACGACCCTGGCCAACATCCTCGTACTGTCCCAGCGCTCGCTCGTCCGGATGATCATAACCTAAAATCTATAACAAGAATTTCCCCACAACGGGTCCCCAAAGGGGTTAACAATTACGCTAGTACAAGAAATCAAGGCAAACCAATCACTTACATGTTTCATAGTACATGCACCAATATCATTTCAAAAACCAAAACCAGACATGTCTTTTCCAGAAACAAACAGTCAAACAATTTTCCTTGGGAATAGAGTAATATCATAGATTCCCGCCCGAGGCCTCTAAGGACCCTCCCGCGCTGGCTATATTATAAAACAAAACACACACATGCATCGCCTTGGGAACAGAGTAATATCATAGATTCCCGCCCGAGGCCTCTAAGGACCCTCCCTCGCTGGCTAGCTAAACAAACTCATGAATCCAGGACTCAACCCTTTGGATTCCCTCCTTGATCCCGTCGGACCAACACGATGTGAGCAAATCACACACAAAATACATTACCATTCCACGTTAAGCATAAAGGTTTCCAAAAATACTTGCCTTGAATAATTGATGACGCAACGAATGGAAAGGATAATCACCGACGAACGCTAGGAATCAACGAAACCGAGCCTAACGATTCGAAGAACATAATTACAACCAACTCTAGACGAATACGGAAATGGAATATACCCGAAAACCCGCCTACGATTCATGTATATCCGTATATAAACAACAACGAGGGTGGACCACAACCAAACCCTCTCGATTCCGCAAAAACTACGAAATATAGCATGAATCCATAGGAAAATTAATGATACTAACAATATTAATCATATTCATTATGAATCCACCAACAAAATGGAACGAATCGGACGAAAATCCCAAAACCCCCAATTTATCGAAAAGTAGGGTTCTAAGAGATTTTACCTTGGATTAGGATGAAAGATTCGTGTTGATGTTGTTATAATACACCAAGAATTCGAGGAAGCCGTTGGATGAGATGATTGGAAGAAGAAATCACCAAGAATCGCCCAAAATCGCCAAAGGAGCTCTAAGCCACGGGGAGGAGAAGAAATGAACGTAATACGTTCATCTGGGTCAACTCCCTGGTTTATATAGCCAGGGATTGTTAGAGCGCGCTAATCCTCCAGGTTAGCGTGCGCTAACGAAACAGATTTCTGATCCGATGGCAGTTACGGCGTTAGCGCTACTCCAAACGTAGCGTGCGCTAATAACCTCTCAGTCGCGCGCGCTATCGACCAATAGCGTGCGCTACCTGGACATCAGCCGAGTCCAGAAGCAACTGCCAGTACACACCTGATCCGGTTAGCGTGCGCTATCGACCAAACATAGCGTGCGCTAAAGTGTATCGGTAGCGCGCGCTATCGAACAATAGCGTGCGCTACCTGGGCATCAGTAGAGTCCAGTGGCAAACTGTCCAGTACTGGACATCCACACTAGCGCACGCTACCGGGCGTCTCAGCGTGCGCTAACTTTCAACATTAGCGTGCTCTAAGCTACGTAGCGTACGCTAATCCACGAGTCCAGAGGACTGGAATCAGCACTGCCACTCCCAGGGCTTGCCCACTAGCGCGCGCTACGAAACAGTCGTAGCGTGCGCTACTAAGTGACCCCTAGCGTGCGCTATGCAGAAAATATAGCGTGCGCTAGGTACGAGATATAAATGGTCCAAAACACCGGAATATGAACGAAACGTTAAACGGAACATCTCAAGACGCATCGAAACATAGAATGGATCCATGGCAACCCCGAATAGCGGTTTCGTACAACAATAACGAGAATCAGATCAATAGATGACGGGAAAGATACACTAAAAGATACACGAGGGTCACTACAACCGAGAAATACACCGAAAAATGAAGATACAAGGGAAAGAAAAATGCGGATATTACAATGGTATTCTCGTTCGTGGTTGATCCTTGTCGATCTTATGTGGAGTTATCATGTCATTGATATTCTCGTTCTTATGCATTGGTTGGTTATTATTATTGATTGTGTGAGCATTCATACTTTGTATTAATATCCGAGACTTGCCATTGTTGTGAGGTAGTTGATCTCCAGATGTATTATGTGATATCGGTTTTATCAGAATTGGGATCCGATTGTGCGATCCAGCGGACAGAATCGGACATGGCCAGATTATTCCATATTGGAGATATGTTTATCTTGAGAATCTTGGTATCGTTTCAGATACAGTACAGATGGTTACTTTGGAATTCATTCATCACTAAAGGACGCAAGATGTGGATTATGGTAAGGATTGATTTGATATGGATTGTGATGGGTTGGTAAGGTTTCTTCGGTAAGATTTCGTGGGGAATAATCTTACTCTGTAAATTACATTGATATGTAATTGTTTATGTGATGTGATTGTTACCATTGTTGAGTATTATGGCTGACCCCATCGTGGGCTTTATCTTTTAGGTACTCGGAGTTCGATCTAGTAGCAGTCTTGAAGGGATGAGCTTTCCGGTGATACTGGCTATGGCATGGTTATTGGGTTTGTGTATTCTTTTCTGGTTGTTATAATTCCGCTGCAAATGTATTTAACCATGTCTCTATCCACTGCGTGTGTAACCTTATAATGACTTTCAATATTTTCCATCTCGTGTATACTTTCCAAATGCCCTTTTGGCGTCTTTGCATTGTGCTTTCAAATGGTATTTTCTGACGGTAATTGGGAACTATGTTTTGATAAATATTTGAGTATTTAAAACATTACCGTTTTCGCCTCTTTGGCGTATTTGAAAGGTTTTTTAAATGGTTTTTATCCTGGTGGGTTCTGGCGCGGGGCCCACGGCGCTGTAATATTCCTGGTTGGCTTTGGGGGTGTTACATAGAGGTTCGGCCAAACGTGCCTACGTTCTCTCTCGGTATCTTTTTTTATAGGCTAAAGATAAACCTTTGCACCTCTCTTCTGTCGGTCGAGGGATAACCGTTACAAACTCGTCTTCTATCGGTCTGAGTAAACCGTTCAACCACTTGTCTTTTTGTCGGTCCAAGTTAAACCCTTTTCCTTTTATATTAGACAAGGAATCAACCAATCTAGCTTTCTATGGGTACTAGATAGACCTTACGTAGATATCGATTGCGATTCTAACAATGTCGGATCCTTGATCCTAATAACACTTAATCCAATCGTATCCACACTCAATCACTAAACAATATAAGCTAAAATACAACAAGTAGAATGTATACAATGATATCTCAAGTATGAATGATTTGCTCAAGGTTGTTGTATTGTTTGATACAAAGTGGTCTGGTATTTATAGCCATTTCCATCCAACTAGCCGTTAGTCACTTTTGACTTGCTAGCGTGCGCTAGCCTTTCTTCATAGCGTGCGTTATGCTCGTTACGTACATTATGGCTCTCCTGTAGCGTACGTTATCGACTTCTAATTTCAGTCCAGTGGCTTTTGTTTCTGCTGTTACGTACGTTGTCCCTTGATCATTATGTACGTTATCTTGTCTCATTAGGGTACGTTAATCCTTAGACGTATCGTGCGTTAATCCATATATCTGTTGCATCCAATTTGTCAAACTGTCCGTTGAGTCTTTGACTTTGACCCTGACATTCCCCAATGTTCATCTTGTTTGAATTCATATTCAAACATCATTACATACGTTAATACTTTTGTGTTACGTACGTTAGCCTTCTTCGATAGGGTACGTTATGCTTCCTTTGTAGTGTGCGCTATCTTCATCAGTTAAGTCCTTCAGGTAGATTCGTAACTCGTCTGATCTACAGGTAACTTCCATATTACATTCCTTATTCTTTGTCTATTACGTACTTTAAGATCCTTCGATTGCGTGTGCTATTCCTAGCTGATAGCGTACGTTATCCATGTTATTTTCCAGCTTTTTGCGTCTTCAACTTCTTGTTGTTTTGTTTTGCTTCTTTATTGTTTTACTTTGTTTAACAACTTAATCCTCAAAACTCTATTAAAGAATATTTGGAATAAAATATTCCAACATTCTCCCCCTTTTTGATGATTACAAAACAACATATTGAATTGGATAAAACCTGCAAAATAAGTTTTCGGCTTTGATAATTTCATTAGTTTCTCCCATCTTTTCATTTTCTCCTTTTCGACTTCTTCTTTTTATTTTTCAACTACTCCATTTATTGTTTTTCGACTTTTTTTTCTCCCCCTTTTTACTTTTTATTTTTCTCCTCATTCTTCCCGAACGCTTTTTATCCCATTCAACTTTTTTCTCCCCCTTTTTGTTATTAGCAAAAAGTGTAAATCAAAGGATAGCAATTTATGATAAAATATGATATGATAAAATATGCATAAAAGGATAAAACTCCCCGTGACAAAAATCTCCCCTTTTAAAAAAATATAAACTCCCCCTGAGTAAAATATTTAATGATAAAAATTAATTTTTGGAGATCCAACCGATAGTTGGTTTTTCTTTCGAGACATAGATGATATTTGGAATAAAAGTTTCTTTTGGAATCCAAATCTTTTTTTTTTTATCGTCCGTCGTGGGCTTTTGCAACTCGTAAAATGATGCCCAATTTTTAAGCATTTCTCACATTGGGGTATTTTGAAATTTAAGGTTTCGTTTTTCAAATGTGGTTTGAATCCTAACCACTGTTTATTCAAAGTGAATTTTGAACCGTGAGCATTTGTTCAAATTTTTCGTTTCCGCATGAAAACTTATTTGTTAAAACCTTTAGTTCGTCTTGAACTTTCAAAAGATCATTCTTTAAAATATTTTCATTTTCAAGGCAATGTGAATGATCGGTCTCGATAAATTTCCCTTTTTCAAGAATTTTGGAAATTTCAATTTCCATTAGTTTATTTTTAGATTGAAGGGATTTTATTTCGGATAAAGCATTTTGAAAATCGGTATACAAGAATGCTTCAAATAATTCATCGTGAGAGGATGTACTTAACTGGCTTTCGACGTTGCTTTCGTCGAATGAGCTTTTTGCCATGAGTGCGAGATTATTTTGATTGATGAAATCTTCGTCCTCATCTTCATCACTCCACGTGGCAATTAAAACTACCTTTTTAGGATTTGCTCGGCAATTCTTCGCGAAGTGGCCTGGTTTATCACAGACTCGACAGTTGTTGTCGAATTTCTTCATTCCACCCGAGATGCCTTTCTTTCTCCAGTTTAATGGGTTTTGGAACTTATTAATATTCTTGGCATAATATGCCGATTCTTCGTCACTTTCGTCCACCGGGATTTCTTTTTTATTTCTAGACATCTTAGCCTTCATGGATATCATTCTTTCCTTCGGCTTCGGCTTGGCATTCCGAGATTTTAAGACAATCTCGTAGTTTATAAATGAACCAACGAGAGCATTAAAATCAAGATTGTTTAATCTTTTGATTCCATTATTGCCGTTACCGTTCCGTCCCATTCTTGAGGTAGTGATCGTAGGATTTTCTTAACTTTTTCACTACTCGAAAGTGGTTTCCCGAAACACGCCAATTCATTTGTGATGACTGAAAATTAGTCGAGCATTATTGTAATGGATTCATCTTCTTTCATTTGGAATAGCTCGTATTCGTGAAGAAGCATGTTGATCTTCGTCTCCTTGGCTTGAGACGTTCCTTCATGTGTGACTACAAGTATTTTCCATATTTCTTTCGCACTATCACACGAAGATATCTATTTATGTTCTTCCGGATTTAATGCACAATATAATAATTGCGTAGCTTTGCAATTATAGTGATCATTTTTCCAATCGGAATCATCATACTCTTCGAAAGATTTAAGCGTACTGTCGGATTTGATTGGAATTTTTGGACCAAGACATATCACTTTCCAAAGCTCAATGTCATAAGCTCGGATGAATATTGACATCTTCTTCTTCCATGTCATGAAGTTCAATTCATCGAAGAATGGTGGTCGGTTCAAGGCAAGACCTTAGACCGATGCAAATTAAAATGCCATTTGGATCGTCTTCTCCTCGGATTTTAAGCCGCTTCTAGGAGGTACCACTCCGATACCAATTGAGCAATATGATTGGTATCGCCATTTGAAGATAGAGTTACAAAACTTTTTCGCGTTGCGGAAACGATTTAAGTAATGGTGCAGAAAATAAATCGACACAGGATTTATAGAGGTTAGGCCAAACATGCCTACGTCCTCTCTCGGTATCTTTTTCTGTAGACTAAAGATAAACCTTGGCACCTCTCTTCTGTCGGTCGAGGGATAACTTTTACAAATTCGTCTTCTATCGGTCCGAGTAAACCATTCAATCACTTGTCTTTTTGTCGGTCCAAGTTAAACTGTTTTCCTTTTCTATTGGACGAGAAATCAACCAATATAGCTTTCTATGGGTACTAGATAGACCTCACGTAGATATCGATTGCGATTCTAATAATGCCGGATCCTTGATCATAATAACACCGAATCCAATCGTATCCTTTCTTTTTCCTCTCTTGTATGATTTTGTGTATAACACTCAATCACTAAACAATATAAGTTCAAATACAACAACTATAATGTATACAATGATATCTCAAGTATGAATGATTTGCTCAAGGTTGTTGTATGGTTTGATACCAAGTGGTTTGGTATTTATAGCCATTTCCATCCAACTAGCCGTTAGTCACTTTTGACTTGCTGGCATGCGCTAGCCTTTCTTCATAGCATGCGTTAAGCTCGTTAAGTACGTTATGGCTGTCCTGTAGCGTACGTTATCGACTTCCAGTTTCAATCCAGTGGCTTTTGTTTCTGCTGTTACGTACATTGTCACTTGATCATTACGTACGTTATCTTGTCTCATTAGCATACGTTAATCCTTAGACGTAGCGTGCGTTAATCCATATATCCATTGCATCCAATTTGTCAAACTGTCCGTTGAGTCTTTGACTTTAACCCGGACTTTCCCCAACGTTCATCTTGTTTGAATTCGTATTCAAACATCATTACGCATGTTGATACTTTTGTGTTACGTACGTAGCCTTCTTCAATAGCGTACGTTATGCTTCCTTTGTAGCGTGCGGTATCTTTATCAGGTAAGTCCTTCAGGTAGCTTCGTAACTCGTCTAATCTGCAGGTAACTTCCATATTACATACGTTATTCATTGAATATTATGTATGTTAAGATCCCTTGATTGCGTGCGCTATTCCTGGCTGATAGCATGCGTTATCCATGCTATTTTCCAACTTTTTGCGTCTTCAACTTCTTGTTGTTTTGTTTTGCTTCTTTGTTGTTTTACTTTGTTTAACAACTTAATCATCAAAACTCTATTAAAGAATATTTAGAATAAAATATTCCAATAATCTCCCCCCTTTTTGATGATTACAAAACAACATCTTGAATTGGATAAAACCTGTAAAATAAGATATATATATATATATATATATATATTTGTACGAATCAAAGTTTTCGGCTTTGATCTTTTCATTAGTTTCTCCCATCTTTTCTTTTTCTCCTTTTCGACTTCTTCTTTTTATTTTTCAACTTCTCCGTTTATTCGTTTTCGACTTTTCTTTTTTTTTCTCCCCCTTTTTACTTATTATTTTTCTCGTCATTCTTCCATGACGCTTTTTATCCCATTCAACTTTTTTCTCCCCCTTTTTGTTATTAGCAAAAAGTGTAAACCAAAGGATAGCAATTTATGATTAAATATGATATCATAAAATATGCATAAAAGGATAAAACTCCCCCTGACAAAAATCTCCCCTTTAAAAAAAATATAAACTCCCCCTGAGTAAAATATTTAATGATAAAAATTATTTTTTGGGGATCCAACTGATAGTTGGTTTTTCTTTCGAGACATAGACAATATTCGGAATAAAAGTTCCTTTTGGAATCCAAATCTTTTTGTTTTTTATCGTCCGTCGTGGGCTTTTGCAACTCGTAAAATGATGCCCAATTTTTAAACATTTCTCATATTGGGGTATTTTGAAATTTAAGGATTCGTTTTTCAAATGTGGTTTGAATCCTAACCCCTGTTTATTCAAAGTAAAATTTTGAACCGAGAGCATTTGTTCAAATTTTTCGTTTCCGCATGAAAATTTCTTTGTTAAAACCTTTAGTTCGTCTTGAACTTTCAAAAGATCATTCTTTAAAATATTTTCATTTTAAAGGTAATGTGTGTAATACCCGTACTTTTATTGACTGTTTAACTTTGTCGTCCTCCTTATGTTGTCGCTCTACAAATGCTTGGAGATGTTGTTGATATTGTTATTGAGTTTCGTATCTCGTTTGGTTTTTGATCATGTTGTTTAGACCTTGCGGAAATGTTCTGGACCAGAGATATAACGCACGCTAGGCCTAGGCTAACGCACGCTAATTCTGCTTGATTAGCGCACGCTAGCTTTGAGCCGTAGCGCGCGCTAAGAGGATCAGTCAGGTCAGAACCAGTATTTTCGGACTGCTCTCTGGACTAGCGGATTAACGCACGCTAGGAGTTGTTAGCGCGCGCTATTCGTGGTTAGTAGCGCACGCTAACATCCGTCCGTAGCGCACGCCACGGGCCGGCCGCCAGAGGCAGTGAGGTTGCCAGGTTTTCTGGACTATCAGGTAGCGTACGCTAGGCTTCGGCTAGCGCACGCTAAAGCTATTGCATAACGCACGCTAAATCATAGCGGTAGCGCACGCTAAGTTTTGAGCAGGGCAGAGAAAGTAAGTTTTGGACTCCAGTACTGGTTGCCACATTTTGGACTAGCGCACGCTAGAGACAGACGATTAGCGCACGCTAACGGAGCAGGCAGAAGCCACTGGACTACCCGGTGACTTCGCTAGCGCACGCTAATGAAGGAGGCGTAGCGTGCGCTAGACTGGACAGATATATATATATATATATATGGCAGTTGACTTTATTTTCGTCATTTCTCACCTTCTTCACTCCTTTTCGACGGGAATCGCTCGGGAGAGACGATCTTGGGCGATTAGAAGCGATCTTCCTTCTAACAACGACATATGTGGTTGGAGAACAAGGATTTCACAACATCTAATTCATCCTAACGTCCGAATCAAGGTAAAAATCCTTAGAACCCTACTTTTTGGGAATTTTGGGTTTTTTCGTAGATTCGTCCGATTTATCCGTTTTGAAGCTTGAGAACCTTTAGATTATGATGTATCTATACCGTATGCATGCTTTCCTATGATTTTACGGTTTGGACTGTGCCGTTTTTGGACTTGTGAGTTTTGGATGATTTTTCCAACCTCTAGTTGATTATCCGTATATTTTTATGAATTGTAGACGGGTTTCGGGGGTTTCTTCGTGTAATTCGAATATAGATAATTGATTATCATATTCCTTGCGAATCGTTTAGGTGCTGGAAGTGCGTTCTTGGACCTACCGAACTCATACCTTTTTCCATTCGATTTGTCGATGTCTCAAAGGCAAGTATACATTTATGATTGTACGTTCTCGACTTTGAAAGTAAGAATTATTGATGGTATGATATGAACGAACCGTTTTTACGGCATTCATAGATATATTGATGGCATATCATGAACGAACCGTTTTTACGGCATTCATAGATATATTGATGACATATTATGAACGAACCGTTTTTACGGCATTCATATATGTATTGATGGCATGTAATGAACGAACCGTTTCTACGGCATTCCTACATGTAACGGCGTATGATATGAACGAACCGTTTCTACGGCATTCACATACGTCTTGTTGTGGCACTATGAGATTTTAGTTATTCCGGAATACTAGTCTTGAATTGATGAATTGACGGCTACATTTACTTTATTGTCGAGGAGTATTGTGTTTCATATTGATATACTTGCACTAGCTATTCGACGGCTATCCCCTTTATGGGGGAAATACGTTTCATGTATTTAAGGTTCCAGGAGGACGGACAGGCAGGTATTATAACACCCCCAAATCCTATTGGGTTATTACAGTGCCGTGGACCCCACACCAGGAGATCCACCAGGCTAACACGACCAAAAATACAACTAACTGACCAAAAGGGGAATCACAATCCCTACACTGACATCCAACATAATATTCCGATATGGAATTTCAATGACAACAGTGGGCCTACATAGCCCAAATAAATTACAACGACATCCACGAGCCTTGCTCGGATAATACAAAATGACAATAACTGACAAAACTGGAGTACTCCAACTGTCTGACTGACATGAACACCAAAACATCTCGGACTAGTATCGCTCGCATGCCTCGTCGCCACGTCATGCCCCTGTGTCTTAACTCTCTCCTCGCAAACACCTAAAACATGAAAACATGTTCCGCCCCCATGGGGTCAGTCATCCAGATAATGATTATCAAATACATGTACAACATGATATGCATCCAAAGGGCAGAATGAATAGTATAGTAATGGTAATACGAGATGCTCACAAACCAAAGTAAGAATCGAGCATTCGTGGAATACTATGCCCACGGCATCCGATCAATACCTGCTCAACAGGTTAGAACACAAGTGCCCAACGGCGAATCATCAATACAGAACACAACAATACATCACCCGAAGGTAACCCAAGCCAAACACTGAAATAGATACGAATCGCAATGCCCGAAGGCCCCGACAGGAATACCGATACATCACAATGGCCTTAATGTACAATGTACCAAGCCGTTTATCATCATAATACCTCAATGTCATTCACCCAAAGTCATCAATCACCACAATGGCCCGGCCAAAACATCCCGTCAGTATCAATGAGGGCGGGCCACGGCACGAAGCCGTATCACAATGAGATCATCCAATAACCGTGACTCCGAATTGCAGTCTGGGAAACCAACCGCGAGGGTTCAAGCCCCAGACTTACCCATAATGAGATCACCCGGTGACCGTGACCTCTCGAATCGTAGGTGTTGGGAAACCAACTGCGAAGGTTCAAGCCCCAAGCTTACCCATAATGAGATCATTAACATGACCGTGACCTACCGAACTGTAGGTGTTTGGAAACCAACCGCGAAGGTTCAAGCCCCAAGCTTACCCATAATGAGATCATTAACATGACCGTGACCTATCGAATCAGTAGGTGTTGGGAAACCAACCGCGAAGGTTCAAGCCCCAAGCTTACCCATAGTGAGAACAATAACCACACCACTACTTACCTAACCGTCGGTGTTGGGAAACCAACCGCGAAGGTTCAAGCCCCAAGCTTACCCATCGAGCACTAGCCGAGACTAGCCTCCAAAACATAATTAATCACAACAGTAACAATCCCAAGATTACCAAATTCACAAGAGTAATAGCGTGCTGCCTTAAGTCGGCCAACACGATGACAACAACTCATGGATGGGCACCGTCCACGGCGGTCCCAATTCAAATACCTCGACTGCCTTGGAATGGCCAATCGATCACAACAACTTAACGGATGGAAATTATCCTTGACAGTCCCAATTCAATACGTCGATTACCTTAGAACGGTTAATCGATAACGATGACACAACGGATGGGAATTAACTTCGATAATCCCAATTAAATACGTCGATTACCTTTGAACGGTTAATCGATGACCAATGATACAATGGATGGGAATTATCTTCGATAATCCCAATTCAATAAATCGATTACCTTAGAACGGTTAATCGATAACCAATGATACAACGGATGGGAATTATCTTCGATAATCCCAATTAAATAAATCGATTACCTTAGAACGGTCAATCGATACACAATGATACAACGGATGGGAATTATCTTCGATAATCCCAATTAAATAAATCGATTACCTTAGAACGGTCAATCGATACACAATGATACGGTAGAGTGGATGTCCCGACGTCTTAAACTGACCACCGAAACAGACATAATAAACGAATATATCAAACACCTTTAGTCGGCCAATGCAACATCATAGTGACAGTTCCAATTCAATAATAACGATTCAAAGATGCCTCAGAACGACATTCACGTCAACAATAATAATCGATACATCGATGCCACGAACCGGCTATCGACAACAAGAATCTCAATGCCTTAAACCGGCCGTTAACGAATAACAATCACATCTGGCATAATCACCGAAGGGTATTGCATCAAACAATTCCCGAATATCAACAAATCACGAAGAGACTAAGTCTCGAAATGATACAATACATTCATACACATATATGATAACATTAATCTCATTGACCAGTACAAGTATAAAACTTGCCTCAAACCGAAGACGAGAAAGTCCTTCCACGATCAACGTCCTGGCACGAAACGACGAACGGTGCCTCCTGACGAACACAAACACTCGAACAACCTTGAATGAAAACGATTCATTCAAAAACACAAAATCAATAGAAAATAACGACAAGGACAAACTCCGATTCAAACACGAATCGATCACACCGCACGAACGAGTATCATAGTTCTCAACTATGAATCCTAACGTCCTCCAACACCTCGATTATCAATTAACATGATCATTACGTTCTTAACACTTGTGAAATCCATTCAACAAGATTCACTTAAGAACAATCATCAAAACAATCATCTCAAGATGATAATATCACCAATATCATCAAATTGATCCTCCTACAATGATAATATTATCACTATTATCATTATCACCCCAAGAACATCATCAACTCAATAATCATGATGTCTGAAACGAAATCCTTCATCAATGCATCATGAATTCGGATTAAACAACAAGATTCACTCAACCATTTTCAAATTATGATAATCACCTCCTGGATCATCATAAATCCTTACTAAAATGGTTAAAATCTTACAAGAACACCACCAACAATAATAATCATCTCAAGACTATGTTAATCATATAACAATCTTAACATAATCTTTCCTAGACATGATTAAAACCTCCAAACAATCTAAAACATCAAGAACATAATCATCCTCAAGCTATACCAACATGTTCTTCATCAAAAGTTCATCCAAACTATGAAGAATCATGATATACTCCATTAATCAAACAATACCCGAAGAAAACAACAACAACAACTCGAAAATCACTTGAAGAACAAGAGATTGAGGGAACTTACCAAAGAAGAACAAGAAGAAGCCTCCAAACACCAAAGGAGCACCAACAAGCTTCCAACTTCAAGCTTCAATCCAAGCTAGGATGATCAAGATCGAGTTGGAAGAGGCTAAACATCAATAACAAGTCCAAACGGACGATTCTAGGGAGAGAAAATGTGTTTTGGTTCGTGAGGAAATGAAAGATGAAACCAAGATAAATACACTGACCAATTCATTACGTACGTTATACACTATGGTTAACTTACGTAAGAGGCATTACGTACGCTATGCTAAGACATTAACGTACGTAATGAAAAATCCAGAACTAACTGGACTAAAATATGAAGGCCTTAACGTACGTAAACAAGAACTTATTACGTACGTTAACAAGACCTACATTACGTATGTAAAGCTCACCTCTTAACGTACGTAAGGGTCCGTTGACTGCAATAGTGAGATCCGATCGGAAGATGCTCGGGACCCACCGGCCGAAAGTGACTACGAGGAAGGTTCCTGCCACCTACCAAGCATTACGTACGTAACCTTACAGGCATAACGTACGTAATACTCAACCCATAACGTACGTAAGTCTACACATATAGCATACGTTAAGGCTAGTGTACTTAGCCAAAAATCCAAACTCTCCAACCAACATTCAAACGACGAAACTAACCCGACGACAAGTATAATATTTCGATCCCGAAATATTCCAATACAATATACATTGTATCAGTCCAAAACAACAACACTTGTACAATTCCAAATGAATATGTACAACTCAACAGTAACACGAAAAAAAAAAAAAAATTATCCCCGGATATTACAGGGATCGGGTCGGCATGAAGATGGTGGGCAAGTGTGATACTGTGTCTTTCTTCCAGTTATGTTATGAGTTTTCCGTTCAGTGTTGTCGTACTGGATTGGCTATTGAATACTCGAGTATTGTTTTCCATTTTCTTTTGATGTCCCGACCTGTGTTTGCCGAAGTATTGATTCGTGTTGTGATGTCTGTGAATAAATTGGTTATATTTTTGAATACCCTTGTATTGTTTTCCTTCTATTGTGTGTAGACCTTCTCGGTCAAAGTTACAGTTCCGCGTATGTTTAGCCTTGTGGGCCCCATGGCGGGGCTTACGGCGCTGTAATATTCCTTGAATAACTTGGAGGTGTTACAGAATATGGTATCAGAGCTTAGGTCTATGGATACCTAGGCTGTCGGTCTTTTGGGTCGAATGAGTCGTCAATTGTCCACAGTATCACTACTTTGCCATCATCACAGTGCGACTGGTACTTGTAAGACCTCTTACTCTTCTGATGTTTCCTTATTCATTATGCTTCTTTTATGGATATTCTTGAGAATCGATCACCTTAATGACGTGCGTTTGAATTGTGCTTACGTACCTTGTGTGTTCTTCAGTATGTCAGCTGGTAGGGGCCGTGGCCGTGGTCGTGGTCGTGGCCGTGGACGAGGAAGAGGTCGTGGCGCGGTCGTTTCCATCAGTTCAGTTGCGGGGTCGACCAACCCCAGTTTGTCGAACTCGGTGCATCCCGACACCGAGAGTTAGCACGACCAGTCAGACAGTCAGGGGAACAATGCGGACGTTGGAGTGGCGAATGCACTTCAACAATTGGCTACTCAGATGACTATTTTGGCCCAAACTGTTCAGCTGAATAACCCGAACCCAAACACGGATGCCTTGCTTCAGAATGTAATCCGTATGTACCCTCCACAGTTTGGTGCTGCCACAGACCCGTTTGGCTGGGAAGACTGGCTAGCGGAATTAGAGAAGATTTTCGAGGCGGTTGATTGCCCCGAGGTGAGGAAAGTACCAATTGCTCAGTATTTCCTCACTAAGGAGGCCGCTACTTGGTGGAAGGTCATCAAGCCACAGGATCGTATTGCTTCGTGGGATGAATTTAAGGAGCTCTTGGAGGCCGAGTTTTGTCCTTGGCCGTTACGAGAGAGCCGAATCCGAGCCTTCTTCGAGGCTAACCCACAAGATAATCCCGTTTCGCAGGCGATCTTGGAGTACAACCAACAATTGATCCATGTGAAGGATCAAGTGCGTAACGAGCGTGATAAGATCCGCTAGTTTGATATGCGGATGAATTTGGACTTACGGCGGTACATGGCCGGATTTGCTTGTACCACACTGAAAGAGTACCAGGACAAAGCTTTAGCCCATGATATGTTGAGCCCCGACAACGATACCGTTGAAGAACCGAAGAAGCAGAAAGTCGCGGGAAATTTTTCTAGATCTAAGGGTGGCAACTTTCAGAAGTCTCAGACGACTAACCGTTTTGCCGGACAGTCGTCACGTTCTAATAAAGGGAAGAGGGGTTACCGTCCCACTCCGGGTACCTCCAATCGCACAGTGACTTGCTATAATTGTGGTCGTCCAGGCCACTTTAATTCGGAATGCTACTTTCCACAATTAAAGTGTCACACGTGTGGACAGATGGGGCATAGAGCGGTTTATTGTTCCGAGCCGAACCAGACTTTGGATACTCGGGCTTCTGCCCCAACACCACTTGATCAAGGTATTAATCAGCGGCAATCTTTTGGTCAACCTCAGCAGAATTTCGGCAGGGGCCGAGGGGCGAGTCGAGAATCTTTGGAGGAAACTCTAGCGTCGGTTCGGTACAACCACGAGTTTATGAGATGCGTCAAGCAGACGAACCCGACGCGGCGGTGGCTTCAGGTACCATTCATATTCTATCTCATCCAGTCCGTGTACTTTTTGATTCGGGTGCTACACATTCTTTTATTTCCTTGGAGTGTGTACGTCGTTTGAATATAACTTGTTTGACTACTTGCGATCCCTTCATCGTAAAACTGCCTAGCGGGTATAGAATTGTGGGGAACCGGGAGATTAGAGATTTTTCGGTGATTATATCCGGTATGGAATGGTTATCGAATCTGATTGTAGTTGATATGGAAGGCGAGGATGTAATCCTCGGTGAGGATTGGCTTGATAGTCATCAAGCGATTATGAATTACCGTACCAAGGTTATCACCATGATGACTAAAGACGGATCTGAGTACTCATTTTTGGGGCGCAAGTCGGAACTACCCAAGTTACTTATCAGTGCCATGAAGGCCGTAAAACTTTTGAATAAAGGTTGTACGGGCTATTGGTGTTATGCCTTGAAAAGGGAAGGAAACGAAGTTGATTTCTATTCGCTTCCGGTTGTTAATGAGAATCCCGATGTTTTTCCGGATGATCTCCCGGGACTACCGCCAGATCGAGAGATAGAATTTACCATAGACTTAGAGCCAGATGCGGCTCCGATTTCTAAAGCACCTTGTCGGATGGCACCTTCCGAGATGCAGGAATTGAAGACTCAGTTGGGAGAACTTTTGGAAAAAGGATACATCAGACCGAGCGCTTCGCCTTGGGGTGCGCCTGTCCTCTTCGTGAGGAAGAAAGGTGGTTCACTACGTTTGTGCATCGATTACCGTGAGCTGAATAAAGTAACCATCAAGAATAAATATCCTTTGCCTCGTATAGACGATCTATTTGATCAATTGCAAGGAGTTGCGGTTTTCTCGAAGATTGATTTAAGATCCGGGTATTATCAACTCAGGGTGAGGGAGTCCGACGTTCCGAAGACGGCGTTTCGGATGAGGTATGGGCATTATGAATTTGTACTTATGCCTTTTGGGTTGACGAATGCGCCGGCAGTATTCATGCAGTTAATGAATAAAATATTCATCGAGTACCTCGACAGGTGTGTAGTCGTCTTTATTGACGACATCTTGATCTATTATCGAGATAAGGAGGAACATGCCCGGCACCTGCGTTTGGTTTTAGACATTTTGAGAACCGAGCACCTCTATGCAAAATTCTCGAAATGTGAGTTTTGGTTGGAAGAATTTATGTTCCTCGGCCATGTGATTTCGGCCGAAGGGGTTCGTGTAGACCCGCAGAAGATCGAGGCAGTGCTAGATTGGGCACCGCCTAAAAATGTTAAGGAAGTTCGTAGCTTTTTGGGCCTTGCTGGGTATTACCGTCGGTTTGTCGAGGGGTTCTCGAAACTCGCTCGGCCGCTTACAAAATTGCTCCAGAAGACCGAAAAGTTTATCTGGACGGATGAGAGACAACAGAGCTTCGATGAACTGAAGAGACGATTGACTTCAGCGCCGATTCTAACTTTACCTCATGGTAGTGAGGGCTTTGCAGTTTATAGTGACGCTTCGGGTCAAGGCCTGGGCTGTGTGCTTATGCAGCATGATAAGACGATAGCTTTTGCGTCTCGACAATTAAAGCCTTATGAGATGAATTATCCTACTCACGATTTAGAGTTGGCCGCAATTGTCTTCGCACTCAAGATTTGGCGGCATTATTTGTATGGTTCACCATGCCGGATTTATACCGATCACAAGAGTTTGAAGTATATTTTCAGTCAGAAGGAGCTGAATATGAGGCAGCGGCGTTGGTTAGAGTTGACAAAGGATTATGATTTGGAAATTCTTTACCACCCCGGGAAAGCCAATGTCGTTGCGGATGCTTTGAGCCGCAAATCGGCATCTCTTCAAATGCTCGAGGTTCTTACATCTCAGAAGAAAATTCGTCAAGATTTAATTGAGCAAGGGATAGAAGTTTGGCTTCAACGAGTACAGGGACAGCTGTGTACTCTCGAAATTACTTCGTCCTTGGTTGATGACATCAAAGGGAAGCAGTGGAGTGACCCGATGATCTCTCAACTGAAGGAAGATGTAATTAAAGGAAGAGCTCCTGGCTTTATGGTTCACGAGGATAGTATTCTGAGATTTCAGGGCAGACTTTGTGTTCCGAACGATTTAGAGTTGAGGTAAAAAATTCTCCGAGAAGCTCATGCTACACCTTACTCAATCCACCCCGGGATGAGTAAGATGTACAAAGATTTGAAGCGAAATTTTTGGTGGAATAACATGAAGAAGGATGTTATAGAGTTTGTACTACGGTGCTTGACGTGTCAACAAGTCAAGATTGAACATCAACGACCAGCGGGGTTGTTGAAACCACTTCCCATTCCCGAGTGGAAGTGGGAAGATATCTCGATGGATTTCATCACTGGCATGCCGAGAACTCGGGCCGGAATGAATATGATTTGGGTAATTGTCGATCGGCTGACCAAGTCTGCACACTTCTTGAGTATTAAGGATACTTGGGGACCGGATAGACTGGCTCGAACCTTTATTGCTGAGATCGTGAGGTTACACGTTGCCCCCAAGACCATTGTTTCTGATCGAGACGGCCGTTTCGTATCGCACTTTTGGCAGGCCATTCATCAGGCTTTGGGTACTGAGTTGAGATTGAGCACTTCCTTTCATCCTCAGTCGGATGGGCAGACAGAGAGGACGATTCAGACGTTGGAAGATATGTTACGGGCTTGTGCCTTAGACTGGAGTAATGATTGGGAGCTTCACTTGCCGTTGATCGAGTTTGCTTACAATAATAGTTGGCATGCGTCAATCAAAATGGCACCCTTCGAGGCACTTTATGGTAGGCGATGTAGGTCGCCATTATGTTGGGACGAGGCTTCTGAGCTAGTTGGGACGGAGCCGGATATGTTGATGGAGACTAAGGAAAAGATTTCTATTATCCGGGACCGATTGCTTGCCGCCCGCAGTCGTCAAATCTTATGCCGATACTCGTCGTCGACCCTTGGAGTTCGAAGTGGGGGATCATGTCTTACTCAAGGTGTCGCCGACCCGTGGAGTTTTACGCCGGGAAAAGGGGAAACTTAGTCCGAGGTATATCGGACCTTTCGAGATTTTGGACAGAGTTGGAGATTTAGCTTATCGCTTGGCGTTGCCTCCAGCTTTGAGTCACGTCCATAGTGTTTTTCTTGTGTCTCAGTTGAGGAAGTACGTACCGGATCCGAGCCACATTATCGACTACAGTGAGATTGACATAGCCGAGGATATTACCTTTCCGGAGAGACCCGTGAAGATCCTTGAGCATCGCGAGAAACAACTTCGGCATAAGACCATTCCACTGGTTAAAGTGCAATGGTCGAGACATGGAGTCGAGGAGGCAACTTGGGAGACGGAAGAGAAGATGCGGGTGGAATACCCCGAACTATTTATTTCTTAAGTTTCGGGACGAAACTTCTTTTTAGAGGGGGAGAATGTAATACTCGTACTTTTATTGACTGTTTAACTTTGTCGTCCTCCTTATGTTTTCGCTGTGCAAATGCTTGGAGATGTTGTTGATATTGTTATTGAGTTTCGTATCTCGTTTGGTTTTTGATCATGTTGTTTAGACCTTGCGGAAATGTTCTGGACCAGAGATATAACGCACGCTAGGCCTAGGCTAACGCACGCTAATTCTGCTTGATTAGCGCACGCTAGCTTTGAGCCGTAGCGCGCGCTAAGAGGATCAGTCAGGTTAGAACCAGTATTTTCGGACTGCTCTCTGGACTGGCGGATTAACGCACGCTAGGAGTTGTTAGCGCGCGCTATTCGTGGTTAGTAGCGCACGCTAACATCCGTCCGTAGCGCACGCTACCGGGTTGGTCAGCAGAGGCAGTGAGGTTGCCAGGTTTTCTGGACTATCAGGTAGCGTACGCTAGGCTTCGGCTAGCGCACGCTAAAGCTATTGCATAACGCACGCTAAATCATAGCGGTAGCGCACGCTAAGTTTTGAGCAGGGCAGAGACAGTAAGTTCTGGACTCCAGTACTGGTTGCCACATTTTGGACTAGCGCACGCTAGAGACAGACGATTAGCGCACGCTAACGGAGCAGGCAGAAGCCACTGGACTACCCAGTGACTTCGCTAGCGCACGCTAATGAAGGAGGCCTAGCGTGCGCTAGACTAGACAGATATATATATATATGGCAGTTGACTTTATTTTCGTCATTTCTCACCTTCTTCACTCCTTTTCGACGGGAATCGCTCGGGAGAGACGATCTTGGGCGATTAGAAGCGATCTTTCTTCTAACAACGACATATCTGGTTGGAGAACAAGGATTTCACAACATCTAATTCATCCTAACGTCCGAATCAAGGTAAAAATCCTTAGAACCCTACTTTTTGGGAATTTTAGGGTTTTTCGTAGATTCGTCCGATTTATCCGTTTTGAAGCTTGAGAACCTTGAGATTATGATGTATCTATACCGTATGCATGCTTTCCTACGATTTTACGGTTTGGACTGTGCCGTTTTCGGACTTGTGAGTTTAGGACGATTTTTCCAACCTCTAGTTGATTATCCGTATATTTTATGAATCGTAGACGGGTTTCGGGGGTTTCTTCGTGTAATTCGAATATGGATAATTGATTATCATATTACTTGCGAATCGTTTAGGTGCCGGAAGTGCGTTCTTGGACCTACCGAACTCATACCTTTTTCCATTCGATTTGTCGATGTCTCAAAGGCAAGTATACATTTGTGATTGTACGTTCTCGACTTTGAAAGTAAGAATTATTGATGGTATGATATGAACGAACTGTTTTTACGGCATTCATAGATATATTGATGGCATATCATGAACGAACCGTCTTTACGGCATTCATAGATATATTGATGACATATTATGAACGAACCGTTTTTACGGCATTCATATATGTATTGATGGCATGTAATGAACGAACCGTTTCTACGGCATTCCTACATGTAACGGCGTATGATATGAACGAACCGTTTCTACGGCATTCACATACGTCTTGTTGTGGCACTATGAGATTTTAGTTATTCCGGAATACTAGTCTTGAATTGATGAATTGACGGCTACATTTACTTTATTGTCGAGGAGTATTGTGTTTCATATTGATATACTTGCACTAGCTATTCGACGGCTAACCCCTTTATGGGGGAAATACGTTTCCTGTATTTCAGGTTCCAGGAGGACAGACAGGCAGGTATCGGGTCGGCATGAAGATGGTGGGCAAGTGTGATACTATGTCTTTGTTCCAGTTATGTTATGAGTTTTCCGTTCAGTGTTGTTGTACTGGATTGGCTATTGAATACTCGAGTATTGTTTTCCATTTTCTTTTATGTCCCGGCCTGTGTTTGCCGAAGTATTGATTCGTGTTGTGATGTCTGTGAATACATTGGTTATGTTTTTGAATACCTTTGTATTGTTTTCCTTCTATTGTGTGTAGACCTTCTCGGTCAAAGTTACAGTTCCGCGTATGTTTAGCCTTGTGGGCCCCATGGCGGGGATTACGGCGCTGTAATATTCCCTGAATAACTTGGGGGTGTTACAATGTGAATGATCGGTCACGATAAATTTCCCTTTTTCAAGAATTTTGGAAATTTCAATTTCCAATAGTTTATGTTTAGATTGAAGGGATTTTATTTCGGATAAAGCATTTTGAAAATCGGTATAATAATTCGAATGCTTCAAATAATTCCTCTTGAGAGGATGTACATACCTGGATTTCGATGTCGCTTTCGTCGAACTAGCTTTTTGCCATGAGTGCGAGATTATTTTGATTGATGAAATCTTCGTCCTCGTCTTCATCACTCCACGTGGCAATTAAAACTTCCTTTTAGGATTTGCTCGACAATTCTTTGCGAAGTGGCCTGGTTTACCACTGACTCGACAGTTGTTGTCGAATTTCTTCATTCTGCCCGAGATGTCTTTCTTTCTCCGGTTTAATAAGTTTTGGAAGTTATTAATATTCTTGGCATAATATGCCGATTCTTCATCACTTTCGTCCACATGGATTTCTTCTTTGTTTCTCGACATCTTAGCCTTCACGGCTATTGTTCTCCTTCGTCTTTGGCTTGGCATTCCGAGATTTTAGGACAATCTCATAGTTTATAAGTGAACCAACGAGAGCACTAAATTTAAGATTGTTTAAATCTTGATTCCATTATTGCTGTTACTGTTCCGTCCCATTATCGAGCTAGTGATCGTAGAATTTTCTTAACTTTTTCACTACTCGAAAGTGGTTTCCCGAAATACGCCAATCCATTTTTGATGACCGAAAATCGGTCGAGCATTATTGTAATGGTTTCATCTTCTTTCATTTGGAATAACTCGTATTCATAAAGAAGCATGTTGATCTTTGTCTCCTTGACGTGAGACGTTCCTTCATGTGTGACTTCAAGCATTTTCCATATTTCTTTTGCACTATCACACGAAGATATCCAGTTGTATACTTCCGGATTTAATGCACAATATAATAATTGTGCAGCTTTGCAATTATAGTGATCATTTTTCCAATTGGAATCATCGTGCTCTTCGAAAGATTTAAGCATACCGTCGGATTTGATTGGAATTTTTGGACCAAGACATATCACTTTCCAAAGCTCGATGTCATAAGCTCGGATGAATATTGACATCTTCTTCTTCCATGTCATGAAGTTCAATCCATAGAAGAATGGTGGTCGGTTCAAGGCAAGACCTTCGACTGGTGTAAATTGAAACACCATTTGGATCGTCTTCTCCTCAGATGTTAAGCCGCTTCTAGGAGGTACCGCTCCGATACCAATTGTTGGAGCAATATGGTCGGTATCGCCGTTTGGAGATAGAGTTACAAAACTCTTTCACGTTGCGGAAGCGATTTAAGTAATGGTGCAGAAAATAAATCGACACAAAATTTATAGAGGTTTGGCCAAACGTGCCTACGTCCTCTCTCGGTATCTTTTTCTATAGGATAAAGATAAACGTCTGCACATCTCTTCTATCGGTCGAGGGATAACCGTTACAAACTCATCTTCTATCGGTACGAGTAAACCGTTCAATCACTTGTCTTTTTGTCGGTCCAAGTTAAACTGTTTTCCTTTTCTATTGGACAAGAAATCAACCAATCTAGCTTTCTATGGGTACTAGATAGACCTCACGTAGATATCGATTGCGATTCTAACAATGCCAGATCCTTGATCCTAATAACACCGAATCCAATCATTGTAATATCCGGAATTTCTACTACCGTTATTTAATATTATTTTATCCGATTTATATTGTACAACGTGGAATCTGTACAGTATAGATAAAATAAATGAAAGACCGCGATGTCAGTATCGGTATAATTGTCGTACTTGGTCGACAATTGTATTAGAGGATATAGTGCGTCATGTATACATATCCGATATGTCGAGACGTTGGACAAGAATAGCTGGAAATAGCTAAGTGTAACATTATTAGCGCACGCTAATAATCACGAGTAGCGCACGCTATCGTGCAGGTTTAGTGCACGCTACGGACATAACTTAGTCTGCGATAGTGAAGAACAGCTCAGAAGGAATCTGCATGTGGACCAGGCCACTTTCGACGCATGTTCTGATAAGTCAACAGATGTTGTAATGTAGTGTTAGCGCACGCTAGTGCATGTTGATTAGCGCACGCTAACTATATATCGGACAAAAAGGAATCTTATCCTCGTCAGCACTTTCGGCGTGTGGACCAGTCTTCGGAGCATACAGACAAACGAGTCAACTGATATTAGCGCACGCTAAATGCAAGGACTTGCGTGCGCTAGAGAGTGTAAGTTACGTACGCTAATGCATGGGCGTTACGTACGTGAGCACATGTACGAAGCCAGACAGTAGACCTGGACTGCGATAGCGCACGCTAACAAAGTCAGTTAGCGTACGCTAAACATAAGGTTTAGCGCACGCTAGTAATATACTTTATAAAAAGGGACAAAAGGGTGTTATGAAGCATTTCGTCCATTTATTTCCTTTCACCCGATAGAGAGAACCTTGGGAGGACATTTGGAGTTCCTAAACACTGAGGGATGATCCTCTTTAACAAGATTAAAGATGGAAATCAGGGATTAAAGCTTTGTTCTTGAAATCATTGGTGATCCTTGGAAATGGATTCAACCTTAGAAATCAATCCATTCCTTCATAAAGGTAATCACTCTTCATCTTTGGATTTCATTTTGGGATGAATGTTGATGTTCTTGAGTTGATGATTATTACATAAACAAGTTGATAAGCATGATTATGAGATGGATTACCGGAGTATGATGATATTAATGTGATTCGTATGGTTTGAATCGTGTTGATTCGTCTTCTTGAGATTAGTTGGTTAATTCTTCTCCTCAGTTTCGAATGTTAATGTTATTGTTGATAATTACTCCCTGTAATGATAGATTATGGAAGTGTTGTTACGTTCTTAATGTTTCATGATGTTGATATTGAGGAAGATGATATATGGATATAAGAAATGGATTAAGGGTTGGATGATTACTTATATGTTAAAGGATATCGGATTTCGTTGTTTTGATAGCTATGAACATGGTTTAGAATCACTTAGTGTTCTTGATAATTGTCATATGTTGATTGGTATCTGAAAAGCATGCATCTTTACAGCATTAGCGCACGCTAAGCTTACTGCCTAGCGCGCGCTAACGGGAGCAACTTAGCGCGCACTACGTTAAGTGATTAACGTGCGCTAACAAGGCAGAAAGTGCAGTATTTTCGTGTTGTGGTTCTGAATTTGTGCTGGTTTGAGTTGGATTGATCCGACTAGTGTTTTACCGAGATATTGTAGAACCGTTGAGTTTGTTGATTGGTTATATCGATTGTTGATTATTATCGAATGTGTGTTAACTGATTACTTCAATAGGTTGAGATTATTGATCGGTAATTATAACTGTATGTTGCTGTTAGGAGTATGCCCTCGAATGCCACTCAGAGGTTGTTGAGTAAGGGCATTGTACTTGTAATTATGTAAACCATTTATATAAGGCAAATGAATGTTTCTTTATTTACTGGTAGTTACTGGAATTCCTAACTCGTAAATAAACATATGGAAACTAGTCCGTGTATTTGAGAGCAAAACGTTCCACTCCTTATTGGATAAGGGGGTCGGCACTGGAAAGGTTATAGCTCAAATACTTAATCGTTCGCAAGTCGATGAAACTTGACTGGGTGTTAAGTTTATGTGAAGACTTGTATGACGTGTTCTTTGACATGGAGAGTGCTTTTCGAACACTAATGGTTAGTGGGAGCACACGTTATAGGTATGCTAATTGGATTAGTATACTCGAACCGACTCACCCTCGATTCATCACACGGATTTCACTCCGGGACAGTCAATGATGAAATCGAAAGGTTGTGATAGGTATTCGTGAACCTTCGACTTGAGGATTTAGTAGGGATGTGCTTGTGACGTCAAGATTTTCATTAGAGTAGTTCGACCCTATAAATCGGAATGCGGGGGTCAACCTCGACATGCATCTTGATGGGCAAATAGCAGGTCCTACTGAATACCAAGATAGAATTCTTTCTCCCGTTAGTGAGCGGGTTATATGTCCTATGCGGTTATTGGCAGATGAGGTCATAAGTCTTTGGCCAAAGCATTGGAGCTAGTTGTATTAGATACACGACGGCTCGATGATCTCGATTTGCATTAACACATGCATAGCGTCAAGTACAGATAGGGTTTGACTGACCGTGACCCTATAACTTGATCGGGACATTTGAAAGAAGGGTTTATACGTATACTGGTATTCACGACAGAATGGTTCTTGAATGATCCCAATCATTCGTTCTCAGTTGGGGTACAGTGTAGGCCGCCAGGCTGGCTAGGTGGTGCTACTACTCTTTGGTTCCTCCCATTGCTGACTGACACGGACCTACCGAGTCGCGCATTAGGATTGACGACGAAATGAATCAAGCTAATTATCTCATTATGTGTATTAGATATTGGATATCTAAGTTTGGGACATTAGATGTCTAAATCGATTTATTGGATAAATTGATTTACGGCCTAATGAATTAAATAAATTACTGGGTGATTAATTTAATTCATGTATATAATTATTTCTTAGAGAAATTAATTATATTATTTTGTATTTGATATGTTTAATTAATTGGATTAATTAATCGATATAAATACATCGAAACGAAATCGGAGTTTATCTGTTTGGACTTTCGAGAGTCCGAAACGAACCTAACTCGTCCGTTTTTCATCATGGCCACCCTCCTCTTTTCCACCTAATTTCCCCTTGTCTTTTGTTTCCATTTTATATGGATGATATTGACATGGTGGGGATACCTCTCATGTGAATGAGTTGTATAAGTTGGTGGAAGGTGTATAAAGAATAATATGTAGACTTGTGATTGAGTAGATATAATATCACATACATATTTCACACTTTGAGAAGGAGAGAGAGACGTAAGAGAGTTTGAAGGAGAGAGAGAAAAGAACTTAGAGTTCATTTCATGGTGTTCATACTCATCTTCATCTTCTTCACTAACTTCTTTTTCATTTTTCTTGGAGAAAATTGAGAGAAAAATATTGAGAGAATTTTGATAAACATACTTGGAGTATATTCATCAAAATCAATAGCTTCATCACCTAGCTCTAGCCGTATCCTCGGAGGATAGCAAGGTGTTGTCATTCCGGTCATTTCTCCGGCGTGTGGCAAGTAGAGACGCAGTGCTTTCGGCGTTGGATCGTTCAAGAGCTTGGGGAATAGCTCAAGAGAAGGTTATCCATCTAATCAACGGTCTACAAGGGTGAGTTTCTATATCTCTTGTGAATTCGTTTTTGATATTCGTATATACGTAGCTCGATCGATCCTCGTAGGGATTCAGATCGAATTAATTTTCGTTTTACCGCTTCCGCTGGGCCTTCGTTTTAGGCACCGAATCCCAACAGTGGTATCGGAGCGTAGGTCTTGCGATCGTATATACGATATTAGCATTTGGAATGCTTGATTAGATGGTGAATGATTTAGAATCATTTTAGTCATAATCGTGGTATATGTTTTTCGTTCGTAATAATTGTATTTTTCGTAAGTTTATGTCTAAATATAAATCTTGAATTTCTGGGAAATATGATTTATATTGAAGATATGAAAGTCTAAAAATATAGATATTGGATATCCGGTCGAAAATCTAGCTCCGAATCGTCGTCGGACGACTTTTCGGACAAAGGGCAGGAAGCTGCCAGGGTGACTCGGCCGTGTCTGGTGACACGGGCCGTGTCCGGCAGTCCCCAGGCCACTGCCAGGCAGACCCGACCGTGTCAGGAGACACGGGCCGTGCCCGGCCGGCAGATGCCGAGCGTGACTCGGCCATGCCAGGCCTGTCTGCCGAAAAGCTACCGAGGGTGACTCGGCCAGGCAACCCTTTTTCGCCCCGGCTCGATTTATTCGTGTATTCTTGAAAATTAATCTCCCGCATGTTAAATTGGATTTAATATGATTAAAATGATTTATGGTATTTCATTTTATAAGGGAAATTTGATTAATTGGAATAATTATGGTCGACCGAATTATTTGGAATGTTATCATATTACCGATTGTGTGAATCGATTTGATCGGTTCGTATTGTTGATTGGATCAATGTATCTCTACGCTTTCCATTTATTTAGTATTTATTGGATGAATGCTTTTGAATGGGGATGTGGTTCGTGGACTTAGTTTTTGAATCGTTCGTTTTATTCGATTGGGTTGTAAAGGCCGTTTTGAGCCTATTTATTTTACTAGAAATGTTTGTATCTAGGATGCAATTTTTGATGTAAAATTTATATGTAATGACGAAGACCGGAGGAAGATCCATTTCGAGAATACGAAGATTCAAGTCGAAGACTTGTAATTAGATTATGGAGTTTTTGTTTTCTAGGAACGGTCCATGAACCACATGTTGGTAGCAACTAGGTTTTGAATGGTTGTTTCATATTGTATGAATGCCACAAATGCGCTTAAACGATTAATGTGCAAAGTGTAACATTAATCGCGATAATTCTCCCACAACAAATAATTAAGTTTATAAGGTTTCAAGGTTTTCCTTCCCTCCATCGAGTTTTCGAAATCAAATCCAAACCGGATGTGCTATGCTTCCGATTTATCGGGGTAGTCGTTCGGGAGGACGGATAAATTACCGAGCGCATTGGATGCCTTCGGTTGGAGCAAATTTTATCCCTAGAAACTGATAGGTTCTTTGGATAAGATTCAATTGTGAAACTGATTTGCGTCGATGGTATAAACTTAACTTGTTCACGAACCATAGAAACCGTATAGGTTGAGGGGAGTGAACAAGGGGAAAAAGAAGATCGAATCATCCATTATATGGGTTGGTGTTGGACACCACTTTATGAAAATTAATAGACTAGAAACATGTTCGGTTGCCCTCTATTAAGATTTATAAAGAACTCGATCACCACTATGAAGTAGAGCGACGATACTTCCGGATTTCACATGGGAGTGTGTTATTCCGATAAAAATAGTGGGAGCTGGGTAACAAGAATTGAAAAGACCTTAATTCTATACTCAGAACATAATTGAATGAGTCACTAATTAATCTATCGTACTTAATGCAGACACAAATCTCAATATGACAATGAATCCACTCGCAATTCTGCTCGAATAGAACACCTTAATGGGACCTAACTTTGTGGATTGGCTCCGCAATCTGATGATTGTCCTAAGTATAGAGACACTGGAATACGTCTTCGAGACGGACATTCCGGCGCCTCCTTTGCGGACCCGAGCCAATCAGGAAGAGATTGAAAACCACGAAAAGTGGGTTAAGGATGACGTGAAAGTCCGTGCTTATATGATGGCTTCCATGTCTAATGAGCTTCAGAGAGCTCATGAGAAAATGACTTCTGCTAGGCAGATTCTATCTCACTTAACCGAGCTTTATGGTGATCATAGCGAATCGCTAGATATGAGATATCCAAGCAAATCGCTCGGTGCAAGGATGAAGGAAGGTGAGAAGGTTGGGGAACACGTCCTCAAAATGATATCCATGATTGAGAGATTGGAGGCTCTTGATTTTAAAATGGATACTTCTCTCCAAACCGACCTTATCCTACGCTTTCTCCCCGATTCCTTCTCACGATTTGTTATGAACTTCAATCGCAATGAGATTGCATGTAAATTAGCCGGGCTAATGAACAAACTTGTGATCGCCGGTCTCGAGATAAAGACTCATGGATGAGGGAGTCTGCTCTTGTGATATCTTCTGGACCTCGGAGGTCTAAGAATAAGAAGAAAAAGACCAAGAAGCGGACTGGACCACAAGCTAAGGACCTTAAGGGTAAGGGCAAGGCCCCGATGGTTCCGAAGAACGAGAAGAAGAAGGATGCTTGTCTCAAGTGCGGTGAGCTGGGCCACTGGGCTAGAGACTGTCCAATTCTTCATGGCACTTCAGGTACAAAACTTCTAGTTTTGGAAACAAATTGTTCTGCTACTGTATTTTCTACTTCCTGGATACTGGATTCTGGTGCTAGTTCTCATATTTGTACCGTGAATCAGGATCTGGAACAAAGTAGGAAGCTTGGAGCTAGAGAAGTTATGATCATAGTCAGAAGCGGGCATAGTTTCGAGGCGACTGACATAGGATCACTTCTTTTGGGTTTAGAATCCGACTTTGTTTTGACTTTAGAAGATGTACTTGTTTTGCCCAAGGGGCACAAAAACATTGTATCCATTCCGGTCATGGAACTAAAAGGTTTTTCATTTTTCATTGGTGATGGTTCCAGCAAAATTTATTTTAGAAATAAACTAGTGGGTACTGCTACATTGTTAAATGGATTGTATCATCTAAATCTCAACAACAAAGTAGTTGTGAATACTATGACTAGAAAACATGGTAGGGATGAAACCAATCAAGTTTTAAAATGGCATCTAAGACTTGGTCATGTTGGTCAGACCAAGGTTTACAAGATGGAAAAGGATGGACTTATGGGTCCATTGGGATCGGATCCCTTTCTTACTTGTGAATCTTGCCTTAAAGGCAAAATGACTAAGTCCCCCTTCACATGGACTTTTGAAAGAGCCGCTGATAAACTGGGATTAATCCATACTGACGTTTGTGGTGCTTTGGAAGAAGCACGTGACGGATATCAATATTTTATTATGTTTACAGATGATCATACTAGGTATGGTTATGTATACTTAATGAAACATAAATCCGAGGCTTTTGAGAAATTCCAGGAATTCAAGGCCCTAGTCGAGAAACAAACTGGTAATCATATCAAAGCACTTCGGTCGGACCGAGGTGGCGAGTATATGAGTACGGAGTTTGACGAGTTCCTTAAGGAACATGGAATAGCTTCACAACTAACACCTCCAGGTACTCCTCAGTTAAATGGTGTGTCAGAAAGAAGGAACCGGACCCTGTTGAACATGGTCCGTTCCATGCTAGGCTATACTGACTTGCCGATTTACCTGTGGGGGTATGCACTCCTGACTGCCGCGTATATCTTGAACAGATGTCCTTCCAAATCCATTCCTAAAACTCCACATGAGATGTGGGAAGGAAGGAAACCAAGTTTTAATCATATTAGGATTTGGGGATGTCCCGCCTATGTCAAGAAGACTAAGGTGGAAAAGTTGGAAGCTAGGTCTGCGAAGGGACGTTTCATTAGATTCCCATCTGGGACGATGGGATATCTATTCTACATGCTTGAAAATCGAAGGATCGTTGTTGCTTTACAAGCACACTTCCTAGAAGATGAGTTCATTCAGGAAGGCGGAGCAGGTAGAAGTATTTCTTTGGAAGAATACAATGAAACTCCTAAGGAGACACCTGTGAAAGAAATTGGAACCGAACCTTCTGAAACACAAGTACAACCACCTCGTAGGTCTAGTAGGGTGTCTCAATTACCTGAGAGGTATAGTTTTATGCACTTGGAGGAACTGGGTTTCCTCGAGGTTCCAAGTGATAAACAAGAGACCGAACCAGGACCAATGACCTAGCAATGGTGGATGTAGACTCCATGAAATGGGTATGTGATCTTCATGTAGTTGGGACCTTCATTTTGATGAGACGGTCAAAGAGTTTGACTTCGTGCAAAATGAAGAGGAATCTTGTGTATACAAGAGGGTTAGTGGGAGCAAGATCACATTCTAAGTACTATATGTAGATGACATTCTACTAATAGGAAATGATGTGGGAATGCTCAATTCTGGGAAAGCTTGGCTTTCGAGTAATTTCTTCATGAAAGACTTGGGAGAAGCTACCTATATTCTTGGTATTCGACTCTACCGGGATAGAACGAAGAGAACAATAGGTCTTTCCCAAGCCCTCTATATAGATAAGATCTTAAAGCGATTTAAGATGGATGATTCTAAAAGAGGGTTCCTACCGATGCGACATGGAATAAAACTCACCTTGAATGTGCATAACTTAGCGTGCGCTAGCGAAGAACAGCTCAGAAGGAATCTGCATGTGGACCAGGCCACTTTCGACGTATGTTCTGATAAGTCAACAGATGTTGTAATGTAGTGTTAGCGCACGCTAATGCATGTTGATCAGCGCATGCTAACTGTATATCGGACAAAAAGGAATCTTATCCTCGTCAGCACTTTCGGCATGTGGACCAGTCTTCGGAGCATACAGACAAACGAGTCAACTGATATTAGCGCACGCTAAATGCAAGGACTTGCGTGCGCTAGAGAGTGTAAGTTACGTACGCTAATGCATGGGGTTACGTACGTGAGCACATGTACGAAGCCAGACAGTAGCCCTGGACTGCGATAGCGCACGCTAACAAAGTCAGTTAGCGTACGCTAAAGTCTTAGCACACGCTAAACATAAGGTTTAACGCATGCTAGTAATATACTTTATAAAAAGGGACAGAAGAGTGTTATCAAGCATTTCGTCCATTTCTTTCCTTTCACCCGATAGAAAGAACCTTGGGAGGACATTTGGAGTTCCTAAACACTGAGGGATGATCCTCTTTAACAAGATTAAAGATGGAAATCACGGATTAAAGCTTTGTTCTTGAAATCATTAGTGATCCTTGGAAATGGATTCAACCTTGGAAATCAATCCATTCCTTCATAAAGATAATCACTCTTCATCTTTGGATTTCATTTTGGGATGAATGTTGATGTTCTTGAGTTGATGATTATTAGATAAACAAATTGATAAGCATGATTATGAGATGGATTACTGGAGTATGATGATATTAATGTGATTCGTATGGTTTGAATCGTGTTGATTCGTCTTCTTGAGATTAGTTGGTTAATTCTTCTCCTCAGTTTCGAATGTTAATGTTATTGTTGATAATTACTCCCTGTAATGATAGATTATGGAAGTGTTGTTACGTTCTTAATGTTTCATGAGGTTGATATTGAGGAAGATGATATATGGATATAAGAAATGGATTAAGGGTTGGATGATTACTTATATGTTAAAGGATATTGGATTTCGTTGTTTTGATAGCTATGAACATGGTTTAGAATCACTGAGTGTTCTTGATAATCGTCATATGTTGATCGGTATCTGAAAAGCATGCATCTGTACAGCATTAGCGCACGCTAAGCTTACTACCTAGCGCGCGCTAACGGGAGCAACTTAGCGCACGCGACGTTAAGTGATTAACGTGCGCTAAGAAGGCAGAAAGTGCAGTATTTTCGTGTTGTGGTTCTGAATTTGTGCTGGTTTGAGTTGGATTGATCCGACTAGTGTTTTACCGAGATATTGTAGAACCATTGAGTTTTTTGATTGGTTATATCGATTGTTGATTATTATCAAATGTGTGTTAATTGATTACTTCAATAGGTTGAGATTATTGATCGGTAATTATAACCGTATGTTGTGGCCGTGTTCGATTATGTTCGTGAATTGCTTTGATCGGGACCGAGGAACATGTAGATGACGGCAATGGATTCGGTAACAACTTCCTCGTCGTTGTATCGGTATTGAGGTAAGTTATTACTTTCTCAGTTTATAGTATTTAATGACTGGTTTCCGTTTCATTCGTGTATAATTCGTATAGCAATGTTTATAATCGAAATCACAGGATATTTGGAATTATAAATCGTATTCGAGTTTTGGGAATCTAAGTCATAAGGTATATGATTTACATTTATTATTGATATACTCGTACATCAAAGATATATTGTGATATGAATTATCTGCAATCCGTGATACTTTGGATCGTCGAGTATTGAGGATAATGTTTCGTGATGGTTTAGACATTGAGATCGTTCTCGAAGGACTCGGGGCAACTACTCTAATCATTTTTATAATTTTCTCGATCATGTCGTGATACATTCGTGTATCGTCGTTGTCATGCATTTGTGCATTGTTGTTGTCGTGTATTGTGTACTGTTGTTTTGTGCAGTTGTGCATTGTTGTCATATGTCCACCATGTGTTGGTCCGGCGGGATCATCATGGGAATCTATAGATGTATGCGCTGGATCGCTGGACAGGTAATGCCACCATGCGTTGGTCCGACGAGATCATCATGGGAATCTATAGTTGTGTGCGCTAGATCGTTGGATTACCATATGTGTTGTTATTGTTGTGCATATGTATATTATGGGTTTGCCATAAGTATACATTGTCGTTATTATTGTGATCATATTGACGTTGTCATATGAGTATGTATTTGTAGGTCTTGTGTTAGGGCCATGTCCGTATGTTGTGTTGATCTGATCTCGGATTAGACTCACGTGATGGTAATGGTATTTCGTATCTTGAGGTATGTTCCGTATTTCCTTGGTACTTGTCTTTGATGGACAATCGATTATCGTATTCGACGTTATCCGATAGATTGAATTGGCCAGAGTTGGTATAATATCTATATCACGAGATATGATAATGTTTTGAGAACCTTGGGTATTGTTGAGATACCGTTCAGATATTACGGTATTATCTTATTGTGTTGTTAAGGATACGAATCGTGGATTTTCGTAAATTTACGACGGTAAGATTACATTGGTCGTATTCTTACTTAGTATTTCCATTGATATGTAATTATTGACGTGATGTGATTGATATCATTATTGGATATTATGGCTGACCCCGTCGTGGGATTTCTTTTTAGGTTATTGGATTATCAAGCTTGTAGCGGTCGTGAAGAGATGAGCTTCCCGGAGGATACTGGCTAGGACATGTATTTGTGTATTGAGCTTCTGATATGTTGTTGTATTCCGCTGCTAGAGTATTTTAATTGTTTGTCTTTATCCGCTGCGTGAGTATTTTTAAATGGCCTTTTGGTATCTGGTAAATTAGGTTACTTTGGCAATCATTTTCTAAATCTATTCTGTCGGTACGTGTAAGCAATAGCTTAACGTATGTTTTTAAACTGTTGAGTTTTAGCATTTCGGGCCTTGTGGTTTCAAATGAGATTTTACGATGGTTTTGATAAACGAGTTTTATAAAGTCTTCGAATGTTTTAAATAGATAATACCGTCGTTAGCCTCTTGGACGTTTGTAAATGTTTGCGAAAATTTCCTATAGCCTTGTGGGTTCCATCTCGGGGCCCACGGCGCTGTAATATTCCCTGTCGGATCTGGGGGTGTTACAATCGTATCCTTTCTTTTTCCTCACTTGTATGATTTTGTGTATAACACTCAATCACTAAACAATATAAGCTCAAATACAACAACTAGAATGTATACAATGATATATCAAGTATGAATGGTTTGCTCAAGGTTGTTGTATGGTTTGATACCAAGTGGTTTGGTATATATAGACATTTCCATCAAACTACCCATTAGTCACTTTTCACTTGCTAGGGTGCGCTAGCCTTTCTTCATAGCATGCGTTAAGCTCATTACGTACGTTATGGCTGTCCTGTAGCGTACGTTATCGACTTCCAGTTTTAGTTCAGTGGCTTTCGTTTCTGCTGTTACATACGTTGTAACTTGATCATTACGTACATTATCTTGTCTCATTAGCGTACGTTAATCCTTAGACGTAGCGTGCATTAGTCCATATATCCATTGCATCCAATTTGTCAAACTTTCCGTTAAGTCTTTGACTTTGACCATAACTTCCCCAACATTCATCTTGTTTGAATTCATATTCAAACATCATTACGTACGTTAATACTTTTGTGTTACGTACGTTAGCCTTCTTCGATAACATACGTTATGCTTCCTTTTTAGCATGCGCTATCTTCATCAGGTAAGTCCTATTGGTAGCTTCGTAACTCGTCTGATCTGCAAGTAACTTCCATATTACGTACGTTATTTTTTGTATATTACATACGTTAAGATCCTTCGATTGCGTGCGCTATTCCTAGCTGATAGCGTGCGTTATCCATGCTATTTTCCAGCTTTTTGCGTCTTCAACTTCTTGTTGTTTTGTTTTGCTTCTTTATTGTTTTACTTTGTTTAACAACTTAATCATCAAAACTCTATTAAAGAATATTTGGAATAAAATATTCCAACAATCTCCCCCTTTTTGATGATTACAAAACAACATATTGAATTGGATAAAACCTGCAAAATAAGATATATATATATATATATATATATATATATATATTTATATATTTACACGAATCAAAGTTTTCGGCTTTGATCGTTTCGTTAGTTTCTCCCATCTTTACATTTTCTCCTTTTCGACTTCTTCTTTTTATTTTTCAACTTCTCCATTTATTCTTTTTCGACTTTTTTTTTCTCCCCCTTTTTACTTTTTATTTTTTTCCTCATTCTTCCATGACGCTTTTATCCCATTCAACTTTTTTCTCCCCCTTTTTGTTATTAGCAAAAAGTGTAAATCAAAGGATAAAAATTTATGATAAAATATGATATGATAAAATATGCATAAAAGGATAAAACTCCCCCTCACAAAAATCTCCCCTTTAAAAAAATATAAACTCCCCCTGAGTAAAATATTTAATGATAAAAATTATTTTTTGGGGATCCAACCGATAGTTGGTTTTTCTTTCGAGACATAGATGATATTTGGAATAAAATTTTCTTTTGGAATCCAAGACTTTTTGGTTTTTATCGTCCGTCGTGGGCTTTTGCAACTCGTAAAATGATGCCCAATTTTTAAATATTTCTCACATTGGGGTAGTTTGAAATTTAAGGATTCGTTTTTCAAATGTGGTTTGAATCCTAACCCCTGTTTATTCAAAGTGAATTTTTGAACCGAGAGCATTTGTCAAATTTTCCGTTTCCGCATGAAAATTTCCTTGTTAAAACCTTTAGTTCGTCTTGAACTTTCAAAAGATCATTCTTTAAAATATTTTCATTTTCAAGGCAATGTGAATGATCGGTCTCGATAAATTTCCCTTTTTCAATTTGGAAATTTCAATTTCCATTAGTTTATTTTTAGATTGAAGGGATTTTATTTCGGATAAAGCATTTTGAAAATCGGTATACAAGAATGCTTCAAATAATTCATCGTGAGAGGATGTACTTATCTGGCTTTCGACGTTGCTTTCGTCGAATGAGCTTTTTGCCATGATTGCGAGATTATTTCCTTCGGCTTCGGCTTGGCATTCTGAGATTTTAGAACAATCTCAAAGTTTATAAATGAACCAACGAGAGCATTAAAATCAAGATTCTTTAAATCTTTTGATTCCATTATTGCCATTACCGTTCCGTCCCATTCTCGAGGTAGTGATCGTAGGATTTTCTTAACTTTTTCACTACTCGAAAGTGGTTTCCCAAAACATGCCAATCCATTTTTGATGACCGAAAATCGGTCGAACATTATTGTAATGAATTCATCTTCTTTCATTTGGAATAGCTCGTATTCGTGAGAAGCATGTTGATCTTCGTCTCCTTGGCTTGAGACGTTCCTTCATGTGTGACTTCAAGCATTTTCCATATTTCTTTCGCACTATCACACGAAGATATCCGGTTATATTCTTCTGGATTTAATGCATAATATAATAATTGCGTAGCTTTGCAATTATAGTGATCATTTTTCCAATCGGAATCATCGTACTTTTCGAAAGATTTAAGCGTACCGTCGGATTTGATTGGAATTTTTGGACCAAGACATATCACTTTTCCAAAGCTCGATGTCATAATCTCGGATGAATATTGACATCTTCTTCTACCATGTCATGAAGTTCAATTCATCGAATAATGGTGGTCGGTTCAAGGCAAGACCTTCGACCGATGCAAATTGAAATGCCATTTGGATCGTCTTCTTCTCGGATGTTAAGCCGCTTCTAGGAGGTACCACTGTAACAACCCAAGAACGGTGGCTATTACAGTGCCGTGGAGCCCTACCGAGACCCACCAGGCGATATCACGATATACACTTACAACCTAACAACGTGGCACCGTACCACCATATTTATCAAAACCCCGATGTGGAGTATAAGTTATACATGTCTTTAATACGAGCAAACGTACACAGGATCCAAATTCGGCACAGACCATATGATGATGGGCAATACCTAACAAATTATAGTACATTCATCCGACACAAAGTAAAATGAAAATCACAATAAAACATAACCAAACATCAAAAGACTCGGGGGCCCCGAAATAGCATCCTTCAAAACCCTCCGTCGCCATTGTGCTCCTCCTGTGCCTTGCCCTTTCCTCGCCCTGAAATACAAGTATTTCGCCCCAACTACAGGGTCAGCTATACATGATAATAATTCTCATGACATTATACAATTCATATATATACGGATTTCAAAGAAAACAATCGACTACTGAATATACCCCGCAGGCGTATAAACAGTCAGTCCCAACTTTCGAACATAACCAAATATACGAAAGACCATATAATATGGCTCAAGACGGACGTCACAGTGCGCCCGATCCGGAAATGTGTCCGTGCACATGTCCACCCCGTATACGGAATCCAGAATATACGTGGGACGATGTACCTAATTAGCCTCACGAACTACGTCTTGTGTGCACGATCTAAATGCGGAAAACATCCACGCATGATCATCAAGTGCCCGGCTAAAAAACCTACACATAACCAATCAGCACGCAGATATGACTCCAGAGATGTCATGAAACAACATGACAATGAAACTCAATGAATTACACCTTGATCAAGGAATCGAATGACTCACCGGGGTGTCAACAAAGCTCAAAAGGACCAACGGTAACAAGAACGGTAATTTCGGGTATATCATCCCAACACCATGATAATACGATCAAGGGCATCATCATATCACGAATCATAGATTATCAGAACATTTCATACACACGAAACGCATAATAATCACAAGAATTCAACCATCATTATAACCAAGCAAGATAACTTGCCTCAATTCCGTAGATGAATACTCCTTCTTTGAATGGTCAAACGAACGGTATCCCCGTCTAACAATACTCACGTGAACAAGCAACCTTGAATGAAATGTAATTCATTCAACAACACATTCGTACGATAACGGTATCCTTACATAAATAATATCGTAAATTTACTTTGAAAAAATCAATTATCCTATTGATCACTTTAATGTTCCAATTACAAATCATCATATGTTTATCATGTTCATTCACATATTCTAACATTAATGTCAAATACTTGAAGTCCAAATTATTACCAATATAACATTATGAAAATATCTTTTCAAATCATCGGCACTTCCGATTACGATATAAGTTTATGTTCAATTACGTTCTTCATTATTTTACCAACAATTACATTAAAACTGATTCCTATATGAAAGCATAAGTTCAAGTTTTTAGTGAACTAAGAGCATCATCTTAATTTACATCTCCTAATACACACGGATTAATGAAATGGAATTCGGCTACTCATCTACTGCATTTGTATCACCATATTCACTACAATCCTCTTAAGAACATTATCAAAATATTAATATAGTGATTAACACCCTTTCAAGACATCAACGAAATCGATTAACTTGAACATATGAAGATTACAACTTCCTTCTATCAAAATCCATTGTTTTACTTTTGAAGAATTATTAAAAGCCTAGTTATATCATTGGATACTTGAAATTCTAAATGTAACTTCATCCCATCTTGTAAAAATTATCTTTAAAGGGTTAACATAATTCTTCCAACAATTTATTACGAAGGTATTGGTTTTAGAGGCCAAAATTATGGTTCCATATTACCTTCAAGAATCAATTGAATGTTCAAGACAAGATTAGTATCGCTCCCCTCTAATCATTTAGGATTTCATCCCTAACATGTTCTTAGTATTGAGACTATAATCAACTTCCGATTATCATGTTATAAATCAGGTTTTATCTGTCATTATCAACACAACCGTATTATGAAGTTATTATACATCAAGAAGTAATACTAATACCCCTAAATGTTGATCTTCACTTAGTTTGAGCATGATTTAATCAACTTATGAAGTTTATACTAGCTTAAACTAACATTATGTGAAGTGTTTATATACTAACATCATCATAAGCATAGATTTAATATGAGCTAAAGAAAGACCAACCTCAAAATGAAGAACAACACCAACACTTCAAGGTACACACTTCAATCTCCTAATCTCCAAGTCACAAACCAAGTGCTGAAGCTCCAACACAAGTTAGAAGGGCTAGAAATGGAGTTGGCAGGGAAGGGAATCGTTTTCTCATTGGGGAGGTTGAGAGGGTCGAGCAGGAAATGAAAGGCAAGTCATATTTTTATAACCTGAACTCAGCATTACGTACGTTGAAGAGAGGGGTTAACGTACGTTAAAACCCTTACGTACGTAATCTCATGAACATTACGTACGTAATCAATTTCATCACATCTTTCTGACTTAAAACACGCAGTTCGTTATGTACGTAAATATATAACTATTACGTACGTAATAGCCGTTGACTTGGCTGTCGCGATCAACTCCCGACCACCTACCCCCGTTCGGTCCCACCCACCGAAAGGCAGGCTGTTGATGGATCTCTCGCATTACGTACGTTAACATATGAATGTTACGTACGTAAGGCTATGTATATAGCGTACGTTAAGTAGATGGGTTAACGTACATTAAGTTCTATAACAAGCATAAATGGAATTCTCCCAATATCACCCAACAATTAATATAGTATGAATGACCATGATTCCAACTTAACATAATTCGCCTATATACTTGCTACAACAATACAGATATGGTGCGAAAATACTTGGTTTAAATCAGAAAATATAATAGTAAAGGCGAGGGTATTTCATACTCCCCCCCTTAAAAGGAGTTTTGTCCCCGAAACTAAGGGGTAAACATCTCGGGGTATTTCTCTCGCATGCTATCTTCAGTCTCCCACGTAGCTTCCTCGACTCCATGTCTCGACCACTGAATTTTTAATAAGGGAATCACCTTGTTCCTCAGTTGTTTGATTCTTCTCTCAAGTATCTGCACAGGCCGTTCTTCATACGAATGGTCATCGGCTATTTCGACCTCGTCGAATTGAATAATGTGGCTTGGGTCAGCAACATACTTCCTCAACTGAGATACATGGAATACGTTGTGAATCCGGATCAAAGCTGGTGGTAATGCTAAACGATAGGTTAGGTCGCCTACTCGTTCTAGGATTTAAAACAGACCAATATACCTTGGGCTCAACTTGCCTCTCTTCCCGAATCGGAAAACACCTCGAGTAGGAGATACTTTGACTAGTACATGGTCACCAACCTCAAACTCGAGTGGTCGTCGACGATTATCTGCATATGATTTCTGGCGGCTTTGGGCCGTTAATAGACGACTCTTGATCAGGGAAATCTTCTCGCGGGATGCCAATAACATATCAGGTTCCGTACCAATAGATTCAGACAAATTGTCCCAACACAAAGGGGACCTACAACAACGACCATACAATGCCTCATAAGGTGCCATCATGATCGAGGCATGCCAGCTGTTATTATATGTGAATTCTACCAATGGTAGTTGGGCTTCCCAGTCGTGCTTCCAATCGAGAGCACATGCCCTCAACATATCCTCTAGGGTTTGAATAGTCCTCTCAGACTGAACATCGGTCTGAGGATGAAAAGCCGTACTGAAGTTCAACTGTGTACCCATCGCATGATGAACCGCCTTCCAGAAGTGCGACACGAACCGTCCGTCACGATCTGATACAATACTCTTAGGGGTACCATGCAGTCTCACAATATCTTTGATGAATAACTGGGCCAATCTCTCAGGGCCCCACTTATCCTTGATCTCCAAGAAGTGGTCTGATTTAGTTAATCGATCCACAATCACCCAAATCGTATTCATGCCTCGACGGCTCGTCGGCAAGCTAGTAATAAAATCCATCGATATGTCTTCCCACTTCCACTCGGGAATTGGAAGCGGTTTTATCATGCCAGCTGGTCGTTGATGCTCAATCTTGACCTGCTGACAGGTCAAACATTTCGAAACGAATTCGGAAACCTCCCGTTTCATGTTACCCCACAAATAATACAGCTTCAAATCCTTATGCATTTTGTTCGATCCTGGGTGTATGGAATACGGGGTAGCATAAGCCTCCTTCATAATAGTATTCCTCAACTCTTCGTCTGCTGGTACACATACTCGGTTTTTAAAGCGTATCAGTCCATCCTCGTGAACCACAAATCCAGGGGCCTTCCCCTGATCGATTTCTCCTCGAATTCTGGATAAGAATGGGTCCGTAATCTGTTTCGCACTGACCCTCTCATCAAGGGATGATGAAATCTCAAGCGTGCACAGTTGTCCCTGAATGCGTTGTAACCAGACCTCAATCTCTGGTCTCATGAACTCTAATTGCAACTCCCTCTGGGCGATCAAACGAGCCAGCATCTGCTCCTGCACTGTCTTGTGGATCAAGGCATCGGCAACCACGTTTGCCTTACCTGGATGATAAAGGATCTCAATATCATAGTCTTTGATTAGCTCTAACCACCTCCTTTGTCTCATATTCAACTCCTTTTGGGTAAAAATATACTTCAGGCTTTTGTAGTCCGTAAAAATCCGGCAGGTAACTCCATACAAGTAGTGGCGCCAGATTTTTAAAGCAAACACTACGGCTGCTAACTCGAAATCATGAGTCGGGTAGTTGACCTCGTAAGAACGCAACTGTCTGGATGCATAGGCGATCACTTTACCGTCCTGCTTTAATACGGAGCCAAGGCCCTGTCTCGATGCATCGCTATATATCACGAATCCTTCCGTTCCTTTAGGTAGAACCAAAACAGGTGCTGAAATTAATCGACTTTCGAGTTCATCAAAACTTTGCTGACATGCTTCCGACCACAAGTACTTCTTATCTTTCCTCAACAGATTAGTCATCGGTTGAGCAATTTTGGAAAATCCTTCCACGAATCGTCTGTAATAGCCTGCTAGACCCAGAAAACTACGAACTTCCTTCACGTTCTTCGGAGGTAGCCAGTCTCGGATAGCTTCTGTCTTCTGTGGGTCTACTCTCACTCCATCTGCTGATATTACATGTCCCAGAAAAATAACTTCAGACATCCAGAATTCACACTTAGAAATTTCCCATAGAGTTGTTCTCGCCTTAATGCATCGAGAACCTGGCGGAGGTGACACTCATATTCCTCATGATCATGAGAGTAGATCAGGATGTCGTCAATAAAAACGACTACAAAACGATCCAGATAATTAATAAAAATCCGATTCATCAATTACATGAATACTGAAGGTGCATTAGTCAGTCCGAATGGCATGACAACAAACTCATAATGCCCATAGCGAGTGCGAAAAGCTGTCTTCGGGACGTCAGACTCTCGAATCCGCAATTGGTGGTAGCCGGATCTCAAGTCGATCTTGGAAAATACAGAGGCTCCCTGGAGCTGATCCAATAGATCATCGATGCGAGGTAAAGGATATTTGTTCTTAATTGTTACTTTGTTCAGCTCACGGTAATCAATACACAAATGCAGCGATCCGCCCTTCTTCCGTACAAATAACACCGGCGCTCCCCAAGGGGATGCACTGGGTCGAACATATCCTTTCTCAGTTAACTCCTCAAGTTGTCTTTTCAACTCCTGCATCTCAGTCGGGGCCATACGATATGGTGCTTTCGAAAGCGGGGACGTCCCTGGCTCCAACTCAATGGTGAATTCTACCTCTCGCCGTGGGGGTAGTCCTGGAAGCTCTTCCGGAAATACATCTGGATAGTTTCGAACTACCGGAATATCAACCAATTCGACTGGTCGGTCAGTTGTCTTGGACATATAACACCAATAACCAATGCATCCCTGGTTCAGTAATCTCACAGCCTTCATAGCGCTGATGACTCTCCCAGAATGATTGGGATTATGACCCCTAAAAATACACTGGACGCCATCATCAGATGTGACGGTCACCATTCGCTTACGGACGCTAAGCACGGCATCGTGACGATCCATCCAATCGATACCCATGATTACATCATCTTTAGGTAAATCAACCACAATCAAGTCGGACAACCACTCACGGTTGTTCATGCGAATCGGACAGTTGTGTACTTCACAACTCCCAATAATTCTTCTATCATCGGGTAGACCAATTACATAAGGTTCACAATCAGTAACATGATTCAATTGCAAACGACTCAAACAAGAAGTAGACAAAAAGGAGTGTGAAGCACCAGTATCAAAAAGAACACAAACGGGCTGAGAGTGGATCTCGAGAGTACCTGCAATCATGCTGGCTTCGGTATCATTGGCTTTCTTCATCACGTAGACTCTGGGTTTTACAACCCCGGAAGCAGGTGTACCAGCTTGATTTCCACGGCCCATCCCTTTGTTTGCCTCGGTAGTCTGGTAAGAAGCGGATGGAGGAGCACGTTCCTGAACAGAAGACTGTACTGGAGCAAGAGATGCTACTGGAGCACGCCCGAGTCCACCCCTGCAATAGCGAGCACGATGACCATTCTTCCCGCAAGTGTGACAGGCAACGGTTGGATTCAAACACTTGGAACTGATATGCCCCTGGTCCCCACAGTTATAACACACGACAGGTGAGCTGATTGCCCGAGAGTGCGTTCCTGTCGGTTTCGGTGCCATAGGTGGCCGTTCAGAAGGATTTGCACAGTGGGCTTCTTGAACATCCCCTGCCATCGTCTCCCTGGGTCTGGTTCCTGGATCTCTTATTGGAAAACTGAGGCTGCTTCTTGGAAATCTCCTTCGCAGTAAGTTCATACTCCAAAGCCTTCTCAATAGACTCCGGTAGGGTCGTACTGTGGTGATTGAGTAGTTGCATCCTCATTTGGGGTTTAAGCCTCTTGAGGAAATATTTGATCTTATCAGCTTCCGAACGGACAACTGACATAGCAAAAGGGAGAAGTGCTTGGAATTTTTCAGCAATCGCTAACACATCCTCGTCTTCCGATGGATCAGGGTTCAGTAATTTGGACAATTTGGCTTCACGGTGGGGTGCAGGATAGTAACGATCTAGCATCAGATTCTTGAATTCCTCCTAATTACTCGTGCCATTGGCAGGCCTCACATAAAGCCACCAAGTATGGGTACTCTTACTAAGGTAGTAGGCTGCCACAGCAACTCGATTTTCCTCTGGGCACTCCACCATCTCGAACAGTTTCTCAAAATGCTCTATCCAGTGTACAATGTCATCAGGCTCAGATGAGCCTTCAAAATTCGGAGGTCGCTGTCGTGATATGTCGCTAATAATCCGGCTCACGATCCCGCCATGCACCAGAGGCGAAGGCTGTTGCCCCTGTTGTTGACCAGTAGTATTCCTTTGCATAGCTTCCATCAGCTGACCCATTTGGGTCATCTGGGCCATCATGCCCTGCATCACAGTGTAAGGATCGACACGTGCATTTTCTCCAGTGTGGTGTGATTGGTCCCTAGAAGGCGAATCACTGCCTGCGGAACTTTGTTCCACATTTGCGCGTTTATTGGCTCGTGGTATCGAGATTCGGCCTCTCCCGCAGCCTCGTCCCCCTCTGCCACGGCCTCTCAGATTCCTTTCCATACTGAAAGAATCAAGTCACAAGTACAGTTCAAGTTATCAATCATAATTCATGCTAAGTTAATGGCAATAGGGAATTTCATATCCAACAAAACAGTTCATAAAGAATCACTGGCACCACAGGTGTTACACACTCAATATCGTATCAACATCAAGTCGAAACAATTCCAATCACATAATTAATTTAGGGTTTCCTCAAACAGATGAATTTTACCTCATGTTAGCAAGATGCCAAGATAAGTAAGGAGACCAATACGTCATCAATATCATGCCAGTAATCAAATTATGGCTCATGAGAACATACCGTATTCGACGGGTCAGGCGCTTGCATAGGTTACACGTGGCACGAAGGTTTCTTGATGCTATTTTGATTCTACATTTGACTCAAAAAAACACACTCTCTAATACCATCTTATGAAACAGCCCAAGAATGGTGGCTATTACAGTGCCGTGGACCCCCACCGAGACCCACCAGGCGATATCACGATATACACTTACAACCTAACAACGTGGCACCGTACCACCATATTTATCAAAACCCCGATGTGGAGTGTAAGTTATACATGTCTTTAATACGAGCAAACATACACAGGATCCAAATTCGGCACAGACCATATGACGATGGGCAATACCTAACAAATTATAGTACATTCATCCGACACAAAGTAAAATGAAAATCACAATAAAACATAACCGAACATCAAAGGACTCGGGGACCCCGAAATAGCATCCTTCAAAACCCTCCGTCGCCATTGTGCTCCTCCTGTGCCTTGCCCTTTCCTCGCCCTGAAATACAAGTATTTCGCCCCAACCACAGGGTCAGCTATACATGATAATAATTCTCATGACATTATACAATTCATATATATACGGATTTCAAAGAAAACAATCGACTACTGAATATACCCCGCAGGCGTATAAACAGTTAGTCTCAACTGTCGAACATAACCAAATATACGAAAGACCATATAATATGGCTCAAGACGGACGTCACAGTGCGCCCGATCCGGAAATGTGTCCGTGCACATGTCCACCCCGTATACGGAATCCAGAATATACGTGGGACGATGTACCTAATTAGCCTCACGAACTACGTCTTGTGTGCACGATCTAAATGCGGAAAACATCCACGCATGATCATCAAGTGCCCGGCTAAAAAACCTACACATAACCAATCAGCACGCAGATATGACTCCAGAGATGTCACGAAACAACATGACAATGAAACTCAATGAATTACACCTTGATCAAGGAATCGAATGACTCACCGGGGTGTCAACAAAGCTCAAAAGGACCAACGGTAACAATAACGGTAATTTCGGGTATATCATCCCAACACCATGATAATACGATCAAGGGCATCACCATATCACGAATCATAGATTATCAGAACATTTCATACACACGAAACGCATAATAATCACAAGAATTCAACCATTATTATAACTAAGCAAGATAACTTGCCTCAATTCCGTAGAAGAATACTCCTTCTTTGCATGGTCAAACGAACGGTATCCCCATCTAACAATACTCACGTGAACAAGCAACCTTGAATGAAATATAATTCATTCAACAACACATTCGTACGATAACGGTATCCTTACATAAATAATATTCGTAAATTTACTTTGAAAAAATCAATTATCCTATTGATCACTTTAATGTTCCAATTACAAATCATCATATGTTTATCATGTTCATTCACATATTCTAACATTAATGTCAAATACTTGAAGTCCAAATTATTACCAATATAACATTATGAAAATATCTTTTCAAATCATCGGCACTTCCGATTACGATATAAGTTTGTGTTCAATTACGTTCTTCATTATTTTACCAACAATTACATTAAAACTGATTCCTATATGAAAGCATAAGTTCAAGTTTTTAGTGAACTAAGAGCATCATCTTAATTTACATCTCCTAATACACACGGATTAATGAAATGGAATTCAGCTACTCATCTACTGCATTTGTATCACCATATTCACTACAATCCTCTTAAGAACATTATCAACATATTAATATAGTGATTAACACCCTTTCAAGACATCAACGAAATCGATTAACTTGAACATATGAAGATTACAACTTCCTTCTATCAAAATCCATTGTTTTACTTTTGAAGAATTATTAAAAGCCTAGTTATATCATTGGATACTTGAAATTCTAAATGTAACTTCATCCCATCTTGTAAAAATTATCTTTAAAGGGTTAACATAATTCTTCCAACAATTTATTACGAAGGTATTGGTTTTAGAGGCCAAAATTATGGTTCCATATTACCTTCAAGAATCAATTGAATGTTCAAGACAAGATTAGTATCTCTCCCCTCTAATCATTTAGGATTTCATCCCTAACATGTTCCTAGTATTGAGACTATAATCAACTTTCGATTATCATGTTATAAATCAGGTTTTATCTGTCATTATCAACACAACCGTATTATGAAGTTATTATACATCAAGAAGTAATACTAATACCCCTAAATGTTGATCTTCACTTAGTTTGAGCATGATTTAATCAACTTATGAAGTTTATACTAGCTTAAACTAACATTATGTGAAGTGTTTATATACTAACATCATCATAAGCATAGATTTAAAATGAGCTAAAGAAAGACCAACCTCAAAAGGAAGAACAACACCAACACTTCAAGGTACACACTTTAATCTCCTAATCTCCAAGTCACAAACCAAGTGCTGAAGATCCAACACAAGTTAGAAGGGCTAGAAATGAAGTTGGCAGAGAAGGGAATCATTTTCTCATTGGGGAGGTTGAGAGGGTCGAGCAGGAAATGAAAGGCAAGTCATATTTTTATAACCTGAACTTAGCATTACGTACGTTAAAGACAGGGGTTAACGTACGTTAAATCCCTTACGTACGTAATCTCATGAACATTACGTACGTAATCAATTTCATCGGATCTTTCTGACTTAAAACATGCAGTTCGTTACGTACGTAAATATATAACTATTACGTACGTAATAGCCGTTGACTTGGCTGTCGCGATAGACTCCCGACCACCTACCCCCGTTCGGTCCCACCCGCCGAAAGGCAGGCTGTTGATGGATCTCTCGCATTACGTACGTTAACATATGAATGTTACGTACGTAAGGCTACGTACATAGTGTACGTTAAGTAGATGGGTTAACGTACGTTAAGTTCTATAACAAGCATAAATGGAATTCTCCCAATATCACCCAACAATTAATATAGTATGAATGACCATGATTCCAACTTAACATAATTCGTCGATATACTTGCTACAACAATACAGATATGGTGCGAAAATACTTGGTTTAAATCAGAAAATACAATAGTAAAGGCGAGGGTATTACAACCACTCTGATACCTATTGTTGGAGCAATATGATCGGTATCGCCATTTGGAGATAGAGTTACAAAACTCTTTCGCGTTGCGGAAACGATTTAAGTAATGGTGCAAAAAATAAATCGACACAGGATTTATAGAGCTTAGGCCAAACATGCCTACATCGTCTCTCGGTATCTTTTTCTATAGGCTAAAGATAAACCTTTGCACCTCTCTTCTATCGGTCGAGGGATAACCGTTACAAATTCGTCTTCTATCGGTCCGAGTAAACCGTTCAATCACTTGTCTTTTTGTCGGTCCAAGTTAAACTGTTTTCCTTTTCTATTGGACAAGGAATCAACCAATCTAGCTTTCTATGGGTACTAGATAGACCTCATGTAGATATCGATTGCGATTCTAACAATTCTGAATCCTTGATCATAATAACACCGAATCCAATCGTATCCTTTCTTTTTCCTCTCTTGTATGATTTTGTGTATAACACTCAATTACTAAACAATATAAGTTCAAATACAACAACTAGAATGTATACAATGATATCTAAAGTATGAATGATTTGCTCAAGGTTGTTGTATGGTTTGATACCAAGTGGTTTGGTATTTATAGCCATTTACATCCAACTAGCCGTTAGTCACTTTTGACTTGCTGGCGTGCGCTAGCCTTTCTTCATAGCGTGCGTTAAGATCATTACGTACGTTATTGTAATATCCGTAACTTTCCATTTTTAACAGTTTTCCATTTTTGGTGTATGTCTATTTTTATCGACTCGCTTGTAACCATTTCGACATTTTGAATCTACTTTATTCTTAGAGTTTTTCTAGTTGGACGAGTTTTGGTGATGTTTTCACGTGATTTCATTTTATGACATGTTTTGCCGTATGAACGTTCGATCCTCATAAAACTCGTTCGTTTTCATTGTTTCTTGGCTTGCACAAGTTCGTGTGATTGAGTTGGTCGTGTTGAGACTTTCGGTTCGTAAATCCGACGTCGTTTCGTGATTTTCGGGCACTTGGGCCATTTTTGTAATTTCCTAATAGTTTAGGGAATCTCATTTTCGTTGTCGCATTACGGATCCTCCGGTGGTCGGAATTATATTTTCTTTTTGCCCTTAGCTACGTTGTCTGGTATGCTTCGTGTTTATGTTTCCGTATTCTGACCTCGTCGTGCGTTTCGTGTTTTGTACCTTCAACAGCCAGATCTGCTGATATGAGCAAAGCAGATCAATCTGCTGCGTAGGTAGCGCACGCTACCCCTGTTGCCTTGCGTGCGCTACTGATGTGCAGTTAGCGTGCGCTAACTTGTTATTGTTAGCGTGCACTAGCGAGTGGCAGCAGTAGCTACTGGACCGGTTTCAGCCCCGTTAGCGCGCGCTATATATGATAGTTAGCGTGCGCTAACTTCACATTTATTAAGATTAGCGGCAGTTTAGATTCAGCATTATTTTTCATTCTTTTCCTTTCCTTCCCTTCCTACGGGTGATTTTGGCGATTCAGAGCAGATTGTGGAGAGTAATCAGTGGAGTTCCCTTCCAGTCCGATTCTTGTGTCTCGAGCATAACACATCACCATCTAAACCCATCTCCATCGTCCGAATTCAAGGTCATTCCTCAGGAACCCTAACTTTGACGAATTTGGGGGTTTTTGGGATTCTAGGGTTTAGTTCCGAATTGTTCAACTATGTTACGATATTCTTTACCGATTGTGATTATTGAGTGATTCTAAATCCAATTTCCTTGTTTTTAATCCGCGAATTATCAATACGGGGAGATTTTGCGTAAATCCTCGCCCGTATCGATTGATCGTTCATTGTCGTATCATGTAATCGGGGTTATGGCTGTATTCCAATAGAGTATTGTTGTCCGTTGGGACTGAACTGTGTTGATCCTTCGTTTAGGAACCGTCGTTTTCCACCCGGACCGTTCGTAGTCGTGTTTCACTTCCGTTTCTTCAAGAATGTCTCAAAGGCAAGTACTTTACATTTGTTTACATGTTCTAGTGTTTGAATTATGGCTGCATCGTGGTTGTTGTGGATGGTTATGTGTATGTTCACCTAGGGACGGTCCGACGGGGCCTCTAGGAATACGTATTGCCGTGAGTGTGCGTATCGTGAACTGTGGTTAGCCACCCATGGATGTCTGACGGGGCTCTGTGGGGTACGGTGGCCGTGAGTCTCGTACCAACGGTTAACTTTGAATTGTGATTTGTTGGAGATAATGTGTTTTGTGATTGTACATTGTAAATATTCTGGAATATAAAATGTTTTCTAAAATGACTTTTTGGCCCATATATTCATCTGATTAGAATGTAGTTCAAATGGATTGTACTTGCACTAGCATTTGTCGCTAACCCCTTAAATGGGGGAAACACTTTTTGTATTTTAGGTATTGATCGTGGGGACAAGCGAGCACTAGAGCCGTATGAGGATGATGGGCAAGCATGATATTGTCCAGTAGTCGATTCTTGGTGTTTTGTTCTGTCGATTATGGTTGATGTATTGTTTTGGGATTTTTGTACTATAAAATTGATTTAAGTACTCGAGTACTTCTTGTTTGAAAATTGTTAATGTTGTGTTCCCGTTTTGGGAAATGGATTGATGTTGGATTCTATTTGTCGGGTTGTAGTCTTTTATTTGGGATTGTCGTCTTATTGATGGTTGTTTATCTTTGTCGAATGTCTTGTTCGGTACGTTAGCCTGGTGGATTCCACAGTGTGGGGTCCACGGCGCTGTAATATGCCCTGAATGTCTTGGGGCTGTTACAGTTAAGACTGTCCTGTAGCGTACGTTATCGACTTCCAGTTTCAATACAGTGGCTTTTGTTTCTGCTATTACGTACATTGTCACTTGATCATTACGTATGTTATCTTGTCTTAATAGCGTACGTTAATCCTTAGATGTAGCGTGGGTTAATCCATATATCCGTTGCATCCAATTTGTCAAACTGTCCATTGAGTCTTTGACTTTAACTCTGACTTTCCCCAATGTTCATCTTGTTTGAATTCGTATTCAAACATCATTACGTATGTTAATACTTTTGTGTTACGTACGTTAGCCTTCTTCAATAGCGTACGTTATGCTTCCTTTGTAGCGTGCGCTATCTTCATCAGGTAAATCCTTCAGGTAGCTTCGTAAATCGTCTGATCTGCAGGTAACTTCCATATTACATACGTTATTCTTTGAATATTATGTACGTTAAGATCCTTTGATTGCGTGCGCTATTCCTGGCTGATAGCGTGCGTTATCCATGATATTTTCCAGCTTTTTGCGTCTTCAACTTCTTGATGTTTTGTTTTGCTTCTTTGTTGTTTTACTTTGTTTAACAACTTAATCATCAAAACTCTGTTAAAGAATATTTGAAATAAAATATTCCAATAATCTCCCCCCTTTTTGATGATTACAAAACAACATCTTGAATTGGATAAAACCTTCAAAATAAGATATATATATATATATATATTTGTACGAATCAAAGTTTTCGGCTTTGATCTTTTCGTTAGTTTCTCCCATCTTTTCTTTTTCTCCTTTTCGACCTCTTCTTTTTATTTTTCAACTTCTCCGTTTATTCTTTTTCGACTTTTCTTTTTTTTTTTTCTCTCCCCCTTTTTACTTATTATTTTTCTCCTCATTCTTCCATGACGCTTTTTATCCCATTCAACTTTTTTCTCCCCCTTTTTGTTATTAGCAAAAAGTGTAAACCAAAGGATAGCAATTTATGATTAAATATGATATGATAAAATATGCATAAAAGGATAAACTCCCCCTGACAAAAATCTACCCTTTAAAAAAATATAAACCCCCCCTGAGTAAAATATTTAATGATATAAATTATTTTTTGGGGATCCAACTGATAGTTGGGTTTTTTTCGAGACATAGACGATATTCGGAATAAAAGTTCCTTTTGGAATCCAAATATTTTTGGTTTTTATCGTCCGTCGTGGGCTTTTGCAACTTGTAAAATGATGCCCAATTTTTAAACATTTCTCATATTGGGGTATTTTGAAATTTAAGGATTCGTTTTTCAAATGTGGTTTGAATCCTAACCCTTGTTTATTCAAAATAAATTTTTGAACCGAGAGCATTTGTTCAAATTTTTCGTTTCCGCATGAAAATTTGTTTGTTAAAACCTTTAGTTCGTCTTGAACTTTCAAAAGATCATTCTTTAAAATATTTTCATTTTAAAGGTAATGTGAATGATCGGTCACGATAAATTTCCCTTTTTCAAGAATTTTGGAAATTTCAATTTCCATTACTTTATTTTTAGATTGAAGTTTTATTTCGGATAAAGCATTTTGAAAATCGGTATAATAATTTGAATGCTTCAAATAATTCCTCGTGAGAGGATGTACTTACCTGGCTTTCGACGTCGCTTTCGTCGAATTAGCTTTTTGCCATGAGTGCGAGATTATTTTGATTGATGAAATCTTCGTCCTCGTCTTCATCACTCCACGTGGCAATTAAAACTTCCTTTTAGGATTTGCTCGACAATTCTTTGCGAAGTGGCCTGGTTTACCACAGACTCGACAGTTGTTGTCGAATTTCTTCATTCCGCCCGAGATGTCTTTCTTTCTCCGGTTTAATAAGTTTTGGAACTTATTAATATTCTTGGCATAATATGCCGATTCTTCGTCACTTTCGTCCACCGGGATTTCTTCTTTATTTCTCGACATCTTAGCCTTCATGGCTATCGTTCTCCTTCATCTTCGTCTTGGCATTCCGAGATTTTAGGACAATCTCGTAGTTTATAAGTGAACCAACGAGAGCACTAAATTCAAGATTGTTTAAATCTTGATTCCATTATTGCCGTTACCATTCCGTCCCATTATCGAGGTAGTGATGGTAGAATTTTCTTAACTTTTTCACTACTCGAAAGTGGTTTCCCGAAATACGCCAATCCATTTTTGATGACCGAAAATCAGTCGAGCATTATTGTAATGGATTCATCTTCTTTCATTTGGAATAGATCGTATTCGTGAAGAAGCATGTTGATCTTTGTCTCCTTGACTTGAGACGTTCCTTCATGTGTGACTTCAAGAATTTTCCATATTTCTTTCACACTATCACACGAAGATATCCGGTTGTGTACTTCCGGATTTAATGCACAATATAATAATTGCGTAGCTCTGCAATTATAGTGATCATTTTTTCAATCGGAATCATCGTGCTCTTCGAAAGATTTAAGCGTACCGTCGGATTTGATTGGAATTTTTAGACCAAGACATATCACTTTCCAAATCTCGATGTCATAAGCTCGGATGAATATTGACATATTCTTCTTCCATGTCATGAAGTTCAATCCATCGAAGAATGGTGGTCGGTTCAAGGCAAGACCTTCGACCGGTGCAAATTGAAACACCATTTGGATCGTCTTCTCCTAAGATGTTAAGCCGCTTCTAGGAGGTACCGCTCTGATACCAATTGTTGGAGGAATATGGTTGGTATCGCCATTTGGAGATAGAGTTACAAAACTCTTTCACGTTGCGGAAGCGATTTAAGTAATGGTGCAGAAAATAAATCGACACAAAATTTATAGAGGATCGGCCAAACGTGCCTACGTCCTCTCTCGGTATCTTTTTCTATAGGATAAAGATAAACATCTGCACATCTCTTCTATCGGTCAAGGGATAACCGTTACAAACTCATCTTCTATCGGTCCGAGTAAACCATTCAATCACTTGTCTTTTAATTGGTCCAAGTTAAACTGTTTTCCTTTTCTATTGGACAAGGAATCAACCAATCTAGATTTCTTAGGTACTAGATAGACCTCACGTAGATATCGATTGCGATTCTAACAATGTCAGATCCTTGATCCTAATAACACCGAATCCAATCGTATCCTTTCTTTTTCCTCACTTGTATGATTTTGTGTATAACACTCAATCACTAAACAATATAAGCTCAAATACAACAACTAGAATGTATACAATGATATATCAAGTATGAATGGTTTGCTCAAGGTTGTTGTATGGTTTGATACCAAGTGGTTTGGTATTTATAGACATTTCCATCCATCTACCCATTAGTCACTTTTCACTTGCTAGGGTGCGCTAGCCTTTCTTCATAGCATGCGTTAAGCTCGTTACGTACGTTATGGATGTCCTGTAGCGTACGTTATCGACTTCCAGTTTCAGTCTAGTGGCTTTCGTTTCTGCTGTTACGTACGTTGTCACTTGATCAATACGTACATTATCTTGTCTCATTAGCGTACGTTAATCCTTAGACGTAGCGTGCATTAGTCCATATATCCATTGCATCCAATTTCTCAAACTGTCCGTTGAGTCTTTGACATTGACCATTACTTTCCCCAATGTTCATCTTGTTTGAATTCATATTCAAACATCATTACGTACGTTAATACTTTTGTGTTACGTTAGCCTTCTTCGATAGCATACGTTATGCTTCCTTTGTAGCGTGCGCTATCTTCATCAGGTAAGTTCTTTAGGTAGCTTCATAACTCGACTGATCTGAAAGTAACTTCCATATTACGTACATTATTCTTTGTATATTACGTACGTTAAGATCCTTCGATTGCGTGCGCTATTCCTGGCTGATAGCGTGCGTTATCCATGCTATTTTCCAGCTTTTTGCGTCTTCAACTTCTTTGTTGTTTTGTTTTGCTTCTTTATTGTTTTACTTTGTTTAACAACTTAATCATCAAAACTCTATTAAAGAATATTTGGAATAAAATATTCCAACAATCTCCCCCTTTTTGATGATTACAAAACAACATATTGAATTGGATAAAACCTGCAAAATAAGATATATATATATATATATATATATATATATATATATATATATATATATATTTATATATTTGCACGAATCAAAGTTTTCGGCTTTGATCGTTTCGTTAGTTTCTCTCATCTTTTCATTTTCTCCTTTTCGACTTCTTCTTTTTATTTTTCAACTTCTCCATTTATTCTTTTTCGACTTTTTTTCTCCCCCTTTTTACTTTTTATTTTTCTCCTCATTCTTCCATGACGCTTTTATCCCATTCAACTTTTTTCTCCCCCTTTTTGTTATTAAAAGTGTAAATCAAAGGATAGCAATTTATGATAAAATATGATATGATAAAATATGCATAAAAGGATAAAACTCCCCCTGACAAAAATCTCCCCTTTAAAAAAATATAAACTCCCCCTGACTAAAATATTTAATGATAAAAATTAATTTTTTGGGATCCAACCGATAGTTGTTTTTTCTTTCGAGACATGGATAATATTCGGAATAAAAGTTTCTTTTGGAATCCAAGTCTTTTTTGTTTTTATCGCCCGTCGTGGGCTTTTGCAACTCGTAAAATGATGGCCAATTTTTAAACATTTATCACATTGGGGTATTTTGAAATTTAAGGATTCATTTTTCAAATGTGGTTTGAATCCTAACCCCTGTTTATGCAAAGTGAATTTTTGAACCGAGAGCATTTGTTCAAATTTTTCGTTTCCGCATGAAAATTTCTTTGTTAAAACCTTTAGTTCGTCTTGAACTTTCAAAAGATCATTCTTTAAAATATTTTTATTTTCAAGGCAATGTGAATGATCGGTCTCGATAAATTTCCCTTTTTCAAGAATTTTGGAAATTTCAATTTCCATTACTTTATTTTTAGATTGAATGGATTTTATTTCGGATAAAGCATTTTGAAAATCGGTATACAAGAATGCTTCAAATAATTCATCGTGAGAGGATGTACTTATCTGGCTTTCGACGTTTCTTTCGTCGAATGAGATTTTTGCCATGAGTGCGAGATTATTTTGATTGATGCAATCTTCGTCCTCGTCTTCATCACTCCACGTGGCAATTAAAACTTCCTTTTTAGGATTTGCTCGGCAATTCTTCGCAAAGTGGCCTGGTTTACCACAGACTCGACAGTTGTTGTTGAATTTCTTCATTCCGCCCGAGATGCCTTTCTTTCTCCGATTTAATAAGTTTTGGAACTTATTAATATTCTTGGCATAATATGCTGATTCTTCGTCACTTTCGTCCACCGAGATTTCTTCTTTGTTTCTCGACATCTTAGCCTTCATGGCTATCATTCTTTCCTTCGGCTTCGGCTTGGCATTTCGAGATTTTAGGACAATCTCGTAGTTTATAAATGAACCGACGAGAGCATTAAAATCAAGATTCTTTAAATCTTTTGATTCCATTATTGCCGTTACCGTTCCGTCCCATTCTCGAGGTAGTGATCGTAGGATTTTCGTAACTTTTTCACTACTCGAAAGTAGTTTCCCGAAACACGCCAATCCCTTTGTGATGACCGAAAATTGGTCAAGCATTATTGCAATGGATTCATCTTCTTTCATTTGGAATAGCTCGTATTCGTGAAGAAGCATGTTGTTCTTCGTCTCCTTGGCTTGAGACGTTCCTTCATGTGTGACTTCAAGCATTTTCCATATTTCTTTCGCACTATCACACGAAGATATCCGGTTATGTTCTTCCGGATTTAATGCACAATATAATACTTGCATAGCTTTGCAATTATAGTGATCATTTTTCCAATTAGAATCATCGCACTCTTCGAAAGATTTAAGCGTACCGTCGGATTTGATTGGAATTTTTGGACCATGACATATCACTTTCCAAAGCTCAATGTCATAAGCTCGGATCAATATTGACATCTTCTTCTTCCATATCATGAAGTTCAATTCATTGAAGAATGGTGGTAGGTTCAAGGCAAGACCTTCGACCGATGCAAATTGAAATGCCATTTGGACCGTCTTCTCCTCGGATGTTAAGCCGCTTCTAGGAGGTACCACTCCGATACCAATTGTTGGAGCAATATGATCGGTATCGCCATTTGGATATAGAGTTACAAAACTCTTTCGCGTTGCGGAAACGATTTAAGTAATGGTGCAAAAAATAGATCGACACAGTATTTATAGAGCTTAGGCCAAACATGCCTACGTCCACTCTCAGTATCTTTTTCTATAGGTTAAAGATAAACCTTTGCACCTCTCTTCTGTCGGTCGAGGGATAACCGTTACAAATTCGTCTTCTATCGGTCCGAGTAAATTGTTCAATCACTTGTCTTTTGGTCGGTCCAAGTTAAACTGTTTTCCTTTTCTATTGGACAAGGAATCAACCAATCTATCTTTCTATGGGTACTAGATAGACTGCACATAGATATCGATTGCAATTCTAACAATGCCGGTTCCTTGATCATAATAACACTGAATCCAATCGTATTCTTTCTTTTTACTCTCTTGTATGATTTTGTGTATAACACTCAATTACTAAACAATATAAGTTCAAATACAAAAACTAGAATGTATACAATGATATCTCAAGTATGAATGATTTGCTCAAGGTTGTTGTATGGTTTGATACCAAGTGGTTTGGTATTTATAGCCATTTCCATCCAACTAGCCGTTAGTCACTTTTGACTTGCTGGCGTGCGCTAGCCTTTCTTCAGAGCGTGCGTTAAGCTCGTTACGTACATTATGGCTGTCCTGTAGCGTACGTTATCGACTTCCAGTTTCAATCCAGTGGCTTTTGTTTCTGCTATTACATACGTCGTTACTTGATCATTACGTACGTTATCTTGTCTCATTAGCGTACGTTAATCCTTAGACGTAGCGTGCATTAATCCATATATCCGTTGCATCCCATTTGTCAAACTGTCCGTTGAGTCTTTGACTTTAACCCTGACTTTCCCCTGTAATACCCCCAAGATATTCGAGGTATATTACAGCGTTGTGAATCCCTATATGGGACCCACCAGGCTGAATAAACATCATACTCATCGACTCGCGGAAACAACAAAATAACACTTCATCATCAAGACGCAAAAACAAAACAATCCACCCGGTTCAACCGGTCAAACATAACACCATCATCCAACACGACCACAATAGACAACAATACAGTCAGGACGAACAAGAACTCTTAAGTACTCGAGTACTTCTATTAGTTTAAAAACCACAAAAAATAAAAAGATAGAAGACAATAAGACACCACTCGTGCACAATCATCACGCACGGCCAACATCCGTATACTGGTCCAGCGCCCGCTCGTCTCGATGAACCTGACCAGAAATCCATAAAATGAATTTCCCCAAATCGGGTCCCCAGAGGGCTTAGCAATTACGCCAGTACAAGTAGTCAAATGAACAATTTACATCTTACACGTATAGTCAATGCATGCAATCAAGAAAACATAGTTCCAAAACACTCATTTCCGGAAATGCCATAATCAAATCACATTTGTAAAATGCACCACAATTAACCGCGGACCCACAGCTTCGTGGACCCCTACCGAGACCCCGTCGGATCTAACCCATAGTGGTTAAAAGCAAACTCGCGGTTCCACAACTTCGTGGAGCCCTACCGAGACCCCGTCGGATATAACCCGTAGTGAGCATACACACACACAAAATTCTCATGCAATACTACTACGTTAAGATTGTAAGTTCATAAGTGTACTTGCCTCGATTAATAGACGGTAACATGAACGGGAAGGGAGAGTTAAGCACAACCGTGAGGAATCGGCGGAAAAGAACCTAACGATTCGAATAACACAATCACAACCACTTATAAATGATTACGGAAATGGAATACACCCGAAAACCCGCCTACGATTCATGTATATTCGCACGAAAACAACAACAAGGGCGGACCACAACCAAACCCTCTCAATAACGAAAGATACTACGAAATACACCATGAATCCGTAGGAACACGAAGGATACTAAAAATATTAATCATATTCATCATGAATTAACCAACAAAATGGAACGGATCGGACGAAAACGTTAAAACCCCCAAATCATTCCCAAAATAGGGTTCTAGGAAACTTTACCTTGATTTGACTATGAACAATGAATGATTAGTGAGAGGTTGATGATAAGAAGCTTGAATATACTCCTACAATGGTGTTTGGGCGAAAATCGGGCGAACCCTAGCTCTGCAAGTCGTTCCCGTCGCGAAGAGAAGTGAGAGAGGTGAGAAATGAGAAAAATACGGCTGTTGCCAGTTTATATACTTGCCGGTGTTACGGCCGTAACATCCATAACATACGGCCGTAACATAGGAACATTACGGCCGTAACTCTCCTGCCTTACGGCTGTAACTGTTCCCAGGAATGAAACTGGGCAATCTGACGAAGCTGACATACGGCCGTATCAAGATGAGGTTACGGCCGTAACAATTCTCATTGCCATAACTCTAGCGTGTTACGCCCGTAACCCCCCACTGGACCCAAGTGCAGAAAAACGAACTCTTGTTACGTCCGTATAAGTGAAACTTACGGCCGTAACTCTCGAGTATTACGGCCGTAACATATACGGCTTACGGCCGTAACATGGCCTGTGACAGCAGGCAGAAATCTGAATCACTTCTCGACGAGGAAATGATTGGGAAATAACGAGGCGTATCCGCTACCAACGGATACACTTCCGACGGGTTCAAGCCAACGACTAAAGAGATAAAATGAAACGTGATTCCGACTACTCGAGGGTTCGGAATAGACAGGGATGGAAACTACCCCGTAACTTAGGGAAATTACAAAATGGCCCAAACGTCCAAAAATCGTGATACGATGTCGGATCAACAAATCGAAACTCGCAACACGAACAACTCAACCACACGAACTCGTGCAACCAAGGAACTAACCAAATCGAATGGGTTCTACGAGAATTTAACGTCCATGCAATAATACGTGACATAAAATGGAATAGTATCAAAACATCTCCGAATCTCGTCCAAATGGAGAAACTCCAAGAATAAAATAGATTGAAAATATCGATATGGTTACAAGCGAGTCGCTAAAAACAAAAATACATCAAAATGGGAATATCGGTAAAAGAAGAAAAATGCGGATATTACATTCTACCCCTCTAAAAATAAGTTTCGTCCTGAAACTTAAGAAACAAACAACTCGGGATACTTAGCACGCATGCTATCCTCGGTTTCCCAAGTTGCCTCCTCGACACCATGCCTCGACCACTGCACCTTGACCAAGGGAATGGTCTTATGCCTTAGTCGTTTCTCACGGCGCTCCACAATCTTCAAGGGACTCTCCTCGAAGGTAGTATCCTCGGTAATATCAATCTCACCATAATCGATGACGTGACTAGGATCCGGGACATATTTGCTCCGTTGGGAAACATGGAAAATGCTATGAACGTGACTCAAGGCCGGAGGTAACGCCAAGCGGTACGCCAAATCGCCTACCCTCTCGAGAATCTCAAAGGGCCCAATAAATCTCGGGATCAACTTTCCCTTCTTCCCAAAGCGTAAAACTCCCTTCGTCAGCAACACCTTTAGTGAAACGTGGTCTCCCACCTCGAATTCCAAAGGTCGACGACGAATATCAACATACGACTTCTGCCGACTCTGAGCGGTCAACATCCTCTTACGAATCAATTCCACCTTCTGCTTCGTCTCCATAACGATATCCGGCTCGGTCCCAACCAAATCGGATGTCTCATTCCAACAAATCGGTGATCGACATCGTCGCCCGTAAAGCGCCTCATACGGTGCCATCCGAATCGACGCGTGCCAATTATTGTTATACGTGAACTCGATTAATGGCAAATGGTCATCCCAATCACTACTCCAGTCGAGAGTACAAGCGCGCAACATATCCTCAAACGTCTGGATAGTGCGTTCCGACTGCCCATCCGATTGGGGATGAAAAGAAGTGCTCAAGCGCAACCGAGTACCCAATACCTTGTGCACTACCTGCCAAAAGTGCGATACGAAACAACCATCCCGATCCGAAACTATAGACTTTGGAGTACCGTGAAGTCTCACAACCTGCGCGATAAACATATGAGCCAACTTCTCCGGGCCCCAAGTGTCCTTGATGCCCAGAAAATGTGCCGACTTGGTCAGACGATCAACAATCACCCTTACCATATTCATGCCCGACCTCGATCTCGGCAAATTCATAATGAAATCCATCGATATATCTTCCCATTTCCATTCCGGAACGGGGAGTGACTGCAATATCCCGGCCGGTCGCTGATGCTCGATATTGACCTGCTGGCAAGTCAAACATCTCGCTACAAACTACGCGACCTCCTCCTTCATATCATTCCACCAGAAATTCCTTCTCAGGTCCTTGTACATCTTACTCGAACCAGGATGAATGGAGTAAGGTGTAGCATGGGCCTCACGTAAAATACTCTGTCTCAACTCTGAGTCGTTCGGTATACAAAGCCGACTCTGGAATCTCAAAACACCATCCTCGTGAATCACAAACCCAAGAGACTTTCCCTTAAGAACATTCTCTCGGATTTAAGTAATCACCGGATCCTCTAACCGCCTCATCTTAATTTCATCGATCAAAGACGACGAAATCTCTAAAGAACAAAGTTGCCCGACAGCTCCAGGCAAAAAAACCTCGACATCTAACTCGATCAAATCTCGCCGAAGCTCATACTGAGACATAAGGATCTCAAGCATTCGTAACGCAACCGGTTTACGACTCGAGGCATCGGCCACGACGTTCGCCTTGCCCGGTGTTAGGAATACTTGTTAGATTTTGATGATGTCATTAATTTAAAATCAAATGTTTATTAATTGGCGAAATGTAAGGAAGAACCAAATGAGTATCTTCCATAGGCCAAAATGTGTTAAGTATAAAATTGGCAAAGTGTAAAGAAGAACCAAATGAGTATCTTCTGTAGGCCAAAGTTAGTTAGGCTGAAAATCGGCTAAGTACTAAAGTACAGTCTAGTCTATCAGAGAAGTACAAATGACTCAATCGAGTAGCCCAGTCAACTAAAATTTATCGTGAGAAGTTTGACCGGACTACGGCCGAGGAACCTCGTGGAAGTCACACGATCGTGACAAATCTCAAACAAGATATTACTGAGACGACTTACCTGCAGAGAAGTAAGCCGCACATCGCCTACTCAACTACAAATCTAGTACTCCAAGTCCACGTCAGCATGCTTTGAAAAGTCAGATATTACGGAAAGCTCACATGCAACGTGAAGAGACAAATTGGAGTGATTCCCGCAAGAGATATGATTTATTTAAATCATCCTGACCCACCGTGAAGACTTTAATCCTTTTATATTCAAAAGATTCGGCGCTCACATGCGTAAGTCATCACAACGGTCGGAAGATGAAATTAAATAATGGGAATCCAAATTTTGCAACGTTCGTAAAAGATTAAACAATGAAGTCTCTCTCCAACGGACGGATTTGTTCAGATTTGCAACGGCTACAAGGAAGAAGCTCAGAGATCGTGATCTATATATATCCAGAGATTTGAAACTGAGCAAACTACCGGTGCGAACTTATACTCTAAGCGATCAAAGCAAACAAAGCAATCCTAAGCAAACAAATAGCATCGAGAAAAAGAGCGGATCCAAAAGTTCATATTCAAGGAAGCTCTTTAGTTGGAGAAGACAAACACTCTTGTCTTTAAATCTTGAGTAAGGGGTACTTCACTGGTTGAAGTAGCAGATCAGAAGGCATCCGAGGATCGAGGATCAAGAGGTGCAAGGCGCCAAGTTTGTGTACAACGGCACGGAATTCCACCGGTTGGAAGTCAGTTGTAGTGTGTAGTGAATCACCGTAATATTTATCACCGGTTGAGAATTATAGTGAATTCATCTCCAATCGTTTGGAGAAAAGTGGATTAGTAGAGGATTACCCCACCTCTCGAGACCACTATAAACCGCCTGTGTCATTTACTATTTTACCGCATCATACTCTAACCGCCGTATCCATTGTTAAGTGTTTCATTAAGTTAATTTATATTTGTCATCAGCTGACTTCCGCACATATCCAAGAACAAACGACTCCTAGTCATTTGTTTGATCATCAGCTGAAGAAACTCACTCTTCGAGGAAAAGAGGTCAAGAGTTTCTACAAGTCTATTCACCCCCCCCTCTAGACTTGTTTCTGGACGACTTGTGACCTACAAGTGGTATCGGAGAGGTTGGTTCATTTCTTTTCACGAACCAGATCCATATTAAGATATATATCTTATCTCTCACGTTATAATGGAACACATGCACTCTAGACTACCTGTCTTTTCAGTTGACGAGTATGATCTCTGGAAGATAAGAATGCAGGCACATTTATCTTCAATCCATGACGACATGTGGTGCATCATTGAAGATGGTCCATTCATTTTCGAGAAGGACAACACGCCCGAGGAAATCGCAGCTGGGAGGCCCGAAAAGATTCCTAAGAAGAGAACTGAGCTGACCCCCGAAGAGAGAAAGTCGGCCAATCTTGACAACAGGCCGGAGATGTGTCAGTACCAAACTCTTGACAAATCCACAATGGTCAAGATCAAAAATTGTAAGAATGCCAAAGAGATATGGGACACATTAGCTCTAATGTGTGAAGGAACGGAGCTGATCAAGGAGAACAAGTTGTCAATAGCTATCCAAAAGTTTGACAACTTTAAAATGAAGAATGGAGAATCAATAGACCAAGTGGACACAAGGTTCACCGAAATTATCAATGAAATCAACTCCTCGGCAAGACTTATGGCAACAGGAAATGGCACTCAAGGTCCTCGATCTCTAAATCCGTAATGGAGCATGAAGGTCAGAGCTATGAGAGAGTCCAAAGACCTGAATAAGATAAAGATTCAGAGTCTGTTCTCGATCTAAAGGCTTATGAGTTCGAGCTTCCAAGCTCATCCTCAATCGAGCTCACAGAGAAGGGAATCGCATTTGCAATGAGTCCTCGCTAAGAGCCTCATCGATGTGAAACCTCCAAATCCGCTAGACTTTGAGGAGGAAATGGCTTTCATCATGCAAAGATTCAGTAACTTCAGGAAGAACTACTCCAAGTATAAGAAAAATTACAAGGAGAATCCCAGAAGAAACCAGAAAGCTGGAAGCTGGAAAGTTGAATGTTACAATTGCCACAAGATAGGACACATCCAAATGGATTGTCCCGAGCTCAAGAAGGATGAAACCAAAAAGGAGGTGGCCAGAAAGGAAGACAGAAGAAAAGCTCTCATTGGAGAAGACCAGGAGCATGTCGAATCAAGCGGCGGTTTCTTTTCTGATGACGACGAGGAATATGATTGCCTGATGGCAAACTTGGCTGATGAGGAGGTAACCTCTAAACCTACCGGTTCTAATAATAGCTCAGCCATGTCGCAAGATATGGATTTACATGAATCGGTAAATCAATTATTCAAAGATTTTGAAACACTTAAATCTGCACACCAAGCTATATCAGCAGAGAAGACTAAGCTGCAAGATGAGAATAGGCAGCTGAAAAATGATTTTGAAAAACTCAGTCTAGATTTAAATAAGACTGAGACAAATACAATGATTTCAAAACCGTGCAAGTGCCAATACAATGAGATAGACCGCTAAATATTTTACTCAAAGAAAAGTCACCGCACTTGCTCATGCCAAAGCCGAGTTTACTAAGTGGCACAGATAAATAAAACTCAGCGCAGAAATAACCTCCCCGAAAGCGTCTTTAACTCGGGACGAATTGTGTACTAACAAGAGGCCACTATATTCCAGATCGTGCCTTGGATATGATCCTCACACTCCTCTAGTTCTAAAACCACTTTCATCAAGGGAGAAACAATGGTCTCGATCACGAGCCTGTATAAACCGATTTTCAAAAACAGCAACAATGACAGTCAAACGTCTAGGTCCGCAATCGGGTTACACTGCACCGCCACCTAGACAGCGACTAGCAAAGGCCTGTGCAAAAGCAAAGCGGCCAGCATAACATGCCCACTATTACCAACAACTCCCTAAAAATAGATTTCACAATGGGAGGGGCGGATGGAAACCTCAAGGTTATCCAAATTACCAAACGAACAAGTGTGGAGACCACAAAGGTTTAACAAATGGTCTCACTTAGATTTAGAAATGGCCCACACTATTTTGAGGAATATCCTATACAATCCAACCAGAGATTTAGACCTCGACCACGTGCACCGTATAAGGGTTATAATAATAATAACAATTCCTATAATCCAAGGAGAGATCAATTCTCCAGAAACCCACTAACCCCAAAGGACCCACACAAATTTGGGTACCTAAATCTCGCTTGTTTAATTGCGTAAAAGGTGGAAGGACTACAACCACATCTCCTCAAGCTCAAATTTTGGAGGTGAAGAGTGGTTTGTAGACTGGATGCTCAAGGCACATGACCGGGAACAAGAAGATGCTGACCAAATATATCAAAGAAAGAGGTCCCGATGTAACCTTTGGAGATAGCTCTAGAGGACACAAAAGGCTTTGGAGAGCCGCACCGAGGAAACATTGTAATAACCAAAGTTCATTATGTCAAAGGTCTCAAATACAACCTCCCGAGCATAAGCCGATTCTGCGACGAGAAGAATCTAGTAGTCTTCACCATCTTGAAGTGTATGGTGATAGACATCTTATCTGGAGAAATAAAGCTACAAGGTTTCCGAAGAAGAGATGTATACATGATTGATTGGAACACAGAACACCTAACTCCTGTTTTCTATCCAAGACTGTAGCCGAGAATGGATGGCCGTGGCACAAAAACTATGTCACCTGAACTTCAAAGCCATCAACAAGATTAGCTCTCGAAGCTGGTCGAGGACTTCCAAATGAAGTGTTCAAGAAGGAAGCACTCTGTGATGCATGTCGAAGGGAAAGCGGACCAAGGCGTCGTTCAAGCCGGTCACCTACAACGCTCACAACAAGGATCTTAGATCTACTCCACATGGATCTATTTGGTCCTATCAAGCCAAGGACTTTGAGCGGCGAAAGCATGCTCTTGTGATGGTAGATGATTATTCAAGGTACACTTGGATCATTTTTCTATACACGAACAGAGAACCCTTGACCAAGTTACCTGAGCTGCCGAGAAGGATCCAGAATGAGAAATCCCTCTCCATCATCAAGATCAGATCAGATAGAGGAGGAGAGTTTCTCAACAAGGCGATAATCGATTTCAGCCGATCGTAATGGGATCCAAAGATGAGCTCTCTCACTGTGACGCCCCACAGAATGGTGTTGCCGAAAGAAGGAATGTAACTCAAGGAAGCAAAGAAGGTCCATGATTGCGAGCGGACCTACCAAGAGGTTCTCGGGCTGAAGTCACAACACACCGCCACACCTGCACAGAGTATGATAGTAGGGAGACATGGCAAAACTCCCTATGAGGTTTGGAATAATAGAACTCCTACCGTTGCTTACTTTCATGTTTTTGGTTGTAAGTGTTTCATCCACAACAACGGTAAAACACCTAAATGCCTTTGATGCTAAAACCGATGATGGTCTATTTATGGGATATTCCCAAAGAAGCAAGGCATATAGAGTTTTCAACAAAAGAACCTTAGTTGTGGAAGAAACACCCCATGTTGTTTTTGATGAATCTACCGTTGAGTACAGAAACAACTTGAGCAAATTGAGAACAAGCTCAAGTCGGAACCCTTGAAGAAGTCATTGTACATGACACTGAATGGTGGACTCACTGCAGATCACTGATGACCCAACCGCACTGATGAAGACTCCAATCGCAGATCGACAGATCACCAAACCTATCCGATCCAGATTGATGTCAAGAAGACCCAAATGAGTCGATAAAGACTCATCTGCAGCCTCGTAACCAAGCCGCAGATGACAAGGCGGTAGCCGATCCAGCTGCACTGTAATCCAGCAGATGCAGATAACCACCAGAGCAATCCAACAGGGGAACAAACCCGAAGAGGACGAAATCCCCAAATGGCTCAAGGATCATCCAATTCAGCAAATAATCGGAAGGTTGACTGATGGAGTAAAGACAAGACAATCAACTCTACCACAGAATGGCGATGTTCTCATGTTTCATGTCGCAAATTGAACCCAAGCCGACAGAACAAGCCTTGGAAGATTATTCATGGATTAATGCCATGCAAGAGGAATTGGAGCAGATGGAGAGAAACAAAGTTTGGGAACTAATGCATGCACCTAATCACAAGAAAGTTATTGGCACCAAATGGGTGTATAAAAACAAAAGTGATGAAGACGGAGTCATTGTTAGGAATAAAGCCGACTCGTAGCAAAAGGATATGCACAATGTGAGGGAATAGATTTTGATGAAACTTATGCACTGTTGCAAGATTAGAAGCCATCGACTATTCCTCGCATATGCCGCATTCAAGGATTTTGAAGTCTACCAAATGGATGTAAAAGTGCGTTTCAATGGAATCCTAGAAGAAGAAGTCTATGTAGAGCAACCCCTGTGTTTTGTCAAAGGAGACAAAGTCTATAAGTCATTGAAGGCTCAGATGGACTCAAGCAAGCACCGAGAGCATGGTATGAAACACCTGCTGTGTTTCTTGAGAAAAATGGATTTTGCAAAGGAAAAGTGGACAAGACCCTATTTAGAGTGGAGCACGAAGGCCACATTCTAATAGTTCGATTTATGTGGATGACATCATATTTGGGTCAACCAATCCAGAACTTTGTGAGAAATTCTCCAACCTCATGCAAGGAGAATTTGAGATGAGTATGATGGGAAAGCTTAATTTCTTTCTCGGATTACAAGTTAAACAGATGGAAAAAGGAATTTTCATCAATCGTGCAAAGTATACCCGAGATCTCATCAAGAGATATGGAATGGAATCACCAAACCTGCAAGAATTCCAATGAGCACAAGTACTCACCGGATGCGCATTTGCGGGAATATCGAGACTCAACTCACTACAGAGGACTCATCGGATCTCTTCGCACTTCACGGCAAGGTGCCGACATCTCATATGCGCTGGAGTTTGTGCAAGATTCCACCAAGCCGAAGCAATCACACCTAGATGCAGCCAAGAGAATAATTAAGTACCTAAAGTCTACCATTAATGTTGGACTATGGTACCCCAAGGATGACAACTTCGAGCTATCAGGATACTCAGATGCGGATTTCGCCGGATGCAAAATCAATAGGAAGAGCACTAGTGGAACGTGTCAATTCCTAGGAACCAGACTGATATCCTGGTTTAGCAAGAAGCAGGTTTCTAACTCTATCTCCACTACAGTCGAGTCAATACCTAGCTGCAGGTAGCTGTTGTGCACAGATCCTATGGATCAGACAACAATTAAGGGACTACAATATTATTGCCAACGAAGTTCCTATATGGTGTGACAACAATAGTGCTATTGCAATAACCAACAATCCGGTTTTGCACTCAAGGACGAAGAACATTGACGTTAAGCACCATTTCATTTGAGACCACGTGCTTAACAAAAGGGTTAGAGTTGAAAGAGTCAAACAGACTACCAAATAGCCGACATCTTCACCAAACCCCCGCCAAGAGAGATTCCTAGAGCCGAGCAGAGATCTTGGATTACTAGATTGGGAATCTAGTTCAAGCAAGTTGAAGGAAGGACGAACCCCCAAAATCGGCTAAGCCGATGCAAAGTAGAAGACGAAGGCTACCAAGCAACTTAGTCAGAGAACACCGGGCGAGAAGTCAAACTCACCAGTAGCAGAGCGGTCAACAAATAACGAATCGACTACCTAAGTTCTCTAATGATCTCTAATTTTCAATTTTATCTCGCCATATTTATAATATTATTTTGGCTTAAGAAATAGCATTTAAAAATACATTTTATAAGCCAAGTGGCAATTTTAAATACACGCGTCACACGCCCATTTAATTAACCTCTACGGTGGCCAATCGAATCAACCGTCAAATTTTAAATGGGGCCACCGATTCAAATTTGAAATTCAAAAGAATATGAAAAGGCGTACCACCGTTTAAACTTATAATAAACTAATCCAAACGTCACTTCATCTTCTTTATAAGGAAGAAAACCCTTTCACTTTCCTCTTTACGCTTTCAGAAACCCTAAAACTCACAGAGAAAAATACACACTAAATCCTAAAATCTTTTTGCAGAAATGGCATCTTTTGACGGAGCAAACTTGAAGGCGATGAAGGACCAGGTTATCTTCTCCATGGTCGCCGATTTCAAGGATTACCGAAGCAAACCTGGAGGACTTTGATATGCTCGACTTAATCCGGGCGATGAAACTGAACGGAATCTACCCGTTTCTCGAAATCAACCCTCAACACTTGTTCAAAGAAGATGTGGTTGAATTTTACCGCAACGCTTACCTGATTCAGCACCAGATTCAGAGCACGGTCGGTGGAGTACCAGTCACCATAGATACAGAGAAGATTCGCTCTGTATTCGGGATGAAAAATCGCGGTTTGGCGGTCGAAGCACTCAAACAATCACCCGCCGAAACATGGAAGACGGTTAAGCTTGAAAATGTCCCGGAGAAGTTGAAGTTTACGGCGAAAAGAAATGAGTTGAAAAGAGTTTACCGAGTCGCTCTGGACATCACAAATAAAATAGTCATGGGAATGGCAGGAAGCTATGACCAACTATCATCCTCAAAGTTCATGGTGTTGGGTGCGCTAATTCAGCGAGAGGAAGTAGATTGGGCCGATTACATTTTTAGGCAACTTGTTCGCGAGGTGAACAAGGTCGAATGGCTTGAGGGAGAGAAGAAGTTCAAGACTAAGTTGGCGTTCGGAACGCATCTTAGTTGGTTCTTGGAGCAGACTGGAGTGGCCAAGGGAAACATTGACCCTTTCCACCCAAACAAGAGGTTAGGTCATATGGACCATGATAAGAAAAAGGTTGGAGTCACTGGGAGGGCAGCCCAGATATTGAAGGACTTACCAGACTCAAGCTATTGCCCAAGGTACGATCTATCAGACTCGGACCAACCTGCAGCTGAGGTCGGAACTGCAGTCGAGTCCGAGCATGAGTCTGATGATACTCCAATCGCCATCCGTTTTAAGAGAAGGGGACCAGCCCCAGAAGGACCTTCCAACCTGCAGTCATCACCTGAACCCTCTCCAAAGAGGCCAAGGAAGCTGCAGTTCAGTGAAGGAGAACAGCCTGAACATCATACCAGTCCACCAGTTCAGTCTCCAGCTCACCCAGACTTGTTTGCACCAGACACCGAAACAAGAACTGTACCTGTCATTACTCCTCCTGTATACATGACCGAAGAAGAGGAAGCAGGTCTTGTTATATCAATCCCTGAAGCAGATTACTCATTCAATCTTTTGGAAAATAACACTTTTAATCTTTCCATAGAACAACTTCAGCTTGTCAAGCCACAAGCAGAAAAACATTCCTTTGTCAATATTTTTAAGGAATGGAAAACTCTTAAAACCATGTCCTTTACAAATTTTCAAATTTTTATTGAAACCAGTGGTTGGGATTACCCCCAAGCCACGGAGGATGTTCTGACTGATTTTTGTAAGGAGTCAGATTTAACCTTACTCCTCCAGGATAACTGGTTCATGTCACACTTTGAGACTAACATGGACCATTTTATCCACTCTATAATGTTGAGTATTTTTGATGGTACTTTTGGAGAAGAGGAGGAAGAGAAAGAAGAAAAGGAGATTAGGATAGAAGAAGTTGATGAAGAGAATGAAATTATCAATTTGGTTGAGGAGGATGAAGAAGCAAAAGAAAAACAAGAAGAAAACATACCAGTTGAAAAGGAGACAGAGGAAATTGAAAAAACAGAAGAAGTGGAAGATGAGGAAGATGAAGAAGAAGGAGAAGAAGTGGAGCAAGAAAAAGAAGAAGAAAATAAGGATGATGATGATGATGAAGGAGAGAAGGAAAAAGATGATGCTATGGATGATGATGATGATGATGATCATGATGATGGAGGTGAAGGAGGAGCTGGTGTGGCGGCTGGAGAAGAAAAAGAAGAAGATGAGGAGAAAGAAAAGGAGAAATCTGGAGAAGTAGAAAAAGAGAAATCTGAAGAAGAAGGAGAAGAAGAAGAAAGAGAAAAGGAGCCAGAGAAGCAGCCAGAGCCTACCAACGAAGCTGCAGATAGGATTGTTGTGCCTCCCCGGTACACCAGCCTAGATGCAGAGCTGGCAGAGGACTCAAGGTCAGGCACCCCAGAGAAGACTCTATCTGACCTCCCTGCTGCAGACAGGAGCCTGCAGTCGAGTGGCTCCATTGCTGAAGGATCAGGAGAACACTCCCCATCAGCCCAGTTATCACCCACCATGACTGAGCTGATCAAGCAGATTGTCAGAGACACCATTGGGGAGCTGCTGTCAACACAGGTCACTCCTGACCTTCAACAGATAAATGCCAAGATTGATACCTTGCTGCAAAGACAGATCCCTCAGCCTCCTCCTCCTACAAACAACAGAATGCCTTTTGGCATGTCTGACTGGATGAGCCGCATGGAGCAACAATTAACAACCCTCATTGATGCTGGCAAAAAGGGGGAAGAGAGGATTCAGGGGGAAGGAAGAGAAATCAGAAGTAAGAAAAAGCAGGATGTCCCCCAGCTTGAAGGACCCTCTAGCTTGAAGAGGAAGGAACCTGTAGATTCAGAAGACAAGGCTGACCAGCCTGAAGGGAAGCGCAGAAGGACCAGAGGCGGCTTCGAACCTACTCTTGAGTGGGAAGGTCTGGAGCTGTGGTATGTGGAAGATTTCTGCCCACTTGAAGCTATTGAAATGTGGGGAGCTGCTAGGAAGAAGTTCATCAGAGACTTTTATGTCTGGGAACTTCTTCAGGATGACAAACTCTCCCCACAGAGATTTTCATCAACTGGATGTAAGCAGTTCATCCCAAGCTTTTGTCTATCCTAAAGAAGCACGCAAAATAGCAAAAATCTTTTACCATGATCCATAAATTCATAGATGAAGAAGCACCATCCATGGATGGTGAACTTGATGAACTACAACTACAGGAGGAAATCAAGCGAGTCTGCCTTGAAAACAAATTCAGATCGCAGGAGGAGCAGGATTTCGCAGCTCTAGTGGTGAAAAGGAAGTATGGCCTTGCTCCAGTCAAGGTAAGACCCATTGGAGCCAAACCATTCAGACCTGCCAAGCAGCCTGTTCGAAGAGGCAGAGGAAGAGGCAGATGATTTTAATTATTTTCTTACTTGTAATTTATTTTCTGTACTTAAACATTCTTGTATAATTTCTATGATAAGTCAGAAAACTTTTATGAACAGTCTGTTGAATGACAATTTTCCAGTTGTCTCAATATTAGACTGATTTCAGTTTTGTCTTGCACTTAAGTGCAGACTTGGCCATTTGATTGCTTACTTAGTTTTGCCATCATCAAAATAGGGGGAATTTGTTAGGAATACTTGTTAGATTTTGATGATGTCATTAATTTAAAATCAAATGTTTATTAATTGGCGAAATGTAAGGAAGAACCAAATGAGTATCTTCCATAGGCCAAAATGTGTTAAGTATAAAATTGGCAAAGTGTAAAGAAGAACCAAATGAGTATCTTCTGTAGGCCAAAGTTAGTTAGGCTGAAAATCGGCTAAGTACTAAAGTACAGTCTAGTCTATCAGAGAAGTACAGCCGACTCCAATCAGAGTAGCCCTGGTCAACTAAAATTTATCAGAGAAGTTTGACCAGACTACAGCCGAGGAACCTCAGGGAAGTCACCTGATCAGACAAATCTCAAACAGTATACAGCCGATACGACTTACCTGCAGAGAAGTAAGCTGCACATCAGTCTACTCAACTACAGCCTAGTACTCCAAGTCCACGTCAGAATGCTTTGAAAAGTCAGATATTACGGAAAGCTCACATGCAACGTGAAGAGACAAATTGGAGTGATTCCCGCAAGAGATATGATTTATTTAAATCATCCTGACCCACCGTGAAGACTTTAATCCTTTTATATTCAAAAGATTCGGCGCTCACATGCAGAAGTCATCACAACGGTCGGAAGATGAAATTAAATAATGGGAATCCAAATTTGCAACGCTCGTAAAAGATTAAACAATGAAGTCTCTCTCCAACGGACGGATTTGTTCAGATTTGCAACGGCTACAAGGAAGAAGCTCAGAGATCGTGATCTATATATATCCAGAGATTTGAAACTGAGCAAACTACCGGTGCGAACTTATACTCTAAGCGATCAAAGCAAACAAAGCAATCCTAAGCAAACAAATAGCATCGAGAAAAAGAGCAGATCCAAAAGTTCATATTCAAGGAAGCTCTTTAGTTGGAGAAGACAAACACTCTTGTCTTTAAATCTTGAGTAAGGGGTACTTCACTGGTTGAAGTAGCAGATCAGAAGGCATCCGAGGATCGAGGATCAAGAGGTGCAAGGCGCCAAGTTTGTGTACAACGGCACGGAATTCCACCGGTTGGAAGTCATTGTAGTGTGTAGTGAATCACTGTAATATTTATCACTGGTTGAGAATTATAGTGAATTCATCTCCAACTGGTTTGGAGAAAAGTGGATTAGTAGAGGATTACCCCACCTCTGAGACCACTATAAACTGCCTGTGTCATTTACTATTTTACTGCATCATACTCTAACTGCTGCATCCATTGTTAAGTGTTTCATTAAGTTAATTTATATTTGTCATCAGCTGACTTCCGCACATATCCAAGAACAAACGACTCCTAGTCATTTGTTTGATCATCAGCTGAAGAAACTCACTCTTCGAGGAAAAGAGGTCAAGAGTTTCTACAAGTCTATTCACCCCCCCCTCTAGACTTGTTTCTGGACGACTTGTGACCTACACCCGGATGATAAAGGATTTCAAGGTCATAATCCTTAATCAGCTCTAACCACCTCCTCTGCCTCATATTCAACTCCCGCTGTGTAAATATGTATAATCGGTAAAAATATGACATGCAGAGCTGAAAAGATAGTGACGCCAAATCTTGAGCGCAAAAATGACTGCCGCTAACTCCAAATCATGAGTAGGGTAGTTAAGCTCATAGGGCCTCAACTGTCTCGACGCATATGCGATGGTCTTGCCGTGCTGCATCAGTACGCACCCAAGACCCTGGCCCGAAGCAGCACTATAAACAGCAAAACCACCGTTGCCAAACGGCAACGCTAAAATCGGGGCTGAAGTCAAACGTCTCTTCAGCTCCTCAAAACTCGACTGCCTCTCGTCATTCCAGACGAACTCCTCGGATTTCTGGAGCAACTGTGTAAGCGGCCGAGCCAGTTTTGAGAAACCCTCGACGAACCTACGGTAGTAGCCAGCCAAACCCAAGAAACTACGGACCTCCTTCACATTCTTGGGCGGTGCCCAATCCAACACTGCCTCAATCTTCTCCGGATCCACATGAACCCCCTCGGCTGAAATCACGTGACGTAGAAACATCACTTCCTTCAGCCATAACTCACATTTCGAGAACTTCGCATAAAGTTGCTCGGTACTCAAAATGTCTAACACTATTCGCAAATGATGGGCATGCTCTTCCTCGTTCCTCGAATAAATAAGAATATCGTCAATGAAAACGATGACACACTTATCCAAATACTCGATAAAGACTTTGTTCATCAACTGCATGAACACCGCCGGTGCATTAGTTTACCCGAAAGGCATAACTACGAACTCATAATGTCTGCATCTCGTCCGAAAAGCTATTTTCGGCACATCGGACTCTCTCACCCGGAGCTGATAGTACCCCGATCTCAAATCAATCTTCGAGAATACCGTAGCTCCCTGCAACTGATCGAACAAGTCATCAATCCTCGGCAAAGGATACTTGTTCTTGATGGTCACCTTGTTTAGTTCACGATAGTCGATACACAAACGCAGTGAACCATCCTTCTTTCGCACAAACAGGACCGGTGCACCCCAAGGCGAGGCACTCGGTCGAACATACCCCGACTCTAGAAGCTCACTCAACTGCTTCTTCAACTCGGACATCTATGAAGGTGCCATGCGATACGGCGCCTTCGAAATTGGAGTCGCGCCCGGCTCTAACTCTATAGCAAAATCGACCTCACGATCCGGTGGCAATCCCGGTAACTCGTCAGGAAATACATCAGGAAACTCACTAACGATTGAAATCGACAAAAGCTCGACTCCATCACTCTCCGTCTTCAAGGCGTAGCACCAATAACCAGTACACCCCTTTCGCAGGAGTCTCATCGCCTTCAAGGCATTAATAACGAACTTCTGGTTCCCCCTCTTTCGCCCGACGAAAGAGTGTTCGGTGCCATCTTCGCCTAGCATGGTGATGATCCTCGTGCGGTAGTTCATGATTGCACCATGCCGCTCGAGCCAATCATCCCCGAGAATCAAATCCTCACCCTCAATACCCACAACAATAAGATTAGAGGGCCAATCCCTCTCGCAAACAAGCACAGAACAGTCTCTAACCTCCTCATCGCCAACGATCCTATCACCGCTAGGAAGCTTAACGATGAAGGGCTCACAAGGCGTCAAACATTCAAGACTCAAACAGCGTGCACACACTCCAGAGATATGAACGAATGCGTAGCACTAGAATCGAAAAGCACACTGACAGTATGAGAAAGAATATGAACGGTACGTGTAGCCACAGTAGCCGCTGGGTCATCAGCTCTCCGCATCTCATAGACACGCGGGTGGGCTGAGCCGACACTGGAAGCTCCTCCCTAAGAGGGCTGACCCCGAACTCTCCCTCGACTAACACTCGGCGGAGATTGAGAAGCAAACGATCCTTGATTTACACTTGGTTCCCTAGGCGCTAGAATGGAATCCCGGGCACCAAGTATTTTCTCCCTCTCAGCACAGAAAGCAGCCTTGTGGCCCGGCTGGCCACACTGATTACACGTCAACAAAGGGTTCGGACAAATACGACTGATGTGGCCCTAATGGCCACAGTTGAAACACTTCACCTCCCGAGAAGGGGCACTGGCAGCCCTCCGGGGAAACCCAATAGATCGAGCTGGGCCACCACCAGCGGAAAAGTTAGCAGACTGGAATTTCTGCTGACCCCCACCTTTGTGGCCCGAAAAGTTCCCGGTGGACTTCTGCTTCTTGCTCTCACGAGCCGCCTCACTCTCCGTCACAGACATATCGTAAGCAAGGGCCCTGCTCTGGTAATCTTTCAAGGTAGTACAGACGAGCCCCGACATATAGTCCTGAATCGACAACTTCATCTTCCTGGAAAAATGGAAAATTTTGTCACTCTCCTCGACAACTTCGGTCTTCACATAACCCAACTCCTTATTAAAATCGGCAATAGCTTGAGATACGGGGATATCCCATGGTTGAGCATCATAGAAAGCATGTACTCGAGCCTGTCTAACCGGCCACAGGCAATATTCGGTCTCCATCAATTCCTGAAATTCGGCCCATGAAGCAACATGGTCTTTGGCCCAACGGCCTCCCACCAATCCGTAGCGTCCCCAGTGAGAAAGTACTGGGCAATAGGGACTTTACGGTCCTCGGGACAGTTGGTAGCAGTGAAGACTTTAGATATCTCCTTGATCCACCCCTCCCAGCCGATTGGGTCCGAAGCTCTCGAAAACTAAGGAGGATGCATCTTGATGACATCCTGAAGCCAGCGATCCGCTCCGCCCCGATTAGCGTGGGCCGGATCCGGGTTCTGAACCGCCTGAGCTATCGCCGCCATTTGATTCACCATTTGCTGCATAATGGCCGTAATACCAAGATCGACGCGCTCCTGAGAAGAAGCATGACTGTGACGATCGCCGGTACTGCCGGCTCCCGAAGACTGCGATGTGGACGCCCCACCGGCTTCCCCACATCCCCGGCCGCGTCCACAGACACGACTACGACCACGACCTCTTCCAGCATCCATACTGATGTTAATGAAGTAGCAAAGGCCATACGATGGTAAGTACAAGAAGAAAAACAATCAGAATCGAGAATCAAAGGTGCAATGCAAGGAAACAAGGAACAAAGTAAGGAAAAACTTACGGACACTGGTAGTACCGGAATCATGGCATCGTGACGATGATGTGCGAAACGAAACACAAAAAGACCCAATAAACCGACAAGCCTAGGTATCCATAAACCTAGCGCTCTGATACCATTTTCTATAACACCCCCAAGATATTAGATGTATATTACAGCGCCGTGAATCCCTATATGGGACCCACCAGGCTGAACAAACATCATACTCATCGACTTGCGGAAACAACAAAATAACACTTCATCATCAAGACGCAAAAACAAAACAATCCACCCGGTTCAACCGGTCAAACATAACACCATCATCCGACACGACCACAATAGACAACAATACAGTCCGGACGAACAAGAACTCTTAAGTACTCGAGTACTTCTATTAGTTTAAAAACCACAAAAGATAAAAAGATAGAAGACAATAAGACACCACTCGTGCACAATCATCACGCACGGCCAACATCCGTATACTGGTCCAGCGCTCGCTCGTCTCGATGAACCTGACCTGAAATTCATAAAACGAATTTCCCCAAATCGGGTCCCCAGAGGGGTTAGCAATTACGCTAGTACAAGTAGTGAAATGAACAATTTACATCTTACACGTATAGTCAATGCATGCAATCAAGAAAACATAGTTCCAAAACACACATTTCCGGAAACGCCATAATCAAATCACATTTGTAAAATGCACCACAATTAACCGCGGACCCACAGCTTCGTGGACCCCTACCGAGACCCCGTCGGATCTAACCCATAGTGGTTAAAATCAAACTCGCGGTTCCACAACTTCGTGGAGCCCTACCGAGACCCCTTCGGATCTAACCCGTAGTGAGCATACACACACACACAAAATTCTCATGCAATACTACTACGTTAAGATTGTAAGTTCATAAGTGTACTTGCCTCGATTAATAGACGGTGACACGAACGGGAATGGCGAGTTAAGCACAACCGTGAGGAATCGGCGGAAAAGAACCTAACGATTCGAATAACACAATCACAACCACTTCTAAACGATTACGGAAATGGAATATAACCGAAAACCCGCCTACGATTCATGTATATTCGTACGAAAACAACAACAAGGGCGGACCACAACCAAACCCTCTCAATAACGAAAGATACTACGAAATACACCATGAATCCGTAGGAACACGAAGGATACTAACAATATTAATCATATTCATCATGAATTAACCAACAAAACGGAACGGATCGGAGGAAAACGTGAAAACCCCCAAATCATTCCCATAATAGGGTTCTAGGAAACGTTACCTTGATTTGACGATGAACAATGAATGATTAGTGAGAGGTTGATGATAAGAAGCTTGAATATACTCCTACAATGGTGTTTGGGCGAAAATCGGGCGAACCCTAGCTCTCCAAGTCATTCCCGTCGCGAAGAGAAGTGAGAGAGGTGAGAAATAAGAAAAATACGGCTGCTGCCAGTTTATATACTGGCCAGTGTTACGGCCGTAACATCTATAACATACGGCCGTAACATAGGAACATTATGGCCGTAACTCTCCTGCCTTACCGCCGTAACTGTTCCCAGGAATGAAACTGGGCAATTTGACGAAGCTGACATACGGCCGTATCAAGATGAGGTTACGGCCATAACAAATCTCACGGCCGTAACTCTAGCATGTTACGCCCGTAACCCCCCACTGGACCCAAGTGCAGAAAAACGAACTCTTGTTACGGCTGTATAAGGGAAACTTATGGACGTAACTCTCGAGTATTACGGCCGTAACATATACGGCTTATGGCCGTAACATGGCCCGTGACAGAAGGCAGAAATCTGAATCACTTCTCGATGAGGAAATGATTGGGAAATAACGAGGTGTATCCGCTACCAACGGATACACTTCCGACAGGTTCAAGCCAATGACTAAAGAGATAAAATGAAACGTGATTCCGACTACTCGAGGGTTCGGAACAGACAGTGATGGAAACTACCCCATAACTTAGGGAAATTACAAAATGGCCCAAATGTCCAAAAATCGTGATACGACGTCGGATCAACAAACCGAAACTCGCAACACGAACAACTCAACCACACGAACTCGTGCAACCAAGGAACTAACCAAATCGAACGGGTTCTACGAGAATTGAACGTCCATGCAATAATACGTGACATAAAATGGAATAATATTAAAACATCTCTGAATCTCGTCCAAATGGAGAAACTCCAAGAATAAAATAGATAGAAAATATCGATATGGTTACAAGCGAGTCGCTAAAAACAAAAAATACATCAAAATGGGAATATCGGTAAAAGAAGAAAAATGCGGATATTACATTCTACCCCTCTAAAAATAAGTTTCGTCCCGAAACTTAAGAAACAAACAACTCGGGGTACTTAGCACGCATGCTATCCTCGGTTTCCCAAGTTGCCTCCTACACACCATGCCTCGACCACTGCACCTTGACCAAGGGAATGGTCTTATGCCTTAGTCGTTTCTCATGGCGCTCCACAATCTTCAAGGGACTCTACTCGAAGGTAGTATCCTCGGCAATATCAATCTCACCATAATCGATGACGTGACTAGGATTCGGGACATATTTGCTCAGTTAGGAAACATGGAAAACGCTATGAACGTGACTCAAGGCCGGGGGTAACGCCAAGCAGTACGCCAAATCGCCTACCCTCTCGAGAATCTCAAAGGGCCCAATAAATCTTGGGCTCAAATTTCCCTTCTTCCCAAACCGGAAAACTCCCTTCGTCGGCGACACCTTTAGCAAAACGTGGTCTCTCACCTCGAATTCCAAAGGTCGACGACGAATATCAACATACAACTTCTGCCGACTCTGAGCGGTCAACATCCTCTCACGAATCAATTCCACCTTCTGCTTCGTTTCCATAACGATATTCAGCTCGGTCCCAACCAAATCAGATGTCTCATTCCAACAAATCGGTGATCGACATCATCGCCCATAAAGCGCCTCATACGGTGCCATCCGAATTGACGCTTGCCAACTATTGTTATACGTGAACTCGATTAATGGTAAATGGTCCTCCCAATCACTACTCCAGTAGAGAGCACAAGCGCGCAACATATCCTCAAACGTCTGGATAGTGCGTTCCGACTGCCCATCCGACTGGGGATGAAAAGAAGTGCTCAGGCGCAACCGAGTACCCAATGCCTTGTGCACTGCCTGCCAAAAGTGCGATACGAAATGACCATCCCGATCCGAAACAATAGACTTTGGAGTACCGTGAAGTCTCACAACCTGCGCGATAAACATACGAGCCAACTTCTTCGGGCCCCAAGTGTCCTTGATGCCCAGAAAATGTGCCGACTTGGTCAGACGATCAACAATCACCCATACCATATTCATGCCCGACCTCGATCTCAGCAAATTCGTAATGAAATCCATCGATCTTCCCATTTCCATTCCGGAACGGGGAGTGACTGCAATATCCCGGCCGGTCGCTGATGCTCGATATTGACCTGCTGACAAGTCAAACATCTCGCTACAAACTGCGCGACCTCCTCCTTCATATCATTCCACCAGAAATTCCTTCTCAGGTCCTTGTACATCTTACTCGAACCAGGATGAACGGAGTAAGGTGTAGCATGGACCTCACGTAAAATACTCTGTCTCAACTCTGAGTCGTTCGGTACACAAAGCCGACTTTGGAATCTCAAAACACCATCCTCGTGAATCACAAACCGAGGAGACTTTCCCTTAAGAACGTTCTCTCGGATTTGAGTGATCATCGGATCCTCTAACTGCCTCAACTTAATTTCATCGATCAAAGACGACGAAATCTCTAAAGCACAAAGTTGCCCGATAGCTCCAAGCAACAAAACCTCGACATCTAACTCGATCAAATCTCGCCGAAGCTCATACTGAGAAGTAATGATCTCAAGCATTCTTAACACAACCAGTTTCCGACTCAAGGAATCGGCCACGACGTTCGCCTTGCCCGGATGATAAAGGATTTCAAGGTCATAATCCTTAATCAGCTCTAACCACCTCCTATGCCTCATATTCAACTCCCGCTGTGTAAATATGTATTTCAGACTTTTATAATCGGTAAAAATCTGACATGCAGTGCCAAAAAGATAGTGACGCCAAATCTTGAGCGCAAAAACGACTGCCGCTAACTCCAAATCATGAGTAGGGTAGTTAAGCTCATACGACCTCAACTGTCTCGACGCATATGCGATGGTCTTGCCGTGCTGCATCAGTACGCACCCAAGACCCTGGCCCGAAGCATCACTATAAATAGCAAAACCACCGTTGCCATACGGCAACGCTAAAATCGGGGCTGAAGTCAAACGTCTCTTCAGCTCCTCAAAACTCGACTGCCTCTCGTCATTCCAGACGAACTCCTTGGATTTCTGGAGCAACTGTGTAAGTGGCCAAGCCAGTTTCGAGAAAACCTCGACGAACCTACGGTAGTAGCCAGCCAAACCCAAGAAACTGCGGACCTCCTTCACATTCTTGGGCGGTGCCCAATCCAACACTGCCTCAATCTTCTGCGGATCCACACGAACCCCCTCGGCTGAAATCACGTGACCTAGAAACATCACTTCCTTCAGGCAGAACACACATTTCGAGAACTTCACATAAAGTTGCTCGGTCCTCAAAATGTCTAACACTATTCACAAATGATGGGCATGCTCTTCCTCGTTCCTCGAATAAATAAGAATATCGTCAATGAAAACGACGACACACTTATCCAAATACTCGATAAATACTTTGTTCATCAACTTCATGAACACCACCGGCGCATTAGTTAACCCGAAAGGCATAACTACGAACTCATAATGTCTGTATCTCGTCCGAAAAGCTGTTTTCGGCACATCGGACTCTCTCACCCGGAGCTGATAGTACCCCGATCTCAAATCAATATTCGAGAATACCGCAGCTCCCTGCAACTGATCGAACAATTCATCAATCCTCGACAAAGGATACTTGTCCTTGATGGTCACCTTGTTTAGTTCACTATAGTCGATACACAAACACAGTGAACCATCCTTCTTTCGCACAAACAGGACCGGTGCGCCCCAAGGCGAGGCACTCGGTCGAACATACCCTGACTCTAGAAGCTCACTCAACTACATCTTCAACTCGGACATCTCTGATGGTGCCATGCGATACGGCGCCTTCGAAATAGGAGCCGCACTCGGCTCTAACTCTATAGCAAACTCGACCTCACGATCCGGTGGAAATCCCGGTAACTCGTTAGGAAATACATCAGGAAACTCACTAACGATTGGAATCGACGAAAGCTCGACTCCATCACTCTCCGTCTTCAAGGTGTAGCACCAATAACCAGTACCCCCCTTTCGCAGGAGTCTCATCGCCTTCAAGGCGTTAATAACGAACTTCTGGTTCCCCCTCTTTCGCCCGGCGAAAGAGTGTTCAGTGCCGTCTTCGGCTAGCATGCTGATGATCCTCGTGTGGTAGTTCATGATTACACCATGCCGCTCGATCCAATCATCCCCGAGAATCAAATCCTCACCCTCAATACCCACAACAATAAGATTAGAGGGACAAGCGCTCTCGCAAACAAGCACAGAATAGTCTCTAATCCTGATCGCCAATGATCCTATCACCGCTAGGAAGCTTAACGATGAAGGGCTCACAAGGCGTTAAACAGTCAAGACTCAAACGGCGCGCACACACTCCAGAGATATGAACGAATGCGTAGCACCAGAATCGAAAATCACACTGACAGTATGAGAAAGAATATGAACGGTACCTGTCGCCACAGTAGCCGCTGGGTCATCGGCTCTCCGCATCTCATAGACACGCGGGTGGGCTGAGCCGACATTGGAAGATCCTCCCTTAGTGGGCTGACCCCGACCTCTCCCTCGACTAACACTCGGCGGAGATTGAGAAGCAAACGATCCTTGATTTACACTTGGTTCCCTAGGCGCTGGAATGGAAGCCCGGGCACCAAGTATTTTCTCCCTCTCAGCACAGAAAGTAGCCTTGTGGCCCGACTGGCCACACTGATTACACGTCAGCAAAGGGTTCAGACAAATACGACTGATGTGGCCCTGATGGCCACAGTTGAAACACTTCACCTCCCGAGAAGGGGCACTGGCAGCCCTCCGGGGAAACCCAATAGATCGAGCTGGGCCACCACCAGCGGAAAAGTTAGCAGACTGGAATTTTTGCTGACCCCCACCTTTGTGGCCCGAAAAATTCCCGGCGGACTTCTTCTTGCTCGTGGCCGCCACTCATATCCTGCATATATCGTAAGCAAGGGCCCTACTCTGTTAATCTTTCAAGGTAGTACAGATGAGCCCCGACATATAGTCCCGAATCGACAACTTCATCTGCCTGGAAAAATGGAAAATTTTGTCACTCTCCTCGACAACTTGGGTCTTCACATAACCCAACTCCTTGTTAAAATCGGCAATAGCTTGAGATACAGGGATATCCCATAGTTGAGCATCATAGAAAGAATGTACTCGAGCCTGTCTGACCGGCCACGGGCAATATTTGGTCTCCATCAATTCCTGAAATTCGGCCCATGAAGCAACATGGTCTTTGGGCCCAACGGCCTCCCACCAATCCGTAGCGTCCCCAGTGAGAAAGTACTGGGCAATAGGGACTTTACGGTCCCCGTGACAGTTGGTAGCAGTGAAGACTTTAGATATCTCCTTGATCCACCCCTCCCAGCCGATCGGGTCTGAAGCTCCCGAAAACTGAGGAGGATGTCTTGATGACATCCTGAAGCCAGCGATCCGCTCCGCCCCGATTAGCGTGGGCCGGATCCGGGTTCTGAACCGCCTGAGCTATCGCCGCCATTTGATTCACCATTTGCTGCATAATGGCCGCAATACCAAGATCGGCGCGCTCCTGAGAAGAAGCATGACTGTGACGGTCGCCGGTACTGCCGGCTCCCGAAGACTACGACGTGGCCACCCCACCGGCTGCCCCACGTCCCCGACCGCGTCCACGGCCACGACTACGACCACGACCTCTTCCAGCATCCATACTGATGTTAAAGACATAGCAATGGCCATACGATGGTAAGTACAAGAAGAAAAACAATCACAATCGAGAATCAAAGGTGCGATACAAGGAAACAAGGAATAGAGTAAGGAAAAACTTACGGACACTGGTAGTACCAGAATCATGGCATCGTGACGATGATGTGCGAAACGGAACACAACAAGACCCAATAAACTGACAAGCCTAGGTATCCATAAACCTAGTGCTCTGATACCATTTTCTGTAACACCCCCAAGATATTCGAGGTATATTACAGCGTCGTGAATCCCTTTATGGGACCCACCAGGCTGAACAAACATCATACTCATCGACTCGCGGAAACAACAAAATAACACTTCATCATCAAGACGCAAAAACAAAACAATCCACCCGGTTCAACCGGTCAAACATAACACCATCATCCGACACGACCACAATAGACAACAATACAGTCTGGACGAACAAGAACTCTTAAGTACTCGAGTACTTCTATTAGTTTAAAAACCACAAAAGATAAAAAGATAGAAGACAACAAGACACCACTCGTGCACGATCATCACGCACGGCCAACATCCGTATACTGGTCCAGCGCCCGCTCGTCTCCATGAACCTGACCTGAAATTCATAAAACGAATTTCCCCAAATCGGGTCCCCAGAGGGGTTAGCAATTACGCTAGTACAAGTAGTCAAATGAACAATTTACATCTTACACGTATAGTCAATGCATGCAATCAAGAAAACATAGTTCCAAAACACTCATTTCCGGAAATGCCATAATCAAATCACATTTGTAAAATGCACCACAATTAACCGCGGACCCACAGCTTCGTGGACCCCTACCGAGACCCCGTCGGATCTAACCCATAATAGGGTTCTAGGAAACTTTACCTTGATTTGACGATGAACAATGAATGATTAGTGATAGGTTGATGATAAGAAGCTTGAATATACTCCTACAATGGTGTTTGGGCAAAAATCGGGCGAATCCTAGCTTTCCAAGTCGTTCCCGTCACGAAGAGAAGTGAGAGAGGTGAGAAATGAGAAAAAAATGGTTGCTGCCAGTTTATATACTGGCCAGTGTTACGGCCGTAACATCTATAACATACGGCCGTAACATAGGAACATTATGGCCGTAACTCTCCTGCCTTGCGGCCGTAACTGTTCCCAGTAATGAAACTGGGCAATTTGACGAAGCTCACATACGGCCGTATCAAGATGAGGTTACGACCATAACAATTCTCACGGCCGTAACTCTAGCATGTTACGCTCGTAACCCCCCACTGGACCCAAGTGCAGAAAAATGAACTCTTGTTACGGCCGTATAAGGGAAACTTATGGCCGTAACTCTTGAGTATTACGGCCGTAACATATACGGCTTACGGTCGTAACATGGCCTGTGACAGCAGGCAGAAATCTGAATCACTTCTCGACGAGGAAATGATCGGGAAATAACGAGGCGTATCCGCTACCAACGGATACACTTCCGACGGGTTCAAGCCAACGACTAAAGAGATAAAATGAAACGTGATTCCGACTACTCAAGGGTTCGGAACAGACAGGGATGGAAACTACCCCGTAATTTAGGGAAATTACAAAATGGCCCAAATGTCCAAAAATCGTGATACGACGTCAGATCAACAAACCGAAACTCGCAACATGAACAACTCAACCACACGAACTCGTGCAACCAAGGAACTAACCAAATCGAACGGGTTCTACGAGAATTGAACGTCCATGCAATAAAACGTGACATAAAATGGAATAATATCAAAACATCTCCGAATCTCGTCCAATTGGAGAAACTCCAAGAATAAAATAGATTGAAAATATCGATATGGTTACAAGCAAGTCGCTAAAAACAAAAATATATCAAAATGGGAATATCGTAAAAAATTCCATAATCAAATCGCATTTGTAAAATGCACCACAATTAACCGCGGACCTACAGCTTCGTGGACCCCTACCGAGACCCCTTCGGATCTAACCCATAGTGGTTAAAAGCAAACTCGCGGTTCCACAACTTCGTGGAGCCCTACCGAGACCCCGTCGGATCTAACCCGTAGTGAGCATACACACACACAAAATTCTCATGCAATACTACTACGTTAAGATTGTAAGTTCATAAGTGTACTTGCCTCGATTAATAGACGGTGACACGAACGGGAAGGGAGAGTCAAGCACAACCGCGAGGAATCGGTGGAAAAGAACCTAAAGATTCGAATAACACAATCAGAACCACTTCTAAACGATTACGGAAATGGAATACACCCGAAAACCCGCCTACGATTCATGTATATTCGTACGAAAACAACAACGAGGGCGGACCACAACCAAACCCTCTCGATAACGAAAGATACTACGAAATACACCATGAATCCGTAGGAACACGAAGGATACTAACAATATTAATCATATTCATCATGAATTAACCAACAAAACGGAACGGATCAGACGAAAACGTGAAAACCCCCAAATCATTCCCAAAATAGGGTTCTAGGAAACTTTACCTTGATTTGACGATGAAAAATGAATGATTAGTGATAGGTTGATGATAAGAAGCTTGAATATACTCCTACAATGGTGTTTGGGCAAAAATCGGGCGAATCCTAGCTTTCCAAGTCGTTCCCGTCGCGAAGAGAAGTGAGAGAGGTGAGAAATGAGGAAAATACGGTTGCTGCCAGTTTATATACTGGCCAGTGTTACGGCCGTAACATCCATAACATACGGCCGTAACATAGGAACATTATTGCCGTAACTCTCCTGCCTTACGGCCGTAACTGTTCCCAGGAATGAAACTGGGCAATTTGACGAAGCTGACATACGGCCGTATCAAGATGAGGTTACGGTCGTAACAATTCTCACGGCCGTAACTGTAGCATGTTACGCCCGTAACCCCCCACTGGACCCAAGTGCAGAAAAACGAACTCTTGTTACGGCCGTATAAGGGAAACTTATGGCCGTAACTCTTGAGTATTACGGCCGTAACATATACGGCTTACGGCCGTCACATGGCCTATGACAGCAGGCAGAAATCTGAATCACTTCTCGATGAGGAAATGATCGGGAAATAACGAGGCGTATCCGCTACCAACGGATACACTTCCGACGGGTTCAAGCCAACGACTAAAAAGATAAAATGAAACGTGATTCCGACTACTCGAGGGTTCGGAACATACAGGGATGGAAACTACCCCGTAACTTAGGGAAATTACAAAATGGCCCAAACGTCCAAAAATCGTGATACGACGTCGGATCAACAAACCGAAACTCGCAACACGAACAACTCAACCACACGAACTCGTGCAACCAAAGAACTAACCAAATCGAAGGGGTTCTACGAGAATTGAACGTCCATGCAATAAAACGTGACATAAAATAGAATAATATCAAAACATCTCCGAATCTCGTCCAAATGGAGAAACTCCAAGAATAAAATAGATTGAAAATATCGATATGGTTAAAAGCAAGTCGCCAAACACAAAAATATATCAAAATGGGAATATCGGAAAAAATGCCATAATCAAATCACATTTGTAAAATGCACCACAATTAACCGCAGACCCACAGCTTCGTGGACCCCTACCGAGACCCCGTCGGATCTAACCCATAGTGGTTAAAAGCAAACTTGCGGTTCCACAACTTCGTGGAGCCCTAGCGAGACCCCGTCGGATCTAACCCGTAGTGAGCATACACACACACAAAATTCTCATGCAATACTACTACGTTAAGATTGTAAGTTTATAAGTGTACTTGCCTCGATTAATAGATGGTGACACGATCGGGAAGGGAGAGTCAAGCACAACCGCGAGGAATCGGCGGAAAAGAACCTAACGATTCGAATAACACAATCACAACCACTTCTAAACGATTACGGAAATGGAATACACCCGAAAACCCGCCTACGATTTATGTATATTCGTACGAAAACAACAACGAGGGCGGACCACAACCAAACCCTCTCGATAAAGAAAGATACTACGAAATACACCATGAATCCGTAGGAACACGAAGGATACTAACAATATTAATCATATTCATCATGAATTAACCAACAAAACGGAACGGATCGGACGAAAACGTGAAAACCCCCAAATCATTCCCAAAATAGGGTTCTAGGAAACTTTACTTTGATTTGACGATGAACAATGAATGATTAGTGATAGGTTGATGATAAGAAGCTTGAATATACTCCTACAATGGAGTTTGGGCAAAAATCGGGCGAATCCTAGCTTTCCAAGTCGTTCCCGTCGTGAAGAGAAGTGAGAGAGGTGAGAAATGAGAAAAATACGGCTGCTGCCAGTTTATATACTGGCCAGTGTTACGGCCGTAACATCTATAACATACGGCCATAACATAGGAACATTATGGCCGTAACTCTCCTGCCTTACGGTCGTAACTGTTCCCAAGAATGAAATTGGGCAATTTGACGAAGCTGACATACGGCCGTATCAAGATGAGGTTACGGCCATAACAAATCTCACGGCCGTAACTCTAGCATGTTACGCCCGTAACCCCCCACTGGACCCAAGTGCAGAAAAACGAACTCTTGTTACGGCCGTATAAGGGAAACTTATAGCCATAACTGTTGAGTATTACGGCCGTAACATATACGGCTTACGGCCGTAACATGGCCTGTGACAGCAGGCAGAAATCTGAATCACTTCTCGACGAGGAAATGATCGGGAAATAACGAGGCGTATCCGCTACCAACGGATACACTTCCGACGGGTTCAAACCAACGACTAAAGAGATAAAATGAAACGTGATTCCAACTACTCGAGGGTTCGGAACAGACAGGGATGGAAACTACCCCGTAACTTAGGGAAATTACAAAATGGCCCAAACGTCCAAAAATCGTGATACGACGTCGGATCAACAAACCAAAACTCGTAACACGAACAACTCAACCACACGAACTCGTGCAACCAAGGAACAAACCAAATCGAACGGGTTCTATGAGAATTGAACGTCCATGCAATAAAACGTGACATAAAATGGAATAATATCAAAACATCTCCGAATCTCGTCCAAATGGAGAAACTCCAAGAATAAAATAGATTGAAAATATCGATATGGTTACAAGCAAGTCGCTAAAAACAAAAATATATCAAAACGGGAATATCCGAAAAAATGCCATAATCAAATCACATTTGTAAAATGCACCACAATTAATCGCGGACCCACAGCTTCGTGGACCCCTACCGAGACCCCGTCGGATCTAACCCATAGTGGTTAAAAGCAAACTCGCGGTTCCACAACTTCGTGGAGCCCTACCGAGACCCCGTCGGATCTAACCCGTAGTGAGCATACACACACACAAAATCCTCATGCAATACTACTACGTTAAGATTGTAAGTTCATAAGTGTACTTGCCTCGATTAATAGACGGTGACACGAACGGGAAGGGAGAGTCAAGCACAACCGCGAGGAATCGGTGGAAAAGAACCTAACGATTCGAATAACACAATCACAACCACTTCTAAACGATTACGGAAATGGAATACACCCGAAAACCCGCCTACGATTCATGTATATTCGTACGAAACAACAACGAGGGCGGACCACAACCAAACCCTCTCGATAACGAAAGATACTAAAAAATACACCATGAATCCGTAGGAACACGAAGGATACTAACAATATTAATCATATTCATCATGAATTAACCAACAAAACGGAACGAATAGGACGAAAATGTGAAAACCCCCAAATCATTCCCAAAATAGGGTTCTAGGAAACTTTACCTTGATTTGACGATGAACAATGAATGATTAGTGATAGGTTGATGATAAGAAGCTTGAATATACTCCTACAATGGTGTTTGGGCAAAAATCGGGCGAATCCTAGCTTTCCAAGTCGTTCCCGTCGCGAAGAGAAGTGAGAGAGGTGAGAAATGAGAAAAATACGGCTGCTGCCAGCTTATATACTGGCCAGTGTTACGGCCGTAACATCCATAACATACGGCCATAACATAGGAACATTATGGCCGTAACTCTCCTGCCTTACGGCTGTAACTGTTCCCAGGAATGAAACTGGGCAATTTGACGAAGCTGACATACGGCTGTATCAAGATGAGGTTACGGCCATAACAATTCTCACGGCCGTAACTCTAGCATGTTACGCCCGTAACCCCCCACTGGACCCAAGTGCAGAAAAATGAACTCTTGTTACGGCCGTATAAGGGAAACTTATGGCCGTAACTCTTGAGTATTACGGCCGTAACATATACGGCTTACGGCTGTAACATGGCCTGTGACAGCAGGCAGAAATCTGAATCACTTCTCGATGAGGAAATGATCGGGAAATAACGAGGCGTATCCGCTACCAACGGATACACTTCCCATGGGTTCAAGCCAACGACTAAAGAGATAAAATGAAACGTGATTCCGACTACTCGAGGGTTCGGAACAGACAGGGATGGAAACTACCCCGTAACTTAGGGAAATTACAAAATAGCCCAAACGTCCAAAAATCGTGATACGACGTCGGATCAACAAACCAAAACTCGCAACACGAACAACTCAACCACAGGAACTCGTGCAACCAAGGAACTAACCAAATCGAAGGGGTTCTACGAGAATTGAACGTCCATGCAATAAAACGTGACATAAAATGGAATAATATCAAAACATCTCCGAATCTCGTCCAAATGGAGAAACTCCAAGAATAAAATAGATTGAAAATATCGATATGGTTACAAGCAAGTCGCTAAAAACAAAAATATATCAAAATGGGAATATCGGAAAAAATGCCATAATCAAATCACATTTGTAAAATGCACCACAATTAACCGCGGACCCACAGCTTCGTGGACCCCTACCGAGACCCCGTCGGATCTAACCCATAGTGGTTAAAAGCAAACTTGCGGTTCCACAACTTCGTGGAGCCCTACCGAGACCCCGTCGGATCTAACCTGTAGTGAGCATACACACACACAAAATTCTCATGCAATACTACTACATTAAGATTGTAAGTTCATAAGTGTACTTGCCTCGATTAATAGATGGTGACACGATCGGGAAGGGAGAGTCAAGCACAACCGCGAGGAATCGGCGGAAAAGAACCTAACGATTCGAATAACACAATCACAACCACTTCTAAACGATTACGGAAATGGAATACACCCGAAAACCCGCCTACGATTCATGTATATTCGTACGAAAACAACAACGAGGGCGGACCACAACCAAACCCTCTCGATAAAGAAAGATACTACGAAATACACCATGAATCCGTAGGAACACGAAGGATACTAACAATATTAATCATATTCATCATGAATTAACCAACAAAACGGAACGGATCGGACGAAACGTGAAAACCCCCAAATCATTCCCAAAATAGGGTGTAGGAAACTTTACCTTGATTTGACGATGAACAATGAATGATTAGTGATAGGTTGATGATAAGAAGCTTGAATATACTCCTACAATGGTGTTTGGGCAAAAATCGGGCGAATCCTAGCTTTCCAAGTCGTTCCCATCGCGAAGAGAAGTGAGAGAGGTGAGAAATGAGAAAAATACGGCTGCTGCCAGTTTAAATACTGGCCAGTGTTACGGCCGTAACATCTATAACATACGGCCGTAACATAGGAACATTATGGCCGTAACTCTCTTGCCTTACCGCCGTAACTGTTCCCAGGAATGAAACTGGGCAATTTGACGAAGCTGACATACGGCCGTATCAAGATGAGGTTACGGCCATAACAAATCTCACGGCCGTAACTCTAGCATGTTACGCCCGTAACCCCCCACTGGACCCAAGTGCAGAGAAACGAAATCTTGTTATGGCCATATAAGGGAAACTTATGGCCATAACTCTTGAGTATTACGGCCGTAACATATACGGCTTACGGCCGTAACATGGCCTGTGACAGCAGGCAGAAATCTGAATCACTTCTCGACGAGGAAATGATCGGGAAATAACGAGGCGTATCCGCTACCAACGGATACACTTCCGACGGGTTCAAGCCAACGACTAAAGAGATAAAATGAAACGTGATTCCGACTACTCGAGGGTTCGGAACAGACAGGGATGGAAACTACCCCGTAACTTAAGGAAATTACAAAATGGCCCAAACGTCCAAAAATCGTGATACGACGTCGGATCAACAAACCGAAACTCGCAACACGAACAACTCAACCACACGAACTCGTGCAACCAAGGAACTAACCAAATCGAAGGGGTTCTACGAGAATTGAACGTCCATGCAATAAAACGTGACATAAAATGGAATAATATCAAAACATCTCCGAATCTCGTCCAAATGGAGAAACTCCAAGAATAAAATAGATTGAAAACATCGATATGGTTACAAGCAAGTCGCTAAAAACAAAAATATATCAAAATGGGAATATCGGAAAAAATGCCATAATCAAATCACATTTGTAAAATGCACCACAATTAACCGCGGACCCACAGCTTCGTGGACCCCTACGGAGACCCCGTCGGATCTAACCCATAGTGGTTAAAAGCAAACTTGCAGTTCCACTACTTCGTGGAGCCCTACCGAGACCCCGTCGGATCTAACCCGTAGTGAGCATACACACACACAAAATTCTCATGCAATACTACTACGTTAAGATTGTAAGTTCATAAGTGTACTTGCCTCGATTAATAGATGGTGACACGATCGGGAAGGGAGAGTCAAGCACAACCGCGAGGAATCGGCGGAAAAGAACCTAACGATTCGAATAACACAATCACAACCACTTCTAAACGATTACGGAAATGGAATACACCCGAAAACCCGCCTACGATTCATGTATATTCGTACGAAAACAACAACGAGGGCGGACCACATCCAAACCCTCTTGATAAAGAAAGATACTACGAAATACACCATGAATCCATAGGAACACGAAGGATACTAACAATATTAATCATATTCATCATGAATTAACCAACAAAACGGAACGGATCGGACGAAAACGTGAAAACCCCCAAATCATTCCCAAAATAGGGTTCTAGGAAACTTTACCTTGATTTGACGATGAACAATGAATGATTAGTGATAGGTTGATGATAAGAAGCTTGAATATACTCCTACAATGGTGTTTGGGCAAAAATCGGGTGAATCCTAGCTTTCCAAGTCGTTCCCGTCGCGAAGAGAAGTCAGAGAGGTGAGAAATGAGAAAAATACGGCTGCTACCAGTTTATATACTGGCCAGTGTTACGGCCGTAACATCTATAACATAGAAACATTATGTCCGTAACTGTTCCCAAGAATGAAACTGGGCAATTTGACGAAGCTGACATACGGCCGTATCAAGATGAGGTTGCGGCCATAACAAATCTCACGGCCGTAACTCTAGCATGTTACGCCCGTAACCCCCCACTGGACCCAAGTGCAGAAAAAGGAACTCTTGTTACGTCCGTATAAGGGAAACTTATGGCCATAACTCTTGAGTATTACGGCCGTAACATATACGGCTTACGGCCGTAACATGGCCTGTGACAGCAGGCAGAAATCTGAATCACTTCTCGACGAGGAAATGATCGGGAAATAACGAGGCGTATCCGCTACCAACGGATACACTTCCGACGGGTTCAAGCCAACGACTAAAGAGATAAAATGAAACGTGATTCCGACTACTCGAGGGTTCAGAACAGACAGGGATGGAAACTACCCCGTAACTTAGGGAAATTACAAAATGGCCCAAACGTCCAAAAATCGTGATACGACGTCGGATCAACAAACCAAAACTCGCAACACGAACAACTCAACCACACGAACTCGTGCAACCAAGGAACAAACCAAATCGAACGAGTTCTACGAGAATTGAACGTCCATGCAATAAAACGTGACATAAAATGGAATAATATCAAAACATCTCCTAATCTCGTCCAAATGGAGAAACTCCAAGAATAAAATAGATTGAAAATATCGATATGGTTACAAGCAAGTCGCTAAAAACAAAAATATATCAAAATGGGAATATCGGAAAAAATGCCATAATCAAATCACATTTGTAAAATGCACCACAATTAATCGCTGACCCACAGCTTCGTGGACCCCTACCGAGACCCCGTCGGATCTAACCCATAGTGGTTAAAAGCAAACTTGCGGTTCCACTACTTCGTGGAGCCCTACCGAGACCCCGTCGGATCTAACCCGTAGTGAGCATACACACACACAAAATTCTCATGCAATACTACTACGTTAAGATTGTAAGTTCATAAGTGTACTTGCCTCGATTAATAGATGGTGACACGAACGGGAAGGGAGAGTCAAGCACAACCGCGAGGAATCGGTGGAAAAGAACCTAACGATTCGAATAACACAATCACAACCACTTCTAAACGATTACGGAAATGGAATACACCCGAAAACCCGCCTAAGATTCATGTATATTCGTACGAAAACAACAACGAGGGCGGACCACAACCAAACCCTGTCGATAACGAAAGATACTATGAAATACACCATGAATCCATAGGAACACGAAGGATACTAACAATATTAATCATATTCATCATGAATTAACCAACAAAACGGAACGGATCGGACGAAAACGTGAAAACCCCCAAATCATTCCCAAAATAGGGTTCTAGGAAACTTTACCTTGATTTGACGATGAACAATGAATGATTAGTGATAGGTTGATGATAAGAAGCTTGAATATACTCCTACAATGGTGTTTGGGCGAAAATCGGGCGAACCCTAGCTCTCCAAGTCATTCCCGTCGCGAAGAGAAGTGAGAGAGGTGAGAAATGAGGAAAATACGGTTGCTGCCAGTTTATATACTGGCCAGTGTTACGGCCGTAACATCCATAACATACGGCCGTAACATAGGAACATTATTGCCGTAACTCTCCTGCCTTACGGCCGTAACTGTTCCCAGGAATGAAACTGGGCAATTTGACGAAGCTGACATACGGCCGTATCAAGATGAGGTTATGGCCGTACCAATTCTCACGGCCGTAACTCTAGCGTGTTACGCCCGTAACCCCCCACTGGACCCAAGTGCAGAAAAACGAACTCTTGTTACGGCCATATAAGGGAAACTTACGGCCGTAACATATACGGCTTACGGCCGTAACATGGCCTGTGATAGCAGGCAGAAATCTGAATAACTTCTCGACGAGGAAATGATCGGGAAATAACGAGGCGTATCCGCTACCAACGGATACACTTCCGACGGGTTCAAGCCAACGACTAAAGAGATAAAATGAAACGTGATTCCGACTACTCGAGGGTTCGAAACAGACAGGGATGGAAACTACCCCGTAACTTAGGAAAATTACAAAATGGCCCAAATGTCTAAAAATCGTGATACGACGTCGGATCAACAAATCGAAACTCGCAACACGAACAACTCAACTACACGAACTCGTGCAACCAAGGAACTAACCGAATCGAACGGGTTCTACGAGAATTGAACGTCCATGCAATAATACGTGACATAAAATGGAATAATATCAAAACATCTCCGAATCTCGTCCAAATGGAGAAACTCCAAGAATAAAATAGATTGAAAATATCGATATGGTTACAAGCGAGTCGCTAAAAACAAAAATACATCAAAATGGGAATATCGGCAAAAGAAGAAAAATGCGGATATTACATCCCCAACGTTCATCTTGTTTGAATTCGTATTCAAACATCATTACGTATGTTAATACTTTTGTGTTACGTATGTTAGCTTTCTTCAATAGCATACGTTATGCTTCCTTTGTAGCGTGCGCTATCTTCATCAGGTAAGTCCTTCAGGTAGCTTCGTAACTCGTCTGATCTCCAGGTAACTTCCATATTACATATGTTATTCTTTGAATATTATGTACGTTAAGATCCTTTGATTGCATGCGCTATTCCTGGCTGATAGCATGCGTTATCCATGCTATTTTCCAGCTTTTTGCGTCTTCAACTTCTTGTTGTTTTGTTTTGCTTCTTTGTTGTTTTACTTTGTTTAACAACTTAATCATCAAAACCCTATTAAAGAATATTTGGAACAAAATATTCCAATAATCTCCCCCCTTTTTGATGATTACCAAATAACATCTTGAATTGGATAAAACCTGCAAAATAAGATATATATATATATATATAGATATATTTGTACGAATCAAAGTTTTCGGCTTTGATCGTTTCGTTAGTTTCTCCCATATTTTCTTTTTCTCCTTTTCGACTTCTTCTTTTTACTTTTCAACTTCTCCGTTTATTATTTTTCGACTTTTCTTTTTATTTTCTCTCCCCCTTTTTACTTTTTATTTTTCTCATCATTCTTCCATGATGCTTTTTATCCCATTCAACTTTTTTCTCCCCCTTTTTGTTATTAGCAAAAAGTGTTAACCAAAGGATAGCAATTTATGATCAAATATGATATGATAAAATATGCATAAAAGGATAAAACTCCCCCTGACAAAAATCTCCCCTTTAAAAAAAATATAAACACCTCCTGAGTAAAATATTTAATGATAAAAATTAATTTTTAGGGATCCAACCGATAGTTGGTTTTTCTTTCGAGACATAGACGATATTCAGAATAAAAGTTCCTTTTGGAATCCAAATCTTTTTGGTTTTTATCGTCTGTCGTGGGCTTTTGCAACTCATAAAATGATGCCCCATTTTTAAATATTTTTCATATTGGGGTATTTTGAAATTTAAGGATTTGTTTTTCAAATGTGGTTCGGAGGGATTTTGGAAATTTCAATTTCCAATAGTTTATTTTTAGATTGAAGGGATTTTATTTCGGATAAAGCATTTTGAAAATCGGTATAATAATTCGAATGCTTCAAATAATTCCTCGTGAGAGGATGTACTTACCTGGCTTTCGACGTCGCTTTCGTCGAATGAGCTTTTTTCCATGAGTGCGAGATTATTTTGATTGATGAAATCTTTGTCCTCGTCTTCATCACTCCACGTGGCAATTAAAACTTCCTTTTAGGATTTGCTCGACAATTCTTTGCGAAGTGTCCTGGTTTACCACGGACTCGACAGTTGTTGAATTTCTTCATTCCACCCGAGATGTCTTTCTTTCTCCGGTTTAATAAGTTTTGGAACTTATTAATATTCTTGGCATAATATGCCGATTCTTCGTCACTTTCGTCCACCGGGATTTCTTCTTTGTTTCTCGACATCTTAGCCTTCATGGCTATCATTCTCCTTCGTCTTCGGCTTGGCATTCTGAGATTTTAGGACAATCTCGTAGTTTATAAGTGAACCAACGAGAGCACTAAATTCAAGATTGTTTAAATCTTGATTCCGTTATTGCCGTTACCATTCCGTCCCATTATCGAGGTAGTGATCGTAGAATTTTCTTAACTTTTTCACTACTCGAAAGTGGTTTCCCGAAATACGCCAATCCATTTTTGATGACCCAAAATCGTTCGAGCATTATTGTAATGGATTCATCTTCTTTCAATCGTGAAGAAGCATGTTGATCTTTGTCTCGTTGACTTGAGACGTTCCTTCATGTGTGACGTCAAGCATTTTCCATATTTCTTTCGCACTATCACACGAAGATATCCGGTTGTGTACTTCCAGATTTAATGCACAATATAATAATTGTGCAGCTTTGCAATTATAGTGATCATTTTTCCAATCGGAATCATCGTGCTCTTCGAAAGATTTAAGCGTACCGTCAGATTTGATTGGAATTTTTGGACCAAGACATATCACTTTCCAAAGCTCGATGTCATAATCTCGGATGAATATTGACATCTTCTTATTCCATATCATGAAGTTCAATCCATCGAAGAATGGTGGTCGGTTCAAGGCAAGACCTTCGACCGGTGCAAATTGAAACACCATTTGGATCGTCTTCTCCTCAGATGTTAAGCCGCTTCTATGAGGTACCGCTCCGATACCAATTGTTGGGCCAATATGTTCGGCATCACCGTTTGGAGATAGAGTTACAAAACTCTTTCACGTTGTGGAAGCGATTTAAGTAATGGTGCAGAAAATAAATCGACACAAAATTTATATAGGTTCGGCCAAACGTGCCTACGTCCTCTCTCGGTATCTTTTTCTATAGGATAAAGATAAACATCTGCACATCTCTTCTATCGGTCGAGGGATAACCGTTACAAACTCATCTTCTATTGGTCCGAGTAAACCGTTCAATAACTTGTCTTTTTGTCGGTCCAAGTTAAACTGTTTTCCTTTTCTATTGGACAAGGAATCAACCAATCTAGCTTTCTATAGGTACTAGATAGACCTCACTAGATATCGATTGTGATTCTAACAATGCCAGATCCTTGATCCTAATAACACCATCCAATCGTATCCTTTCTTTTTCCTCACTTGTATGATTTTGTGTATAACACTCAATCACTAAACAATATAAGCTCAAATACAACAACTAGAATGTATACAATGATATATCAGGTATGAATAGTTTGCTGAAGGTTGTTGTATGGTTTGATACCAAGTGGTTTGGTATTTATAGACATTTCCATCCAACTACCCGTTAGTCACTTTTCACTTGCTAGGGTGCGCCAGCCTTTCTTCATAGCATTCGTTAAGCTCGTTATGTACGTTATGGTTGTCCTATAGTGTACGTTATCGACTTCCAGTTCCAGTCCAGTGGCTTTCATTTCTGCTGTTACGTACATTGTCACTTGATCATTACGTACATTAACTTGTCTCATTAGCGTACGTTAATCCTTAGACGTAGCGTGCATTAGTCCATATATCTATTGCATCCAATTTGTCAAACTGTCCATTGAGTCTTTGACTTTGACCATAACTTTCCCCAACGTTCATCTTGTATGAAATCATATTCAAACATCATTACGTACGTCAATACTTTTGTGTTACGTACGTTAGCCTTCTTCGATAGCATACGTTATGCTTCCTTTGTAGCGTGCGCTATCTTCATCAGGTAAGTCCTTTAGGTAGCTTCGTAACTCGTATGATCTGCAAGTAACTTCCATATTACGTACGTTATTCTTTGTATATTAGGTACATTAAGATCCTTCGATTGCGTGCGCTATTCCTGGCTGATAGCGTGAGTTATCCATGCTATTTTCCAGCTTTTTGCGTCTTCAACTTCTTGTTGTTTTGTTTTGCTTCTTTGTCGTTTTACTTTGTTTAACAACTTAATCATCAAAATTCTATTAAATAATATTTGGAATAAAATATTCCAACAAACAACATCAATAGAATGAAACTCTTTTGATAAAAATGGGTATTTCCACCCTGAATTTTTCAATTAAATAACTTTATCCCGTTAAAAATAATAACTTTCCCTAAGTTTAATATCAATTATTTTTGGAGGTCCAAACATTCCTTGTGCTCCTCTTATATAATAATAATAAAAGCATAAGAAAAAAAAATAAGCAATAAGCAATTGAAACTAATTTGAGGTTTTGGGGATCCAATTGACTTTGGGTCATTTTTATTTAGGAAAATAGACGATATTTGGAACTTTGGTTTCTTTTTGAATCCATATCTTTTTATTTTAATTCTTCGTCTTGGGCTTTTATAATTTAGAAAATGATGCCTGATTTTGAAATATTTATCACAATGGGGTATATTCAAATATAAATATTTATTTTTATTTCACTTTATAAGGGATCCATTTTTATCAGTTTGTTCGAATTCAATCCCTTGTTTACTTAAAGAAAGTTTTTGTAAAGAACTTCTTCAAATTTTTCATTTCCATATAAAAATTTATTTTTCAAATCTTGAAGTTCATTTTGAAATTTTAGCAAATCATCTTTCAACTTATTTTCTTTTTGTAAGCAACAAGAATGATCACTTTTAGTTAATTATCTCTTTTCTTGTATTTTGGAAATTTTATCTTCCAATATAATATTTTTCATTTAAGGAATCGATTAACTTTTAGCAGATATTAAAAGTCAAAATGCAATAACTCGAAAGCATTAAAAGGTTCGTCTTGAGACAAAGTACTTACCTGGATTTCATTTTCGCTGTCGTTATATGAGCTTCTTGCCATGGGTGCTAGATTATTGTGAACCTATATACACTTATTTTATGGAAGTTGACCCATGTTAGGTTTTCACAAAGTGATCGGGTTTCCCACAATTTCGACAATTATTGTCGAACCTTTTTGACTCATCCCACGCTTGCGAGCTAATATCTTTTATTTTCATGTTTAAGAGGTTTTGATATCTATTGATATTTTTGATATAAAATGTCGATTCTTCATCATTATCATCAAACGGGATTTCAAATATCTTTTTAGCTTTGGAAGCTATAGATTTCTCTTTGGGCTTCGGTTTGGCATTTCATGATTTCAACACGACCTCGTAGTTTATTACTGGACCAACAAGGGTGCTAGAATATAAATTGTTGAGATATTTTGATTCTATAATAGCTGTGACCATCCCATTCTATTCACGAGGTAGTGATTGTAATATTCTCTTCACTTTTTCACTACTCGATAATGTTCGCCAAAGCATGCTAGTCCATTTTTGATAGCCGAAAATTGGTCGAGTATAGTTGTTATGGATTCGTCATCCTTCATCATAAATAACTCGTACTCATAGAGATGTTAGGAATACTTATTAGATTTTGATGATGTCATTAATATAAAATCAAATGTTTATTACTTGGCAAAATGTAAGGAAGAACCAAATGAGTATCTTCCATAGGCCAAAATATGTTTAGTATAAAACTTGGCAAAATGTAAAGAAGAACCAAATGAGTATCTTCTGTAGGCCAAAAATTAGTTAGGCTGAAAATCGGTTAAGTACCAAGTACAGCTAAGTTCATCAGAGAGGATCAGCCGAGTCCAGTCAGAGTAGCTCTGGTCAACGAAATTTATCAGAGAAGTTTGACCAGACTGCAGCCAAGGTACCTCAGGGAGGTCACCTGATCAGATAAGTCACAAACAGTAAACAGCCGAGAGGACCGGTCTGCAGAGATGTTAGCTGCATATCAGCCTACTCGAAGGCAGCCAAGTACTCCAAGTCCACGTCAGCATGTGTTGAAAAGTCAAGTATTACGGAAAGCTCACATGCAACGTGAAGAGACAAATTGGAGTGATTCCCGCAAGAGATATGATTTAAATAAATCATCCAGACCCACCTTGAAGACTTTAATCATTTTATATTCAAAAGATTCGGCGCTCACATGCAGAAGTCTTCACAACGGTCGAATGATAAAATAAAATAATGGGAATCCAGCCTTGCAACGTTCAGAAAGATTAAACAATGAAGTCTCCCTCCAACGGACGGTTTTGTTCAAAAGATTTGCAACGGCTACAAGGAAAAAGCTCAAAGATCGTGACCTATATATCCAGAGATTTGAAGCTGAGCAACTACCGGTGCGAACATACTTTCAAGCGATCAAAGCAATCAAGCAATCTAAAGCAATCAATAGCATCGTGAAAAGAGCAGTTCTAAAAGTTCATACTAAAAGAAGCTCTTAGTTGGAGAAGACAAAAACTCTTGTCTATAATCTTGAGTACGGGGTACTTCACTGGTTGAAGTAAGAGACTGTAAAGGCATCCGAGGATCGAGGATCAAGAGGTGCAAGGCAGTCAAGTGTGTACAACGGCACGGATTTCCACTGGTTGGAAGCTGTTGTAGTGTGGTTTGAATCACTGTAATATTTATCACTGGTTGAAAATTATAGTGAATTCATCTCCAACTGGTTTGGAGAAAAGTGGATTAGTAGAGGATTACCCCACCTCTGAGACCACTATAATTGCTTGCGTTATTTACTATTTTACTACATCATACTTTAACTGCTGCATTCATTGTTAAGTGTTTCATTAAGTTGATTTCTATTCGTCATCAGCTGACTTCCGCACATATCTAAGAACAAACGACTCCAAGTCATTTGTTTAACTATCAGCTGAAGAAACTCACTCTTCGTGAAAAAGAGTTCAAGAGTTTCTACAAGTCTATTCACCCCCCCCCCCCCCCTAGACTTGTACCTGGACGACTTGTGACCTACAAGTGGTATCGTAGAGGTTGGTTCATTTATTTCACGAACCAGATCTATATCAGATATATATATATCTTTACTCTCACTTTATAATGGAACACATGCACTCTAGACTCCCTGTGTTTTCAGTTGACGAGTATGATCTGTGGAAGATAAGGATGCAGACACACTTATCTTCAATTCATGACGACATGTGGTGCATTATTGAAGACGGTCCATTCATCTTTGAGAAGGACAACACAGCAGAGGAGATCGCAGCAGGGAGGCCAGAAAAGATTCCTAAGAAGAGGACGAGTCGACTCGAAGAAAGAAAGGCGCCAATCTTGATAACCGGGCCAGAGATGTGTTATATCAAACTCTTGACAAATCCACCATGGTCAAGATCAAGAACTGTAAGAATGCCAAAGAAATTTGGGACACATTAGCCCTAATGTGTGAAGAAACGGAGCTGATCAAGGAAAACAAGCTGTCAATTGCTATCCAAAAATTTGACAACTTTAAAATGAAGAATGGTGAATCCATAGATCAAGTGGACACAAGGTTCACTGAGATTATCAATGAGATCAACTCCCTGGGCAAAACCTATGGCAACAGGGAAATGGCACTAAAGGTTCTCAGATCTCTCAACCCCGAATGGAGCATGAAGGCCGTGGCCATGAGAGAGTCCAAGGACCTGAATAAGATAAAGATTCAGGAGTTGTTCTCTGATCTGAAGGCTTATGAGTTCGAGCTTCCAAGTTCATCCTCAATCGAGCACTCAGAGAAGGGAATCGCATTTGCAGCCGAGTCCCCTGCCAAGAGCCTATCTGATGTGAAACCTCCAAATCCACTAGATTTTGAGGAAGAAATGGCCTTCATAATGCAAAGGTTCAGCAATTTTAGAAAGAACTACTCCAAGTACAAGAAAAATTACAAGGAGAATCCAAGAAGGAACCAGAAGGATGGAAGCTGGAAAGTAGAATGCTATAATTGTCACAAGATCGGACACATTCAAATGGATTGTCCCGAGCTCAAGAAGGACGAAACCAAGAAGGAGGTAGGCAGAAAAGAAGATAGAAGAAAGGCCCTCATCGGAGAAGACCAGGAGCATGTCGAATCAAGCAGCGGATTCTTTTCTGATGAAGACGAGGAGTATGACTGCCTGATGGCAAACCTAGCTGATGAAGAGGTAACTTCTAAACCCACTGGTTCAAATAATAGCTCAGCCATGTCACAAGATATGGATCTACATGAATCGGTAAATCAGTTATTTAAAGATTTTGAAACACTCAAATCTACACACCAAGCTGTATCAGCAGAGAAGACTCAGCTGCAAGATGAGAATAGGCAGCTGAAAAATGATTTCGAAAAACTCGGCTAGATTTGAATAAGGTTGAGACAACTACGGTGACTTTAAAACCGTGCAAATGTCAATACAAATTTGAGATAGATCGGCTAACCATTTTACTTAAAGAAAAATCACCGCACTTGCTCATGCCAAAGCCGAGTTTACTAAGCCGGCTCGAGATAAATAAAACTCAAAGCGCAGAAATAACCTCCCCGAAGGCGTCTTCAACCACAGGAGAATTGTGTACTTATAAAGGTCACTATATACCAAATCAGGCCTTGGATATGATTCTAACACTCCCTCTAGTTCAAACCAAGTTTATCAAGGGAGAAACAATTGTCTCGATCACGAGCACGTATATAAACCGATATTCAAAATGTAATGAAAGTCAAACGTCTAAGTGCCGTCGAATGTTACACTGCATACCACCTAGACAGCGACTAGGCAAAGGCCTGTGCAAAAGCAAAGCCAGCATAACATGCCCACAATTACCAACAACTCCCCAAAAATAGATTTCATAATGGGAGGGGCAGATGGAAACCTCAAGGTTATCCTAATTACCAAAATGAACAAGTGTGGAGACCACAAAGATTTAATAAATGGTCTCAGCCTAGATTTAGAAATGGCCCACACTATCAAAATTTTGAGGAATATCCGGTATACAATCCAACCAGCAGATTCAGACCTCGACCACAGCCACCTTATGAGGGTTATAATAATAATAATAACAATTTCTATAATCCAAGGAGAAATCAATTCTCCAGGAAACCAACTAACCCCAAAGGACCCACACAAATTTGGGTACCTAAATCTCTGCTTGTTTAATTGCAGAAAAGGTGGAAGGACTACAACCACATCTCCTCAAGCTCAAATTTTGGAGGTGAAGAATGGTTTGTAGACTCTGGATGCTCGAGGCATATGACCGGGAGCAAGAAGATGCTGACCAAATACATCAAAGAAAGAGGTCCCGATGTAACCTTTGGAGATAGCTCTAGAGGACAGACAAAAGGCTTTGGAGAGCTGCACCGAGGAAACATTGTGATATCCAACGTTCATTATGTCGAAAGGCTTAAGTACAATCTCCTGAGCATAAGTCAGTTCTGTGACGAGAAGAATATAGTAGTCTTCACCATCTTGAAGTGTATGGTGATAGACATCTTATCTGGAGAAATAAAGCTACAAGGTTTCAGAAGAAGAGATGTATACATGATTGATTGGAACACAGGAACACCCAACTCCTGTTTCCTATCCAAGACAGTAGCTGAGAATGGATGGCTGTGGCACAAAAGACTATGTCACCTGAACTTCAAAGCCATCAACAAGATTAGCTCTCAGAAGCTGGTCAGAGGACTTCCAAATGAAGCATTCAAGAAGGAAGCACTCTGTGATGCATGTCAGAAAGGAAAGCAGACCAAGGCATCGTTTAAACCAGTTCAGCCTACAACGCTCACAACAAGGATCTTAGATCTACTCCACATGGATCTATTTGGTCCTATCAAGCCAAGGACTTTGAGCGGCCGAAAGCATGCCCTTGTAATAGTAGATGATTATTCAAGGTACACTTGGATTATCTTCCTATACAAGAAAAGTGAAACCTTGACCAAGTTACCTGAGCTGCTGAGAAGGATCCAGAATGAGAAATCTCTTTCCATAATCAAGATCAGATCAGATAGAGGAGGAGAGTTTCTCAACAAGGCGATAATCGATTACAGATCGTAATGGGATCCAAAGATGAGCTCTGCGGCCAGACGCCCAAAGAATGGTGTTCTTTGAAAGAAGGAACAGAACCACGAAGGAAGCGGCAAGGTCCATGATTGCGAAGCGGACCTACCCAAAGGTTACGGGCTGAAGGCATTAACACACTGTCACACCTGCAACAGGAGTATGATAGTAGGGAGACAAGGAAAAACTCCCAATGAGGTTTGGAATAATAGAACTCCTACCGTTGCTTACTTTCATGTCTTTGGTTGTAAGTGTTTCATCCACAACAACGGTAAAACACAACTAAATGCCTTTGATGCTAAAGCGATGACGGTCTCTTTATGGGATATTCCCAAAGAAGCAAGGCATATAGAGTTTTTAATAAAAGAACCTTAGTTGTGGAGGAAACACCCCAAGTTGTTTTTGATGAATCTACCGTTGAGTACAGAAACAAGTTGAGCTAATTGAGAACAAGCTCAAGTCAAGAACCCTTGAAGAAGTCATTATACATGACACTTTGGAATGGTGGACTCACTGCAGACCCACTGATGACCCAACCGCAGTGCTGAAGACCCAATCGCAGATCGACAGATCACCAAACCTATCCGATCCAGCTTGCCGCCAAGAAGACCACCGAGTCGACAAAGACTCATCTGCAGATCAGAACCAAGCTGCAGATGACAAGGCGGTAGATGATCCAGTTGCAGACCAGAACCCAGCTGATGCAGATAACCACCAGGGCAATCCAACAGGGGGAACAAACCCAGAAGAAGACGATATCCCCAAATGGCTCAAGGATCACCCAATCCAGCAAATAATTGGAAAGTTGACTGATGGAGTTAAGACGAGACAGTCAACCCTACTAGCAGGAATGGCGATGTTCTCATGTTTTATGTCGCAAATTGAACCCAAGACTACAGAACAAGACTTGGAAGATTATTCATGGATTAATGCCATGCAAGAGGAATTGGAGCAGATGGAAAGAAACAAAGTTTGGGAACTAACAGACAGGCCTGATCACAAGAAAGTTATTGGCACCAAATGGGTGTATAAAAACAAGAGTGATGAAGACGGAGCTGTTGTTAGGAATAAAGCCAGACTTGTAGCAAAAGGTTATGCACAGTGTGAGGGAATAGATTTTGATGAAACCTATGCACCTGTTGTAAGATTAGAGGCCATCAGACCATTCCTCGCATATGCTGCATTCAAGGACTTTGAAGTATATCAGATGGATGTAAAAAGTGCTTTTCTGAATGGAATTCTAGAAGAAGAAGTCTACGTAGAGCAACCCCCAGGTTTTGTCAAAGGAGACAAAGTCTATAAGCTGTTGAAGGCTCTGTATGGACTCAAGCAAGCACCGAGAGCATGGTATGAAACACTGTCTGTGTTTCTTGAGAAAAATGGATTTTGCAAAGGGAAGGTGGACAAGACCCTATTCAGAGTAGAGCACGGAGGCCACATATTAATAGTCCAGATTTATGTGGATGACATCATATTCGGGTCAACCAATCCAAAGCTATGCGAGAAATTATCCAACCTCATGCAAGGAGAATTTGAGATGAGTATGATGGGAAAGCTCAACTTCTTTCTCGGATTACAAGTTAAGCAGATGGAAAAAGGAATTTTCATCAACCAAGCAAAATATACCAGAGATCTTATCAAGAGATATGGAATGGAATCAGCCAAGCCCGCAAGAATTCCAATGAGCACAAGTACTCACCTGGATGTAGACGAGGCAGGCATATCAGTGGACTCAACCCACTACAGAGGACTCATTGGATCTCTTCTGTACCTCACTACAAGCAGGCCAGACATATCATATGCCGTTGGAGTTTGTGCAAGATTCCAGTCCAAGCCGAAGCAATCACACCTAGATGCAGCCAAGAGAATAATTAAGTACCTAAAGTCTACAATTAATGTTGGACTATGGTATCCCAAGGATGATAACTTCGAGCTGTCAGGATACTCAGATGCGGATTTCGCAGGATGCAAAATCAACAGGAAGAGCACTAGTGGAATGTGTCAATTCCTAGGAACCAGACTGATATCCTGGTTTAGCAAGAAGCAGGTTTCTAACTCTATCTCCACTACAGAGTCAGAATACCTAGTCACAGTAGTCACAGTGCATGATTCTATGGATCAGACAGCAGCTAAGGGACTATAATATCATTGCAAACGAAGTTCCTATTTGGTGTGACAATAATAGTGCTATTGCAATAACCAACAATCCGGTTTTGCACTCAAGGACGAATCACATTGATGTTAAGCACCATTTCATTAGAGACCATGTGCTTAACAAAAGAGTTAGAGTTGAAGCAGTCAGCACAGACTACCAAATAGCTGACATCTTCACCAAACCCTTGCCAGAAGAAAGATTCCTGGAGCTAAGCAGAGACCTTAGATTACTAGATTGGGAATCTAGTACTGAAGCAAGTTAAAGGAAGGACGGACCCCAGCTGAAGATCCTAGCTGATGCAGGCGAGAAGACGAAGGACGGACAAAGCAACCTAGCTGATCAGAATACCAGGCGAGAAGTCATGTCACCTGATACAGAGTGGTCAACAGTCAACAAATCAGACCAGCTAAGTTTTCTAAACTGACCTCTGAATATTTAATTATTATCTGCCACATTTATAATATTATTATATTAACTTTGGCTAACGAATGGCATTTAAATATACATTTTTATAAGCCAAGTGGCAATTTTAATACACGCGTCAATCGCCTATTAAATCAACCTCCACGGTGGCCAATCAGAATCAACCGTCGAATTTTAAATTGGGCCACCGATTCAAATTTGAAATTCAAAAGAATATCAAAAGGCGTACCACCGTTTCAAATATATAATAAATTAATACAAACGTCTTTTCATCTTCTTTATAAGGAAAGAAGACCTTTCACTTTACTCTTTACGCTTACCGAAACCCTAGATCTTTCAGAGCAAAAATTCTTCGAACTCCCAATACACTAAAATATTTTACTTGCAGAAATGGCATCTTTCGAAGGAGTTAATTTGAAGGCGGTGAAAGATCAGATCATTTTCTCTCTAGTTGTCGACTTTGAAGGCTTATTGGAAGCCAATCTGGAGGACTACGACATGCTTAATCTGATTCGCGCAATGAAGCTTAATGGGATCTACCCATTTCTAGATATCAACCCACAACACCTGTTCAAAGAGGATGTCGTCGAGTTCTATCGCGAAGCTTATCTGATTCAAGACGGAATTCATAGCACAATTGGCGGAATACCAGTCAGCATATCTCGAGAGACGATTCGTTCTGTCTTCGGAATGAAGCACTGTGGTTTAGCGGTCGAAGCTCTCAAGCAATCCGCCGCCGAAACCTGAAAAAAGATTAAGGTGGAAAATATCCCGGAAAAACTGAAATTCACAGCCAAGAGAAATGAACTAAAGAGGATTTACCGTGTTGCGTTGGACATTACCAACAAAATAGTCATGGGGATGGCGGGCAGTTATGATCAACTGTCGTCGTCGAAGTTTATGGTGCTGGGAGCACTGATTCAGGAAGAAGAAGTTGATTGGGCAGACTACATCTTCAGGCAACTTGTGCGAGAGGTCAACAAAGCCGAATGGCTTGACGATGAGAAAAGGTTCAAAACCAAGCTGGCGTTTGGAACGCATCTCAGTTGGTTTTTGGAGAAGACTGGAGTGGCAAAGGGAAACACTGACCCCTTCCACCCCAATAAAAGGCTTGGTCATATGGACCATGAGAAGGTGAAGAAATTCGGAGGCACTGGGAAAGCAGCTCAGTTGTTGAAGGAGCTGCCGGACTCAAGGACATATCCAAGATACTACTCATCAGGAGAGTCGGACAGACCTGCAGCTGATATCCCAACCGCAGTCGAGTCCGACACCGAGTCCGACGACACACCCATTGCAGTCAGATTCAAGAGAAGGGGACCAGCCCCTGAAGGACCCTCTTTTCTGCAGTCATCACCAGAACCCTCTCCCAAGAGGCCAAGGATGCTGCAATTTAGTGAGGGAGAGCAGTCTGAACATCTTGCCAACCCCTCAGTCCGATCACCAATTCATCCGGAAGACCTGCCTGCACCAGGCACCCTTGAGACTCGGATTGTACCTGTTCTCACCCCCCCAGTTTACATATCCGAAGAAGAAGAAGCAGGTCTCATAATTTCTATCCCTGAAGCTGATTATACCTTTAACCTGCTTGTAAACAATACTTTCAACCTTTCAATTGAACAACTCCAGCTTGTTAAGCCACAAGCATTAAAACACTCTTTTGTACATATTTTTGAAGAGTGGAAGTTTTTCAAAACTATGACATTTTCAAACCTTCAAACCTACATTGCAACTAATGGTTGGGATATCCCCAAGCCACTGAGGAGGTTCTGATTCACTTTTGCAAAGAATCAGACTTACTATTAATCCTCCAGGATAATTGGTTCATGTCCCATTTTAAAACAAACATGGACCAATTTATTCATTCTATCATGCTTAGCATTTTTGATGGTTCTTTTGGAGAAGAGGAGGAGGAAGTTGAAAAAGAGATTAGAATTGAGGAAGTAGATGGAGTAGGAAATAATGAAGTTGTTGATTTGGTTGTTGAAGAAGAAGAAAAGCAGGAAGAGAGGAGAACAGAAGAAAATATTCTTGTTGAAAAACAGTCGGAAGAAATTGAGAAAACAGAAGAATTGGCTGATGAAGGAGATGAAGAAGAAGGAGAAGAGCTAGAACAAGAAAAAGATGAAGAAGAAAAGGAGGATGAGGATGATGAAGGAGAAAAGAAGGAGAAGGATGATGATAAGAATGATGATGATAATGATGATGATAATGATAATGATGATGGAGGAGATGCAGGAGCAGAAAAAGAAGATGAAAAGGAAAAAGATGAGGAAGAAGGAAAAGAAAATTCTGAAGAAAAGGCAGAAGAAGAGAAAGATGAGGATCTGGAGAAAGAAGAAGAGAAAGAGGAAGAGAGAGAAGCAGAAAAGGAGCCAGAACCAGAGCCGGAACCAGAGCCTATTCACGAAGCTGCAGATAGGACTGTGGTACATGCCCGGTACACCAGCCTAGACGTAGAGCTGGCTGAAGACTCCAGGTCAGGGACCCCGGAGAAAACTCCCTCTGACCTACCAGCTGCAGACAGGAGCCTGCAGTCTAGTGGCTCTTTTGCAGAAGGCTCAGGAGAGCACTGTCCCTCAGCTCAGATATCTCCTACCATGACTGAGTTGATCAGGCAAATCGTCAAAGATACTATTGGAGAGTTGCTAATGTCTCAGGTCACTCCTGACCTTCAATCAATAAATGCCAAGATCGACACTCTTCTGCAGAGAGATTCTCACCCTCCCCTACCAACAACAGAATGCAATTTGGCATTTCTGATTGGATGAGCAAAATGGAGCAGCAATTAACTACCCTTGTTGATGCTGGCAAAAAGGGGGAAGAGAGAGTTCAGGGGGAAGAGAGAGAGATAAGGTCAAAGAAGAAGCAAGATATCCTTCAAATTGAAGGACCCTCAAGTCTGAAGAGAAAGGAAGCTGTGGATCCAGATGACCAGGCCGACCAACCTGAAGGAAAGAGAAGGAGGACTAGAGGAGGTTTTGGACCTACTCTAGAATGGGAAGGAAAGGAGCTATGGTATGTTGAGGACTTTATTCCATATGAAGCCCTGCCCATGTGGGGAGCTGCTAAGAAGAAATTTATTAGAGATTATTACGTCTGGGAATTACTCCAGGATGATAATCTCTCCCCACAACAGACCTTCATCAATTTCATGGAAGAAGCTTACCCAAAACTCTGGACCATTCTGAAGAAGAAGGCTAAGGAACTAAACGCTTATCCTATGATTCCATCATTCAGAGCAGAGGAAGCGCCAACCCGTCTGGACAATGAGCTGAATGAGCTACAGCTTCAACAAGAAATCAAGCAGTTATGCCTAGAGAATAGATTTACATCACAACAAGAACAAGACTTTGCAGCTCTTGTTGTGAAGAGGAAATATGGTCTTGCTCCAGTCAAGATAAGACCAATTGGAGCCAAGCCATTCAGACCTGCCAAACAGCCTATTCGCAGAGGCAGAGGAAGAGGCAGATGACTTTATTTCTTTGTACTTGTAATTTTATTTTCTGTACCTGTAAACACTTTCTTGTAAATTTTAATCATAAACAAGTCAAAAAATCTTATAACAGTATGTTCAATGACAATTTCCAGTTGTCTCAATATTAGACTGATTTCAGTTTGTCTTGCACTTAAGTGCAGACTTGGTCATTTGATTACTTGTTTAAAAGTTTTGCCATCATCAAAATAGGGGGAATTTGTTAGGAATACTTATTATATTTTGATGATGTCATTAATATAAAATCAAATGTTTATTACTTGGCAAAATGTAAGGAAGAACCAAATGAGTATCTTCCATAGGCCAAAATATGTTTAGTATAAAACTTGGCAAAATGTAAAGAAGAACTAAATGAGTATCTTCTGTAGGCTAAAAATTAGTTAGGCTGAAAATCGGTTAAGTACCAAGTACAGCTAAGTTCATTAGAGAGGATCAGCCGAGTCCAGTCAGAGTAGCTCTGGTCAACGAAATTTATCAGAGAAGTTTGACCAGACTGCAGCTAAGGTACCTCAGGGAAGTCACCTGATCAGATAAGTCACAAACAGTAAACAGCCGAGAGGACCTGTCTGCAGAGATGTTAGCTGCATATCAGCCTACTCGAAGGCAGCCAAGTACTCCAAGTCCACGTCAGCATGCGTTGAAAAGTCAAGTATTACGGAAAGCTCACATGCAACCTGAAGAGACAAATTGGAGTGATTCCCTCAAGAGATATGATTTAAATAAATCATCCAGACCCACCTTGAAGACTTTAATCATTTTATATTCAAAAGATTCGGCGCTCACATGCAGAAGTCTTCACAACGGTCGAAAGATAAAATAAATTAATGGGAATCCAGCCTTGCAACGTTCAGAAAGATTAAACAATGAAGTCTCCCTCCAACGGATGGATTTGTTCAAAAGATTTGCAACGGCTACAAGGAAAAAGCTCAGAGATCGTGACCTATATATCCAGAGATTTGAAGCTTAGCAACTACCGGTGCAAACAAACTTTCAAGCGATCAAAGCAATCAAGCAATCTAAAGCAATCAATAGCATCGTGAAAAGAGCAGTTCTAAAAGTTCATACTAAAAGAAGCTCTTAGTTGGAGAAGACAAAAACTCTTGTCTATAATCTTGAGTACGGGGTACTTCACTGGTTGAAGTAAGAGATCAGAAGGCATCCGAGGATCGAGGATCAAGAGGTGCAAGGCAGTCAAGTGTGTACAACGGCACGGATTTCCACTGGTTAGAAGCTGTTGTAGTGTGGTTTGAATCACTGTAATATTTATCACTGGTTGAAAATTATAGTGAATTCATCTCCAACTGGTTTGGAGAAAAGTGGATTAGTAGAGGATTACCCCACCTCTGAGACCACTATAATTGCCTGCGTTATTTACTGTTTTACCGCATCATACTTTAACTGCTGCATTCATTGTTAAGTGTTTCATTAAGTTGATTTCTATTCGTCATCAGCTGACTTCCGCACATATCTAAGAACAAACGACTCCATGTCATTTGTTTAACTATCAGCTGAATAAACTCACTCTTCGTGAAAAAGAGTTCAAGAGTTTCTACAAGTCCATTCACCCCCCCTCTAGACTTGTACCTGGATGACTTGTGACCTACAAGAGAAACATATTTATTTTTGTCTCCTTGACTTGAGTTGTGCCTTTGTGAGTGACCTCGAGCATTTTCCAAATTTATTTGGCACTTTCACACGAAGAAATTCGATTGTGTTCTTCCGAATTAAGAGCACAATATAGTAATGGTGTGGCTTTAAAATTATAATGATCACTTTTCCCATCCTTATTGTTAATTACTTCAAAACTCTTGAGTGAACCATCGGACTTTGTAGGAATTTTTGGACCGAGACAAATAATCTTTCGAATTTCAATATTATATGCTCGGATAATGCTTGACATATTTTCTTCCATATCATAAAATTTGATCCGTCAAAAACTAATGATCGATTTAAGGTAAGACCTTCCAAAGGAGCAAAATTAAACGCCATTGGATCTTTTCTCCTTGGATGTTATGACGTATACTATTATAGACCGCCCTGATTCTAATTGTTGGGTTGGTACCGCCACTAGAATGGGGGCTGAATATGGCGGTGAATAGAAATGAACTCTTTTTATGCATAAGCGATGGTAAATGTGAAATATAAATTACATAAGAGATTTATAGATGTTCGGTCCTAACTGGCTTACGCCCTCTCTCCTTTGTTATATTTTTCAATAGGTTCAAGATAAACCATTCCGCCTTGTCTTCGATTGGTCAAAGGTAAACCGTACAACTCTTGTCTTGTCTCGGTCCAAGATAAACCAATATGAATCTAGTCTTCTATCGATCTAAGATATTTTTCTTTTATAACGGAAAAGAAAATAACCTTTCTAACTTTCTATTGGTACTAGAAAAATCTCATTGGAATTTGATTTTGATTTAACAATGCCAGATAAAGGATCCTAATAACACCGAATCAAATCTACAGTCCTTTCTTTTATCTTGTGCATGAATGAATGGATCAAACTCTCAAACTGTTATCAATTAAGCTTGTTTACAACAACAAATATTATGTATGAATATCTCAAATGAATGTATAATATGATTGAAGTTATTGTATATTAAATCACAAATGAAGTGTTATTTGTAGGCTCCAAAGCCAAACTAGCTATTGCTGCCTGCTAGTTTATAGCTTATGCTACAACTCACCCTTAGCGTATGTTAGCTCTATTACGTAAGTCAGGTTAATGTACGTTATTTTCATTTCAATATAGCCCAATAGCTACATCTTTTCCATTGCATATGTTAGCTCTTCTTATTACTTACGTTAATGCTCATGTGTCTGTTGTATCAATTGATCTTCTAGAACAAATTTAATGGATTGATTGTTTGAATTCTTACTTCATTGCAGCCGTCAACTTCATACAGTAGCGTACGTTAACCTTGTAAAGGTTGCGCTTAAGTCTATCACTTAACGTGCGTTAAGCATATATGTCCGTTGTAATAAGTTGACCTTCTAGAATCCTCCAATGGGCTAATAATTGAATTTGGATCTCGTACATTAACTTCATTGTGTTACGTATATTTGCTTTGTTACTTACATATGGTAGATTCACTGTGTTTGCATACGTGAACATGCCTGAATCTTCTCCTTTTGATTTCTTCTATTTTACCCATTGCGTACATTAAGTTTATACTTTAGTATATGTAGCATATGTTAACAAGTTTTTTTCTCCGTGTTTGGTTCATTACGTATCATCCGTAGAGTTTTTTATCACGGTCAAAGGTATCCATTTGAAATCATCATACTTCTGCTTCACCGATTTTCTTCCTCTTTTGCTTTAATCATTTCACTATATTCATTAGTACTATTTTTCTTCTCCCTTTTCTTTTCTTTCCTTTTGCTTTTGTTTTGAACTTTTTTCCGACTTTTGAGTCTTTGGCTGTTGATGTCTAATTGTTATTTTTCTTGATCATCAACACATCACCAAAATACTTTTATATATTTGTATTGTAATACTCGTAATTTCGATTTTTCGGTAATTTTATTTTTTTGGTGGTAGTCCGTTTTGACGACTCACTCATGACCGTATCGTCATTCTGAGAATGATTAATTCTGCACTTTTTGTCATCCGAGTTCGTTTCGGTATTGTTTTGTTGAGATCCGTGTTCTTTAGCGGCTTTTCCGCACTTGAGTTCGATTCTTGCGAATCTCGTTCGAAACTATTGTTTCGAGTTTCTCGTAAGTTCATTTAATGTTATTATTCATGTTGCGAGCTTTGGCTTGGTGTTTCGATCTTGTATCGTGCATTTCAGACGTTTTGGGCCATTTTCGTAATTTCCCAAAGTTTGGGGTAATTACTTCCGTTGTCGAATTTCGAGCCTTCGGGTGGACGGAATCGTGTGTTCTCTTAGCGCTTGGATTCATCTTTGCGAGTACTTCGTAACCGTATCTTCGATTCATATTCAGGTTCGGGTTTCGGTGTCGTCCGGGCCGTCGGAGTGGCCACGACCGAGCCACGGCCACACAGTTTGGAACTGGCCTGGCCTGGCCGAGTTACGGACGTAAGGTGCCGGTTATGGCCGTAAGTGATCGGCAGGCATGGCCTGACGAATGCCAATTACGGCCGTAAGGGCCGAGAGTTACGGCCGTACGGGTGCCAGGCAGCTTCCTGACGAATGCCGGTTACGGCCGTAAGGACCTGCCGGGTACGGCCGTAAGTGCCGAGTTACGGCCGTAAGACTCTGTCGGTTACGGCCGTAAGCGATCGGCAAGCGCTGGGCGTGGTTTTGACGAATGCCGGTTACGGCCGTAAGGCCCTGCCGGTTACAGCCGTAACCTGTCGGCCATATATAGGCCAGGGACGGGCCAGACCTTCATTTCATCACTTTTCTGCACCCGGGTGCGGCTGGCGACGGGGAAAATTGGGAAATGGAGTTTTTGGTCGATTCCACTCGATTTCGAAGCGTTTTTTAGGATCCTTATCGATTATATCAACATCAAATCATTGTTCTTCGTCGGATCGAGGTAATTTCTTGAAATCTCCTAGGATTGGATTTTTCGAGATTTGTTCTTGATTTTCGATTCTAGTCCGATTTTGATGAATCGGTTGATGTTAGTAAACATTATTAATCATGTTCTATGGATTTTATATCCATATTTTCGATTCGTTCAACCCGATTGATGATTTTTAGGCTCTTGAGAAACTTTGAACATTTAGTGTTCGATTAAATGCCTCAAAGAGTTTCTTTCGGTCGTTATGTTGATTTCGATTGATATTGTGTTATTGAATGAATTGTATTTCATTCAAGGCTGTTCGAGTACTTGTGTTTATAGGAGGACGCCGTTCGTTGATCGTGGAAGGACTTTCTCGCCTTCCGTTTAAGGCAAGTTTTATACTTGTACTAGTCAATGAGATTAATGTTATCATATATGTGTATGAATGTGTTGTATCATTCCGAGACTTAGTCTCTTCATAAGTTCATTGATATTAGGGGATCGTTCGATACGATACTCTTCGGAAATTATGCCAAATGTTATTATCATTCATTAATGGCCGGTAAGGCATTGCGATATTCGTTGTTAATGTTATTATCGATCACCGTCTCGCGGTATCGATGTATCGGTTGTTGTTGTTGATATTAATGTCGATTTAAGACGTCGTTGTAATCATTGCTATTAATGTTGGAGTTTTGTCCTTGAAGTTGTTTTGGCCGATTAAAGGCGTTGACGTATTCATTTCTCTTCTTCGTTGTCGGTAACCGATTAAAGGTGCCGAGGCATCCTTCGTATCATTGTTATCGATTGGCCATTCTAAGGCAATCGAGGTATTCACTCATTCATCGTATCATTGTTATCGATTGACCGTTCTAAGGCAATCGAGGTATTCACTCATTCATCGTGTCATTGTTATCGATTAGCCGTCCTAAGGCAATCGAGGTGCTCAATCATTCGTTGTATCATTGTTATCGATCGGCCGTTTTAAGGCAATCGAGGTATTAAAGCATCCGCTGCATCATTGTTATCGGTTGGCCATTCTAAGGCCATCGAGGTATCGAATTGGGGCTATCGGGGATAGTTCCCATCCGTTGTGTCGTTGTTATCGATTGACCATTCTAAGGTAATCGAGGTATTGAATTGGGACCGCCGAGGACGGTACCCATCCGTGAGTCATTGTTGTCGTGTTGGCCGACTCAAGGCAGCACACTATCATTCTCGTGAATTCGGTAATCTTGGGATCGTTGCCGTTTGTGATTAATTATGTTTGGAGGCTAGTCTCGGCCATTGGATGGTTTAATTGTGATACGGCTTCGTGCCGTGGCTTCGGCCCTAATTGTGATACGGCTTCGTGCCGTGGCTTCGGCCCTAATTGTGATACGGCTTCGTGCCGTGGCTTCGGCCCTAATTGTGATACGGCTTCGTGCCGTGGCTTCGGCCCTAATTGTGATACGGCTTCGTGCCGTGGCTTCGGCCCTAATGGGGATACGGCTTCGTGCCGTGGCTTCGGCCCTAATTGTGATACGGCTTGCCGTGGCTTCGCCCTAATTATGATACGGCCGTGCGTGGCTTCGCCCTAATCGATACAAATTCGCTTTTGGCTTCATGTGATTGTGATATTTGACAGCTTCGGCTGAATGGTTTTCAAGCCTTTGTGATTGTCTTGGTAATTTCATTGGAGCCTTCGGGCATTGTGGTTCATATTTAATTCAGTTCTGGTTTGGTTCATGTTGTGTAATCCATTGTGGTACTCTGTGATTATGATTCGCCGTTGGGCACTTATGTTCTAACCTGTCGAGCAGGTATTAATAGTATGCCGTGGGCATAGTGTTTCACGAATGCTCGGTTCTTATATTGGTTTGTAAGCATCTCGTATTACTATTATCATTGTACCGTTTCATTCTGCCTTGGATGCATATCATGTTATACATGTATTTGATGTTCATTATCTGGATGACTGACCCCGTGGGGGCGGAACATGTTTTCATGTTTTAGGTACTTGCGAGGAGAGAGTTGAGACACAGGGGCATGATGATGGCGACGAGGCATTCGAGCGATACTAGTCAGAGTTGTTCATGTTTGTCAGTCAGTTGGAGTGTTCTCCAGTTTGTCAGTCATTGTCATTATGTATTACCCGAGCAAGGCTCGTGGGTGTGGTTGTATTTTCATTTTGGCCATATAGGCCCATCATTGTCGTTAAAATTCCTTATCGGAATATTGTGTCGGATATCATGGTAGGGACTGTGATCTCTCTTGTTGGTTAATTTTAATGTATTTTAGTCATGTTCGCCTGGTGGATCTCCGGGTGTGGGGTCCACGGCACTGTAATAACCCAATGGGATTTGGGGGTGTTACAGAAGATGGTATCGGAGAGTGTTTGGGTTGTCAGATACCCTGATATGTGAGTTATGTGGCTCTACCGACGCGGTAGTAGTGGGACTGTCAGGTTATGACAATCTGGACAGTCGGGTTTTGTGAGTCGTGATATTAGTACGACTGCACGAGTCATTCATTCATCGAGTCGTCGTCAGTGAAGACTAGTATCGTGAGACCTCGAAGCTTCGTATGACCTGCGTAAGGACTCGATTCTCTTTATGTTCATACATTCATCATGTCATTAATTATTCATGCTTTCTTGAAACCTATATGTGATATTATTGTTATGATTGATTCATGACTAATTGTTTTGGAACACGTGTGACTCGTGTAGGTGCTAAGGACCAACTCATTCACCAGTTAATAATTCTCAATCATCATTTTGATCTTGTCGATCATGTTAATTCATTCACCACTCAGTTAATTCATTCATCGCTCAGTCAATATCATTACTCGGTTAATTCATTCATCACTTAGATAATTCATTCATCACTCAGTCAATTTCATTACTCAGTTAATTCATTCATCACTCAGTCAATATCATTCATCACTCAGTTAATTCATTCACCACTCAGTTAATTCATTCATCACTCAGTCAATATCATTACTCAGTTAATTCATTCATCACCTAGATAATTCATCCATCACTCTGTCAATTTCGTTACTCAGTTAATTCTTTCATCACTTAGTTAATTCATTCATCACTAAGTTAATCTCATCGTTCAGTTAATTCATTCATCACTCAGTCAATCTCATCGTTCAGTAATTCATTCATCACTCAGTTAATCTCATCGTTCAGTTAATTCATTCATCACTCAGTCAATCTCATCGTTCAGTTAATTCATTCATCACTCAATCAATCTCATCGTTCAGTAATTCATTCATCACTCAGTTAATCTCATCGTTCAATTAATTCATTCATCACTCAGTCAATCTCATCGTTCAGTTAATTCATTCATCACCCAGTCAATCTCATCGTTCAGTTAATTCATTCATCACTCAGTCAATCTCATTGTTCAGTTAATTCATTCGTCACTCAGTCAATCTCATTGCTCAGTTAATTCGTTCATCACTCAGTCAATCTCATTGTTCAGTTAATTCATTAATCATCCAGTCCATCTGACGGTTCAGTTGTTGATCTTGTGGATCGAATTTTCAACCTTGTTAACTTGTTCAAGGTAATCATTTCAGAAATTTCATCAGATAATCATGTTACCTCACTTGATATTTCATGCGATCTTATCATATTCCGGCATCATGTCGACGATCATTTCATTGCATTATTAATGCATTCATTGTGTTAGAGCGTGTATGCTCATTGTTATCATTCCGTCTCATAATCATAATGCGATCTTCATACGAGATCTGTAATTATCACGTGACTTTCCTGCCTCGGTATGGAAAGAGCTGTCAGAGGGACATCGGACTCCGACGTCCAAGAGATTATTTTCTAGTCGTCTTCATGCTGGGAGAGCATCTTCATCTCAGACGATGAGTTCGACTGTTGTTTGCTTTAACTGTGATCATCACCAGTTTTGAGCAAGTTAATTCTTGCTCGGTAAGAGGATAATCATTCATTTCATCATCGTTCATTCATTCATATAATTCACTCATCATATATCAATCACGTTGAGACTTATAAGTATCAAACTAATCATTCACTTCACGGGGAACTATGGTTCCAATCATTTCATTTGAGCTATCACTTATTACGTTATCATTTCACCCCGGTGAGTCATTCTTGATCCTTGTTAGATTTCGATTCATTATCATTCATTGTGATCATTCTTGTTCGTGTGTATCTCGTTGATTTTTCATGACGAGATATTGTTTCTCCCTACTTGTTTTAAGTTTCGGGACGAAACTTCTTTTAAGGGGGGTAGTATGTAATACCCGTAATTTCGATTTTTCGGTAATTTTCTTTTTTTGGCGGAAGTCCGTTTTGACGACTTTCTCATGACCGTATCGTCATTCTGAGAATGATTAATTCTGCACTTTTTGTCATCCGAGTTTGTTTCGGTATTGTTTTGTTGAGATCCGTGTTCTTTAGCGGCTTTTCCGCACTTGAGTTTGATTCTTGCGAATCTCATTCGAAACTGTTGTTTCGAGTTTCTCGTAAGTTCATTTAATGTTATTATTCATGTTGCGAGCTTTGGCTTGGTGTTTCGATCTTGTATCGTGCATTTCGGACGTTTTGGGCCATTTTCGTAATTTCCCAAAGTTTGGGGTAATTACTTCCGTTGTCGAATTTCGAGCCTTCGGGTGGTCGGAATCGTGTGTTCTCTTAGCGCTTGGATTCATCTTTGCGAGTACTTCGTAATCGTATCTTTGATTCATATTCAGGTTCGGGTTTCGGTGTCGTCCGGGCCGTCGGAGTGGCTGACGCCTGATTTAGGCCTTTGGCTTTGCCGAGTTACGGCCGTAAGGTGCGATTCGGCCGTAAGTGATCGGCGATCATGGCACAGCGAATGCCAATTACGGCCGTAAGGGCCGAGATTCTGGCCGTGCGGGTGTCGGCGACTTCGACGAATGCGGTTTCGCCGTAAGGACTGCCGATGCGGCCGTAAGTGCCGAGTTACGGCCGTAAGACTCTGTCGGTTACGGCCGTAAGCGATCGGCAAGCGCTGGGCGTGGTTTTGACGAATGCCGGTTACAGCCGTAAGGCCCTGCCGGTTACGGCCGTAACCTGTCGGCCATATATAGGCCACGGACGGGCCAGACCTTCATTTCATCACTTTTCTGCACTCGGGTGCGGTTGGCGACGGGGAAAATCGGGAAATGGAGTTTTTGGTAGATTCCACTCGATTTCGAAGCGTTTTTGAGGATCCTTATCGATTATATCAACATCAAATCATTGTTCTTCGTCGCATCGAGGTAATTTCTTGAAATCTCCTAGGATTGGATTTTTCGAGATTTGTTCTTGATTTTCGATTCTAGTCCGATTTTGATGAATCGTTTGATGTTAGTAAACATTATTAATAATGTTCTATGGATTGTATATCCATATTTTCGATTCGTTCAACCCGATTGATGATTTTTAGGCTCTTGAGAAACTTTGAACATTTAGTGTTCGATTAAATGCCTCAAAGAGTTTCTTTCGGTCGTTATGTTGATTTCGATTGATATTGTGTTATTGAATGAATTGTATTTCATTCAAGGCTGTTCGAGTACTTGTGTTTATAGGAGGACGCCGTTCGTTGATCGTGGAAGGACTTTCTCGCCTTCCGTTTAAGGCAAGTTTTATACTTGTACTAGTCAATGAGATTAATGTTATCATATATGTGTATGAATGTGTTGTATCATTCCGAGACTTAGTCTCTTCATAAGTTCATTGATATTAGGGGATCGTTCGATACGATACTCTTCGGAAATTATGCCAAATGTTATTATCATTCATTAATGGCCGGTAAGGCATTGCGATATTCGTTGTTAATGTTATTATCGATCACCGTCTCGTGGTATCGATGTATCGGTTGTTGTTGTTGATATTAATGTCGATTTAAGACGTCGTTGTAATCATTGCTATTAATGTTGGAGTTTTGTCCTTGAAGTTGTTTTGGCCGATTAAAGGCGTTGACGTATTCATTTATCTTCTTCGTTGTCGGTAACCGATTAAAGGTGCCGAGGCATCCTTCGTATCATTGTTATCGATTGGCCATTCTAAGGCAATCGAGGTATTCACTCATTCATCGTATCATTGTTATCGATTGACCGTTCTAAGGCAATCGAGGTATTCACTCATTCATCGTGTCATTGTTATCGTTTAGCCGTACTAAGGCAATCGAGGTGCTCAATCATTCGTTGTATCATTGTTATCGATCGTCCGTTTTAAGGCAATCGAGGTATTGAATCATCCGCTGCATCATTGTTATCGGTTGGCCATTCTAAGGCCATCGAGGTATTGAATTGGGGCTATCGGGGATAGTTCCCATCCGTTGTGTCGTTGTTATCGATTGACCATTCTAAGGTAATCGAGGTATTGAATTGGGACCGCCGAGGACGGTACCCATCCGTGAGTCATTATTGTCGTGTTGGCCGACTCAAGGCAGCACACTATCATTCTCGTGAATTCGGTAATCTTGGGATCGTTGCCGTTTGTGATTAATTATGTTTGGAGGCTAGTCTCAGCCATTGGATGGTTTAATTGTGATACGGCTTCGTGCCGTGGCTTCGGCCCTAATTGTGATACGGCTTCGTGCCGTGGCTTCGGCCCTAATTGTGATACGGCTTCGTGCCATGGCTTCAGCCCTAATTGTGATACGGCTTCGTGCCGTGGCTTCGGCCCTAATTGTGATACGGCTTCGTGCCATGGCTTCGGCCCTAATTGTGATACGGCCGTGCGTGGCCGGCCACTAATTGTGATACGGCCGTTCGTGGCCCGGCCCCTAATTGTGATACGGCCGTGCCGTGGCTTCGCCCTAATTGTGATACGGCCGTGCCGTGGCCCGGCCCCTAATTGTGATACGGCCGTGCCTTGGCCCGGCCCTAATTGTGATACGGCTTCATGCGTGGCTTCGCCCTAATTGTGATACGGCCGTGCCGTGGCCCGGCCCTAATTGTGATACGGCTTCGTGCGTGGCTTCGTCCCTAATTGTGATATGGCTTCGTGCCGTGGCCGGCCCTAATTGTGATACGACTTCGTCGTGGCTTCGCCCTAATCGATACCTTTGTCGTTTTGGCTTCATGTGATTGTGATATTTGTGACAATTCGGTGAATGGTTTTCAAGCCTTTGTGATTGTCTTGGTAATTTCATTGGAGCCTTCGGGCATTGTGATTCATATTTAATTCATTCTGGTTTGGTTCATGTTGTGTAATCCATTGTGGTACTCTGTGATTATGATTCGCCGTTGGGCACTTATGTTCTAACTCATCGGCGGTATTAATAGTATGTCGTGGGCATAGTGTTTCACGAATGCTCGGTTCTTATATTGGTTTGTGAGCATCTCGTATTACTATTATCATTGTACCGTTTCATTCTGCCTTGGATGCATATCATGTTATACATGTATTTGATGTTCAGTATCTGGATGGCCCGACCGTGGCGGAACATGTTTTCATGTTTTAGGTGCTTGCGAGGAGAGAGTTGAGACACGGGGGCATGATGATGGCGGCGAGGCATTCGCGATACTAGTCAGAGTTGTTCATGTTTGTCAGTCAGTTGGAGTGTTCTCCAGTTTGTCAGTCATTGTCATTATGTATTACCCGAGCAAGGCTCATGGGTGTGGTTGTATTTTCATTTTGGCCATGTAGGCCCATCATTGTCGTTAAAATTCCTTATCGGAATATTGTGTCGGATATCATGGTAGGGACTGTGATCTCTCTTGTTGGTTAATTTTAATGTATTTTAGTCATGTTCGCCTGGTGGATCTCCGGGTGTGGGGTCCACGGCACTGTAATAACCCAATGGGATTTGGGGGTGTTACATGTATGGAATAAAATATTCTAACAATCTCTCCCTTTTCGATGATGAGAAAACTGTTAGAAATATGCCCTCGAATGCCACTTAGGGGATGATAGTATTGTATTGTAATTATGAATATTAAACTAAAAAGTATTTATTATTTCTAAATTATTATATTTCACTGGCATTTGATTTGGTATATAGAATAATAGTCCTTGCATTTGAGAGCAAACATTCTACTCCTTATGAAGATAAGGAGATAGGTATTGGAAGTGTTTAGAGCTCAAACGATTAACCAGTTCGCAAGTCGATAAAACTTCATTGAGTATTAAATTTTAGACAAGTCTTGTATACTGTGTACTTTGACATGTAAATTGCATGTCTTGACTAAGGGTTAGTGGAAGCACACATTATAGGTATGCTAATGGGATTAGTATACTCGGACTCGACTCACATTGACTCTGTCTCGTGGATTTTCACTCTGGGATCGTCGATGGCTGAATCAAAAGGTTGTGATAGGTATACATGAACCTTCTTGATTTGGGGTTTCAGTAGGAGATGTACTTGTGACATTAAGTTAGTCAATAGAGTAGTTCGATCCAATTGTCGATTGGTAGGAATAACCTCGAAGTGAAACTTAGTGGGCAAGTATTAAGCTCTAATGAATACCAAGATATGTTTTATGCGGTTAATGGCAAATGAGATCATAGGTGTTTGGCCAAAGCATTTAGAGCTAGGTGTATTTGATACATGGGAGATTGATGGTCTCGGTTAGTATTAACAAATGCATAGAGTCAAATTACAATAGGGTTTGACATTACTGTGACTCTAATACTTGACCGGAACATACGACTGAATGGTTTATACGTATACAATATTCATGACATAATGGTTTTAGAATGATTCTACATTCATTCTCAGTTGCACTGCGGTGCGGACCACTAGACTGGCTAAGTGTTACCCACACTCCTTGGTTCCTCTCATTGCTGGCTGTGAAAGACCTATAGAGTCGCGCACAAGTATATTTGTGTTCGGAATGTGACCTCGAATGCCACTCAGAGGATATATGAGAAAGGGCATTGTGCTTGTTATTATGTAAATTCTTATCATAAGGCAATTGTTTGTTTCTTTATTTACTGGAAGTCACTGGCATTTCTGACTCGTAAATATACATAGAGAAACTAGTCCATGTATTTGAGAGAAAACATTCCACTCCTTATTAGATAAGAGTATCGGCACTGGAAAAGTTTAGGGCTCAAATACTTAATCGTTCGCAAGTCAATAAACTTCATTGAGCGTTAAGTATATCTGAAGACTTGTATGACGTGTTCTTTGACTTGGAGAGTGCCTGTCGTCACTAATGGTTAGTGGGACCACATGTTGTAGGTATGTTAATGGGATTAGTATACTCGAACTGACTCACCCTCAATTCGTCATACGGATTTCACTCTGGAACATTAAAGACGAACCGCAAGGTTGTGGTAGATATTCGTGAACCTTCGACTTGAGAATTTAGTTGGGATATGCTTGTGACGTTAAGATTTTTACTATAATAGTTTGACCCATAAAACTAAGAGGTGCGGGTAAACCTCGATGTGTGTCTTGACGGATAAGTAGCAGGTTCTACTAAATACCAAGATAGGATTCTTTCTCCTGTAAGTGAACAGGTATGTCTTATATGGTTATTTGCAGATGAGATCATAAGTCTTTGACCAAAGCATTCCAGCTAGTTGTATTGGATACACGAGAGCTCGGTGATCTTGATTTGCATTAACTCAAACATAGCATCAAGTACAAATAGGTTTTGACTGATCATGACCCTTTAACTAGATCAGGACGTTTGAAAGAAAGGTTTATATGTTTACTAGTATTTACGACCGAATGGTTCTTGGATGATCCCTATCATTCATTCTCAGTAAGGTTACGGTGTAGGCCGCGGTGTATAGGTGGTGTTATAACTCTTTGGTTCCTCCCATTGCTTACTGAGATGGACCTATCGAGTCGCGCATTAGGGTGACGACGGAATAATATGAACTGGATCTCTTATTGAATGTTAGACATTGGATGTCTTATTTAATTTATTGGATAAATTAAATCGGTATGATGAATTAAATAAATTCCTGGTAATTAATTTAATTCATGAATAATTATTTCTTGGAGGAATAATATTTTAATATAATTAATTAATTAGATTAATTAATTGTATTAATTTTATTTGAGACGAACCAAGATGTATCAGTCGGGTTGGATACACGACGGTCTGTTTCATAGACCGGAACGAACTGAATCCTTCTCAATCATGGTGTAGGCCGCCCCTTCCTTGTTGTCTACTTGATGATGACTTTTGTCCTCATTTTTGCATGTGTTGAGGAGGCTTAGTAACACTTGAGGACAACAGGGTGATAGGATGTGATCTTATCATAATCAACCCGTAGGTTTGATGGTTGGGAGTTTGTGTGGACTTTGTTATAAAACAAAGTTCATCCTCCTACACTTTAGAGTCGAAAATCGGCCATCACATAAAGGAAGAGAGGGAGAGTTCACTTTATTCACATTCACATTCTTCACATTGTTGCGTCTGTAAACGAGTTTTTTACCTCAGGGTCGCTACTTAAAGAATGGAATCATGCCATCATTATGTTGATTGCTAAGACCACTCATTCACCTACAGTTGGTGATTTCCATCCGATTTCTTGCTGCAACGTCTTCTATAAGGTTGTATAAAAAATCCTCGCAGTGCGTATCTCTGGGATTTTGGATACAATTATCGATGTGCTCAGGCAGCTTTTATTAAGGGGAGGAACATGGTGGATAATATCCACCTTATGCAAGAACTTCTAAGGAAGTACAATATTAAGAAAATATCCCCCAGATGCACAATCAAAATCGACCTAAAGACGGCATTCGACTCTGTTAATTGGGACTTCCTTAAAGACATGCTTTTGGGCTCGGATTCCCAAACATTTTTGTGAAGTGGATAATGGAATGTGTCACATCGGCATCGTATTCTATCTCCATTAATGGCGGAATGTTCAGGCATTTTAAGGGTGCAAAGGGACTCCAGCAGGGGGATCCTCTTTCCCCTTATCTGTTTGTTACTTGTTTGGAGTACCCATCGTGGCTGATTCATTTACGTACAACAGATCCAGCCTTTAATTTCCATCTTATGTGTGATAAGTTGAATATCACACACTTAGCTTATGCGGACGACCTTATGCTCTTGTCGAGAGGGGACAGTACCTCAATCCGCATTCTTTTGGATTGTTTGAATGAGTTTAGTGCAACTTCGGGGCTGAATATGAATGTGCAAAAATCGAACATCTACATGGCTGGCATCAAGGAAGTTGATGTAATTGACATTCTTTCCTTTTCTAACCTTGAAAGAGGGACTATGCCATTTAGGTATCTCAGCATCCCGCTTGCCGCGAAGAAACTTTTGTTTGCAGATTATGAAGTTATGATCAAAGGTATAAAGAAGTATGTTGATGGTTGGAGTGCCTCAACCTTGTCATATGCTGGACGCACCGAGTTGGTTAGATCGGTATTACAAGGAGTTGAGTGTTTTTGGCTTTCAATTTTCCACATTCCTGCTGCGGTCCGTCCAAAGAAAGTTCAATTATGCCGGACTTTCTTATGGGGGAGCTCCAGACCATCTGTTGCCTGGACAACAATTTGCTTGCCTAAGTCAGAGGGGGGCTTGGTATTCGAATCCTTGGTAAGTAATCAAGATAGGGATCTGTCCCTCTCTTTAATGAAAGAGATATCTGCTGGGCCCCTCGATAAGTAGGGCTGAAGAAAACGCATGGTCATGCTCAAATGAAGAGTTATTTGATTTAATCAGTCTATTTAAGATCGAGAAACCATTTGAACATCATAAGTATGACAAATTCCATGACTTTGTTCAAATATGATATCACGCGACAAAGGGATTTGACAAGATAAATGCTTTAATGGAATATAAACTTATATTATTTGGATAGTCATAATGTCTTGCTAGAGACCGCTTATGATTTATTATTCAATAAGGTAGTAAATAATTGCCAACATAAATAAGCCTTTTGGGTCATACATACGACAACTAAAGACAAGCAAGAATAATTAATAGATATAATATTGGAAATTATATTCATTAAAGAAAATAAATAATGAGTAATATATAATATACGATATTATATATGATATTAATTAATTATATTACTGGAAAAGATAAATATAATATTAGATATTATATTTATTAGAGAATTAAATAATAAGTAATATATAATATAAGATATTATATGTATTGTATTATTTAATAAGTTGAGGGGCAAATACTAGAGTTTGACTCTATGGTTTACTTAGTATAAATAAAGGGTCTTGGACAAGGAGTTGTCATAAGAAAAATTACACAACGGTAATTGTGTGAGACCGAAAATCAGCCTTTCACTTACTCGGTCGAACTATTTTCAGTCCGAAAGTCCGTTCTGGCCATTTCCGTCTTCTTCCATTTGTTGATTTTGATCAACAGTACAAAATTCTTCTAGCAAGGAATTGTTTGTTGTACTTTTTATCAATATTATACGGAAGGATCTAGCAAGCCGGCTTATACAGTTATTCGTGTGCGAATCACCAAAAGAGGAAGAGGATTTAATCAGCTTCTGACCTGGGTTCAGGTCTGTTCTTTGAATTAAGGTAATTCGACGAACTCTTTGTAAATCAATTAAATTACTACTTGAAGATTCTCATCTGGATTTTTCATTAATTTATTCCACTGTGTTTTGCTCATATTTATTGTATTAGATACACGTATATCCCAATAGTGGGATTAGAGCCAACTTGCAGTGATTTAATTGTTTATGTAGAAGATTTTTATATGCTTTGAATATATAAAATTATGTTATTGATCATATTTATGAAATAGAAATTTTATAAATATTTTTCTGATTTAATTTGATTGAATTGGATCGTTCAAAATCAATTTTCTGGACTGTTTATCGCATAAACTGCTGTCCAGAACTCTTCTGGAATAGCACAGCAAAACGGGTCAGGTTCAGGCAGATTCGGGTCGGGTTGCGGTAAAATCACAAAATAATATTCCGCACCTGAAGGGATGCGATCCCGCGCCGATTCACACATGAGGCCGCATCCCGACCATCTCGGCCGGTACACCTCTTGTGAACTTTATTCACTGATATTTTATTTAACTCCTGTTTTATAAATTCAAAATAAATATCTCAAAATGCATTTCTTGCGGACGGCGAGATTCGAACCCGCGCGGCCACGTACGGTTGTGGAGAGCTCGACCATCTGGGCTAGTGTTTTAGATTGTTGAATTTTGATTGGATGTTAATCTTATACCTGACTGTCAGGCAGATTCATATTCTGTTTAATTGATTATGTGATAATCAATTTTAATCGTATGTTTTATTATGTGATGATTAATTTTAGTAGATATTTGGTGTATGGAATGGCCATAAATTGACCAATATTTCAATTAATATTATCCATAAATTGGTTTTACGGCCTGCATGTCGTTTAATTATAATTAGTTTTTATGATCTGCGAGTCGTCTTTTAATTTATTATTATAATTTACGGCCTGCGTGTCGTTTGCCCTCTTGTAATTTAATTTTATTATTGTAGTATTTTTCTTTAATGTAATGAAGACAAGAAGGAGACGAATGACGGACTCGGCGGGCCAATTGATCGCGTATGATGTTCCAAGGAGTTGGAAGATAAATGAAGACCAATTATACTGTTTAGATTGACCTTTTTGATTTTCATGTTGGTTCATGAAAATCATATTAGGACTATGGTCATGCTATACACGGTCCTATATTTATTATGTCATGTGATGCTATGTAGGTTTAAGTTTATGCATAAATGTAATGTGATGTATGTTTGGATCTATGTTAGCCAACATAGACATGCTACATAGGACAAAACCACTCGTTAAAATTTTTTTAATGCCGTTGAATTAGAACACCGATCAAAACTTCGATCATATTGAGCAGGTCATGCCAAAGCTGGGTGCACGGATTATCATACTAAGTAGAATGGGTAATGGTGATACCTATATATTTTAATGAACTAAGAATTCATTATAGGTTTGAACCTTAAGGCATAAGATGGGATTATAATATGCTTGGGCATAAGATGCCCAATCCCATAACTATTGATCTAAGAGTTACATATATGTAATCAATAAATAGTTATCCACCTAAAGTAGCTCAATTCTAGGTGTCATGCCAAAGTTGAGTTTAGAATTGTGCAAAATAGGGTCTTAGACCACTAAAATTACAAATGTTGTAAAATTGAGGGTATTTGTTTTAGTGGGAATATTTTTTCGATAAATAAAATGTGACTAAGCATATGAATTTTGTAGATAATATAATGGCACCAAACAACACATCCACCATTTCACTGCGATCCGTCCTTGAGAATGACAAGCTCAAAAAAACGGCAGCAACTATTTGGATTAGATCCGGTGCTTCAGAGTAGTTCTCAAGCAAGAAAGAAAGTTGTACGTTCTTGAGGAAGAAATTCCTGATAAGCCTGCTGATAATGCTAATAAAGAAACAAAATATAAATGGAATAAATTGTGATGATTCCATTGATATCAGTTGTCTTATGTTGGCTACCATTTGTCCACGTCAGAAGAATCTGGAAGAAATGCAAGCTTATGAGCTTAATGCTCACCTCAAAGAAACTTTCTCGAAGCATGATAGGCAAGAGAGATATGAGACCTTTCAAGACTTGTATGCTTGCAAGATAGTTGAGGGGACATGTGTCAACGCTCATGTACTCAAGATGAAAGCATATATTGATCATCTTGATAGGCTTGGTTTTTCACTTTCTAAGGAGCACTCCACTAAATCTTAAACTCATTGCCCAATAGTTTCAGTCAGTTCATTATGAACTATAATAAGAATGAGATAGAGAAATACATTGTTGAGCTGCATGGGATGCTTAAAATGGCTGAGCATAACATTAAGAAGAAACCAAAGCCACGTGCTGATGGTCAGCAAAGGGAAGTCCTTCAAGAACAAAGGCAAGGGCAAGTGTAAGGCATAAATTGCCAAATCTAAATACCCTACTAATCTGATTTTCAAGACTAAAGCTCCCAAAGATAGAAATTGCCATCATTGCAATAAACCAGGACACTGGAAAAGAAATTGCAAGGTTTACTTAGAAGAGCTAAAGCGTATCAAGGGTAGTGAGACGGCCAAAGATATATTTGTTATAGAAGTTAACTTATCTACTTCTAACTCCTGGGTATTGGATACTGGATGTGGATATGACATTTGTAAAAATATGCATGGGTTGAGAAGCAGTAGAGAGCTGAAGAAAGGGGAAGTAGATCTAAGAGTCAGCAATGGAGCAAGAGTTGCTGCACTAGCCGTAGGAACTTATGATCTAGTTTTACCCAATGGGCTTTTGTTAGTTTTGAATAATTGCTATTATGTTCCTGCTATGAACAGGAATATTATTTCAGTTTCTACATTAGATTGTGAAGGTTACAATTTTCTTATTAAGAATAAGATTATTCGTATTTTCTTTGATGACTTGCTTTATGGTACTACAAAGTTATATATTGGCCTTTACAATATTGATCTAGATGAGTCCAACACTTTGGAAGTCTATAACATCGCAACCAAAAAACCTAAGCTCAATGATTCTAATCCGAATTACATATGGCCCTGTCGACATGGTCACTCAAATGAGAAATGTATTTCTAAACTCATAACGATAGACTTTTTTAGACTCTTTTGACTATGAGTCATATGGTGTAACACCCCCAAGATGTCCAGGCATGTTACAGCGCCGTGGACCCAACCCTTTAGAATCCACCAGACTAACGCACAAACTCGACATCACGATAGATGACCAACATCATCAACATACAAACGGTTCCACAATTTAAAGACATTAAATACAAATAGACCGAACCCGATCGTACTAAATAAAATCTTTCCCAAATCGGGACCACAAACAATTACAAGTCCAAAGGAACAAAGTACTTGAGTACTGAAACAAATGACATAGGTAATAAAACAAACAACAAGACGCCAAGCAAACGACCATTGAAGAGAATCACCCTTGCCCATCATCCTCGTACCGTTCGCATGCTCGTTCACCTCCATGACCTGTACCTGAAATACAAAAGTATTTCCCCCATTTAAGGGGTTAGCGACAACAGCTAGTGCAAGTACAATCCATTTGAACTACCATTCTAATCAGACGAAATATGCGCTAAAAATCATTTTAGAATACATTTATATCCTGGAATATTACTGTGCACAAGCCCAAAACATAGTGCTCCAAGAAAACATTTCAAAGGTTAACCGTTGGTACGAGACTCACGTCCACCGCACCCCACAAAGGCCTTGTCGGACCATCCTTGGGTGGTTAACCCCAGTTCACGATATGCATACACACGGCACTACGTCTCCCCAGAGTTCCCGTCAGACCATCCCTGGATGAACATACGCATTTACATCCACAACATACACGAGAAGCCATAAATCAACTACTACAATATGCATACAAATGTAAAGTACTTGCCTTTGAGACATCTTCGACGACACAAAAAAATAAACGATGATTAGGAATGACCGGAGTGAACACGTCCGCTCCTAAACTAGAGATTAACACCAATCAGTCCTAAACGACAACAATAAATGAATGGAATATGCCCACAACCCCGTTTATCAACCATAACAATACACATACGATCAATACGAGCGAGGGTTTTCACAAAACCTCCCCGAATCGACAATTCATGGACCTAACTCGATGGAAACGGATTGGGAATCACACAATAGCAATAATCGATAAGAAAGATCACAACATAAATGAACAATTCGAGTTTAAATGGACAAATCCTGAAAAATCCCCCAAAATTGGCAAAGTTAGGGTTCTAAGCCAAAATACCTTGAATTCGGATGGAAGAAGATGGATTAGGATGATGATATACTTCGTTTGGAGTGAAAAAATCGATCGTCCAAGGAATTCCACGGATAACTCTCCACAAATCGCCCCAAAATGCTCCAGAAACTCAAAACGCGGACAAGGGAGAAGGAAAGAAGAAAAGTGACGCGTTTGAGCCGATTCAGGCTTTATATACCTGACTCCGGCATTCCTTATGTTTACATGGAGGGTTAACGTACGTTAAGGGTTTTACGTACATAAAATCCATCACTTAACGTACGTAAGGACCTTGGCAGAATATTCTGCCCAATCTGCTGAAGCCGATAACGTATGTTATATCTAACTGTTAACATACGTTATCAGTACTCAGATAACACACGCAATATAACATGCATAACGTCAGTTATGCATGCAGCAGTTCAGCACTGTTGAGTGCAATCCACTGCCCAAGGAAGTACAAATCGAAACGCAATAAAAGATGAGATCCGAAGACAAAATTATGAAGTATTCGCGTCAACGAACCTAAGCGCTAAAAGGAAACACAATTCCGACTACCCAAAGGTTCGGAATTTCGACGACGGAATTTAATTTCCCTCAAACTCTAGAAAATTACAAAACGGCCCAAACGTTCGAAAATCATGATACGACGTTTTATTATGAAATCGAAACTCACAACACGAATAACTCAATCATACGAGCTCATGGGAACAAAGGAATAATGAAATCAAACAAGGTTTACGAGAATCGAACATACTTGCGATAAAAACATACCATAAAGTGGATTACGTAAAAACACTTCTGAAACTCGTCCAAATGGAAAAATACCAAGAACAAAATAGATTCAAAACATCGAAACGGTTACAAGCGAGTCATTAAAATAGACATAGGCCCAACAAATAGAAACTACTAAAAATAGAAAGTACGGATATTACATTCTCCCCATCTAAAAAAAAGTTTCATCCCGAAACTTAAGAATCAAAAAGCTCGGGGTATCTCGCACGCATATCCTCCTCCAATTACCATGTCGCTTCCTCCATTCCATGTCTCGACCATTGCACCTTAACCAAAGGAATGATTTTGTGCCTTAACTGTTTTTCCTGTCGTTCCAAAATCCTCACTGGCCTCTCCTAAAACGTGTATCCTTCTCTATTTTCCATCCCCAAAATAGATAACGTGATTCGGGTCTGGAATATACTTTCTCAACTGAGAAACGTGAAATACTCTATGCACATAGCTCAACGATGGGGGTAATGCCAAATGGTAAGCCAACTCGCCAATTCTATCCAATATCTCGAAAGGTCCAATATACCTTGGACTAAGCTTTCCCTTTTTCCCAAACGGAAAACTCCCTTCGACGGTCACACTCTTTACAAGACGTATCCCCTACCTCAAACTCCAAGGGTCGATGCCTAACATCCGCATAGTTTTTTTATCGGCTCCAAGTCGCCAACATTCTCTCTCGAATCAACTCGACTTTCCTCCTAGTCTTCAACACAAGATCTGGATCGGTGCCAACTAAATCAGACGGCTCAGTCCAACATATCGATGATTGACATCGTCGGCCATAAAGCACCTCATATGGTGCCATCTTAATCGACGCATGCCAATTATTATTATAAGTGAACTCGATTAGGGCCAGATGTTCCTCCCAATCACTACTCCAATCTAGCGCAGACGCGCGCAACATATCCTTGAACGTCTGAATGGTACGCTCGGACTGTCCATCAGTCTGAGGATGGAAAGATGTGCTCAAATGCAAACATGTCCCCAAAACCTTATGTATCGCCTGCCAGAAATGCTATAAAAACCGACCATCCCAGTCCGAAATAATAGTTTTTGGCGTTCCATGAAGCCTCACGATCTGCACAATAAATATACGATCCAATTTCTCTGGTCCCCAAGTGTCCTTTATGCCTAGAAAATGTGCCAACTTAGTTAGTCGATCCACGATCACCCACACCATGTTCGTCCCCAACTTCGTCCTTGGAAATTCGTGACAGAATCTGTAGAGACGTCCTCCTACTTCCATTCAAGGATGGGAAGTGGTTTCAACAACGCGGTTGGCAGCTGATGTTCGATTTTTGACTTGCTGACAAGTCAAACACTTAGACAAAAACTGCACCACCTCGTTCTTCATGTCATTCCACCAAAAATTCTTCCTCAAATCCTTATACATTTTACTCAAGCCCGGATGGACTGAGTAAGGTGATGCATGAGCCTCCCGCGTAATACCCTGAGGTGAATAATTGAAGGACTGAGACAGTTGTATTGGTACAATAGACATAATTGGTCGACAATTATAATTGAGGATATCATGTATAAGGTTTATCGTATGAGAATGTTAGTGGGATGAGTATATGTATTTAGTATGTGTGTATCCGTATCCAGTATGTCGAGACGGACAAGAACAGTTGGAATTGGCTAAGTATAGCCTGATTAACATACGCTAAAGTAAGGACTTAGCGTACGCTAATTTACAAGGCTTACATATGTTAAGAAGGATTATTAACGTACGTAAGGTGCACAAAGCTTACGTATGTTAGGAAGGATAGTTAACGTATGTAAAGGTCATATAAGGCAGGATGAGGCTTTGATGGATGGGTGGGTCCTATGGTCGGCAACTTTCGGCACAGATGTGGAAAGGTAAGTCAACGAAGAGGATTACGTACACAACAGATTGCTCATTATGTACGTTAAATGGGTATATTACTGTAGCAAGTCAACGACAATATCACGTACGCTATGGCATGGGCCTTACGTAAGGCATCGAACGAAATGAGGCAGTGATTATTGAGGTTATGTGAATTGTATGTGGAAGAATATGATGATATATGTCTTCATTATGTTGTGTGTTATGAACATGATTATAGAATCATGGTGTTCTTCGTGTTCTTGGTATATATTACATCAAAGAGGAATATGTGATAGGATAGATAATGGTTTTTTATTATAAACATGGATTTGATAATTAAAACCAATATTATGTTGATTGTAGTGGTTTATTTCATATGTTCTTGATGAAATATGAATCATGATAATAAGGATGAATCCAGAATGATTATGGTTAATCTTAGTACATGATTATCAATGATATTGAACTATACACAATAAAGGATCCCAAACAGGATCGATCAAGTAACGTATATACGAAAAAAAATCGACGAAGATAAAAGGATCAAAGTCCCATAACTTTGTATCCTTTGATATTATCTTCGTAAGTTGATGATGATCATGAACCTGAACACGAACACGAAATCCCTTTGTTCCAAACACCGGAAGTGCAATGTCTTTACGTCACCACGCGACGGAACTTGACCGGAAAAATCAACGAGACTCCATTCTCCAAGAACAAGGCTAGGGAAACTCGTAGGAGTTTCTCTCTTTTATTTTTCTTGCTTTTCTTCCACCTCAAAGATGAAGAACAAGATGAAAATTTTCTGTCTCTCTCTCCTCAATTGTCTCTCGGCCGAAACTACAAAAGTGTAGTAAAGTGGTTTTTGATTTCTTTGTGATATATTGTTCATCATATGATATGATATGATCCCACCATATATATCACCCTGGCACCATTAGTTGAAAGTATCATGGTGGGATCTCACAACATTAAACAAAACAAATCAAGACAAGAGAGAGAGGAAGTGGGGCGGCCCCATGAGGAAGGTGCTAGGAAACGAGCCGAGTCACTCGGATCGTGTACCGAACGTTTGTCAAACGACTCCATTAAATACAATCCATTATATCTCCAATGTATTTATACTAATTAATTGATCCAATTAATTAATTATAACAAATACAAATATAATCCGCGAAGAAATATTATTTATGAATTAAATTAATAAGACTGCTATTTGATTTATCCAATAAATCATAATTATATATCCAATACCTAATATTAATAGAGAGATGATAAATTATTATTTATCCATCAATGATCCTGATGGGCGACTCTATAGGTCTGTCTCAACCGTCATTGGCAGGAACCAATGAGTGCGGACAGCACTTAGCCAGCCTAGCGGGCCACACTGTAAACCCCGACTGAGAACGAATGAAGGGATCATTCAAGAACTATTATGTTGTGAATACCATATACGTATAGACCCTTCATCAGATGTCCTGGCCAAGTCTTCTGGTCACGGTAAAGTCAAACCTTACTGTTAGGTTTAGGACCGCCTACCTTATGAACCTTTTGGGCCTTCCCTTGCCTTTTTGCACCTCTTTCTTGGGTTTATACTGCTCGTAGGTCTTTTTCTTCTTGTTCTTGGACCTCCGAGGCCCAGAACAAATCACAAGAGCAGACTCCCTCGGTTTAGTCTTCATTTTAGACTGTGCCATCATCAGTCTATTCATTAGCCCAGCTAATGCGCATGAAATCTCATTACAGTTGAAATTCATTACAAACTGCATTAAGGAGTCAGGCAGAGATTGAAGGATGAGATCAATCTGAAGGGATAAATCCATATGAAAGTTGAGCACCTCGAGCCTCTCAATCATAGAGATCATCTTGAGGACGTGGTCTCCCACTTTCTCCCCTTCTTTCATCCTAGCACTGAATAACTGCTTCGATATATCATATTTAGCAGTCCTACTATGCTCTCCATAAAGCTAGGTCCAATGTGCAAGAATCTGCCTAGTAGAAGTCATTTTCTCATGCGCTCTCTTCTGCTCATTACTCATTGAGCCCATCATAAAGCCACGGACCAGCATGTCATCCTTGACCCATTTTTCATCAACGTTAATCTCTTCCTGATTACCCCTAGTCTGGGCTGGAGTCGGTGGAATGTCCGCCTCCAAGATGTATCCCAGAGACTCCGTACTGAGTACAATCATCAGATTCCGCAACCAGTCAACAAAGTTGGGGCCAGTAAGGAGATTTTTTTCAAGTAGTATTGCAAGTGGGTTCTTAGCCATTTTAGAGAGATATAGATTCATTTCTCTGCATTGATTTAGACAAGATTGAATTAGTGACTTGTTTTATTATGAACGAGTATAGAATTTAAGGGTTTGTATAATTCTTGTCTCGGCTCCCACTAATTTTATCGAAATTACACACTCCCATGTTATAACCCGGAAGTCATGGTAAGATCGACTTCTTAGTGATGATCGAGTTCTTTACAAATTTTAACAGACGCAACATGTCAGGTTTCTTGCCTATTAATTTCTGCAAACTGGTGTCCAACAGCAACCCGTCCAACGGATGTTTCGATTCTCTTTTACCCCTAGTCTCCATGCCCTCAACATATCAGGTTTCTCGGAAATCCAGACTATCTAAGTTGTTGACCATCAACGTCTATCAGTTTGACTATTGAATCTCGCCCGGCAACCTATCAGGTTTCTAGTGGCAAAATTTATCACCAACCGAAGGCATCTAATGCACTCAAGAAATTTTCAACCTCTACCAAATGTACTACCTCGATAACTCGGAAGCATAGCACACCAGCCCGGGTATCAATTTTCTACGAGTTTGATGGAGGGTAGGAAACCTCGTAACCTTTTTCAAACTTAGTCTGTTTGGTGTCGGGAGAATTTCGTAATTAATGTTACACTTTGCACATTAATTTATTTATAAGCGCGTTGGATTGTCAATCATTCAAAATAAAAAACAGTTAATAGCAACATAATTACTACCAACATGTAGCTCATAGACTTTTTCCTAAGTACTGGGCCAAGCGAATGACCCAATAAAGAAAAATATAACAGTCTTCTATTCTTCGTCTTTTCGGTCGGTTGTCTTCGGTCTTCGTGATAGCCAAATAAATAATTACATCATAGAAAATGCATCTTATTATATAAATTTTAAAGTCAAAATAAATAGGCTCAAAACGGCCTTTACAACCCAATCGAATCGAACAAATCAAAACTAAGTCCACGAGCTATATCTTCATCACATAAGGACTCCACACATTTAACGGTAATGAAATTAAATAATCAATTATAATATATTAATCCAATTAATCTATCAACTTAATCTATTCAATTTCTACAATATTAATCCAATTAATATATATGGCATTAAAATTAAATAATCAATTAATATATATTAATCCAATCAATAAAAATTAATCTATTCAATTTTAATGGTATTAATCCAATTAATACTAATAATTGTCATTTCAATTCCTTGGAAGTAATCCAGCCAAAAATAGTATTTTGTTTTACTATCTTTCCCATTTAAAATAATAATCCAAATATTCATTTTAATCAAATTAAATCCAATTTAAAATGTGAGAAAATATTAAAACGTAATATAGTGACCGAACAAAGTCCCGGACAAGTTGGAACGGGCCCAGCCCACAAACCGAGCCCGAAAAAGAGGGCTGGGTGAGGGTGACCCGCTGGAGCGAGTCACCTACCTGCTACTATCCGGGTAGCAGGCCCTCCTGTCTGGCCACCCTGCCAGGCACGGCCTGGTAGTGACTCTGACAGCCCCGAGCTACCGAGTCCGACCTCCGTTCGGCTCATTTTTTGGCTCGTTTTCAAAACATGATGTTTCTAACTTTTATATAGGGCTTATAAATCAATAAAATAAAATTTTACAGATTTATAATTCACATAAAGTCATAGAAACAAAATTTACAACAAACAATTAAATATCTCCGATTATACCAATAATGATTCTAAATTATAAACATCATCCAATATCATTCAAAATGCATATGTAATCGTATATACGGTATCATAGACGTCGCTCTGATGCCACTGTTGGGATTCCAGAAACAATAACGAATACGGAGCGGAATAATAATACACAATAAAGAATCCCAAACAAGATCAATTAACTAACTTATATATGAAAAAAAAATCGACGAAGATAAAAGGATAAAAGTCCCATACCTTTGTAGCCTTTGATATTATCTTCGTAAGTTGATGATAGTCACAAACCCGAACACGAACACGAATTACCTTTGTTCCAAACACCAGAAGTGCGATTTTTCTACGTCACCACGCGACGGAACTTGACCGGAAAAATCAACTAGACTTCGTTCTCCAGGAACACGGCTAGGGAAACTCGTATGAATTTCTCTTTTATTTTTCTTGCTTTTCTTCCACATCAAAGATGAAAAACAAGATGAAAGATTTTTCTCTCTCTCCTCTATTAGCTCTCGGCCGAAACTACAAAAGTGTAGTAAAGTGGTTTTTGATGTCTTTGTTATATATTGTTTACCATATGATATGATATGATCCCACCATATATATATCACATTGGCTCCATTAGTTGAAAGTATCATGGTGGGATCTCACAACATTAAACAAAATAAATCAAGACAAGAGAGAGAGGAGGTGGAGCAGCCCCATGAGGAAGGTGCTAGGAAACGGGCTGAGTCACTCGGCTCGTGTACCGGACGTTCGTCAAACGATTCCGTTAAATACACTTCGTTATATCTCCAATGTATTTATACTAATTAATTAATCCAATTAATTAATTATATCAAATATAAATATAATCCTCTAAGAAATATTATTTATTAATTAAATTAATTACCCAGCTTAATTTCAATTCATAAGACCGCTATTTGATTTATCCAATAAATCATAATTAGATATCCAATATCCAATATTAATAGAGAGACGATAAATTCTTATTTATCCGTCAACGATCCTGATGCGCGACTCTGTAGGTCTGTCTTAGCCGGCATTGGGAGGAACTAATGAGTGCGGGCAGCACTTAGCCAGCCTAGCGGGCCGCACTGTAAACCTCGACTAAGAACGAATGAAGGGATCATTCAAGAACCATTATGTCGTGAATACTATATACGTATAGACCCTTCATCAGATGTCCTGGTCAAGACTTCGGGTCACGGTAAAGTCAAACCTTACTGTTCCCTACACACTATATATGTGTTAATGCAAATCAAGACCGACTAATTAATAGTGTATCCAATACGACTAGATCAGAATGCTTTGGCCAAAGACTTATGATCTTATTTACCATTAACCGTATAGCACATTCTCCTGCTCACTAACATGAGATAGAATATTTTTTTGGCGTGCAGTAAAGACTGCTACCTACCAATATAGTCCGCACTTCGAGGTTGACTCAGCAATTAAGCAAATGAGTCTAACTACTCTAATGACAAACTAAACGTCACAGGCACATCTCCTACTGAACCCTCAATTCAAAGGTCCACGTATACTATCACAATCTCTCTATTCGTCATCGACTCTCCAAGAGTGAATACCGTGTGACTAAATCAAGTATGAGTTGTGTTCGAGTATACTGGTCCCACCAATATACTTATAACTATGCTATCAAGACATGAACACGTACTAGCATCAGTTATACAAGTCTTACTCGAAACTTAAATCGACTTGGGAATGGTTTACGTAAATAAACTTTAAACACTTCCAGTGAATTTTCTCTTATCCGATAATGAGAATGGAATGTTCGCTCTTATTTACATGGACTTCACTTTAATGTTTACCAAATCAAGAATGCAATTGAAATACAATAAAAATTGAATGAATCATATTGCCTTTAATTGATAATTCCATAATTACAAGTACAAGGCCCCTTCTCTCTCATTCCCTGAGTGGCATTCGAGGGCATATTTCTAACAGCACAACCGCCTCAATGCTCAACCCCATCAACTCTCACTGGAGCCCTGGATGAGTTGTGAGTAACTCAAGTGCCTGAAGCGATACCGATTTCCGACTCAAGGCATCTGCCACAACATTTGCCTTGCCCGGAATGATAAAGGATTTTGAGATCATAATCCTTGATTAGCTCCAACCACTTTCTTTGTCTCATATTCAGTTCCTTCTGTGTGAAAATATATTTCAGGCTCCTGTGATCGGTGACAATCTGACACGATGAGCCATACAAGTAATGACGCCAAATCTTCAACGCAAACACAACTGCAGTCAACTCAAGATCATGTGTAGGATAATTCAACTCATACGGTTTTAACTGACAGAAAGCATAGGCAACCGTCTTTCCATGCTGTATGAGTACACATCCATGTCCTTGGCCCGAGGCATTGCTATAAACTGAAAAACCCTCATTACCGCACGGTATTGTTAAGACGGGAGCGGTAGTCAACCGCTTCTTCAACTCTTCGAAACTCTTCTGCCTCTCGTCTGTCCACACAAACTTCTCTGACTTCTGCAACAACTGAGTAAGCGGTCGAACGAGTTTAGAGAACCCCTCGAAAAACCTTCGGTAATACCCCACCAATCCCAGAAAACTACGGGCCTCCTTCATGTTCTTAGGCAGCGCCCAATCCAACACTGCCTCTATCTTGTGTGGGTCCACATGAACACCCCCGGCCAAGATCACGTGACCGAGAAACATAACCTCCGGCAACCAAAACTCACACTTTGAGAACTTCGCATAAAGGCGATGAGTTCTCAAGATTTCCAACACGATATGCAGATGACGTGCATGCTCCTCCTTGTTCCTCGAGTAAATCAGAACATCATCGATAAAGATGACTACACACTTATCGAGATATTCGATGAAGACCTTGTTCATTAGCTGCATGAACACGGCTGCGGCGTTGGTTACCCGAACGGCATAACCACAAACTCGTAATGGCCTTATCTCGTCTGAAAGGCCGTCTTCGGAATATCGGAATCCTTCACTCGGAGTTGGTAATATCCCGATCTCAAATAAATCTTTGAGAGCACAGTCGCTCCCTGCAATTGGTTAAACAAGTCATCAATCCTCAGAAGCGGATACTTGTTTTTTATGGTCACCTTGTTCAACTCTCGGTAGTCTATGCATAAACGCAGTGACCCATCCTTTTTCCTTATGAACAAGACCGGTGCGCCCCAAGGCGAAGCACTCGGTTGAATTTAACCCGTGTCTAGCAACTCTCTCAACTATTTCTTCAACTCAAGCATCTCGGCAGGCGCCATATGGTACGACATTTTCAAATTCGGCGCCGCACCCAGCTCTAAATCAATGATGAACTCAACCTCACGGTCTGGTGGAAAACCCGGCAACTCATCTGGAAAAATGTGCGGATACTCGCTCACTATCGGAATAGACGAGAGCTCGACTCCCGCTTTTTCCGATCTCAAAGCATAGCATCAATAACCAGTGCAACCTCCTCGAAGGAGTTTCACCGCTTTCATAGCACTGATCAAGAATCTCTGACTACTCCCTTTGCGTCCCAAGAAGAAGTGTTCAGTACCGTTAGAGGCTAACATCGAAATGGTCCTCGCTCTATTATTCATGATTGCCCCATGTCGATCCAACCAATCCTCACCAAAGATCATATCCTCGTCCTTAATGTCTACCACAATTAGATTATAAGATCAGGCCCTACCCGCGATACTCACTGGAAAATCTATAACTTCATGATTCCCCGCAATACTATCTCCACTAAGCAACAACAAACGGTTCACATGCAACTAGACAATCAACATGCAGATGACGCACACAATCCAAAGAGATGAAAGAATGCGTAGGACCAGAATCGAATAGCACGGAAATAGGACGGTCAAGAATGTGAACGGTACCTGTAGCCACAGTCGTGTTAGGATCTCCGTCTCGTCTCATCTCATACACATGGGGCGGAATAGACCCCGCACTAGACGCTCCCCCTATAGAAGACTGTCCACGTCCCTAACCTCTGCCGAAACTCTGCAGAGGCGAATTAGTTGTTGGATCCTGATTCACGCTCGGATCCCTCGTCGCCGGGGCTGACATCTGAGTAACTGGCGCCCGACTCGCATCTCCATAATATGCAGCACGATGCCCCATACGACCACAATTATGACACTATAGCGGCGGCCTGTCACATTCACTCATCATATGTCCCGGATGACCACAGTTAAAACAAGTATGACCACGAATAGGAACAGCCAGAGTAAACTTAGAACCATAGCCTCGCCCAAATGACGGGGACTGATTCCCAAAGGCTCGCGGACCAGACTGAGTCTTCTGATGCCCGCCAAACTTACTTCCCGAAAACTGAACGGAATTCTTCTGCTTCTTACCCTATGTTGCCACCTCCGTCGCAGAAAAAGACATCTCATAGGCCATCGCCTTGTTCTGATAGTCTTTCAAAGTCGTACACCCAAGCCCTGACATATAGTGGCGAACCCTTAGTTTCATCTGCATGTCGAAGTGGCGGATCTTGTCATGTTCATCCCGGACCTGATTCCTCACGTAATGTAGCTGCTGATTATAATCTTTGATCAATTGAGAGATAGGAACATCCTGGGGTTTCACCTCGAAGAAGGCTCGAGTCCTTCGCTCCTTCACTGGCCACAGACAATACTCGGCTTCCATCAATTCCCGAAACTCATCCCACGTAGCTGCCCGGTCACGCGGTTTCACTGCCTGCCACCATGTTGTCGCCTCCTTGGCGAGAAAGTACTGAGCAATTGGTACATTCCTCTCCTCGGAGCAGTTTTCTGCCTCGAGTACTTTTTCCATCTCAAATATCCAACTCTCCAAACCAGAAGGGTCGGAAGTACCTTCGTACTATGGAGGACGCATACAAATCATATCCTGAAGCAACTTGTCGGTAACAGAACCATTAGGCGGAACCGGAGTAGCATTAGCTTGATGAACCAGGACTGCTTGAGTTAGTAGCACCATATGATTCGCTACTTGCTATGGGATGTTAGCTACCCCAACGTTATCATTAGCATTACCAAAGATAGCAAACTGATCCTGCTGACCTTCGGCACTAGGCTGAACACTGTTCGACAAAGACGGCATTGTCGAACCAGCCTCAGAACTATTGGACATGGCCTCCCCACCTGCTGCGCCACGTCCCCTACCGCGTCTGCATCCTCGACCAGCAGGCATTCTGAAGAAGTAACTAGTGAGTACAGTTCAAATGCAAAACACATCACGATATATAAAAAAGAACACAGGATAACGCAACGAGTCGACTAGGAATGCTTACGAGCACCGGCGTACTGAGATGATGGCACAGTAGTGATACTGTTTAGAAACGACACTCGACTAGACCCAAATTTCCGACAGTCTAGGTATCCATAAACCTAAACTCTGATACCATATTCTGTAACACCCCCAAGACGTTCAGGGCATGTTACAGCACCGTGGACCCAACCCTTTGGAATCCACCAATCTAACGCACAAACACGACATCATGACATATGACCATCATAATCAGCATACAAATGATTCCACAATTTAAAGACATTCTATACAAATTGACCGAACCCGACAGTACTAAATAAAATATTTCCCAAACTGGGACCACAAACAATTACATGTCCAAAGGAAGAAAGTACGTGAGTACTCAAACAAATGACATAGGTAATAAAACAAAAAAACATGACGACAAGCAAACGACCATTGAACAGAATCACCCTTGCCCATCATCCTCGTACCGTCCGCATGCTCGTTCGCCTCCATGACCTGTACCTAAAATACAAAAGTATTTCCCCCATTTAAGGGGTTAGTGGCAAGAGCTAGTGCAAGTACAATCCATTTAAACTATCATTCTAATCAGATGAAATATGCGCCAAAAATCATTTTAGAAAACATATATATTCCGGAATATTACGGTGCACGAGCACAAAACATAGTTCTCCAATAAAATATTTCAAAGGTTAACTGTTGGTACGAGACTAACGGCGACCGCACCCAGCAGAGGCCCTGTCGGTCCATCCCTAGGTGGTTAACCCCATTTCACGATACGCATACACACGGCACTACGTATCCCCAGAGTCCCCGTCAGACCATCCCTGGGTGAACATACGCATTCACATCCACAACATACAAGGGAAGCCATAAATTAAATACTAGAATATGCATACAAATGTAAAGCACTTGCCTTTGAGATATCTTCGACGTGACGAAAAATAAACGACGATTAGGTAAATAACCGGAGTGAACACGTCCGCTCCTAAACGAGAGATTAACATGAATCACTCCTAAACAACAATAATAACCGAATGGAATACGGCCACAACCCCGATTACCAACCACAACAATACATGTACGATCAATACGGGCGAGGGTTTTCACAAAACCTCCCCGAATTGACAATTCACATACTTAACTCGACGAAAACAGATTGGGAATCACTCAATAGCAATAATCGATAAGAAATATCGCAACATAGATGAACAATTCGAGTTTAAATAGATAAATCCCGAAAACCCCCCAAAATTGACAAAGTTAGGGTCCTAAGCCAAAATACCTAGAATTCAGATGGAAGAAGATGCATTAGGATGATGATACACTTCGTTTGGAGTCCAAAAATCGATCGGCCAAGGAATTACATGGATAACTCTCCATAAATCGCCCCAAAATGCTCCAGGAACTCAAAACGCGGGCAAGGGAGAAGGAAAGAAGAAAAGTGACGCGTCTGAGCCGATTCAGGCTTTAAATACATGACTGTTGTACTACGTACGTTAACATAGAGGGTTAACGTACGTTAAGGGTTTTATGTACGTAAAATCCATCACTTAACGTACATAAGAACCTCGGCAGAACATTCTGCCCAATCCGCTGAAGCCGATAACGTACATTATATCTAACAGTTAACGTACGTTATCTGTACTCAGATAACGCGCGCAATATAACATGCATAACGTACGTTATGCATGCAGCAGTTCAGCACTGTTGAGTGCAGTCCACTGCTCAATGAAGTACAAGTCGAAACGCAACAAAAGATGGGATCCGAAGACAAAATTACGAAGTATTCGCGTCAACGAACCTAAGCGCTAAAAGGAAACACCATTCCGACTACCCGAAGGTTCGTAATTTCGACGACGGAAGTAAATTTCCATCAAACTCTAGAAAATTACAAAACGGCCCAAACGTTCGAAAATCATGACACGACGTCGAATTATCACAGCACGAATAACTCAATCATGCGGGCTCATGGGAACAAAGGAATAACGAAATCAAACGAGTTTTACGAGAATCGAACATACTTGCAACAAAAACATACCATGAAGCGGACTACGTAAAAAATACTTCCGAAACTCGTCCAAATGAAAAAATACCAAGAACAAAATAGATTCAAAACATCGAAACGGTTACAAGCGAGTCATTAAAATAGACATATGCCCAAAAATAGAAACTACTAAAAATAGAAAGTACGAATATTACATATGCGACATGCGAATCTTGTTTATTGGGCAAGATGACAAAGAATCCTTTCACCGGTCATGGAGAAAGGGCTAGTGATCTATTAGGACTAGTACATATGGATGTATGTGGACCTATTAGCACTCATGCCAGAGGCAGATACCAATACTTCATCACATTTACCGATGATTTTAGTCGGTATGGATATGTTTAGCTTATGAAGCATAAACAAGAATCTTTTGAAATGTTCAAAATATTCCAAAGTGGAGTATAGAGTCAACTTGGCAAGACAATTAAAACCCTTAGATCGGATCGATGTGGTGAATACTTGATCCAAGAATTCGATGATCATCGTAAGAGTTGTGGAATTGTTTCACAACTTACTCCTCCTGGAAGACCTCAACATAACAGAGTGCCCGAGAGGAGGAATCCAACTTTATTAGATATGGTTCGATCCATGAAGAGTCGAATGGAGCTTCCATTATCATTTTGGGGCCATGCCTTAGAAACAGCAGCATTCACCATAAATTGTGTTCCATCTAAAGCAGTTGAAAAGACACCATTTGAAAAATGGACAAGTAAGAGACCAAACTTGTATTTTCTAAAGATCTGGGGTTGCAAAGCGTTCGTAAGGCGCCAAGTGTTTGACATACTGGCAGTCAAATCTTAAAGATGTTTATTTATGGGATATCCTAAGGAAACTAAAGGATACTACTTTTATAAACCCATAGAAAACAAAGTGTTTGTTGCTCGAAATGCTGTCTTCTTAGAAAGAGGATTTATTTCCAAAAGAGACAGTGGGAGAAGTATAATTCTCGAGCAAACTCGAGAACAAAGAAGACATTGCTTCACGAATGGAAACTGAACAGGCTCAACAATCAGTTGAAGAGCCAGTTCAAAGTACACAAGTCCCTCACAGATATGATAGGGTGCGATATGAACCTGAGAGATATGGGTATCTCGTAAAAGAGGATGATGACGCATCACTCATAGATGATGAGTCTAGTACCAGAGTCCTAGGAATGGCTAGAGGCCATGAAGTCAGAGATGTAGTCCATGTATGGCAATCAAGTTTGGAACTTTATAGATCCACCTGGGGGTGTTAAAACCATTGGGTGCAAATGGGTCTTCAAAAAAAAGAAAGACATGGATGATAATATGCAAGCCTATAAAGCTAGACTAGTGGCAAAAGGTTATAGACAGATTCATGGTGTTTACTATGATTAGACTTTTTCGCCAGTAGTCATGCTTAAATCAATTAGGATTTTATTTGCCATTGCCGCATACTATGATTATGAAATATGGCAAATGGATGTCAAAACAGAGTTCCTTAATAGAAACTTACTCGAGGATGTGTACATGACACAACCTGAGGGTTTTGTTCATCCAACAAATTCTAAAAATATTTGCAAGCTTCAACGATCCATTTATGGGTTGAAGCAGGCTTCTCGGAGCTGGAATCTTCGTTTTGATGAAACTATCAAAGAGTTTGGATTTATAAAAAATGAAGATGAACCATGTATGTACAAGAAGGTTGCACAGTTATTTTCTTAGTCTTGACTTGGTTGGGAAATTGTTTCTGAATGAAGTACTTAGGAGAAGCTGCTTACATTCTTGGGATAAAAATCTATAGAGATAGATCAAAGAGAATGACTGGTCTGAGTCAAAGTGCCTACATTAACAAAATATTGAAAAGGTTCAATATGCAGGACTCCAAGATAGGAATCTTTCCAATGTCACATGGCATTCATCTAAGTACGATTCAGAGTCCTTCGACGCCTGATGAGCGAGCTCGCATGAGCAAGATTCCATATGCTTCTGTCATTGGATCGATCATGTATGCCATGATTTGTACTCGACTAGATGTATCGTTTGCCCTTAGCATGACAAGTGGATACCAATAAAATCGAGGTGAGAGTCACTGAACAATAGTGAAAACCATCTTAAAGTACTTAAGAATAACTAAGGATACGTTCCTAATTTATGGAGGTGTGGGAAATGAGGTGGCTGTAAATGGTTATGTTGATGCAAGTTTCGAAACCAACAGAGACGATTTTAAATCATAAACTGGTTATGTGTTTGTATTGAATGGAGGTGTTGTGAGTTGGAAGAGTTCCAAACAAAGCACGGTTGTTGATTCTGTAATAGGAGATGAGTACCTGGCAGCATTGGATGCAACTAAGGAAGCCGTGTGGATCAAGAAGTTCATTACCAAACTAGGAGTGCTACCGACCATCTAGGGTCCCTTAATCCTTTATTGTGACAATAATGGTGCTATTTCACAAGCTAAAGAGCCTAGGTCCCATCATAATTTCAATCATATACTCAGAAAATACCACCTAGTCAGAGAGATCGTTAGATGAGGAGATATTACAATATGCAAAGTAGCAACGGAAGAGAGTGTTACTGATCCACTTACCAAGCCTTTTTCACAAGGAAAGCATGTTGAGCATGCTAGATCGATAAGACTAAAATTCATAAATGAATTGTCCTGGTGCAAGTGGGAGATTGTTGGGAATAGTGCCCTAGGACATTCGATGTACCTAGATTTGCAATTACCACATTAAATAAAGTTATTTATTTCTCGTTGATTATTATAATGTTTGTATGTTTTAATATTATTATAATCGAATAATAGTTATTCACGAATAATAAGATTATTCAAATGTCCCTGGTCCAATCGCGTTGAGTGGAGACTCAAGTGATTAATATACTAGTATAAGTTTGGTTGATAATCATCGGATGATTATGCGTATGGTATGGATCAATCTTATGGGTATTGGTTGGAGAACCAATACTTGAAAATATCATAAGTGAATCTCAATATAACAGCATGTCAATAAATCCTTGAACCGAAGATTATCATAGAGTCTAACATGATAACTGCTATGCCTTGACGTAATCTAATGTTATCTGAAATATGGTGATCATAAAAGTTAGCGATCGGGATTAGTGGGAGTGATGTAGAGGGCAATAAATAATCAAGATGGAGATTTGTCCCTATCTTTAGTGAGAGAGATATCTGTTGGGTCCCTCGATAAGTAGGGTTGAAGGAAATGCACGGCCATGTTCAAGTGGAGAGTTATTTGATTCAATCAGTCTACTTAAGATCGAGAAAGCATTTGAACATAATAAGTATGACAAATTCCATGACTTAGTTCAAATATGATATCAAGCGACAAATGGATTTGACACGTTAAATGGTTTAATGGACTAAAAACTTATATTATTTGGGTAGTCATAATGTCTTCTAGAGACCACTTATGATTTATTATTTAATAAGGTACTAAATAATTACCAACATAATATAAGCCTGTTGGGTATATGACAGCTAATGACAAGCAAGAATAATTAATAGATATAATATTGGATATTATATTTATTAAAGAAAATAAATAATGAGTAATATATAATATATGATATTATATATTATATTATTTAATTATATCAACTAAGAAAGATAAATATAATATTAGATATTATATTAATTAGAGGATTAAATAATAAGTAGTATATAATATAAGATGGGTGAGTTACATCTGACAACCTTTTTAGATGCCATATAAACGTTTGGGTCCCTATGTTTTTATATTTTACGACAAAGGTCAAAACATGAACTACTGAAAGTTTGTATTTATAGTTAAGGGCAAAAGTCAACTTTAGTGTTGATGTCATCAGAGAGAGAGAGGAAAATCAATTTTCTTTTCCCATTTTACCCCTGGAATAAAACATTTCTCTTTCTAATGAATAAAATATTGCGAGCTCCGGCCTCCGCGGCACCGTCCCCTCCGCCATCCTCAGCCGCCTCGACCAGCTTCGATTCCTCAGTCTCGGAAACAACTCACTCAACAGCCCGCTCCCCGATCTCTCCACTCTCACCAACCTCAAAATTGTGTTGTTTGACCACAACTATTTCTCCGGCATATTCCCGCTCTCCATTTTATCCATTTGCCGCCTCCTATTCCTCGAGTTGTCAAACGATATTTCTCTCTCTCCTCACAAAAATCATCCTAAAATCATCGGCCTCATTTTAGGGCGAATCACCGGAACCCTAATTCTGATGGTCGTCATTCTAAGCGTCCTTGCATTAATCAGAAAAAGAAGAGAATATGATAAAGAAAGAGAAAAAATTCAAAGGAAAGTTGGCACCAATTTCACCACCGATCGAACAGCAATCACTAAAAATGCAAATCCCGAAATCCCAGAAGCCAAAAAATCAAACCCCTTCGCTAAGAACATCTTATTTTTTTGCTTTAAAAGAAATGTTTTATTCGGTAATATTGAATGAACCAATTTCAAAGAAATATTTTATTCTAGGGGTAAAATGGACTCTACGCAGAAAGTCAACCATTTGCCCTGAAATTGGACCCCATCGTTATTCTTGAAAACATTGGGATCTAAATATTTATATGGCATCTGAAAAGGTTGTTGAGTGTAAAATTCCCAATATAAGATATTATATGTATTGTATTATTTAATAAGTTGAGGGGTAAATAAGCAAATACTTGAGTTTAACTCTAGGGTTTACTTAGTATAAATAAAGAGTCTTGGACAAAGAGTTGTCATAATAAAAATTACACAACCCTAATTGTGTGAGACCAAAATCGGCCCTTCCCTTATACTATTCTGTCGTACTGTTTTCAGTCCGGGAAGTCCGTTTCGGCCATCTCTGTCTTCTTTCCTTAGTTGATTTTGATCAACAGTATAAATCATTCTAGCAAGGAATTATTTGTTGTACTGTTTATCAACATTATTCTTAAGGATCTAGCAATGCAGCTTATATCAGTTGTTCGTGTGTGGATCACCAAAAGAGGAAGAGGATTTAATCAGCTTCTGGTCCAAGTTCAGATTTGTTCTTTGAATTAAGGTAATTCGACGAACTATTTACAAATCAATTAAATTACTGCTTGAAGATCCTCGTCTGGGTTTTTCGTTAATTTATTTTGCTGCGTTTTGCTTATATTTATTGTATTAAATATGCTTGGGCTATAACTGAATATGAATAACGTGCGAAAATTCATCAACATCATCATCACAATCGAAAGCATAAGCAGCACCATATCACATCATTATTTCGGAATAATTCATATATCATATTTCAATAACCACGTGGGCTATACTGATACGCGGTTCGCACCCCATCGTATCAAAGAAGCCTCGTCAGAACGTCCTAAGTTGTATAACCCATCGAGTGATATGAGGTTCTCACCCCCTCGTACCCCAGAACCCTCGTCAGGGCATTCCCCGACTTTACTCGACCACAAACCACAATTTCACAATATTGGTACAACTTTTCAGAAATATTATTTTCACTTTTAAAAAGCACCGTTCTATGATTCCAATCGCAAGATAATACATAAAGTACGATCAAGTACTTACATGCTAAGTACCAGATGTATCGTTTGCCCTTTGTATTCTCCGGCATATTCCCGCTCTCCTTTTTATCCATTTGCCGCCTCCTATTCCTCGAGTTGTCAAACGATATTTCTCTCTCTCCTCACAAAAATCATCCTAAAATCATCGGCCTCATTTTAGGGCAAATCACCGGAACCCTAATTCTGATGGTCGTCATTCTGAGCGTCCTTGCATTAATCAGAAAAAGAAGAGAATATGATAAAGAAAGAGAAAAAATTCAAAGGAAAGTTGGCACCAATTTCACCACCGATCGAACAGCAATCACTAAAAATGCAAATCCCGAAATCCCAGAAGCCAAAAAATCAAACCCCTTCACTAAGAACATCTTATTTTTTGGCTTTAAAAGGAATGTTTTATTCGGTAATATTGAATGAACCAATTTCAAAGAAATGTTTTATTCTAGGGGTAAAATAGACTCTACGCAGAAAGTCAACCATTTGCCCTGAAATTGGACCCCATCGTTATTCTTGAAAACATTGGGATCTAAATGTTTGTATGGCATCTGAAAAGGTTTCTGAGTGTAAAATCCCCAATATAAGATATTATATGTATTGTATTATTTAATAAGTTGAGGGGTAACTAAGCAAATACTTGAGTTTAACTCTAGGGTTTACTTAGTATAAATAAAGAGTCTTGGACAAGGAGTTGTCATAATAAAAATTACACAACCCTAATTGTGTGAGACCAAAATTGGCCCTTCCCTTATACTATTCTGTCGTACTGTTTTCAGTCCGGGAAGTCCGTTTCGGCCATCTCCGTCTTCTTTCCTTAGTTGATTTTGGTCAACAGTATAAATCATTCTAGCAAGGAATTATTTCTTGTACTGTTTATCAACATTATTCTTAAGGATCTAGCAATGCAGCTTATATCAGTTGTTCGTGTGTGGATCACCAAAAGAGGAAGAGGATTTAATCAGCTTCTGGTCCAGGTTCAGACCTGTTCTTTGAATTAAGGTAATTCGACGAACTATTTACAAATCAATTAAATTACTGCTTGAAGATCCTCGTCTGGGTTTTTCGTTAATTTATTTTGCTGCGTTTTGCTTATATTTATTGTATTAAATATTCTTGGGCTATAACTGAATATGAATAACGTGCGAAAATTCATCAACATCATCATCACAATCAAAAGCATAAGCAGCACCATATCACATCATTATTTCGGAATAATTCATATATCATATTTCAATAACCATATGGGCTATACTGATACGAGGTTCGCACCCCATCGTATCAAAGAGGCCTCGTCAGGACGTACTAAGTTGTATAACCCATCGAGTGATATGAGGTTCTCACCCCCTCGTACCCCAGAACTCTCGTCAGGGCATTCCCCGACTTTACTCGACCACAAACCACAATTTCACAATATTGGTACAGCTTTTCAGAAATATTATTTTCACTTTTAAAAAGCACCATTCTATGATTCCAATCGCAAGATAATACATAAAGTACGATCAAGTACTTACCTGGTAGTCCAACGAATGGAAAAGCTCAATTGAAAAGAAAGTGGAATGGGCAATTCGCCAAATCTCCGACCTAAAACGTATAATAATCTATGATTATCGCATTAAAATTTATATAACTATTAGAACTCTACTCTCTAATTTAGCCGATTTAAGGGTCAGAATATAGTTACGGATACATCTATGCGTTATCGGGGTATAAGAAGGTTGTGTTTCGAACTAGGAGCCATTTGAAACTCAGTTGACCCATTATGGATTGAAACCAAGAAGGTTATACACTTTTTAAAGATAATATTAAAGTATTTGGGTCAAAACATAATTTTTAAAACTCTTTTTAAAAATTTAGGGCTCAAACCTAGAATAATTAACAACGTGATTTGGGGTCAAATTGTGAAGTACCAAAAATATAGTTTTAGGGCTGAATTGAAGATTTAGAAAACTATAATCAAGTCCATATTTATTTCTAATTCCCAAATGGCTAGCCCTAAGTTTTAAAATTTATGTTTTTCATCCCAAAACATTATCCGGCCACCTAATGTAACACCCCCTAACCTAGCAGCTAAACTGCAAAGGAGTCCGTGCTACTAAGTTGGGGAGTATCACTCTTTTATACTTTGAAAACCATAATTCTAAATTTGGTAAAAGCAGGAACTCGGGGAAATAACGCAAACTGGTATTATTTGTTAAAACATTACACAACCTTAAGTTTAATACATAAACAAAACCTTAATAGAGCGATCCTATTCAAAACACAACATAGTCTTCCAGCATAGGGGCAAAACAGCCGGGGAACGGCATATGGACAAGTCTCCGACTGGCAACATTGAAGGAGTATAGTCAACCCCTAAAGTGTGGTACTCGACTGATAGTGATACGCCATGGTTTTCGAAACCTGTTCATATAATTGGCAAATAAAACATGTATATGGGGTTTCCCATACTGGTTTTTCAACCAATGGTATTAGCCGTATTCAATCTTTTTCATTCACCGTGGGTTTCCTTGACCGACTTTCAGCCGCAAGTATTTGCCACTACGTGTTGTATCCGCCGGTCCCCCGCATCCCGTGCCTACCCGCCATCAATCAAGTACCATACTTCCTTTTCTTAAACAATCATTCACATGCACATGTTATGCATGATCATTCCATAACAGTCACATATGAAAATATCAATCAATATATGATCCTTATGATACAACAAGAAAAAGCCTCATCTTACCTCAGGTCCAGCTGCATATTGAAGTGAAAAGATCATATTCTCTCACTAGATGGATGTGCTAAAATCCCTGAATTAATTAACCATGTTGCACTTAACATTACTTTCATGAATGCTACAAAATGTTGGAATACAATTTAGGATCATCTATGACTTATCACTTCACAACTAGTTATCGTAATGCAATAATTATGCATATATACCAATTTATACTATGTTTAAACTTTATATCCTTCCTATTCACTTATATAAGAAAACTAATTCTGAAAATATGGATATCTGTAATCATTTATGTAATATATTCCACGACAACGCAATTGTTCAAGAGAATTTAGCAAGGCCTTTAAACAATCGAATTTGTTTAGCTTATAACCGGTTGAATACAAGTTTTATTTGCATCAAATTTTGATACAGTGTCTCTAAAGAACAAATACATTGGAACACCAGCCCCTAAACTACACGAAATATGCATAATCCATATATGTTTATAAAAGATGGCAGAATTGAGTTCTATGTTATATAGTGATGATTTAGGCTCTATAAACCCACAATAAACACAAAGTCAAGCCATGGATGAATTCTTAACATTATCATGACATATCTAAGGGCCTGAACAAACTCTCCTTTCATCTAAATAATCAATAAAGATATCAAGTGTAACACCCCCAGAGCCATCCAGAAATATTACAGCATCGTGGGCCCCGAGATGGAACCCACAAGGCTGAAGGAAATTTTCGCAAACATTTACAAATGCCTAAAAGGCTAACGAAGGTACTGTCTTTTAAAAACATTTGAAGACTTAATAAAATCCGTTTATCAAACTGTCGTAAAATCTCATTTAAAACCACAAGGCCCGAAATGCCAATGCTCAATTGTTTAAGAACATATGTTAAGCTATCGCTTACATGTACCGACAGAATAGATTTAGAGGACGATTGCCAAAGTAACCTAAGTTACTAGATACCAAAAGGCCATTTAAAAATACTCACGCAGCGGATAAAGACAAACAATTAAAATACTCTTGCAGCGGAACACAACAACTGATCAGAAACCCAATACATAAATAAATGTCCTAGCCAGTATCCTCCGGGAAGCTCATCTCTTCATGACCGCTACAAGCTTGATAATCCAAGAACCTAAAAAGAAAGCCCAGACGGGGTCAGCCATAATATCCAACACTGATAACCATCACATCACGTCAATAATTACATATTAATGGAAATACTAAGTAAGAATACGACCAATGTAATCTTATCGTTGTAACTTTACGAAAATCCACAATTCGTATCCTTAACAACACATTAAGATAATACCGAAATATTTGTACGGTATCTCAACAATACCCAAGGTTCTCAAAACATTATCATAACTCGCGATACGGAAATTATACCAACTCTAGTCAATTTAATCTATCGGATAACGTCGATAATTCCAATACGATAATCGATCGTCCATCAAAGACAAGTACCAAGGAAATATGGAACATACCTCAAGATACGAAATACCATTATAATCACGTCAGTCTAATCCGAGATCAGATCAACACAACATACGGACATGATCCTAACACAAGAACTACAAATGCATACCAATATGACAACGTCAATATGATCACAACAATAACGACAATGTATACTTATGGCAAACCCATAATATACGTGTGCACAACAACAATACATGGCAATCCGATGATCCAGCGTTCACTGCCTAGATCCCCCGATGATCCCGTCAGACCAACCTGAGGTGGAAAACTCGTCCGATGATCCAGCGCACGCTAGCATAGATCCCTCGATGATCCCGTCGGACCAACACGAGGTGGACATATGACAACAATGCACAAGTGCATAAAACAACAGTACACAATACACGACAACAACAATGCACAAATACATGACAACAACGATACACGAATGTATCACGACATGATCGACACAAATGATAAAAATGGTTAGAGTACTTGACCCAAGTCCTTTGAGAGCGATCTCAATGTCTAAACCATCACGAACCATTATCCTCAATACTCGACGGTCCAAAGTATCACGGATTGCAAATAATTCATATCTTCGTCTTTATCACAATATATCCTCGATATACAAGTATACCAATAACAAAAGTAAATCATATACATTATGATTTAAATTCCCAAAACTCGAATACGATTTATAATCCCAAATCCCTGTGATTATGATTATAAACATTGTTATACGAATTATACACGAATGAAATGAAAACCATTCATTAAATACTATAAACTGAGCAAGTAATAACTTACCTCGATACCGATGAAGCCATTACCAATTCCATTGCCGTCATCTACAAGTCCCTCGGCCCTGATAAATGCAATTCATGAACATTCTCGAATACGACCGCAAAGCATGGTTCTAATCACCGATCAATAATCTCAACCTGTTACAATAATCGATAGACAACAAGTTCGATAACAATCAACAATCGATAAAACCAATTCACAAACCCAACGGCTTGACAATATCTCGATTAAACACTAATCAGATCAATCCAACTCAACCCAGCACGAATTCAGAACCACAACACGAAAATACTGCACTTTCTGCCTTCTTAGCGCACGTTAATCACTTAACGTAGTGTGCGCTAAGTTGCTCCCGTTAGCGCGTGTTAGGCAGTAAGCTTAGCGTGCGCTAATGCTGTACAAATGCATGTTTTTCAGATGCCGATCAACATATGGCGATTATCAAGAACACTAAGTGATTCTAAACCATGTTCATAGCTATCAAAACAACGAAATCCGATATCCTTTAACATATAAGTAATCATCCAACCTTTAATCCAATTATTATATCCATATATCATCTTCCTCAATATCAACCTCATGATACATTAAAAATGTAACAACACTTCCATAATCTATCATTACAGGGAGTAATTATCAACAATAACATCAACATTCGAAACTGAGGAGAAGAATTAACCAACTAATCTCAAGAAGACGAATCAATACGATTCAAACCATACGAATCACATTAATATCATCATACTCCGGTAATCCATCTGATAATCATGCTTATCAACTTGTTTATGTAATAATCATCAACTCAAGAACATCAACATTCAATCCAAAATGAAATCCAAAGATGAAGAGTGATTACTTTTTGAAGGAATCGATTGATTTCCAAGGTTGAATCCATTTCCAAGAATCGCCAATGATTTAAAGAACAAAGCTTTAATCCATGATTTCCATCTTTAATCTTGTTAAAGAGGATCATCCCTCAGTGTTTAGGAACTCCAAATGTCCTCCCAAGGTTCTCTCTATCGGTTGCAAGAAGAGAATTGACGAAATGAGGAATGACAGCCAACTACTCATATATATACACTGTACATTATTAACGTACGCTAACCTCTTCATTTAACGCACGTTACCAATTTAGCGTGCGCTAACATTCTTTGTTAGCATGCGCTATCGAAGTCTAGAGGCTACTATCTTGCTTCATACAATGATTTACGTATGCAATGCCCATGCAATAGCGTACGTAAATCGCTCTATTTAGCGTACGCAACCCTTCAAACGTAGCGTGCGCCACTAATAGTTGACTTGCTATAGTCTGCACCTACCCCCGTTTCCCCACATGCCGAAAGTAACCTGATACAGCCAAGATTCCTTTGGTCCGTTCTGATTAGCGTGCGCTATCAATATACCTTAGCGTGCGTTAATCCTTCACAACAAACATCAATTGACCTCGTCGGCACATGCGCCGAAAGTGGCCGGGTCCACACGTAGATTTCCTCTGAGCTGTTCTGCACTAGCGTACGCTAACCTATGAACGTAGCGTGCGCTAAACCTGCACGATAGCGTGTGCTATGCATGAATATTAGCGTGCTCTAATAAGGCTGTACTTAGCCATTTTCAGCTGTTCTTGTCCAACGTCTCAACATACAGAATACGAACATACGGCATACCAAATATACATACTCCTTCCAATAATATTCTCATACGATACACAATATCCTCAACTGCAATTGTCGACCAAGTACAGTAATTATACCAATATATATGTCTTAGTCCTTCATTTATTTTATCCATACTGTACAGATTCCACGTTGTACAACATAACTCGGATAAAATAATATTAAACCACAGTAGTAGAAATTCCAGATATTACATACTAAAAATCGGGGTATTACATCAAGAACATGAAGAAAACAAAGAAAACTCACCTTGATTCTCAAAGGATATGAGGTGTTGGTGTTTTGAGGATTTTTCTTGAACTTTTGGTGATTTTTCGGATATGGATGCTTTTAGATCGAGTCCAGAGTGTTAATAAGGGTTAAGGGTCGGTTTTCCTCTCTTATCCAAGTGAGAGAGGTGGTTTTGAGGGTGAAATACCAAAGATACCCTCAAATAGCTTCCATAAATCATGTTTGAAAGACTCGACCGGTTCAAGTAGTTATAGACCGGTTTTTGGTTAGTTTGAACCGGTTCCTAATAGCTATCTACTATATTTATGGTATGAATGACCGGTCCAGTGATTTTGCTGGAATTTAAGGTGTGTGTTTATTGTTTAAAACCGGTTACTATGCAGAAATCATTAAAAATGCTAATAAGGGAGTTCGTGGTCAAACTTTCTGAACCTTCATTCCTATAACACTATAGATAAGAATATAAGAGCTCATTTATCAATATGATATGATGACGATGATGATAAAATAAAAGATAAGTTCAATTGGTTCCGACCGCAACTGGGACGAATAGAGAAGGGACATGTCCAATTACTTAACAGGTGATGCCATATGTAACTACAAATTGAATTATTTATAATGTTGATAAGAATCAAATATTTGACACATTTTATTAGGTTAAACAAATATTTTCTACTTGATTCATATATCTAAATCTACTCAACACACACACCACTAAGCTCCGATGTTAAACTGGTTAACCTACGATAGACCTGTTAGTGACTCTATTAGTACTTATATGTTTTCCACCAATGCTTAGAGCTAATTTAATATGTTTAATACTCTTCAGCATAGTGAATTAACTATGAGATGGAGCGAATCATCATATGTGAATGTAATGTAAAAATACAATCAACAAATAAAATCACTTTGTAGTCACTTAGCACATCGATCTCCATTAACTGAGAAACTGAGCTTCTCACTGCAATGAGGTATTTATAAAGACGCATTTTACCTTGTTAGGAGGAATAAATAACATGTTTCATGTATCATAGACATAAAACTTAGCTAAGCACATAAATTGCAATTATTCATGCTCATGAAATGTCTACTTGTATGCCATGCTTCCCTAATGCATATTATGAAAATGCATTTAGGTATAAAATGGTTATTGGCTTAGAAGGGGATAATCGGGCATTACAATACTCCCCTCCTTAGAAAATTTCCTCCTTGAAATTGACATACCGAACAGTTCTAGGTACTTTCTTTGCATTTCCTCCTCTCTTTCCCATGTAGCCTCTTCAACAGCATGATTCCTCCATAAAATCTTTACCAAATGAATCTCCTTGTTTCTTAGTTTCTTTACTTTCTTATCAAGAACCTATACCGGCTTCTCTTCATAGGACAAATCTGGGGATAATTCCAACGGCTGATAATTTAGCACAAGTGAGGGGTTTGAAATGTACTTCTTTAACATGGACACATGGAAGATATTGTGCACACCAGATAATAAAGGAGGTAAGGCTACTCTATAAGCTCTATCACCAACTCTCTCAATAATTCAAATGGGCCAACATATCTCGGGCTTAGATTTCCTTTCTTTGCAAATATCATAATGCTTTTCATTGGGGATACCCTCAAGAACACATGATCCCCAACTAAAAATTCTAAATCTCTTCTTCGAATATCTTCATAACTCTTGTGTCTACTTTGTGCAATCTTCATTCGTTCTCTTATCTTTTCTACTACCATAGTAGTCTGTTGTATCATTTCTGGGCCCAGTAGACTTCTTTCTCCAACTTCATCCCAGTGTATGGAAGATCTACATTTTCTCCCATATAGTGCTTCATAAGGTGCCATCCCAATTGTAGATTGGCAACTGTTGTTGTATGTGAACTCTACCAATGTAAGCTTTGTATCCCAATTGCCCTTGAAATCTAGTATACATGCTCTCAACATATCTTCAAGTATTTGGATAACTCTTTCTGACTGCCCATCACTTTGTGGATGAAATGCGGTGCTGAAAGCAAGCTTCGTACCCATTGCATTATGTAAACTTTTCCAAAATGTAGATGTGAATTTAGGGTCCGTGTCAGATACTATTGATATTGGCACCCCATGTAGTCGGACTATATCTTTAACATATTCCTGAGCATATCGATCCATATTATATGTGGATTTTAATGGAAGGAAATGAGCATACTTGGTTAATCTATCAACAATCACACATATCGAATTATGCCCACTTTGAGTCCTTGGTAGCCCAAGAACAAAATCCATTGTAATGTGTTCCCATTTCTATTCCGGAATTAGTAAAAGATTCAATAATCCTGCTGGTCTCTGATATTCAGTTTTGACCTGCTAGCAAGTAAGATATTATGCCACGAATTTTGCAATATCTTTCTTCATGTTAGGCCACCAATAATGTTGTTGCAAGTCTTTATACATTTTTGTGCTACCTGGATGTATTGAATAAGGACTAGAATGAGCTTCCTTCAGAATGTCCCCTATGATGGTTGGGTCAGCTGGCATGCACAGTCTCCCATTATATCGTAATGTTTTTGTTGGAATAATTAACCCTGTTCGGTGTTTTGATAAACTGCCAACATACAGATGAAGTATCAACATACAGCGAGTTGCTGTCCCGAAGATATTCATACAGCAAGAAACGAGTTTTGATAAAGTGCCATCATACATCAAAAGCTCATCAGTCGATATGACACTAAGTATGGAAGCTGTCCTGAAACATTCACACAACATCGTTCCATACAACAGCATTAAAGATAACCTACAGCGTTGGAACCTACAACATTACAAATGCAACATATTAGATACAGCATACAGGCTGTAAGTATTGAGATCTTCAATACTTATCAAAACAGGACTGAAACCATTGGAACGGAATCTGCTTTATTTGCTAAAATCAGTCCCGTTTGAAAAGAAGTATTTAAATACTGAAAGGATAAAGTATTTAAATACTAAGCCGACAGAGATCTTCAGTCAATGAGCAAAATCTGGATCTTGTTCTATACAAGTTAATTATCCCATTAGAACAGACTTTTTGCTCAACGGATCTATCCCAATGGATCTATTCCAAAGGCTATTTATACCCCACAATTCGAATATCAGACATACGAACGAATACACGAGCATATACGAATATTCATAAGATCAAGATCTGAAAACTGGGATATACTGAGACTCCACGAGATCTTCTCAAGAACAGTATATTGAGAGCAAACATATTTCTTCAAGCATACTGCCAATCCTGAGAGAAGAAATACACAAGTGCTCATCCTTGAACAACACATCATCAGCTCAAAGCTCAAGAAAGTCAAGCTGTTGTTAAACCCATGATCTTACATTGAATAAAAACATCTGCTCTGTATGGACTGAGAAAGCTTTGCTTTTCCTGAATTGTGTGTGACGGATCTGCATTGAAGAGATGAAGCTTCGGAACTGTGTGTGAAGAAGCTAGTCAAGTGAAAGCTTTGACCAATCTATGTGAACGGTTGAAAGCGACGGTCTTTGTATCAATCTGTGTGAACGATACAAGGATAGGTTTGATTATAGACACGTAGTTGTGTACGTAGTGTTTATAATAAATATTTTCACTCCTATGTGGAGGACCAGTGGACGAAGAGGGGTTTACCTCGAACTACTTTAAAACCGTGTCATTTACCTTCTGCAATTTATAGTTTTCATAAACTGTGATTATTTTATAAGTATACACTACATACCCTGTATGCACCAAGCAAACAGGAGAAAACCTAGTTGCTGTATTTACAGCAACTTACTGTTACAAGACTTCCGCTACACACTCTAACTTGAAAATCGTACAGCTTGTTGCTTAAACACTTTCCAAGCTGTATTCTGTATACTTAGTGGCCAACAGTTTTATCACTAGAGACTGAGAAGTTTGGTAATTTGCCCCCATCAACTTTTTCCCTCAATTTGCCTATGTGGTGATCCGCCTTCTGGGTTTGTTTGATTATATCTTGAAGTGCAGGTTTCAATATGAGTGTTGATAATGAACATATCTTCCTTTTGGGCACAATTTCCAATTCTAATTTTTGCAAGTCTAATAACAGTGGCTTCTGCGTGACTAGAAAGGAAGACATAGACTTTCTACTTAGTGCATCTGTAACCACATTTGTCTTACCAGGATAATAGTTGATCTCACAATCATAGTCTTTCACCAATTGTAACCATCTCTGCTGTCGCATATTCAGCTCTTTCTGTGTGAAAAAGTACTTCAAACTTTTGTGATATGTATAGATTTCGCACTTTTCACCATATAGGCAATACCTCCAAATTTTCAGTGCAAAGACAATAGCAGCAAGTTCTAGATCATGTGTTGGATAATTCTTTTCATACTCTTTTAATTGTCTGGAGGCATAGGCTATTACCTTACCATGTTGCATTAATAAAGCACCCAAACCATTTTTAGAAGCATCAGTGTAAACTACAAAGCCACCTGTTCCTATAGGAGTGGCAAGGACAGGAGCTGTAGCTAATCTACGCTTCAATTCCTGGAAACTCTCCTTGCAAGCATAAGTCCATACAAACTTTTTATTCTTCCTTGTTAACAATGTCAATGGGGTTGCAATCTTTGAGAATCCTTGTACAAACTGTCGGTAGTAGCCGGCTGGTCCTAAGAAACTTCGAACCTATGATACTGTTGGGATAAGAACCTTTATCTAAAATTGTTGGGATAAAAAATGTAATATCCGGATTTATTATTATGTATTTCATCTGTATTCGAACCCTGTATTATTCGTATTTGTGATCTCGATAATTGGAATATGATATTTCTCACATTGGTATCTTTGTACATAAGTATATCGTCATGCAAAATTTCTCATGCAAACTCATGATAGCGCACGCTAAGAATGTAGCTTAACGCGCGCTATCGACTACAACTAGCGCACGCTACGAATGTAGGATTTGCGTGCGCTAGATAGTCAATTATTGAGCTAGGCGGCTAGCACATGCGCCAGCCGGGACATGGGTCCAGATAAGATTCCCGCGGATGAACCTCGACGGATTTGGAGTCAATGTTTATTAGCGTGCATTAAGAATGGTATGTAGCATGCGCTAATCATCTTTTGTGCAGAAACTTTATTTAAAGGATATCACTCCATTTATACCTATTCCCTTCATTTGTTCTTCGTCCCTTGGAAGTCCAGAGAGTTTTTCCTACTCCTTAAGCATATACAAATCCGCTGTACTTGATCATTATATATTAAAAAGTGCTTATACTTGATCATTGAAGAAGAATTCACTTTGAAGTGACACTCAAGCAACCGGAGCTGGAGTCTACCTTTTTAGATCAGTGATTTCTTCATTAAAGGTATATTAATTCTATCTCCAACTCTAGATTTGTGTTATGGAGAATAAGATGATCATGCTAGAAAAATATTGAGTTCCATTGGTGAATTATTCAACAAATATCATGTTTAGAAGATTGGAATAATTATGCTTATGATATTGTCGTTGGAACCTCGTGGTTGGAATCCTAGTACGTCAATGATGAGAGGAACATTCTGAAGTTGATTATCCGTATGATTTATGTTGTCATATTGATCATAAAAGTGAGGTGATATCACTTTTGGTTATAAGGACTTAAGGAAAGAAATCATCTTATGAAGTATCCTTTTGTATAAGTTGGAATTGTTAGTTCACCTTCAAGATGAAGTTTGAATGTGAATAATGATAATAGAATCTAGTGCACCAACCAGAGATCACCGAAATTCGCATGAGAATGATGATAATCAAGTTCGAATATAAGAGTTGTGATGATATTCTTTTCCTTGAAACCTCAAAGATGATTAAACCCAAAATATCATTCATAAGTTTATGAATATGACATGTAGACGGATATCACACGTTAATCACTGAGAAGTTCGTAAATTTCATCACCGTTAGAACTAGTCTGCTGCCCAATAGTGAACTGCCATGCACACTTAGCGTGCGCTAAACTTTATGAATTAACGTACGCTAACGGGCTTATTTATCGTACGCTACGATTGAAACTTAGCGTGCGTTAAGTCATCAAAGTAGTCGATCGGGTGATCGGTGGGAATCTTGACCGTACATGGTTAGCGTACGCTAGGCTGTGTGTAATTGCGTACGCTAACGAGTAGCCTTAACGTATGCTACATAGGATGCGTAGCGTGCGTTAAGCAATCCAGACAGATTTCTTTTAAGAACTTCTGACCGTATTTTGGATTGTTAGATGTTCGTTCGACGTGACATGAATTCTATATTATTTATTTTGTTAAGGTTCGAGCTTGCTACGTGATTGATCGAAGGGGCGACCTTCGAGTATTTCGTTTTCGTGGAAGTTTTATTCTTGTCAACGAACCGAGGCAAGTACTCTAATTAGAATTGTTTATATTATGACAGATATATTGTGATTGCATTGTGTAGTATGTTTTGTGATTAAATGTTCACCATGTGTTGATCCGACGGGAATCATCATGGGAATCTATAGCTGTGTGCGCTGGATCGTTGGACAGGTAGTTCCACCATGCGTTGGTCCGACGAGATCACCATGGGAATCTATAGCTGTGTGCGCTGGATCGTTGGAATGCCATTGGTATGTTGAGACTGTTATGATGTGATATGTGTTGTTGTTATTTCTCGTTGGAGAAACGTGTTATGATAAAATTGTTGATTATACCACTGTTGTATGAATATTGTACTTGTACTAGCATTGTTGTGCTAACCCCTTCGGGGGTGAACATTTGTTTATGTTCAGGATTTAGGAGAGCGGGGAAACAACCACTGGAGTTGCATGACGACGAGGGTGTAGAGTGATGTTCTGGTCGGGTTTAATTGTTTGTGTTTGGTTATTTTTAATAAGTACTCGAGTACGTTGTCAGTTTGTGATGTTTGGATTTTGGTGATGTATTAATAACTCTTCATTTGGATATTTGTATTCTCGGTATTAAACCAGAACTGTTGTATTTTATTTCAGTGATTTCACAAGTTGGCATATGTTATTGTCTTTTCATTTCTTCAGCCTTGTAAATTCTTATGTAAACGATTTACGGCGCTGTAATATTCCTGAATATATCAGGGGTGTTACAGAATATGGTATTGGAGCTAAGATTATGGATATCTTGGCCATTGGGTTAAAATAGGGGTCATATACGTCTTTGAGGTAACTGGCCGTGAATGACATCACTGTACTGCCTACGTCTTCATGCGAATGGTGGTTGTAAGTTCCTAAACTCTATATTGTTCTTTACATGTATTTCTTTAGACTTGAACATTAGAACAATATTGTTTCTTGTATGTTGAGTATTTATGCTTACAGTATGTTGAGAGGCGGATGTGGATGTGGTCGCGGTCGTGGATGCGGACGAAGGAATGCCGAAAGAGAAGCTTCGCCTTCTAATCAGGCCATCCACAGTTCAGGCGAGCCACAGAGATCTATCAATAATGAACCGGAACCTGCTGTGCCTAAAATCCTTCATCAAGTGGTTAACCAGATGACTCAGTTCGCCCAGGTGGTGGACCGAATGCAAGTGGCGGTGGGATTACAGCAGGGAGAGAGACAGCAAGGGATCCTGGACATGGGAAATCGAGGTGACTGATGGCTGCAAGAGGTGGCAAAGATGGAACCACCCAAATTCGACGGCTTTTCTAAGACTCCCACATGGGACCATTGGCTGAAAGAATTGGAGAAAATTTTTGCCGAAATTAATTGCCCAGACGACCGGAGAGCCTCTATAGCTCAATACTTCCTAATAGGGGAAACATCCGAGTGGTGGGAAGCCATCCGGCCTGTAGATCATGATGCTGATTGGACAGAATTTAAATTGATGATGGAAGCCCAGTACTGCCCTCGTCCTGTGAGGGAAGCCAAAGTTCGAGAGTTTTTCTCCGCTCAGCCGTCAAACGAACCCGTATCCCAGACAATTAAGACATTTAACTAGCAACTGGCATTTGTTCGACATCTGGTCAGAATAGATGCAGAAATGATGATCCATTTTGATATGAGGATGAAACCAGAAATCCAGAGGTACATGTCCGGTTTTGAATGTACCACTCTCCATCAATACCAGGATAATGCGTTGGCATACGAAATCAAGGAAGCAGCAATGGATAAGTTTACGGAGTCCAAGAAGCAGAAAGTCTCTGGTACTTTTATAGAGCACAAGAGCAGCGGGCCCCGCAAGGCCCAGTCATCTTTTCATTCGTTCAAGAAACCTCCGCACCCATCTAAGAGCGGAAAGAATTTCGGAACAATGTCACCCACGACGGATACAGCTAGGAGGTGCTTTAACTGTGGTCGCCCAGGTCACCTTTGGCGTGATTGTTTGCGCACTCCAGTTACACGTTTTGATAGCGGACAAGAAGGGCACCGTGCGACGTTTTGCAAGGATGCCACCAAATTAAATGGAACTCGTACATCGTAGCCAGTTCAGAAAGAAGCTAGTATCCAACAGACGCAACAATGTTTTCAAATGGCTCAAAATTTTGGCCGCGGACGAGGCAGAGGACAATGGGACCGAAAGGGGACATAGAGTGTCGGATCTATTCCCCCACGTCTGTACGAGATGAGGAGGACAGACGATCAGGATGCTGCTGTCGCATCAGGTACCGTTCAGATCCTTTCCGATCCAGTTAGCGTTTTATTCGATACATGAGCTACTCATTCATTTATATCCTCATCTTATGTAAATCGTTTGAATATTTCTGGTTTTCATTACTGTGAACCTTATGTTTTTGGTTTATCGAGTGGAGAGAGGATTGTTGGAAACTTAGAAACTAGAGATTTTCCTGTATCATTTGGAGGCAAAGAGTGGCTCTCAAATCTGATTGTGATAGAAATGCAAGGAGACGACCTGATACTCGGAGATGATTGGCTTAATCGATATGGAGCTATTGTAAACTACCGAAGGAGGAATATCTCGCTGATCGTTGACGATGGTTCCGAAATATTGTTTGAAGGATGGAAACCAGGAAGCTCAGGAAAGTTGATCAAGGCGATGAAAGCTGTCAAATTGTTGAAATAGGGTTGTACCGGATACTAGTGTTATGCAATGAAGAAAGAAGACGAAATTGTGAAACTTTCATCCATTCCTGTTGTGAACGAGTTTCCGGATGTATTTCCTGACGAGTTACCTGGACTACCTCCACTACGGGATGTAGAACTCACCATTGAGCTGGAACCCAGAGCTACACCAATTTTTAAGGCGTCGTATCGTTTGTCTGCATTAATTGTGATAGATTGATTAGTGACTCATTTGATTATGGTCTGAGATTAGAATTAACGACTTTTATATTCATTTAGTCCGTCTCCCACTATGTTTACCGGAATAACACACTCCCTTGTGAAATTCAAAAGTATTTATTCGCATTACTTCATAATGGTGATCGAGTTCTTATAAATTTTAATAGATGGCAATCGAAAAAGTTTCTGCTCTATTAATCTTTATAAAGAGGTGTCCTACACCAACCCATCTAATGGATGATTCGATCTTTTTTCCCCATTTTCACTCCACTCAACCTATACAGTTTTTATACAGGTTAAGTTTATACCATCGACGTAGATTAGTTTCATAATTGAATCTTATCCGGCAACCGAACAGGTTTATAGGGATAAAATTTGCTACAACCAAAGGCATCCAATGCACTCTAGGAATTTATCGATCGTCCCTGAATGACTACCCCTATAACTCGGAAGCATAGCACACCCGATTGGATTTCCATTTTCCGAGAGCTAGATGGAGGGAAGGAAAACCTGGAAACCTTTCAAACTTAATATTTTTCCATGATCTCGCCTTCATGATGTCTTCAGTCTCCCAGGTTGCTTGTTATACTCCATGTCATGACCATTGTACTTTGACCAAGGAGATTGGTTTATTCCTCAATTGATGGATTTGACTCTAGAGTATCTTGATTGGTGTCTCTTTAAACATGCCATCATTCGCCACTTCGATCTCGCTGAAGTCGATAACATGATTAAGATCTAATATGTACTTCCTTAACTCGGATACATGAAACACATTATGGACGTGACTCATCATTGGGGGAAAGGCCAATCTTGGTGCTCCTTCGACTAAACAAGATGAATAGGCCATCAGATGCTTGGCCGAAGTAGGAACTAGTATGCCACTTCTCCAACTCTCTCGAGGATCTCGAATGGCCGGATATATATCGGACTCAACTTTCCTTTTCTTTCGAGTATAAAATTTAAGAAGTACATTATCCCCAACTTCAAATTCTAGCGGGCGAGGGCGTACATACGCATAAGACTTTTGAAGACTTTGGGCGGTGAACGATCTTTCACGAACTATGGCTATCTTCTCATGAGTCTGTATTAGTAGTTTTGGTTCTGTCGCGATTAAGTCAGACGAATCATCCCAATATAAGGGTTACCTACATCTCCTCCCATACAATGCTTAGAATGGTGCCATTTTAATCGAAGCGTGCCAGCTATTATTGTAGGTGAACTCAATCAACGGCAGATGAGTTTCCTAGTCAGTCGTCTACTCTAGGGCACAAGCTCTCAACTTGTCTTCTACTATTTGGATGGTCCGATAGAATTGCCCATCGATTTGAGGATGGTAAGTTGTGCTAAATCTTAACTTGGTTCCTAAAGCTTTATAAACCGTTTTCCAAAAATGAGACACAAAACAACCATCCCAATCTGAAAGAATGGTCCTTGGTGTTCCATGCAATCGAACAATTTCTGCAATAAATACCCGAGCTAATCTCTCTGGTCCCCAAGTATCCTTGATACCTAGAAAGTGAGCCGACTTGGTTAAATGTTCAACTATCACCCGGATCATATTCATTCCACTTCTGGTCTTCGGCATGTTGGTGATAAATTCCATCGAGGTATCCTCCGAGTTCCATTTAGGAATTAGAAGTGTCTTCAACATTCCGGCAGGTCGCTAGTGCTCGATTTTGATCTATTGACAAGTTAAATACTTCGAGACATATTTCGCTACTCCTTTCTTTGTGTTACTCCACCAAAAACTTTGCTTCATATCTTTATACATCTTACCTGTGCATGGGTGAGCCTAATAAGGTGCACTAGGGGCATCTTTCATGATTGTTTGCTTCAGGGCATCATCATCCGGGACACAAAGGCGATTTTGAAATCTCAAAAGTCTATCTTCGTGGATTACAAAGCCTAGGGCCTTTGGCTTACCCATTTCAGAGGGTCATCTAATTGTTTAGATTTGATTTCATCAGCCAATGAGGAAGTTAGTTACATCACACAGTTACCTTTGAGTTCTCTGTAACAACTTCAATCTCTCCATGAATCAACTCTTGTCGAATTCTAGACTAGGTCATGAGCGTCTCCAGTATTCGAATAGAAATAGGTTTGTGGCTCAGTCTCAGTGTTTTGGCTACCATGTTTGCTTTGCCTAGGTGATAAAGAATTTCAAGTCATGGTCTTTAATCCATTCCAGCAATCTCATCTGTCACATGTTGTTGGAACAATATTTTTGATAACATATTTTGAATATTTTGATGATGTTTTACAAAGGAAAATTAACATTCCATATTTTTAGTATATAACGTACGCAACATAATGTTCCGAACGTACGTAACAAAACCGCTCACAAAATACGTAACAAACCATTCCTAACGTACGTAGCATTGACATCTTCACTAAGTGTTTTGAATGCAGGTAACATACGTAATACCTATCATCTAACGTACGTAATATTCGAAAATTAGCCTGTTGCACGGAGTCAACAAATAAGTTATCGACCGTTGCAATAAAGTCATCGGATCCAACGGATATGAAGACCAAGCATAACGTACGTAATGTGTAATACATAACGTACGTAACAGATTTCAGCCAGGGGCCTGCCCATTTCCTTGTACATCATTACGGCCGTTACATGGAAGATGTAAAGTATGTTACACGGCTTACGTACGTAACATAAGTTACTTAACGTGCATAACAGAGGCATATTATTCCAATGGGAAAATTGCCCCAATAGGCTATAAATAGATGTCATCCAAGGTGTTGGCAACACACAAGAATTCACCAGAGTTTACAAGCATACACAAGCAATATCTGAGCTTATCAAGCTAGCATTATACTCTGAAAAGATTATTCTGATACGAGAAGAATTATTCTATCAATTCTATATCTACATTCTTGTATCAACGAGAGCTATCTTTCGTAAAGACGAGTTTCCTTACTCGCAACTTTTTATTGTGAGGTTGTCTTGTATCCTTAAAAACAAGAGAGATTATAGTGAGGTTGTTCTTGAGCCCGGAAATCAAGAAACTATAAAGTTTGGCACTAATCTTGAAAGCACTATTGTAAGAGTTGGCACTAAACTAGAAAGTGCATTCAAGGTTTTAGAAAAGTCCTAGTCGATAACACTAGGTAGGGGATGTAGGCTTCGTTAATAGCTGAACCTCTCGAACAAATTCGTGTGTTCTTTCTTTTCCGATCTCCTATTACTCCGATAAATAGCTTCCTGTCACGGGGTTATACTTGCATCTCGCTAAGTCCTCACCGTGCGGCACTATCTTAGGTTGTCTCAAGCCTAAGTAGTAAGCCTATCACCAAACAAGATTACTAGGAAGGAAAGTAAGGAAATGCTTGGGGAAGATTTTCTCTTATTGCACTATAGCAAATCTGATTTCTCAAGAGTGAGTTACCAATGATCCCCAAGGGGGGGTATTTATACTAATCCCCCTAGGCTAACAAATTACCAACAAAACATTATTATTCCAAGTATTTACAAGAATGCCATCATCTAGAATGATCTATATAATTCTAGGTAATTCTAAGAAGTCTTCTTGGAGTCCCCAGACCCCTCTGGAACGCCCGGCCCGACCCGGACCGAAGGGTCCCGGCCCGGCCCGGCCAAGGCCCGATTCGGCCCGTAGCAATCCGACCCGATTTCTGACCTTCTGGAACCCTCTTTGACCTTTTGGAACTGATTGGTCTCCATCTTGAAGCTTCTAAGGCCTTCTTTCTGAAGAGTGGACTCCTCGGCTTTTTAATGTCTACTACTGTCACAAGGCTTTTTCCGTCTAAGCCTATTATAGGGGGGGTAGTCCTCTGTGAGCTTGGCCCGGTCCATGCACGCGCGCGAGCCTGCTATGTGCCCGTCCGGAAGGCTTCGGCCGGATGCTGTTCGATACCTGCTGCCTTAAGGTGGGGCGTGACATTATCCCCCACCAAAGTCGTGACCATCCTCGGCACGATGCTGTCCCGATATTCTTCAGTCTTCTGCCGGAATTGCCATAGGTGATCCTCATGTTCCCAGCTATTTTCAGTGTCTGGGAGTCCCTTCCAATGCATAAAGTATTCGGTGTACGGGGCCACGCCCCTTCGTTGAACATCCCGATGTGAAATGATCTCGGCTACTTCCTTGTCGAAGGAAGTAATCACGGCAGTAGGTGCTCGGTGTGACTGAGCTCGGCTCGGATCCTCCATGTCCTGATGGTTAGGCTTCAGTTGGATAACATGAAAGACCGGGTGTATCTTTATCTTCGGCGGTAGTTCCACTCGATATGAAACTATCCCAACACGCCGCTCGATCTTGTAGGGTCGCTCGTATCTCCGGATAAGTCCCTTATGCACAGCCTGAAATGCTTTAAATTGCTGCAGGAGAAGTTTCACCATAACCAAGTCCCCTTCATTGAACTCGACCGCTCACCGCTTGAGATCGGCCCATTTCTTCATCTTCTTGGCTGCCTTGTCCAAGGATGCTCGAGCCAAGGCCGATTCCTCCTGTAAGGACTTAGCAAAGGTATATGCTGCGGGACTCTGTCCCGTGTATCCGGTGGCAATGTTGTTCATTGTCGCCAGTTGTCTCCCTGTAGCGAGCTTGAATGGGCTACGTCCTGTTGATTCACTCTTCTGCAAATTGTATGAGAATTGGGCCGTGTCTAAGAGTTTGGCCGACTCCCGCTGATTGGCACTCACATAGTGCCGCAAGTAGCACTCAAGCAGTGCGTTAACTCGTTCTGTCTGCCCATCCGTCTGTGGGTGGAAACTTGTTGAGAATGCTAAATTCAAGCCCAATAGCTTGAAAAGTCTAGACCAAAACTTCCCAGTGAAACATGGGTCTCGGTCACTCACGATTGTGCTTGGAATGCCCCAATGTTTTACCACATACTTTAAGAACAACTTGGCCGTCTCCAGAGCCGTTACGTCTTCCGGTGCTGGAATAAAGGTTACGTATTTTGAGAACCTGTCCACCACAACTATGATCGACCCGTACCCATCCGATTTAGGCAAAGCCGAAATAAAGTCCATTGAAATGCTTTCAAAAGGGTGTTCCGGTATGGGTAATGGTTGAAGTAGTCCACCAGGTTGTTGTTGCTCCACCTTGTCTTGTTGACATACAAGACATGTTCGGACGTATGCCTCAATGTCCTCATGCATCCTGGGCCAAAAGTAGGAATTGTCAATTAAAGCCATTGTACGATGCATACCTGGGTGTCCAGCCCATAGTGTATCGTGGCATTCCTTCATGATGTCCCTCCGTAAGTTCCTCCATTTGGGCACGTACAAACGATTGCCTTTGGTAAAGAGTATCTCGTCTCGTTCCTAGAACCGTCTTGTCTTGCTGCTCCTGGCAAGCTCCATGACGTTTCCTGCGAAAGGGTCCTGCCTCAGTCCCTCGCGTATGCGGTCCTTGATGCTTCCTTCGGCGTTGTTCAAGGCTGCAAGCTCGGCCTTCCAGCTTAATGCATCGGCTACTCGGTTAAGTACTGCAGGCTTATACTCTAGGGTATAATCAAACTCAGCTAGGAATTCTTGCCATCTCGCTTGTTTTGGTGTGAGCTTCTTCTGAGTTTGAAAATAACTTGTGGCTACGTTGTCTGTTCGTACCACAAACTTGCTTCCAAGTAAATAATACCTCCAAGCCCTGAGGCATTGTACCACGGCGGTCATTTCCTTCTCGTGTACCGAGTACCATCTCTCGGTATCATTCAATTTTCTGCTCTCATAGGCGACGGGATGTCCTAGCTGCATCAATACTCCTCCGATGGCATAATCAGATGCATTGGTATGAACCTCATAGGCCTTGGCATGGTCTGGCAAGGTAAGAACTGGCTGCTTCGTCACTTCGCCTTTGAGTCGCTCAAAGGCCTCTCGACACTTGTCCGTCCATTCCCATTTGTGGTCCTTCTTCAATAGGTCCGTTAATGGTGCTGCTATCCGAGAGTATCCCTCAATGAACTTCCAGTAGTAGTTCACGAGTCCCAGAAATGATCGGAGTTGGGTTACGCTGGTCGGCGGTTCCCAATCTCGAACGGCTTTCACTTTGGCCTCATCCATCATTATGCGGCCATCTTTGATACGGTGCCCCAGAAAAGTCACTTCCTGTTGGGCGAATGAGCATCTCTCCAACTTTGCATACTGTTCATTGTCCCGCAATGCCTGGAACACCTGTCGCAAGTGTTTTACATGCTCCTCCATCGATGATGAGTAAATGACAATATCATCCAAATAAACGACAACAAACTTGTCTATGTATGGTTGAAATACCTTGTTCATCAGTGTGCAAAAGGTCGCTGGGGCGTTTGTAAGCCCGAACGGCATCACAAGAAAATCAAACAAACCATACCTGGTCGCCATGGCGGTCTTGGGTTCGTCTCCTTTGGCTATCCGGACCTGCTAATATCCGGATCTCAGGTCGATCTTTGAAAAGTATTTGGCACCTCCCAGTTGGTCAAATAGCTCTCCAATGAGTGGAATGAGATACTTGTTGCGAACCGTCAGTTTGTTGAGTGCCCTATAGTCCACGCACATACGTAAGGATCCATCATGCTTCTTCTGGAACAAAACGGGGGATCCATAAGGAGATTTGGATGGTTGGATCATCTTGGAATCCAACAAATCTTTCAATTGCTTCTGCAACTCCTTAAGTTCCGGTGGTGACATCCTATAAGGTGTCTTCGAAGGTGGCTTCGCATCGGAAATAAGTTCAATTTTGTGGTCCACATCCCGTCTGGGCGGCAACTTCTTAGGTAGTTCCGCGGGCATCACCTCCTGGAACTCCTCCAAAACGGCTTGAACTTCCTTTGGTACATCCTTGCCTTCAATATCGTTTCCATCATTAGGAACTTAAAATGCAGCGAAGGTCTCTTCTTGCTTCCGAAGTCCTCGACTAAGTTGTATGGCTGAAAGGGTGCCTGTCCCCTTTGCTTCCCTCTTGGCCGGAATGGCCTGTGTCCTGTCGGAGTCCAATATGACTAAGGAATCAGAAAATGGAAGAATGCAAGCCCGTACCTGATCGAACCATTGTAACCCAAGAACCAAATCGTAGTCATCCATGGTCACTACAGTGAAGGTGATCATTCCCTGCCAGTCAACTATCTTTGCTTTCACTCCTCGTGCTTCGCCGGTCACCGGTTTAGCATGGGTGTTCACTGTCATGATCGATCCATTTATTGGAGTGACGGTAAGTCGTAATGCTTTGGCTACTCTGTCCCGCATGAAGTTGTGCATAGCTCCTGTATCCACTAAAGATTTGATGTGTGTGCCTCCGATCAAGGCATCCACAAACATAGACCCCTTTCTAGGTCCCTTCGCCGGCTCCACAACGGCTTTGACAGCATTGAACAAACTCAATGAGCCCATGTGCGCACCATCCGCAACCTTGGTCTCCGTGGTCTCTTGAATGGCTGCGACCTTATTCATCCTAAATGGGCAATCGTACTTCATGTGAGAGGTACTATGACAAATGTGACAACCTCTCGGCTTATCGTTCTCGTCCACTGGTTGCTTGCCCAAGTGTTTGTTTGGCCTGAACCTTGATGGGCGGTCTCCCCCACCTTTGCCTTTATCAGTGCGGAAAGTCCTTGGCTTGTCGCTAGTTTTCAACTCCCTTAAGCCCTCGGCCACAGCAATGGCAGTCGCCACATCCTGAACATTGCGCCTTTCCAACTATTGCCTTGCGAAAGGCTTGAGTCCGTCCATAAATGCAAACAGCTTGTCGGTCGCCGTCAAACTTGGTATCTCCAGTACAATTTCTTGGAACTCCTTGATATAGTCTTTGATCGTTCGGGTGTGGCTAAGTCTCTTTAGCCTGCCCCGAGCCTCGAACTCTACATTCTCGGGATAGAATTGCTTCTTCAATTCGGCCTTGAAGTCTTCCCAGGAAGCATATCATGCTCATACGGTTTGCAAAAGATCTTTATGGATTAAACGACTACGAGATACAAGGATACTTATAATCATCACAACACCATAATTCGTCTTGATCATCAAGAAAGTATCCTAAGTTCCAGTCATTCTATGTCCCAAAACGAATGATTCCATTATGTAAAGACATAAGAACTTTGATAATCTTCATATACTGGTCACAATCGATTTGAAGCTTCATGAATATGCTAGGAGTTCAAACACTAAAAGGTTCAATGGTTTATACGATGAAGAAGTACCGAAACATCGAAAATATCCTTCTAACATATGATGTTCGACTACTTACGAATTTAAATGACTAGATAACCCCAAATCATGATCAAAACATCCTTCAGAAGACTACTAATATTGGTGAAGAATCACCTACCTCAAAGTAGCGAAGAACACGAAGGAACTTGAAGAAATCCAACACCGAGGGCTTGAACACCAATCTCCAATGATCTACAATCTTCAAACTCGTGCTAGGAGGATGATATGAGAGGTTGAGGATGGGGGAGTAACTCTCTAAGCTCAAAAATTTGGATTTGGGAAGTGAAAAGATCTGAAAAAAATGAAAAAGTGTGCTGTCCTATATATAGAAAAGGGTTATTAGCGCGCGCTAGTCCCTATCCATAGCGTGCTCTAACGGTCATACGAAGGTTACTGACTTCACTGTACTCAGCATTTAGCATACGATATAACATCCCTAAAATACTGAAGAACAAATACATGGGAACACCATCCCCTGAACTACAGGAAATATGCACAATCCATATATGTTTATAAAAAGGTGGCATAATTGAGTTCTATGTTATCTAGTGATGATTTAGGCTCTATAAACCGATAATAAACACAAGATTAAGTCATGGATGAATTCTTAACATTATCATGACATGTATAAGGACCTTAAAAAACATTCCTTTCATCTAAATAATTAATAAAGACATCAAGAACGTGAAAAAGAACAAAGGAAACTCACCTTGATTCTCAAAGGATGTGAGGTATTGGTGTTTTGATGATTTTTCTTGAATTTTTGCTGATTTTTCGGAGATGGATGCTTCTAGGTCGAGTACATAGTGTTAATGATGGTTTAGGGTCGGTTTTCCTCTCTTATCCAAGTGAGAGAGGCAGTTTTGAGGGTGAAATACCAAAGACACCCTGAAATAGCTTCCATAAATCATGTTTGAAAGACTAGACCGGTTCAAGTAGTTATAGACCGGTTCATGGTTGGTTTGAACCGGTTCCTAATAGCTATCTACCATATTTAGGGTATGAATGACCGGTACAGTTATTTTGTAGGAGTTTAAGGTGTGTTTTTATTGTTTAAAACCGGTTAATATGTAGAAAGCATTAAAAATGCTAATAAGGGAGTCCATGGTCAAACTTTCTAAATCTTCATCCCTATAACACTATAGATAAGAATGTAAGAGCTCATTTATCAATATGATATGATGATGATAAAATAAAAGATAAGTTCAATTGGTTCCGACCGCAACTGGGATGAATAGAGAAGTGACATGTCCAATTACTTAACAGGGGATGCCATATGCAACTACAAATTGAATTATTTATAATGTTGATAGGAATCAAATATTTGACACGTTTTATTAGGTTAAACAAATGCTATCTACTTGATTCATATATCTAAATCTACTCAACACACACACCACTAAGATCCAGTGTTAAACTAGTTAACCTACGATAGACCTGTCAGTGACCCTATTAGTACTTAAATGTTTGCCACCTATGCTTAGAGCTAATTTAATATGTTTATTACTCTTCAACATAGTGAATTAACTATGAGATGGAGTGAATCGTCATATGTGAAAGTAATTTCAAAATACAATTAACAAATAAAATCACTTTGTGGTCATTTAGCACAACGATCTCCATTAACCGAGAAACTGAGCTTCTCACTGCAATAAGGCATTTATAAAGACACATTTTACAATGTTATGAGGAATAAATAACATGTTGCATGTATCATAGACATAAAACATAACTAAGCATATAAATAGCAATTATTCATGCTTATGAAATGTCTACTTGTATGTCATGCTTCCCTAATGTATATTATGTAAATGCATTTAGGTATAAAATGGTTATTGGCTTAGAAGGGGATAATCGGGCATTACACCTAATCCTTGTTTTAACTCCCCTCCATCTGACGTAACCTCACCGAGAGCTTCTTCATCATCGATTAACATTATTTTTATAAATAAAAAAACACTAACCCCCCAAGTCGTCACACCCCGAACCCACACACTAACACACCCCATACCCATACCCCTTGACATACACACACAAATACACATCATAGCCGAACACACACACGAATAACAGCACACACACACACACACACATAGAGAGACATATGCGCACACACACAGTAACAAACACATGCAAACAGAGAACAACACACACACACACACACAAACACACACACATACACACAGTTGAAAGTAAGGGCAAGGAAGGAGAGTCTTACCTAAGCTTCTTATTCTTCTCTTCTTCCTATTTCTCTCTTCCTCCTCCCTGAGTTATCTCGTTCTTTCTTTCCCTGCTCTTTTTTTTCCTCTTATGTTTCCTGTTTTGTTCTTCCTTCTTTTTTTATATGTATGTATATATATCCCTACTAAGTCGGTTTAAATGGGGGCAGGGCAGGGCAATGCTGGGTTGGGGGTTTAGTCGGGTCGAGTCGGGTTAGGTTTAAAGGTAGGGTTAGGCTTATTAATATATGTATATATATATATATATATTACACTAAAAATGTATATATGTAATATATATATATATAAAGGAGCAATTAATAATTATTTTAATACTTGTGAAATGATAATAATAATAATAATAGTAATATTAATAGTAATAATAACAATAACAACAACAACAAGAATTTCACAATATTCAGTCTTTAATTACTATTATCACGATCATTATTATTTTCTTACTCGATGTTATCACATATGTTATCCTATATATATGCCCATATGTATTGTATCATATTTACAGTGATAGTTTAACTACATTTATATATATATTTATCATTATAGTTATTGTTATTATTATTCCCATTTTTTATCCCGACTATTCGTCGATAGCGCGGTGATGTAAAAATTATCGTATGAAATATATAGTGGCATAACGTAATTACGGAAGTTTATGTTCATCATAGTAAACAATGCAGTGTAGTATAATTCTTAAGTCCGTCACAAAAACCAAATTTATTCGTTGATTCCCAAAATATAAAATAGTCTTGTTTAACTACTACGGGGTATCCCAAGTGAGCTACATAAATCGATAGCTTACGCCAATGTAGTGTATTACCGCACGTTAAGGAGCTAACGTACGTAATTTATCTACCCAGCATACATTAAGGACAGTATTTTATTCAAATACACCAACCCTTTTTCATTTCTCTACTCACCTTGTATGAGTTCCATCAGAGCTTGGGACTACCACAGGGAATTGAAGGGTTCATAGTTTACAATGATGCTTCAAATCAGAGTCTAGGTTGCGTACTAATGTAGAATGATAAGGTAATCCCCTATGCTTCAAAGCAGTTGAAATCGTATGAAGTCAATTATCCAACGCATGATTTGAAGTTAGCAGCTGTCATTTTTTCCTGAAAATATGGCGACACTATTTGTACGAAATCCATTGCCAGATTTTCACAAATTGTAAGAGTCTCAAATACATTTTAAGTCCGAAAGAGTTAAAAACATGTGTTGGATTGGTACCACCACTAGAAGGGGGGTTGAATAGTGCGGAATAGAGTTTTGAACTCTTTTTGTGCGGAATGTCACGCCCCACCTTAAGGCAGCAGGTATCGAACAACATCCGGCCGAAGCCTTCCGGACGGGCGCGCAACAGGCTCGCGCACGTGCATGGACCGGGCCAAGCTCACAGAGGACTACCCCCCCTATAATAGGCTTAGACGGAAAAAGTCTTGTGACAGCAGTAGACATTAAAAAGCCGAGGAGTCCACTCTTCAGAAAGAAGGCCTTAGAAGCTTCAAGATGGGGACCAATCAGTTCCAGAAGGTCAAAGAGGGTTCCAGAAGGTCAGAAATAGGGTCGGATTGCTACGGGCTGAATCGGGCCTTGGCTGGGCCGGGCCGGGACACTTCGGGCCGGGTCGCACTTATCTCTTTCGGAACTGGCGTCGGAGTGCGAGTACCAAACAATCTAGTCGCCACTCCACAGAAAGCCGCACGGTGCCCCTCTTGCCCACAATCGAAACAAGTCACAGAAGATGTGGGGCAATCACATCTAATATGCCCTGTTCGACCACAATTATAGCCCTTCTTTGATGCGTTAGAAACTGCTGATGTTGTTCGGAACTTCTTTCCATCTCGAGAAGGGTGTAGAGGTTTCCTAGATGAATAAAAGGAAGACTGGCCCTTGCGGGGCCCACCACTCTTGTTTTCTGAGAAGTTTCCGGTCATTTTCTGCTTCTTTGCCTCCATCGATTTCTCCACCGCCGCCTCTTTCATGTCGTAGGCCAGCGCTTTGTCTTGATACTGTCGCAACGTAGTACACTTGAATCCAGACATGTACTGCTGTATCTCCGGCTTCATCCGCATATCGAAATGAAAAATCTTTTCTGCCTCCGTTATGACCAAGTGTCGCACACAAGTCAGCTGATGATTAAAAGTCTTGATTGTGTCTGTCACAGTTGCTTCCGAACTCTGTAGTGAGAAAAACTCTCGGATTTTTGCCTCTCTAACTGGACGAGGACAATACTGTGCTTCCATCATTAGTTTGAATTCCGTCCAGTCAGCATTATGATTCTCGGGTCGAATAGCTTCCCACCAGTCAAAAGCCTTCCCAGTTAGAAAATACTGGGCAATAGGAACTTTTCGGTCCTCGGGACAGTCAATACCCGCAATGTTTTGTGCACCTCCCTTGAAAAGAAATTGAAGCCTGAATATGTAGATGTGGTTAGAGAATTTCCCGAGGTGTTTCCAGATGATCTACCAGGATTGCCACCATATCGGGAAATTGAGTTTGCAATCGATGTTATGCCAAGGACTACCCCTATTTCTAAAGCCCCATACAGAATGGCACCAACGGAATTGAAAGAATTATAAGTTCAGCTATAAGAATTACTTGATAAGGGATTCATCTGTCCTAGTTGTTCACCTTGGGGAGTGCCTGTCTTATTTGTGAAAAAGAAAGACGGCTCATTACGATTATGCATAGACTATAGAGAACTGAATAAGGCGACCATCAAGAACAAATATCCTCTTCCAAGGATAGATGATTTATTTGATCAGTTGCAAGGAGCATCAGTATTCTCAAAGATTGATTTACGTTCCGGATATCATTAATTGAAGCTCAAAGAAGAAGATATCCAAAAGACATCATTTAGAACGCGTATGGTCACTAAGAATTTTTAGTGATGCCTTTAGGTTTGATAAATGCTCCGGCGGCATTTATAGATCTGATGAACCGAGTATTCAAAGAGTTCCTTGATAAATTTTTTGTGGTGTTTATCGATGATATCCTTATCTATTCACATGATAGAGATGAGCATAAAGAACACCTCAGAATTGTGCTTCAAATTCTCAAAGAAAAACGGTTGTATGCTAAATTCAAGAAATGTGAATTCTGGATAGAACAAGTGGTATTCTTACGGCATGTGGTATCCAAGGATGGCATTTCAGTTGATCTAAACAAGGTAGAGGCGGTGAGAAACAGGCCAACACCAACGAATGTATCTGTTGGCCACTAAGTATATTGGATACAGCTTGGAAAGTGTTTAAAACAACAAGCTGTACTGATTTTAAATCTGAGTGCGTAGCGGAAGTCTTAAATACAGTAAGTTTCTGTGGAAACAACAACTCGATATGCAGTGTATACTTAAATAATCACAGTTAAATAAAATAATTAAAGCAGAGGCAAATAACATAGTATTTAAGTGGTTCGAGGTAAACCCCTCTACGTCCATTGGTTCTCCACACAGGAGTAAAAAGTTTATTATAATTACTGCGTACACAACTACGTAGTTATAACAACACTTAATCAATATATCGTTCACACAGATTTTTATAAAGATCTTAGCTTCAACCGTTGACACAGATTGGTTTGAGCTAACACTTGACTGGCTTCTTCACACACAGTTCTGAAGCTTCGTCTTCTTCGATGCAATTCCTTCACACGAAGTTCCGGAGTAGCAAAGATTCTCAGTCCACACAGGGCTGATGGGTTTGTTCAAGGATTAGAACAATATATGAACAACAGCTTTGACTTTCTGAGCTTCTAGCTGATGATGTGTTGTTCACGGTTTGAGCACTGTATATCTCTTATATCTGAGTAGCAGTGAGCTTTGGAGATATATTTTGCTCTGATGTATATGATAATAACTTTGTAAGCTTTTGGAATTCGTAACTTGGTAACTGATCTTCAACGCCTTGAGGAGATATATATAGTCTTTTGAAAATATATCCGTTGAGATAATTCCGTTGAGCAAGATTCCATTCCAACAGGATGATGTGTTTGAATAAAACACGATCCAGATTTTGCGCTTGTTTGAAGATCTTTTAACTTACAATATTTAAATTCTTTATCCTTTAGTATTTAAATACTTCCTTATCAACGGGACTTGACTTCTAGCGAATACTGAAGATTGCTTCTTTGTCCTGTTAAGAGCTGTATGGAAGGATTACGTATTATCAATTCGAGACAGCTTCCATACTTAGTCTTTATGAGACTTCTTAGCTGAATGATAGATTCCACTGAATGCTAGATCTACGAGAGGTCTTCGATACAGGTTGACATTATTGATCATCTTTTCGATACAGTTTTCTTACTGTATGCTGGATTGGCATATTGTCAAAACATCTTATCACCACTATTCGATACAGGGATTGTTTATCCTGACTGTTTCGATATCGGGTATTTGTTGTAACACCCCTGATATATTCAGGAATATTACAGCGCCGTAAATCCTTTACATAAGAATTTACAGGGCTGAAGAAATGAAAAGACAATAACAGATACCAACTTGTGAAATCACTGAAATAAAATACAACAGTTCTGGTTCAATACCGAGAATACAAATATTCAAATGAAGAGTTATTAACACATCACCAAAATCCAAACATCACAAACTGACGACGTACTCGAGTACGTATTAAAAATAACCAAACATAGACAATTAAACCCGGCCGGAACATCACTCTGCACCCTCGTCGTCATGCAACTCCAGTGGTTGTTTCCCCGCTCTCCTGGATCCTGAACATAAACAAATGTTCACCCCCGAAGGGTTAGCACAATGATGCTAGTATAAGTACAATATTCATACAACAGTGATATAATCAACAATTATATCATAACAAGTTTCTCCATCGAGAAATAACAACAACACATATCATATCATAACAGTCTCAACATACTGATGGCATTCCAACGATCCAGCGCACACAGCTATAGATTCCCATGATGATTCCCGTCGGATCAACACATGGTGGACATTTGATCACAACACATAATACACAATGCAATCACAATATAGCTATCATAATATAAACAATTCTAATTAGAGTACTTGCCTTGGTTCGTTGACAAGAATAAAACTTCCACGGAGACGAAATACTCGAAGGTCGCCCCTTCAATCAATCACGTAGTAAGTTGGAACCGTAACAAAAGAAATAATATAGAATTCATCTCACGTCGAACGAACATCTAACAATCCAAAATACAGTCGGAAGTTCTTAAAAGAAATATGTTTAGATTTCTTAACGCACGCTACGCATCCTATGTAGCGTACGTTAAGGCTACACGTTAGCGTACGCAATTACACACAGCCTAACGTACGCTAACCATGTATGGTCAGTACCCCACTGATCAGATAACTGACTCGCCTGATGACTTAATGCATGCTAAGTTTCAATCGTAGCGTACGCTAAATAAGCCCGTTAGCGTACGTTAATTCACAAAGTTTAGCACACGCTAATTGTGCATGGCAGTTCATTGTTGGGCAGCAGACTAGTTCTAACGGTGATGAAATTTACGAACTTCTCAGTGATTAACGTATGATATCCGTCTACATGTCATATTCATAAACTTATGAATGATCTTTTGGGTTTAATCATCTTTGAGGTTTCAAGGAAAAGAATATCATCACAACTCTTATATTCGAACTTGATTATCATCATTCTCATGTGAATTTCGGTGATCTCCGTTTGGTGGACTAGATTCTATTATCATTCTTCACATTCAGACTTCATCTTGAAAGTGAACTAACAATTCCAACTTATACGAAAGGATACTTCCTAAGATGATTTCTTTCCTTAAGTCCTTATAACCAAAAGTGATATCACCTCACTTTTATGATCAATATGACAACATAAATCATACGGATATTCAACTTCAGAATTTTCCTCTCATCATTGACGTACTAGGATTCCAACCACGAGGTTCCAAAGACAATATCATAAGCATTATTATTCCAATCTTCTAAACATGATATTTGTTGAATAATTCATCAATGGAATTCAATATTTTGCTAGCATGATCATCTTATTCTCCATAACACGAATCTAGAGTTGGAGATAGAATTAACATACCTTTAATGAAGAAATCACTGATCCAAAAAGGTAGAATCCAGTTCCGGTTGCTTGAGTGTCACTTCAAAGTGAATTCTTCTTCAATGATCAAGTATAAGCACTTTTTAATATATAATGATCAAGTACAGCGGATTTGTTTGTGCTTAAGGAGTAGGAAAAACTCTCTGGACTTCCAAGGGACGAAGAACAAATGAATGGAATAGGTATAAATGGAGTGATGTCCTTTAAATAAAGTTTCTGTACAAAAGCTGATTAGCGCACGCTACATACCATTCTTAGCGCATGCTAATAAGCATTGACTCCAAATCTGTCCAGTTCATCTGCGGGAATCTTATCCGGACCCATGTCCCGGCTGGCGCATGTGCTAGCCACCTAGCTCAATAATTGACTGCCTAGCGCATGCAAATCCTACATTCGTAGCGTGCGCTAGTTGTAGCCGATAGCGCGCGTTAAGCTACATTCTTAGCGTGCGCTATCACGAGTTTGCATGAGAATTTTTGCATGACGATATACTTATGTACAAAGATACCAATGTGAGAAATATCATACTCCAATTATCGAGATCACGAATCCGAATAATACATTATTCGAATACAGATGAAATACATAATAATATATCCGGATATTACATACTCTCCTACTAAAAAGGAGTTTCGTCCCGAAACTCAAGATAAAAATAACTCTGGATATCTGGACTTCATGCCATCTTTCGTTTCCCATGTGGCTTCTTCCACTCCATGGCGTGACCACTGAACTTTGACCAAAACGATTGGTTTGTTCCTCATCTGCTTAACTTGGCTCTCGAGTATCTTGACTGGTCTTTCTTCAAACGTTCCATCCTGAGCGACTTTGATTTCACCGAAATCAATGACATGACTAGGATCCAGTATATATCTCTATAACTGGGATACGTGGGATACGTTATGAACATAGCTCAACGACGGCGGCAATGCCAATCTGTATGCCAACTCTCCAACTCTCTCAAGGATCTCGAATGGTCCGATATATCTCGGACTCAATTTTCCCTTCCTTCCCAAACTAAAGATTACCCGAGTAAGGGAAACTTTAAAAGTACGTGGTCTCCAGTATTGAACTCCAATGGGCGACGACGTACGTCTGCATAAGATTTCTGTCGACTCTGGGCGGTCAACAGCCTTTCAAGAATCAAGGCTATCTTCTCTTGAGTCTGTACGATCAACTCTGGTTCTGTCCCGATCAAGTCTGATGAATCGTCCCAACATAGGGGCGATCTGCATCTCCTCCCGTATAATGCCTCAAACGGTGCCATCTTAATGGAAGCATGCCAACTATTGTTCTAGGTAAATTCAATCAACGGTAGATGAACTTCCCAATCGTTCGACCAATCTATGGCACAGGCCCTTATCATGTCTTCCACCATTTGAATGGTCCTATCGGATCGTCCGACAGTATGCGGGTGATAAGCTGTGCTGAAGTTCAATTCGGTCCCCAAGGCCTTATGAACTACTTTCCAAAAGTGAGACACAAAACGGCCGTCTCGATCAGAAATAATGGTCTTCGGCGTACCATGCAGTCGAACTATTTCTGAAATAAATACTTGTGCCAACCTCTCTGGTCCCCACGTGTCCTTAATGCCTAGAAAATGAGCTGACTTGGTTAAACGATCAACTATCACCCCTATCATGTTCATTCCTATCCTGGTTCTCGGCATACTAGTGATAAAGTCCATCGATATATCCTCCCACTTCCATTCAGGAATCGGGAGCGGCTTCAACATTCCGGCAGGTCGTTGATGTTCGATCTTAACCTGCTGACAAGTCAAGCATTTCGAAACATTGTCCGCTACATCTTTCTTCATGTTGCCCCACCAGAAATTCTGCTTCAAGTCCTTGTACATCTTACTAGTGTCTGGGTGGATAGAATAGGGCGAGTTGTGAGCTTCCTTCATAATTGTCTGTTTCAAAACATTAACATCGAGAACGCAAAGTCGGATCTGAAATCTCAAAACTCCATCATCATGAATTACGAATCCGGGAGCCTTCCCCTTGATCACTTCATCACGCAACTGAATCATTAGAGGGTCCTTTGTCTGCGTATATTTGATTTCTTCGATTAATGATGAAGTTATTTCCATTACGCATAGTTGTCCTTGGACTCTTTTTAACCATACTTCAATTCCTTCTCGAATCATCTCTTGTTGAAGGGTAAGTTGGGAGGTCAGAGTCTCCAGCATCTGAATAGAAACAGGCTTGCGGCTAAGTGCATCTGCCACTACATTCGCTTTGCCTGGATGATACAAAATCTCCAAGTCATAGTCCTTAATCAGCTCTAACCATCTTCTTTGCCGCATGTTCAACTCTTTCTGACTGAAGATGTATTTGAGACTCTTGTGATCCGTAAAGATCTGACAGTGAGTCCCGTATAGGTAATGCCTCCAGATTTTCAAAGCAAAAACTACTGCCACTAGCTCCAAATCATGCGTTGGGTAATTCACTTCATAAGGTTTCAGCTGTCGTGACGCATAAGCGATCACCTTATCATTCTGCATCAATACGCATCCGAGTCCTTGGTTCGAAGCATCACTGTAAACTATGAATCCTCCAGTCCCATGTGGAAGTGTTAAAATCGGTGCTATCGTCAATCTCTTCTTCAATTCATCAAAGCTATTCTGGCACAATTCGTTCCACTCAAACTTTTGAGTTTTCTGTAGGAGTCGAGTAAGTGGGCGGGAAATTTGAGAAAACTCTTCCACGAATCGACGATAATATCCAGCAAGCCTTAAGAAACTCCGGACTTCTTTTATGTTCTTTGGAGGTTTCCAATCCATAACTGCTTTGATCTTCTAAGGATCTACTCGGACTCCTTCATCTGATACCACATGGCCGAGGAACATTACTTCCTTTATCCGGAATTCACACTTAGAAAGTTTGGCGTACAATTATTCATTTCTTAACAGGTCTAACACAATCCGTAAATGCTGTGCATGCTCTTCCGGGCTCTTAGAATACACTAGAATGTCATCAATGAACACGACCACAAATTTATCCAAATATTCGATTAACACTCGGTTCATCAATTGCATGAATACAGTAGGTGCATTAGTGAGACCAAACGGCATTACTACAAACTGATAATGTCCATAGCGAGTTCTGAATGCTTACTTTGGAACATCAGATTCCTTAATCCTCAGCTGATGATATCCTGATCTCAAATCGATTTTAGAAAATACTGTTGCTCCTTGCAACTGGTCAAACATATTATCAATCCGTTGTAACGGATACTTGTTCTTAATTGTCATCTTGTTCAACTCTCGATAGTCAATACACAGTCGAAGCGATCTATCCTTCTTCCGGACAAAAAGAACTGGCGCTCCCCAAGACGAAATGCTTGGATAGATTTCAGCAGCAGAATGTTGGGAAGAGAGAGACATCCAGTGCTGGGTCCGTTCTTCCGCGCCTGTACGAGATGAGAAAATCTGACGATCAGAACACTGTTGTTGCATCAGGTACGATTCAGATCCTTTTGCAACCAGTTAGTGTCTTATTCGATTCCGGACCTACACATTCTTTCATATCATTGAACTGTGTTAATCATTTGAAAATCTCGTGTTTATTTGATTGTGAACCATATGTTGTGGGTTTGCCGAGCGGAGAGAGAATTATGTGAACCCTAGAAGCTAGAGATTTTCCAGTGACTATAGGAGGGAGAGATTGGCCGTCGAATCTTATTGTAGTTGACATTCATGGTGACAATTTAATTCTCGGAGACGATTCGCTCAACCGTTATGGAGCTATTCTGAATTACCGAACGAGAATCATTTCTATCATTGCTGATGACGGATCTGAACACTTATTCAGAGGATGGAGACCGGGAAGCTCGGGAAAATTGATCAAAGCGATGAAAGCTGTGAAATTACTGAAGCAAGGATGTCATGTACTTTGGTGCTATGCCATGAGAAAAGAAGAAAGAGTAAAGCTCTCGTCTATTCCAGTTGTGAATGAATTTTCAGATGTATTCCCTGACGAACTACCTGGGTTACCTCCGCAGAGAGAAGTGGAGTTCGCTATCAAATTAGAGCCTGGAGCCGCTCCTATTTCCAGAGCACCATACCGCATGGCGCCAACCGAGATGTATGAACTAAAGAAGCAACTGGAGGAATTATTGCAGAGGGGTTACATTTAACCTAGTGTTTCTCCTTGGGGAGCACCCGTTCTCTTTGTCCGGAAGAAAGATGGATCCCTCCGATTATGTATTGATTACAGGGAGCTTAAAAAGGTGACGATTAAGAACAAGTATCCTATACCTCTGATCGATGACTTGTTTGATCAACTGCAAGGGGCAAGGGTATTCTCGAAGATTGACTTTCGATCAGGATATCATCAATTGAGAATTAAGGAATTAGATATATTAAAATCTGCTTTCAGATCCCGGTACGGGCACTATGAATTCGTGGTGATGCCATTCCGACTTACTAATGCTCCTACGGTATTTATGCAATTGATGAATCGGGTATTCTTAGAATACCTAGATAAGTTTGTGGTCGTTTTCATTGATGACATCTTGATCTATTCGAAAGACACAGAGGAGCATGCCGAGCATTTGTGTGTGGTTTTGAGCACCTTGAGGAAGGAACAGCTTTATGCGAAGCTTTCCAAATGCGAGTTCTGGCTTAGGGAAGTAACTTTCCTTGGGCATGTGATATCAGCTGATGGAGTTCAGGCAGACCCGAAGAAAGTCGAAGCAATCTTGGAATGGGAAGCTCGACGTTCCAGAGGGGTCTGGGGACTCCAAGAAGACTTCTTAGAATTACCTAGAATTATATAGATCATTCTAGATGATGGCATTCTTGTAAATACTTGGAATAGTAATGTTTTGTTGGTAATTTGTTAGCCTAGGAGGATTAGTATAAATACCCCCCCCCCCCTTGGGGCTCATTTGTAACTCACTCTTGAGAAATATGATTTGCTACAGTGCAATAAGAGAAAATATTCCCCAAGCATTTCCTTACTTTCCTTCCTAGTAATCTTGTTTGGTGATAGGCTTACTACTTAGGCTTGAGACAACCTAAGATAGTGCCGCACGGTGAGGACTTAGCGAGGCGCAAGTATAACCCCATGATAGTTGGTATCGGAGCCAAGGTTGAGACAACCAAGGTGGAGTTTCGAAGATTGCTAGCAGATCGTGCAAGGAGTAAGATGGCACAATCATCCGACGTCACCCAACCCAACACTCAGGCCGAGAAGACCAAGAAGGGCAGAGACAAGTCTGTCGAGCGGATTGCTGCCATGGACAGCCGAGTGACTCGACTGGAGGAGGTCTATGATGAGGTTGCGAAGAGGGTGGATGACTTAGAAGAAGCTGGTGAGGAGCTGAACAACCAGGTACTTTATACTATCAATGCTTGTGAAGGGGACATGAAGCAAGAGTTGGCCGATTTTCGGTCCATGATCTCGGCCATGCAAGAGGGCATGGAGGTTCTAAAGACGGAGATGGCAACAGTGAAGAGGGCGATTGCCAATGGAGAACATGTGGGTGCTGGATGTCCACCTCGTGTTGGTCCGACGGGATCATCTTAGGATCTAGGCTGAGGGCGCTGGATCATTGGAATACCCATGCTGTGTTAATGGAATCTTGTGGATTCGCATTGTCGGATTCCGGTAGCGGAAGTCCGTGGGGTGTATCTTGTTATGTATTGTTGATGCAAATTCGATTTGTTTAATATGATACTTGTACTACCATCGTTTTTCTAACCCCTTCAGGGTGGACATTTGTGTTGATGTTCAGGTAGCCGAGGAGCGGGGAAACAGCCACAGTACCGACGTGATGACGATGGGGCTCAATGATGTTTGTTTTTATTGTGATTTGTCTTCTTGGTTCATTTTCCGTACTCGAGTACGCGTGTCTTATTAATATCATTTCGATATGGTTGTATTAATTAACTCAAATGGATCAGTTGGAACTGGTTTTGTATGTTGAATTTCTGTGGTATTCATTTCTTTTTATTAGCCTTGTAAATCCTTACTTAAAGGGTTTACGGTGCTGTAACTATTCCGAATATCTCGGGGTGTTACAGTTGCCCCCCCCCCCCCCACCATGAATCTTCATTGTAGTTGTTTATGTCTTTGGTTGCCTAATGGTTCCAATTTGTGGGGATGGGTATCATTAACTTTGTGTTTTATATGTTAAAGGGTTTCTGGTGTTATGTGTGGACTTTAATTATTTAAACTAGCACCAGCATTATCATTATCACCCTTTTTTAAGATAAAAATCATCCATCACAAGGTTCAGAGTGAGAGAGTTCATCTTATTCATTTTTCTTATTCTCTTAGAGAGAGAAAGAAGATCAAGAACAAAAGTATATATCACTTAGAGTGATCATATTCTTAAAAGATAAAAATCAAGAACAAAACATACATCACTTAGAGTGATTACATTCTTGAGAAGAAAAAATTCTACTACTCTTTTCCAGCCATATCCTTGGTAGATAATTAAGTGAATAGTTATTCCGATCATCTCCCGGTGCATGACTAGTAGAGACGTGGTGCTTTCGGTGTTTGGATCATCAAGGACTTATCAAATCTAATTTATGATCCTCGACATCAATATCAACATTCAATCAAATGACTACAAGGGTATGTTTACATATCTTTACTCTTGTCCATTTATACTCGTATATACGATGCATGATCGGTCCTTTTTAGGGGTTCGATAATATTGTTTTTTGCTTCCACTGCTCCTTCATTTTAGGCATCGTATCCCAATGTTAATGAACTGAACACCATGATTTAGGAGGCTTGAGATGTATAAACCTAGGTTATTCCCTTGTTACAATATTTATATGTTGGCCATATTATTATGTTGAGTAGTGTGATGAAGTTTTCACTGATATTCATGTCTTCTTATTGATGATTCTGAAGTACATGGGGACTAGGTTTGAAGTTGAAAATACACATAATAGGTGAATGATAATGAAGGTTATAGAAGCCTTCAACAAAAGCATAATCATCCTTTTTAGAGATTGATATATTGAGTATCCTTCCTGAATCGATCGTTGTTAAAAGTGGAATATGATGGTAAATAGGCTGAATTGTTAGGACTCTTGCAGGAGGAATTACCTTAATGAAGAATTGAAGTTTTAGTAAAGTTACAATTAATATTTCAACGGAATCAAATAGCTTAAGTCATGGCCGATTAGGCATTGTTCGTGCTGTTATACGATGATAGAGAATAGCTAAACTGAATATGAATTGTAGGTGTTGGGGAAAATCCTCCCTGTGTTTTGATAATTACCTCATAAAGCAAGATCGTTAAAGTCATAACATCAGTCTAAGTATGAAAGTTGTTAGGGGAACATCATACAGCCTGTCCATACTGCGTAAGATCTTCTCCTTTCCTACAGCACAGTCTTCAAGATACAACAAAGATAAAGATGTTGGATACAGCAAACATGCTGTACGTGTTTTAGTTAGGAAAAGTACAACACAAATTCAACAGGACTGAAGAAACTTTAAACTGTTGAGAAGGCAAATATTATTTATTCACAAAGTATTCAAGGTTAAAGAAGAATTTTATGCTCATAGGACAGCATTTAATGCGGCCGAAGAGACAATAGTCTGAAGAGCATTTAATGCTAGTCAAAAAGAATGTCTGGAGAATTAAATATGAATCAACATTAATTCGAAACATTATGAAGCCGCCAAACAGAGCAGTCTCAATATCACCAACCGCGACGGCTACATTTATAACGGATCTATTTCTAATGTTATAAATAGCCTCACAGGACATTGCTCATGCACAAATGAATATACGCACATATATAATCTGATTATCAAGCTTTCAAAGAGCACTATATTTGTTCAAGCATACAACTTCATCAGAAGAGAAGAAATACACAATGTCCTCAACGCGAACAACATACTTACAGTGAACGCTTATCAAGCATACAGTAGTTGTTCGATCTTGTCATACCAATCTTTTACCATGTATGGTCATGTGTGGACTAAGCCTTGCTATCTCTGACCTGTGTGGGATGAATAGCACCAAGGACAAAGCTTCAATCTGTGTGAGAAGAAGCGAGTCGAATAAGCTAAGCTAATATGTGTGAACGGACCAAGCTATTGTCGGCTGTATCAATCTGTGTGAACGATACATCAACGTATTTAGTTAAAGTCACATAGTTGTGTATGTCGTGATTTTAATAAACGAATTTACTCCTGTGTCGAGGACCAGTGGACGAGAGGGGTTTACCTCAAACCACTTTAATCACTGTGCCTTTACTTTTTGTCATTTACTGTTTTCCATCTACCTGTGTGATTTTATTATACATATCGTAAAAACCCCTATATGCATCAAGCTAACAGGTGATTATTCAGTTGCTGTATTTACAGCAACTTAACCTTAGACTTCTGCTACGCAAATAAACTTCGAAAAATATAAATATGATTGAACCCCCCTTCTAAGCTATTTCTATTGTATACTGTTGACAACAAGTGGTATCAGAGCGGTTGATTCTACAAAGAATTAGTAGATTTTTAACCGAAACAGATCCACAAAAATCACTAGCTTTTGAAAATTTTATTTTCATATCTTCATCGTTAATATTATATCATGGACACATCTATGATCCATAAGTCCCTATGTTTTCATTAATGAATTTAATGATTGGAGAATTTGGATGGAAGCTCATCTTACTGCGATGCATCAAGAAATGATCTTCGTGATCCAAGAAGGACCGATCAAGATAATGAAGGTCAACACACCACAATCATCGATGGACAACCTTATACGGAGATGCTGCAGAAGGAGAGAGAGCATGGACAACGGATGGTCACAATCGTGCGAACCTAGATAATGTTGCTAAGAATGCGCTATTTGCCACTCTCGACAAAGGCACATTATCCAAGGTAAAAAGCTGCAAGACAGCTAAAGAAATCTGGGAGAAACTCAAGCTAATTTTATAGGTAACTGAGCTCTCGAAAGAAAATAAAACTTCTAGAATAACTCAGCAGTTCAAATCTTTGGAAATGAAATCTTACGAAATGCCTGATAATTTTGACTTCAGATTAACCGGCATTGTCGGTGAACTTGAAGCATTAGGTAAAGTGTATACCCAAAAAGAGAAAAATCCGAAAAACTTTAGATCACTCCCTGTTCGATGGGACATTAAGACCATAGCTATGTCTGTGTCTTGTAATTTCAATGATATTTCCACTTTCGATCTCTTCTCTGACCTTAAAGGTTTTGAGTATGACATTGCAGGAGATAGAAGGGAGAAGAGTCACCTACCAAGACTACATCACATCCAAATCTACTGCTGTATCTAACAGGAGACATAGCTATGCACCTAGCACATCCAAATCCGCATGCAAGGCAGCAGAGAGTAACGATGACATCCTATCGCAAGACGAGATGGCTCTGCTCATGCATAAATTTTGGAAGTTCATCAAGAAATCTGGAAAGCCCCAATACAGGCCCAAGCCATTTAACAGGGTGAGTTCTGAATCACCTTCATCTGCAGATTCTAAACTGTGTAACAATTGCATAAAACCAGGACACTATGCGAACAAATGTCCTCATCCCAATGTACAGAAGTTGCCTGAAGCCTAGCAACAAGAGAAGGATGAGAAAAGGAGCATTTGGCGAAACAAGATCAAGGACCTGATCGGAGAGTGAGAAGCCTCACCCGCATCAACCAAGACTGAGGAGTGCCTTCAGGCAATCACTGACAGTGACTCCTCCGACAATGAAATAGAAGATAAATCATATATGTGCTTTTATGGCCAAGGATGAAGAGGATGATGAAGACATCAATGATGAAGTAAGCTCAATCTCAACTATTCATATCAGTGCATCACATACATTTGAAAATAAGATGAATGAGTTTAGAACCATTTAGAGAGCCCATGAGATCCTTAAATAGGAAAACCTACAGCTCTCCCTTTCAAATATAGAGCTAAAGGATGAAAATAATTTTCTGAAAAAATAATTATGAAAACATGTCTTTGGACTATGAAAACACCAAAATTGTCCATGAAAAACTCATTGAAAGCAATCATCAACTTGCAGCAGGACTGAATGAGGTAAAAACCCATTCCGGAACCTTAAGAAGCCCCGAGTCCAGTAAAGGTCACAACTACCCCATCTCGGACAGCAAAGGCTTCGATTCTGCCACCCAGTTAATATCATAAGCAGTGGAAATCCCAGCCTCATAGACCTGTAAGATGCAATGCTAGTCATCAACAGTATGCTCCTCGAGCAAGCCAAGAGCGTCAGCAACCAGCCATAAAGAAGGTTGTACCTAATTTTCAAATGTACGCACTGCAATACTATCAGCAGTACAGTGTACATAGATACTGGATATAGGAACCCAGGTATCCATCCAGGAAGCAGGCTGTCGGGCAGTTCTGTCATCAGTAGATCTTGGAATCCAACTGAAAACTTAAAAGCCAAGCTTTGAGGCTAAATAAAATAGTTCCCCCTCCGAGACAGCAACCATACTGGAATCAAAACCCTAGATTTTACATGCATAATAATCAGGATTGCAGCGATTACGTGCCTATCCCACGTAAATATCTCAAAACATGACCAAAAGTAACCTACAGCAAACCAATTGTTGTCAGGAAAATCTGGGTACCTTAAGGCACCAACAACTATGGACCAAAAAATCAAATGGGACCTAAATCTACTTAATCTTTTGATTACAGGATATCAAGGAGAATGACATATGGTACTTCGAGAGTGGATGTTCTCACCACATGACATGAGATATCAGCAAGTTGTCAGATTATGTAGAAGGTCGCGGTCCAAAGGTGTGATTCAATGACAAATCCAAAGGAAGAACAAGAGAGAGAAAGGAACCCTGCTTGTAGGAAAGTTTAAAGTCACCAACATAGCCTATGTTGAAAGACTAAAGTACAATTTACTTAGCATTAGCCAATCTGTGACAAATAGTTCTCGGTCAAATTCTATGTAGATCATTGTAGGGTGAAGGACATTAAAACCAAGAAAATTGTCCTTATAGGAAGCCGATCAGGTAAAATGAATATTGCTGATTGGAAGCCCACAAGCTCCATAATTCCTTGTTTTAGGCACTGCAGGTCAAAGCTGGATATGGCACAAAAAGATGTCGCACATCAACTTCAGGTCCATCAACAAGCTAGCTCGATAGGGAATGGTCAGAGGCTTGCCAAATATTTCATTTCATAAAAATAGTGTCTGTGGACCATGTCAGAAAGGCGAGCAAGTCAAGACCACCATGAAGAGCAAGTCATACCTCTCCACTCACAGGGTCCTGGATTTGCTACACATGGATCTATAAAGCCCTGTAGCAAAATGAGAAAGGGTTGAGTATTGTCTCCATTTGTTCCGACAAAGGCACAAATGTCAGCCGCAAGCAAGTTCCCGTAGCATTTTTGGGGAGAAGCAACAAATGCAGCATGTTACAAACAAAACTGTCATATCATGAACAAGCATCACAACAAAACAGCATATGAGGTATGGAATAAAAACTCCAATGGTTGCATATATTCACATTTTCAGATGCAGGTGTTACATGCTCAACAATGGTAAAGATCAACGTGCTCAACAATGGTAAAGATACTCCTCAGTCAGCAAAGCATTCAGGATATTTAACAAATAGAAGCCGGCAATAGAGGAATCTGTCCACGTAGTATATGATGAACCCTATTGTGACCCTATTGGGGTAGAAGTCAAGCCCAGCATCCAAAAACACTCTTTATTGATGACCCCCAAACTCCAATAGAACCAGTTGTGGACCTAGAAATCAATACCGCCGCTATAAGAACATAAGCAGTCGAATCTGATGTTGTAGAAGCTGAAGTTGAGGCTACGGTTCAACAGGTTACAGCACGAGATGGAGAACTAAAACTAGACAGGAGGTGGTTCAAAGACCATCCCCATGAGTTCATAACTGGATATAGCGATGCCGGTGTGACCACATATAAAAAGATACAGAGTACACAAGGCACTATACTCTGTGCACAGGAATAGTCAGATGAGAAATCTCAATTCCCTGTATAGACATCTCAAGCTGAACTTATCAGACTTGCTATGTGCACCCTAGCTGTATTCTTAGCCCAGTCTGAACCTATGTCGACTAATGAGGCTTTCAATAATTCTCACTTAATCACTTCGGTGTGAGTGGGTAGCGGAAGTTCATTTGAGTGAGTTGCTGTAAATACAGCAACTAAGCTTTCTCCTGTTTGCTTAATGCATATAGGGTTTTGCAATGTATATTTGTCTAAATCACAATCATGAAAACAATAAAGGCGGAAGGTAAATAACACGCAATTTAAAGTGGTTCAAGGTAAACCCCTCACGAGTACAAATATCCCCTTTACTGACACTAAATAGTGTCAGTAATTAGTTTTACTGATACTTCATAATAGTGTCAGTAATGCTAAAGCCAGAAAATACTGACACTAATTTTTAGTGTCAGTAATACAAGAGTCAATAAATACTGACACTAAAGTAGCGTCAGTATTTTGCTTTGCTGACACTAAAATAGTGTCAGTAATTAATTTTTTACTGACACTAAACATTAGTGTCAGTATCTTCTAGCTTTAGCATTACTGACACTATTATAAAGTGTCAGTAAAAATAATTACTGACACTATTTTAGTGTCAGTATATGTTCAAATTTGTGAAAAAAAAAATTATTATCTCAATTACATTTTTTTGTTTAATTACATGAAAAAAAATACCATAAATTAAAATTTTCAAACAGACATTTCACTTATAAAACATCCCAAATGCAATAGACTTAAAAAAGCAGCAGAATACAAAACCAAGCATCGAGAGCCATCAAAATACAATCAAACTACTAAACTACCAAGTCTGGGAAATTCTAAACTTTACCAATATAACACCTCAATCAAATATCCTAATCAAGCATTCGACTTAACTACTAACAAAACACTTCAACCAAGTTTTGCAGCTGGGTCTTGGAAATGGATTTAAGCTGGTTCGGTAAATCGATCAGTGTCTTGAACGACAAAAAGACTCATACATAGAAACTTCAAATTGTAGTCTACATTGGTGGCAACAAAATGCAGTGGTAAGAGAAAGCAAATGTAAACAAAGGAACGTCATGTAAACGGGATATGTCCTTCCCGGATTTGAAATAGGCTTCAGCCCATCTTCTATCTCCCATCATTTCATAGATGAGTCGGACCTGCACGCAGATATAATATTTAAAATTGAAACAATCTGCATGAGCCCCCTTAAAAATAAATTTAATTTAATTCCATAAATAAATGTTGATAAGCAATGGCCATACCATCTTGCAACCATCAGGATCTAGGCATGCCGTAATCTTGGTGCTAATACCAGGTAGAGGGCCAGGTTCTCTGGTAATTTTCCCACCACAAAGCCTAACTGCTTCAGCGGTTTGATAAACATCATCTGTCCCTATTGCTATCTGCAAGATTTAGTCAGTCTGAATATTAAACCAGCGTATCACAGTGCTGAAGAAACGCTAAATGTGGTAGGATAAAAAACACTAGGCAGAGGAAGACATCGAACCTGAGCATAAGCATTGCCTTGGTCATATTCAGTGACACCATAATTGTAAGTCGACTCTATGATAGCATTTTTATCTTCAGGACCGAAGCCCATCATTGCTACCGTATACTGAGCACAAACAACAAAAACCTTAATGGATCATTCTTAAAAATATATGTATATATTATACACATCAACAAGCATTCACATAATTCAAGTGTTAAATAAACTCAACTGATTCAACTATGAAAGGCAACCATTGGGTAATTTAAATAGTCATGAAAAAAAGAAATACCTTAGATTCCATATAGCGGCACATCTTTGAAAGGATTGAAACATGGAAATGACTTTGTTACATTCACGTAAAGATATGGAAATGCGTAAATTGGACTTACTCGCCTAAACTTAAAAGTGAAAACATTCACGAGGAATCTGAAATCTTATCATGTCATTTAAATCGGGAGATGAACTTTTTATTTTTATTTTTTGTTTGTAATCGTCAGACCGTACACCTAACTCATTGATAATTATTTTCTTGGTCATTATAATGCAAAGGATTTGAACACGACTCTGCTTGTCTCTTCTGGATCTTTATGGACATATAAAAATACCTTAGATTCCCAAGGAGATGCAAAGTTGATGCTTTGTGGACGAGATAGCATTCTAATTTAACCAAGCAATACTTACATCTACAAATATACGAATACATTAATCTTTTAGCTGTATACAGGAAGCAATCTCTGCAAACACCTAATGATGTATTTTACCTTTTAGACATATTCATGCATCTACATCTGAACAATCACTAAGCATAGTCCAATTTGATCCTATGAAGGAGAAAGAAAGTGTTACTAAGTCATGTAATGCTGGCCCTTAATGTATGCAATGTCGAGCCAACTTAATAAAAAGCAACAAATAAACAAAAAAAGACATTTCAATACCTCAACATATTCTTTGTTCAGTTTCTCCCAGATAAATTTCTTGAATTCTTTCTCTTCATCATCGAGAACATAGGATTTCACCTGTATTTTTCGTTTTAATTCAACAGTCAATGAATGAGAACCTAGCCCAACGCTTATCAAAGGAACATACAGCAAGTAAAGTTGATGATAGCGGGATGATCTAAAATCTTAAGTGAACTCCGATTCGAGTTTCAGTAGTCAATATCGAATGCAGCTAGTGCACATATAAGAAAAGAAAGACTAGCACAAAATAGCCACTGATATCTCCATACCATATTTGGACAAAAAAGTAGTCGAATGAACTTTAATACAACACTCAATTTTTAGCAAACAAAAATGCGCACGAAACTCTTACAAACCTCATCGTCATCAATGTCAGATAAACTATCTGAGTTTTCAAATGTAGCATCAGCTTCATGATTTCTGTCTTTACTGAAACCGTTCATGATTTTAAGTTCTTCAGCCTCTGTATTATTCATGAAAATCAGATTTCTCAATTAATATATGGCATGCTCTAGTTGGATATTCTAGGTCTTATCGTATGTAAAAGACTTTGCTGTTAGTCGAATTTCTTTGATTGGAGCACATCCTCTTCACTCGTATTATTGATTCTCCTTTGTGCATCAGACTAATTCATATGAAGAAACAAATATAAAAATATCAGGAAGAGAGAGTCTGAATAGAAAATGAGAAAAAGCATCAACCATGATTATCAGCTGAAAAGGTTAACAGAATCGAGGTATTTAAATGTACAAGCTGCACCAAGATATTCAATGATTATCAAAATGATAAGAAATCAAACAAGACCATCAAAGACCTTTCACCAAAATGAACACCATCCAATATTGTACAGAACGTAAGATTTGCAAGTAACATGATATTTAAAGTGACAAAACATCTCAACTCGTAGGATTCCTATAACAAGAATCTCAGCCAGTCTACAATTTATTTGGACCTATCATGAACCCTTTCCCAAAATTTCATTTTGGATACATTTCAACTCAACATCCTTTTTTTTCTCAAAAGATATTTTCATATAGATATTTACGTGAATGTAACAAAGTCATTTCCATATAGCGGCACATCTTCGAAAGGATTGACTTCTATTAAAATGGGGCCTGCCTTACTCTAGGAAAAATAGGAACAGATTTTTTAAGAGCACAGACAGCTAACATAGTACATAACACAAATGCTTGACCACTAGTTACTTACATATACAATGTCTTGAGAATATCTATACTGTAAATTGTGAAGAACCGAAGGCTCGTTCAAGTAGCTAAGTTCTATAAGATCATCCACCCCCTCAAGCATGTCTGGATTGGCGGGTAAGAGACAACAAAATCAGAAGGACAAAAGCAGAACGTTTTAAATTCAACTAGCATGATTCTTCTATCAGAATGACAACATTTTTCAAATATGCTAGCGTGGAGATTTAACAACAGTAAATCAAAAAGATTTAAAATCGGGCCATCTCTTTTAGTCCGAAACCTCAACCACTGGCCGCCAAGTTCCTTCACTGGTACAGAAAAATCTCACACAAGCACACTTCATTAAACCAACCATTTCCAGAATTCACATAACACATGAAACCCATTTTCTTTTGGAATTTAAAATCGGAACAGTTAGAAAACGAACCTGAAATTCGTTATTTCAGTCGCGACAAAACCCAACCCTCCATCTCGCTGACACCTTCAGTCGCATCCACGGATAGTCGCCGTCGAAGCTTATCGGAGACGTTGGCTTCCACCTTTTTTCCACCGGTAGTCGGATCTGGAATTTCGGATTTCTAAACTAGGCCCTTGAATCGGGCTCCTGTCACTCCGATTTACTCCAATTAGGGACATGTACACTGCCGAGTCGAGCGGGCGGTGGTCACGCCGGAGATAGAACGCTCGGAAGCATTTTTGAGAGAGAGAGAGAGATAGAACGACGAGAGAGAGAACAGAAAGGGGGCGACGAGATGAGAGAGTGAGTGTGAGATGAGAAGACTTTTTCATCGGGATAATGATTTAGCATCTTTTTTTTATTTCTCATTTAAATTACTGATACCTTTGTGTCAATATATTTTGACACATTTATATTAAAATCAGAAAATAGATCAAATGTCGTAAGTTACTGACACTTTTGATAAAGTGTCAGAACAAAAGTGTCAGTAAAAGATATTTTTGTAGTAGTGCTTCTACGTCCACTGGTCCTCCACACAGGAGTAAAATATTTATTATAATCACTACGTACACACTACGTGACTATACCTAAACCTATCTCTGTATCGTTCACACATTGATAAAGGGACTGAAGCTTTGGGCCATTCACACAAATTGGATTGAGATCTTTCTTGACTTGCTTTGTCACACACAGTTTGAAGCTTTGTCTACAATGTTATTCTTCCCACACAGGTTTGAATATGCAAGGAAATTCAGTCCACACAGGGATGATTGATTTCTTCAATGGTAAAGGTAGAATTCTCTGAATAGCAGCTTGATCTTTGATAAACGATTACTGTATGTTGTGTTGTTCTCATTGAGAACATAGTATATTTCTTCACTGTAGATACTTGTTGTATGCTTGCGAAATATACTTGATCTAGATATAGCATAGATTGTCAATCTTTGTCAGAGCTTTCGCGGGTATGAATATCAAAAGTTATTTCTGAGTCCTCAGCTTGGGGGTATTTATAACCTTTGGAAAATGCATCGGTTATAAATGTAGCCATTGCTGGTTGGTGAGATGTTGAAGTCTGACACATGATTGGCGGCTTGGTGAATATTTAAATTAAAGCTGATCGCATTTAATGCTTGACATCCTTTCTATCTTCGCATTAAATGCTCTTCAACACGTTCAGACTTATTTCTCTCCAACTGCATTAAATGTTGTCCTATCAGCAATAAATGCTATTTTAACCGTGAATACTTTATGAATAAACAATGTGTATTTTACAACAGTTTAAAGCATTCTTTAATCGGGCCTGTCGGATGTGTTTTACTTTTTGTAGGTTAAACATCTTACAGCCTGACTGCTGCATCAGACCTATTATTTCTTCTACTTTAGCTGTAGGCAAGAGAGATCTTCAATACTATATGGAAGGGCTGTATGGAGTTTCCAGATAGCTTCCATACTTAGCGGCATTTTGACTTTCGACTTCTTTGGTGTATGATGAGTTCCAACAGCTTCTATGAAGGAAGTTTATCCCAACATTGTAACACCCCGAGATATTCGGAATAATTACAGCGCCGTAAACCCTTTAAGTAAGGATTTACAAGGCTAATTAAAAAGGGAAGTAAATATAAGACATCAACACTGCGAAAATTCAAGTTTATGAAAACGTACAACTGGTTCAACAGGTAATTAATACAACCATATCGAAAGGACATTATCAAAACAGACGTACTCGAGTACTGAACGAAACAAGAAAAACAACTCTCGACAACAATAACAACAATCACATCACTGAGCCATCTCATCGTCTCCGCTTGTGGTCGCCTCCCCGCTCCTCGGCTACGAACATCAAAACAATGTCCACCCCGAAGGGGTTAGCAAAACGATGCTAGTACAAGTATCATGTTAAACAATTCGAATATGCATCGAATACATAACAAGATACACCACACGGACTTCCGCTAGGAATCTGACAATGCAAATCCACAAGATTTCATTATACAGCATGGGTATTCCAATGATCCAGCGCCCTCAGCATAGATCCCAAGATGATCCCGTCGGACCAACACGAGGTGGAAATAACCCGTCCAATGATCCAGCGCCCTCAGCATAGATCCCAAGATGATCCCGTCGGACCAACACGAGGTGGACATCCGATCCAGCGCCCTCAGCATAGATCGTTCAACGTATACAACACAACTCATGCATACACATATGCCAAATCATTATGTTCATCAACATAAACATATAAACACTATATAACGGATATCATGACAAATCAATGAAGTAAATGTCATGTTCAACAACATGCATAATCGTACGCATACTCCAAAAATACTGATATTAACATATCACGATACTTGCCTCGTAGATGGCAAGAACGATATACTTCAATGCTCTCGACGCACTCGAAGGCCGCCCCCTCCGATCAACGTAACAAGCTAGAACCTTAACAAAAGGAACGATATACAAATCATCTCGAGTCGAACAATGGCCTAACAATTCGACCTACGGCCGAAAAGTTCAAACTTAAACAAGCTGCCTGGATTGCTTAGCGCGCTACGTCTATACGTAACGTGCGCTAAGTCAACTGTTAGCGTCGCTATCGTATAAGACTAGCGTGCGCTAGCCACGAATCGGCGATCGACTGTTGTCTCATAACGTACGCTACGAACGATTTGTGCGAAAACCGAACCTCGATAGCGCACGTTAACTCACACATGTTAGCGTGCGCTACTCTTGCATGGCAGAATACTGCAAACCGAAAACTGGGTTGAAAGATGAAGAACTCATGAAACCTATGGTGATATTACAAGTTATCCTCGGGCATATCATGCTAATAAGGTTTCTGGAAGATTTATGATTATGAAATACCAATATACGGATAGTTATCTCGATATCACAATTCCTCTACGATCTTCAAGAGATAATCTAAGTTCCATCATCTTACGTTCCAAAACACATGATTCCAACGTATACAACGTATCAACTGGGTAATATCCGATTACTCGGTCATAAATCGATTTAAACATGCTTAGGAGTCCTTATAATAAGATGGTTCAAAGGTTCATTCGACATCTAGTACCGATACGTCAAAAGTATCCTTCTAACATGTGATGACCGATAAAAACGAGATACTTGCTATCCAAACATGATTAAAACTTTCTTAGGAACCTTACTAATCATTGGTGAAGAATCACCTACCTCAAAGTAGTGAAGAACACGGATGAAAATGAAGCAATCCAACACCCATGGCTTGAACACCAATCTCCAATGGTATATGATCTTCAATCTCGAACTAGGAGGTTGATATGGAGTGTTTAGGACGAATGGAGTTATGTTTCAAGTGCAAAAGTTCGGGTTATGGGGGAAGAAAGGACTGAAATCACGAATAGGATCTTTGTCTATTTATAATAAATGGTTATTAGCGCGCTACACCACATTCGTAGCGTGCGCTAACGCTCACGATCTAAATCAGTACTCGGCACTTAGCGTACGCTACGCATATTCTGTAGCGTGCGCTAAGGCGTTGACCCGGCTTTTCGAAAGCCGTCCAGTACATCCGACACGATCCGGCAGGGTCCCGGCCGATCTCACCTACCGCACGTCTCAATCAGTCTGACCACGCATAGCGTGCGCTACTTACACTCGGTAGCGTGCGCTATAAAACCATGTTAGCGTACGCTACCCTTAGCCTGTAGCGTGCGCTACATGCACAGAATTTCATCCTTTTAAATCACATGCACGAAATTATATGCTCGACGACATCGGATTATGAAATACGGAGAAAAATACTCAGGCAAAAGTACAATCATTACAATCTCACAAGTTCCAATTACATAACAGAAATCTCGGGTATTACAAACATTATATGATCTTCTTTGGGACTACTTGTTGTGTGTTGGTAATTATCAAAACCGGATTGTTTATCCCAACAGAAGAAGTGCTCAATGGTTTTGAACGGAACAATGTTCGGTACCTAGTTCTTAGACCAACACATTAGGCAGTCATAGGAACCAAATGGGTATTCCGAGATAAAAAGGACAAAAATGGACTTGTCATCGGAAACAAATCTAGACGACTTGCCCAAGGATACACACAGGAAAAGGGAATCGACTATGATGAAACCTTTGCCCCTGTAGCTCGAATAGAATCCATCAGGATATTCCTAGCGTTTGCTGCTCACAAGAACTTTATTGTTGTTGCGATATTTCTTTACATTCAAGTGCACGTCATCGTTTACAAGTAATAAAGTGATAAGTAGAGTATCGTTCCCACGAGGACTGAATCTCTAACTACCGATTTTTTTCGTATTCCAATTTTATTTGAACAATCGAATTTGGGTTTGTGCAATTAATAACTAAAGGAATTACTAAATGACTAGTATAAAACGATGGCTTGAATAAAATAAATCAAATGATGAATAAGTCTAGGATTCTGAATCCACCTTAGTTTATCCGAATTTACTCTCGATTATCCATAATAAATAATTTTCCCAATTTATTGAAGGCGGAGATTGCTAATATATTCTACCGCCTCTCCCGAGGTCAATAGATTTATCTAAAGGCGAATAACGCACTCTATCCCTAGGTGAATTAATTCGTCAATAGGCGAAAAGAATAAAATCTCCTAAAGGCCACGTAGTTCCTATGAGTATATTCCTATCTCTCACAGAATAAAACGGTCCTCACCAATAGTTCCTCACCAAATCTCCTATCCCGATTCGAAGTGAATGATTAAATCAATACAACTATTGGCCAGATAATTGCAAGCATTAAACACAATTGGGAAAACTCAATAAAAAGGTAATTAATTGGATAATCTCAATCAATTCGTCAAAACAAAGGTTTCATCAAAACCCTAGATTAGGGCTTTAGCCTGACATACTAATAATTGAAAATACAGAATTGATAAATGAAAGCATAAAATTCAAACGCAGATGAAGCTCGGATTCCTCCGTTCTTGACTTCATATTCTGCCCTTGATGTCTTCTGCTTCCCTCTTCTTCTGCCGTCTCCTAGATTAATCTCACCATAAGATTACTAGATCCAAAGATAATTTTAATTAGGGTCTTATACCCTATTTATAGCTCAGCACAACTCAAAATCGCGTCCGTATCGGTCGGTCGGCGGCCAAACGGCCCAAAATCCGCGGACATACAAAAACCGCCAAGTGTGCGCGGCGCACTAAACTGTGCCGCGGCACAGAGCCTTGACTTTAAACACAGGCATCATCAATTTCTTACGTACGCGGCTCACTGGTCGTGCCGCGGCATAGAGTACAATGTACTCGGCCTTGGTGGGTGTCTTCTGTCTGCGGCTCGGCTTCCTTGTCTTGCGGCTCGAGTCAGTTGCCGTTTTCGCCGTTTTGCCTCGTTTTAGCTTAGGACTTCAATTTCTGTCAATCATACAAAATTAAGGCATTAAAAGCTCATTTAGACGATTTCACTCTCCAAAATACTACAAAATAATGATAAATAAGCGTATAAAAATATGCCTAACAAATACCCCCAAACTTAAGCCTTTGCTTGTCCTCAAGCAAAAAGAATTAAATTGATAAAAGAATGTCGTGAATCATCGTGCAACTCATAGTGTTCAACCTAATCAATACTATCTGTAATTCTCTCTAAATAATACGAGTGTCATAAGCGAAATACTCGAGAATAATGATTCGCAAAGTAATCAAGTTCACCCTAATCACTCATTCATGGAGAAAATCCACTCAAAGATTAACAAAACGTGAGTCAAATCGACCGTCAATATGAAAGGCTAAAATAAACAAGCTAGTTCGTCCGTTACGATCTAGTGGCACAATTTTCACGAGTTTCATAACAAATAAACCTCGGACAGTATCCCCTTATATATATGCTCAAGAATTTGATTCGAGTTGACCACTAGGTTAGGATCTCGGGATGTTTCATCGGGATAATCCTAGGGTGGAACTTCCATTCTCATGTATTAGAAAACTGTTTGACGTAAAAGACACTCATGGGGCACATGGATGCTTCTAGTTACTAAGTTCCCGTCTACAGTGGAGAAACAACTCGAATATATAATTTCCGCATGTCCGAATCAAGGTTGCCGTTTTACGCGAGAGTAAACAGCGGGTCACGCGAATACCCCCGGTTACTAGGCTCCCTCTCATTGGCACATGTGAAATAACTAAATCACTAGTCTAATTAGGGTCGTCGTTTTACGCGAGAGTAAACAACGGGTCACGCGAATGCCCCCGGTTACTAGACTTCCCTTCACAGAACAACATTATCTCGACTTTTTGGGAAAAACTGACCGACTCTAAACTCAATCTAAGTGCCAAAACGACTAAAGAAACAGTACGACTCACTATCCGGAAAATGTAGCCAAACGTATTGATGGTGATTTTAAAAGCAAGTATGTATCATCTCTTATCTGCCAAGACCTCTACAATCACGAAAAATTTCGGACCTAAATGAATACTAAGCAGAACAGAAATAATTGACTACAACTCGACTAAAACTCGACCGTTTCTTCAGAGAGAAAAATAGTGTCGTAACATCAGTATCACACAAATAGAAGCACGAACAATTCACGAATAAAGAAAAACTAAGACAAGCAAGGCTATCTAAAAAAAAATTCGCAAAGTAATGAAAAGTGCAACGAAATAAAGTACAGCAAGAAAATAAAGTACAGCAATGAATGTAGCAACTGAAAGTATCCCCCCACAAACTTAGGACGTACATTGACCTCAATGGACAAAAATGATATGCAATAAAAGTAAAAGGTCAAGTACTCCCCTCCAGTCTGCTCAGGAGCTGGTGCCGGCATCGTCCGGTGAGGAGGGTGGTGTGGCTGGCCGGGCAGGTGCAATAAATGGCCCGTCGGGATGCATGATATGGGCCGTCCATGCGGCGAGGTGCTCCTGCTGATAAGCATCCCTCGCAGCAAGACGCCTCGCCTCTCGTCGGCTGGCCCGGCGGGCCTGCTCTCGCATCTCTGCTCTGACGGCAGCAACAACGCTCTCCCGCTCCGTCCGCTGCTCCTCCCGCATGGCAGCCATCAAGCTCTCCCTCTCTCTCCTCATCTCATCTCTCTCTCTCCTCGTCTCCTCTCTCTGCTCCTCTCTCTGTCTCCTCAAATCCTCCCTCAGCCCATCAAACAACTCCTGCAACCTCGCTCTGTCGGGTGGCGGGCTGGCATCTCCATGTGTCAACAAAAGCGGCTCGGGGGATCCCTCGTGGGCCTCCTCTAGCAGAAATCCTCTCCCCCGAGCGTGCGTCGGCGCTCCTCCCCACTGGTCAAAGTGTGATATGATGCGGTGGTCGATCGGGGCCTGGGGGGCTAGCATCGGCTCGTCGTCTGACCATGTCAGCCCCGACTGCCGGCATAAAGCGCAGATGAGGGAGGGGTGCTTCAACCCCGTCTTGGCCCCCCCTGGATACACTGGAAGATAGATCGGACCAGGATGGGGGCTAGATCGAAACGCAGCCCGGAAGTGATAGCAAAAAGTGTCCGGGCGCGGGAGAGAAAGACTGTACGGGTCTGGGAGGTGGGGTCAATGCGTGCGCAGATAAAATAAATCCAGGCACGCCCGAGCCGGCTGAGGCGCGAGCTCCTGAAGTGAAAAGTGGAAGAACCCTGGGCCCGCTGCTCCCAGTCGGTATCGGGCTGTGCAATGGTCTCGAGCAGGGCCTCCTTCGTGAGGCTGGTCATCACTCGGTCATAGGCCGACTCATCTACCACCGGAAGCCCAAACAGCCTCCGAATAGCCGCCGTGGAGAAATCAACTGTAACCCCTCGGACGTCGACCTGAGTCCGAGACTCTAAAGACGGCAACGTATGCCCTGCCCGAATGTGCTTCAGCAGTGCACTGGCGTAGAACTCCTGCACAATCGAGATAACCGCTGGCTCGGGAGGTGCGGCAAACCTGGCCCACCCCATCTCATCAATCATAGTGAGCAATTCCCCGTCCTGAGGAGCTGGAGTAAAACCCCTCTCTGGAATAAGTGGTCGTGGCCGGATCTTTTCATTGAATATCCTGTGAATTTCAGGGTCCGAAAATTGGTGCCCCTCCGCCTCGGCCCGACCACGAGAGGTCTCCCCTCGAGTAGGGGATGACTGGGTCCTAGCTCGCTTGCTCAGCTTCTTTGTTCGCGCCATAATCAGTCCTGAAAAGTACAACACGAGGGTTTATTCACGCAAACAATAATAACAATGATCTACGCTCGGCTAAGGATGTCCAGCCAGAAATCCCGAATTTAAAAAAATAGCGCATACGTGAGAGAAGGATGAAATTGGACTTAAACGTTTAACCTGGATGTAAGGGTTGGGCTTGCTGTAAATTCAAAACGTATACGTTGCACGAAAATTCAAACGATTGCTTTTCCAAAGAAAATTTTTCATTTAGGCAATTTATCAACACCTTGAGGTCACAAATTTACTTAAAGAATAAACATAGTTATAGCTCGATTCAACCCCCAAAAACCGAAACATAATTCAATCATCATCAACTCAACACTTTCAACTCATTCACATTCCAAACTAACCATGAAAAATTGATTAAAACTACCATGTTATCCTCTAAATAATCCTAAAACTTTTTGAAGGAAAAATAACATGCTCAATCCATCCAAAGTATAAACAACTTCAAATCTAACCCATAAACAAGTAGAGATTAACGATTGGAACGTACCTTTTGAAGATTGCAAGAAGAAATCGCAGGAAAAAATGGAAGAACTTCGTCGGCCGGTTCGCGCGCTGGGGAGGGAAAGAGAAAGGAAGAAAATAATACCTGGGTGCTCGGCCGATTGTGAATTATAAGCTACCAGGCCCTTTCAGATTCCGCATAGTGTGCCGCGGCACAGCTAAATTGAGCCGCGGCACAGGGTACAGTCCCTTTTACCTGTGTCTTCGTTTTGTCGTGTGCCGCGGCCCAATGCTCAAGTGTGCCGCGGCTCATTTATGCCGTGCCGCGGCACAGGGTACAGTTGGTTTAGCCTCCCCTTACGATTGATGTGTGCCGCGGCTCACAATACCTGTGCTGCGGCTCATACTTCAGTCTCTTCCCTGGGACTTTCTGCATGAGAATTTTGAGAAGAACTCGTTAAAAGCGAGAGGCAGAAGCAAATTGAAGCACAAAAATGAAGGAAAAATAAGAATCACGAATGCAAGAAAAATAAAGAAATGCAAAAATCTACAACTACGAACTCGGGTTGCCTCCCGAGAAGCGCTAAGTTTATAGTCTTCAGCCGGACCTATTGGAAAACGTTAGTTTGCTTTTCGCAAACTACATTTGGTTTCCGCCCCGTTCATCGAACCGTTCATATTTTTGTTAAAATTATGACCATTGGTCGTTAGCGATTCGACTTTCGGTTCGGTCATCAAATGTTGTTTGCGAAAAGGTTTCGACGTGAACAACTTTCCGAAACACCCGGTTTCTCCATGACTAATTGTCCGTTGGGCTTTCGGCTCACTCTCCTCCTTCACAAACGCACTCAAGACTGCAGCAGATTTTTCCTCATGCTCGAGGAACGCCACTCGTTCTACATCCTTCTTAAGACTTGGATCATTTAACACAAAATCTGAATTTTCCCACCGACGATGTTTTCGGTGCTTTCCTCTTTCAACGGCATTTACACTTTCACTTTGTGACCTTTTATCAATACTTCCGGGACATGGAAACGATTTGAATACTTGAAAAGTAACTTGCTCGTCTTGGACCCTCAGAGTTAACTCCCCTTTTTCCACGTCTATAAGGGTTCGGCCAGTCGCTAAAAATGGTCGTCCCAAGATGATTGGAATATTTTCATCTTCCTCCATGTCGAGTACGATGAAATCGGCCGGAAAGATGAACTTGTCAACCTTAACTAATACATCCTCGATCACTCCCCTCGGATACTTTATCGATCGATCCGCCAATTGTAAGGAGACTGTTGTTGGCTTGGCTTCCCCAATATCCACTTTTTGAAAATTGTGAGGCATGAGGTTGATACTGCACCAAGATCGCATAGTGCCTTATTAAACGAAAGATTCCCCATGGTGCACGGTATGTTGAAGCTTCCGGATCTTTCAATTTAGGTGGGAGCTTCTTTTGAAGAATTACCGCACTCCTCTGTCAAGGCGACTGTTTCAAACTCCTCAAGCTTTCTTTTCTTCGATAATATCTCTTTCATGAACTTGACGTAACTCGGCATCTGTTCCAATGCGTCGTGACGGAATGTTTATGTGAAGCTTTTTAAACACATCAAGGAACTTAGAAAATTGTTTGTCCGCCCTTCTTTGCTGTAATCTATGCGGAAACAGGACGGGGGACACACATGTCTTCGAGTTGTCCGGCTTCAAATCCTTCGACTCCTCTGGCTTTAAATCCTTCTCTTCCTCAATTTCCTTCTTCTTTTCACACCACTCGGGCTGATCCAGCACCTCTTTCCCACTTCTTAAGCTGATTGCGTTTAGACTCTCTCTAGGATTTGTCTCTGTTGTACTCGGCAATGCTCCCTCCGGACGAGCTGTCAGCACATTAGCAATTTGGCCCAGCTGGACCTCCAAATTCCGAATGGAAGCGGAATGGTTCTGCAATGTTGCTTCAGTACAAGTCATAAATTGACTCGTATTTGCCGCCAATTTTGCAAGTGCTTCCTCGAGAGACACTTTGGGAGCGGGAGGGGGCTGCTGTTGATTCTGGGCGAACGGGGGCTGGTGTGAGTTCTGTCCGTTTCTCCATGAAAAGTTGGGATGATTGCGCCACCCCGGATTATAAGTGTTGGAGTACGGGTTGTTCGACCGATTCCCATTTCCCACGAATTGAGCCTGCTCCATCTGATGTTGCTCGAACGGGTTTCCAACTTGACACTCCGCGCTCGGGTGTGATCCGTTACACCAATTGCATGTCTCAATGGTAACGGGGGAAGGTGCGTGCGAAAATTCCTGGAGCTGTTGGGTCAAAGCGGCGACTTGAGCTGACAAAGTGGAAATCGGATCAGTACTTGAAACTTCCATGACTCTCTTCGGTGTCAATCTTTCCGATGGCCATTGGTATGCGTTTGCGGCCATATCTTCCAAAAGCACGTGTGCCTCGGCCATAGATTTTCCCATGAAGGCCCCACCAGAGGCCGCATCCATGAGGGTGCGTGTAGAAGCACTCAAACCATTATAGAACGTATGAAGCTGAAGCCAATCAGGAATGCCGTGATGAGGGCATCTTCGTAGCAAATCTTTATATCGCTCCCACGCCTCGTGGAGCGATTCCATATCATACTGACCAAAGGTGGTTATTTCGTTTCTCAACCTTGCCGTCTTAGCTGGTGGGAAGAATTTGGCAAGGAAGGCTTGCGCTATCCTCTCCCATGTTGTAATCGACCCCGGCGGTAAGGAATTTAACCAAAACTTTGCTTTATCCCTCAAAGAGAAAGGGAAAAGCCTTAATCGTATGGCATCGTCGGTGACACCATTAGTCTTGAACGTGTCGCATATCTCAAGGAAAGAAGCAATATGGGCATTCGGGTCGTCATTCGGCAGTCCACAGAATTGGCTCGCCTGCACCATCTGAATAATAGCAGGCTTGATCTCAAAATTATTAGCTTGGATAGTGGGACGCCGAATTCCCGAAAAATTAGCGTTGATCTGCGGCATGGCATAATGTCGAAGAGCTAGTTCCGGTTGAACTTGCCGCACTTGGTTATCTCCTCCTTGGACTTCGATATTCTCGGCCATGTTGACCGTCGTCTGCAACTCTCTTTTCTCCTTTTTGTTCCTTCTTAGAGTGCGCTCGATCTCGGTATCCAAAGGTAGTAGGCCTTCGTTACCGAGTTTTCTTATGCACTACACGAAAGGTCCTGAAAGGAAAAACAAACAAACGAGATTAAACATAAAAAAAACGTTCAAATTAAGACTGGAAATACTTAAATCGATATTAGAAAAATTTCAGTCCCCGGCAACGGCGCCAAAAACTTATTGCGATATTTCTTTACACGCAAGTGCACGTCATCGTTTACAAGTAATAAAGTGATAAGTAGAGTATCGTTCCCACGATTTTTTTCGTATTCCAATTTTATTTGAACAATCGAATTTGGGTTTGTGCAATTAATAACTAAAGGAATTACTAAATGACTAGTATAAAACGATGGATTGAATAAAATAAATCAAATGATGAATAAGTCTAGGATTCTGAATCCACCTTAGTTTATCCGAATTTACTCTCGATTATCCGTAATAAATAATTTTCCCAATTTATTGAAGGTGGAGATTGCTAATATATTCTACCGCCTCTCCCGAGGTCAATAGATTTATCTAAAGGAGAATAACGCACTCTATCCCTAGGTGAATTAATTCGTCAATAGGCGAAAAGCATAAATTCTCCTAAAGGCCACGTAGTTCCTATGAGTATATTCCTATCTCACAGAATAAAACGGTCCTCACCAATAGTTCCTCACCAAATCTCCTCTCCCGATTCGAAGTGAATGATTAAATCAATACAACTATTGGCCAGATAATTGCAAGCATTAAACACAATTGGGAAAACTCAATAAAAAGGTAATTAATTGGATAATCTCAATCAATTCGTCAAAACAAAGGTTTCATCAAAACCCTAGATTAGGGCTTTAGCCTGACATACTAATAATTGAAAATACAGAATTGATAAATGAAAGCATAAAATTCAAACGCAGATGAAGCTCGGATTCCTCCGTTCTTCAGCTTCCGCCTTCTGCCCTTGAAGTCTTCTGCTTCCCTCTTCTTCTGCCGTCTCCAAGCTTAAGCTCCCCAAAAGATTCCAAGATCCAAAGATAATTTTAATTAGGGTCTTAAACCCTATTTATAGCTCAGCACAACTCCAAATCGCGTTTGTATCAGTCGGTCGAAAACTGGCTTCGAAACGGCCTAAAATCCGCGCGGACATACAAAAACCGCCAAGTGTGCCGCGGCACAAAGCCTTCAGCTTTAAACCTGGGCGTCATCAATTTCTTACGTACGCGGCTCACAGGGCATGCCGCGAGGCAATCTGATGTACTCGGCCTTGGTGGGTGTCTTCCTATCTGCGGCTCGGCTTCCTTGTCCGCGGCTCGGAGTCAATTTGCGTTTTCGCCCGTTTTGCCTCGTTTTAGCTTCCGGACTTCAATTTCCTGTCAATCATACAAAATTAAGGCATTAAAAGCTCATTTAGATGATTTCACTCTCCAAAATACTACAAAATAATGATAAATAAGCGTATAAAATACGCCTAACAATTGTATATAAATGGATGTTAAGAGCGCATTCTTGAATGGAGACCTCGCCGAAGAAGTCTATATTGAACAACCTCTTGGGTTTTTCCAACACATAAGGTGGAGACCTTGTGTACAGGCTAAGGAAAGCATTGTTCGGGCTCAAACAAGCACATAGGGCCTGGTACGAAACCTAGTCACTATATATGATCAATAATGGATTTGAGAAAGGTGCAGTTAACAAAACCCTTTTCAAAATCCCGGAAGTTGACGATCTCCTTATGGTTTAAATATATGTAGATGATATTATTTTTGGTTCAACTAATCTTGCTTTATGTCAACGGTTCTCTCATCTCATGAAAAGTAAATTTGAAATGTGTACGATGGGAGAACTTAGTTATTTTGTAGGATAATAGGTAAAACAACTTCCTACATGTATATTTATGAACCAATAGAGGTACAACAAGGAGCTGCTCAACAAGTTTGGGATGAACAACTCCAAATCATTGTCCACCCCCATGAGCACTACCACATAGATAAGTGCGGATGAAGCTAGAAAGCCACTTGATCAATCACTCAAGATGAAGCTTATAGGCTCACTCATGTATCTAACAGCCAGCAGTACCGATATCTAATTTGCTGCAGGAGTGTGTGCTCGGTATCAGGTAGAACCTAAAGAGTCACACTTCACCATGGCCAAACAAATCCTTTAAGTACGTAAAAAGTACAATCGATGTAGGATTGAGGTATCTTAATAAGGGAGGATTCGATTTGGTAGGATACAGCGACTCAGATCTTGGAGGTTGTAAGTTGGATAGGAAGAGTACAAGCAGGACTTGTCACTTCCTTGGACCAAGACTTGTGTCATGGTTCAGTAAGAAATAATTGGGCAACTCGCTTTCTATAGCTAAGTCGAAATACTATGCTGCTGGAAGTTGCTGTATGCAGATTATGTGGATGCAACACTAGTTACAAGACTATGGCATCAATACAATAGAGACTCCAATCATGTGTGATAGCACGAATGCAATTGCAATCATGCACAATCATGTATTGCACTCGCGTACTAAGCATATTGATATGAAGCATCATTTAATTAGGAATCATATTGAGAATAAAGATGCTCAGATCGAGAAGATTCATACAGATCTCCAGCTAGTCGACATCTTTACAAAACCTCACAGCACCAACATATTCTGCATGCTTCGCTAAGAATTGGCAATGCTACAGCCTAACTCCCTGTAAATTGTTACATTTTCTCATCAATTGAGGGAGGATGCTGTAAGACCCATGAATACAGTAGCAATTTAATTAACTGCACTCTCAGAACTCCAAGTTATATTTTTACTGAAGGAAGAAGAAGACATTATTACGTTCCTACATATAATATGTGTATTAATTAAGGGGGAATATAGTATGACCCAAGAATAAAGTGTTAATCCAAAATTGCTGTAAGAATTGAATCTTGTATGTACCTTTTAAGTGAGAATGCTGTATTTTTGCTGATACAGCACATATACTGTAGGATATCAATTAATATTTTAAGCGTATCTAATTTCATACTCTCAAACATTACAAACTATTTTTAGTCCACGTGCATTTTCTGAATTTAACACGATTTATCTCTCAATACAAAAGAGACATCTAGACTTTAATGCCTTAAAAACCATGATTTCAAAATTCAAACCGCCTTATCATGCAATAGCGGAAGACAAACTGTGTCGTAAGTGGGACCGATCATTAATTTCAAAAACTGACGGATTACACGTGCCAGTTACATCTAAATCCATCATGTACGTTCATTCAAAGACGGTTCCCATCCCTTAAATCTGACCGTTCACTTTAACCTAGCTTCCCTACATACTATAAAAGGGCCATTATGCTGATCCACAAACTCTTTACGCTTTCTACATAATTATCGAGTCTACAGCATACAGCCTACTGTTACATGTATTTTTATGCGCTTAATTATCATTATTTTATACCCATTTTAAGTCTAAATCTGCATAAATGAGCTTTCAATGCATGATGTTTATATGTTTTGAAGGAAATTAGAGTCCGGGAGCTTGAACTAAGAAAAACGGCCAAAACGACATTTTTTAGTCAAGGACCGCGGCACACAACGCCTGGGCCGCGGCACAGGAGGCGCCCAGCAAGAACCGGTACAAACTGTACCGGGGGCCGCAGCACGCTCGTTCTGAGCCGCGGCCTGTAAGGAATATGTGCGTCCAGGCCTAGCAGCATGAGGACAGGGGCCGCGGCACACTAAAGCCGGGCCGCGACCCGCCGCGCGGGTTTCATATGCGCAGCCGCGTTTTTGGCTGTTTCGGAGGCCGTTCTTGACCTAATTTTTGGACGTGTTTTAGAGGCGGAAGAAGGATTATAAAAAGGAATTGAAGGGCAGAAAATATGATCATCAAACAAAAGGAGAAAATACCTAGGAGAGAGAGCAGAAGCCAGAGAACGGAGGAATTCAAGTTCTCCAACTGTGTTTGATTTTTCTTCGTGATGATTTCTTCAATTCTTTGTGTTTTGTTTTCTAGCATGTCGGGCTAGAACCCTTTTCTAGGATTTTGATGAAACCAAGATTTTTACGGATTAACTTTTGATTTTGCATTATTAATATATTTCCCTTTTCTATTGAGTTTTTCCAATTGTTCTTAATGCTTTCAATTATGTGGCTTATGATTGAATTGTTTTGATTACGCAACTCGAATTGGGAGAAGAGAGTTAGTAGGAAAAATTGGTGAGAAACATTTTATTTTGTGAGATAGAAATATACTCATAGGAATTACATGGACCTTTTGAAGATTTTATGTTGTTTGGCTATTGTTGAATTAATTCACCTAGGAATAGAGTGATTTATTCACTATAGAAAATTCTACTGACCTCGGGAGAGGCATTAGAGTATCTTAGAAATCTTTGCCTTCGATAAATTGGGAAATTACTTAATTTAGATAAATCAAGATTAATTCGAATTAATCGAGGCGGATTCTCAATCCTAGATTCTTCTCTTATTTGATCTTCTTTATTCGAACTATCGATTTTATTAGTTACTTTTAGTTTATTGCTTTATTAGTTTTCTTTAATAATCCTTCCACCACCAAATTCGATTGTTCAAATAAAATTAGAATACAATTAAATTGAAAATTAGTACGTCAGTCCTCGAGGGAACGATATCTTTCTTATCACTTTATTACTTGCTTACGACAATGTGCACTTGCATTCACTAAAATACGTAACAAGTTTTTAGCGCCGTTGTCGGGGACTGATTGTTTTTACTAATATCAATTTTAGTATTTTAAGTCTTAATTTGAACATTATTTTACTTTTGTGTAGATTTGGTTTCATTTGTTTTCCTTGCAGAAAATTCGTTAGTGTATGAGAAAACTTGGAACAAAAGGCTTACTCCCTTTTGATCCCGAAATAGAACGCACCCTCAGGAAATTTCGCGAAGAAAAATGCATAATTCCAATTCCAATCACTATGGAGCATAATATTGATCCGAATAACGACGATGTCACTCCGCCAGCTTTGGCTCTTCGCGATTACGCTCTTCCTCAATTAAATGCCAATCATCCGGGGATCACACGCCCAACCGTTCAAGCAAATACTTTCGAGATTAAACCGGTCATCATCCAAATGGTCCAAGGTAGTCAGTTCTGTGGGTTGGCAGATGATGATCCTAATGCGCACATCTCTGCTTTTCTTGAAATTTGTGATACTTTTAAAACTAATGGAGTCACCGATGATGCCATTCGTTTTCGGCTTTTCCCATTTTCTCTCCGGGATAAAGCAAAAATTTGGGTAAATTCTCTTCCGTCAGGTTCTATCACAACCTAGGCTCAATTAGCACAAGCTTTCCTAGCCAAATTCTTTCCGCCTACCAAAACCGCAAGGCTAAGGAATGAAATTACCACTTTCAGGCAGTTTGCGGGGGAGTCACTCCATGAGGTTTGGGAACAGTATAAGGATCTTATGAGGAAGTGTCCTCATCATGGCCTCCCTGACTGGCTACAAATTCAAACTTTCTATAATGGTTTATTCGTATCTACTCGAACTTTAGTCGATACAGCAGCTGGGGGAGCCTTGATGGGTAAAACCATGATTGAAGCCCACGCATTGTTAGATGCAATGGCCACGAACGCGTATCAATGGCTGTCCGAATGTACAAATTCTAATCGAGTTATGGAAGTCTCTAGCAACGATCCTATTTCGACGCTTTCTGCCCAAGTCGCGGCACTTACCCAACAATTACAATCTTTTTCACATTTTCCATCCGCTAGTAATGTTGAGTCATGTGAGTGGTGCAGCGGTACGCATTCGAGTGTAGAATGCCAAATGGGAAATCCGTTCAACCAGGCTCGGACGGAGCAAGCTCAATTTGTTGGAAACGGAAATCGGCAAAATAATGTGTATCCTCAAAATAACTCTCATTCCCAAAATAATCCGTATTCCAACACATATAATCCGAGGTGGCGAAATCACCCTAAATTTTTGTGGAAAACGGACAAAATTCAAACCAACCTCAGTATGCTCAACACCAACAGCAACCTCCTCCCGCTCCAAAAATCTCTACAGGGGAGGCAATGGCGAAATTAGCAGCGAATACGAGTCAGCTCATGACCCGTACCGAAACAACTTTTCAAAACCATTCTGCCTCTATTCGCAATTTAGAAGTCCAAATGGGTTAAATAGCAAATTTGTTAACAGCCCGACCTCAGGGTATTTTGCCAAGTACAACTGAGACGAACCCCAGAGAGAGTATTAATGCCATTGGCTTAAGAAGTGGGAGGGAAATGTGTGAGCAGCTCAGAAAAAACAAAGTAAGAGGTAAAGATGAGGAGAAGAAAAATTCAGCATTAGGAGAATCACAAATTCCTAAAAACTCAAAATTGTTTCCAGATAATCCGATACCCTATGTGCCACCCATCCCATTTCCACAGCGTCTGCAAAAGCAAAGGTTAAACAAGCAGTTCTCTAAGTTTCTTGACGTCTTCAAGAAATTGCACATTAATATTCCATTTTCCAATGCTTTGGAACAAATGCCAAGCTATGTGAAGTTTATGAAGGAGATATTATCTGATAAAAGGAAGATCGGGGAATATGAAACGGTGGCACTGACTGAAGAGTGCAGCACTATCTTGCAGAAAAAGCTCCCGCCTAAACTGACGGATCTAGGAAACTTCACTATACCGTGCACTATTGGAAACTTGTCTTTTGATAGAGCGTTATGTGATCTCGGCGCCAATGTAAATCTCATGCCTTTTTCTATTTTTAAGAAACTAGGAATCGGGGAGGCAAAGCCTACTACGGTCTCTTTGCAACTAGCCGATAGATCCATCAAGTATCCGAGAGGGGTAATAGAAGATGTCCTGGTCATGGTTGACATATTCATTTTCCCCACTGATTTTATTGTGCTCGATATGGAAGAGGATCAGGAGATTCCGATTATTTTAGGTAGACCATTTTTATCCACTGGTAGGACTCTCATTGATGTTCAGAAGGGTGAATTGATGCTTCGGGTTCAAGATGAGCAAATCACATTCAAAGTGTTTCAATCTCTCCTGTCTCCAAGCAGTGTTGAGAAGTGTTCACAAATTGGAAGCTTAGATATTTCTGCGAAAGACACACACTGGGAAAGTTGTCAGTCGAAGTATTCAGAAACTGTGTTAGTTGCTCCGACGTCTAAGAAAAATGAAGAACGAGTTGCGTATCTTAGGCATTTAGATATGTCGTCTTCATCATCCGTTCCTCCACCATCGAAAAATTCTCATGCCGTCATAAGTTCATTCATGGAAAATAAAACTAAGCCAGAAGTGAGACGGGTGCCAAGTCAGCTGCAACATGGGTGTTTTGGGAAGTTATTATTATTCAAGTCTTTCCGCAAAGAACATTGGAAATCCAAACCAAAAATCGAACTGTTAAAAACTAATGGTCAAAAATTTAAAACACATATTAACGGTTCGATGGACTGGGCGGAGCCAAAATGGTATTTGTGAAAAGCAAATTGATTATCAAAAGGTCCGGCTGAAGACTATAAACTTAGCACTTCTCGGGAGGCAACCTGAGTATTAGTATAGATTTTTAGCTATTTTCCTTCATTTTAGGAGTCTACTTTTTTGCGTTTTTAGCTATGCTATGCTTATCTCTCATGTTCTAGTTGTTTTCATGTAAAAATTCTGTGCAGGAACTCTCCAGGGCAAAATTTTAAGCTTAGGGCCGCGGCACACACAAGTCTCAAAAATTCTGCCAAGAATCTATACTCTGTGGCGCGGCACAACAATGCTGAGCCGCGGCACACAAGCCCCAAGAGACGCGGCATGATAAGGATGAGCCGCGGCACGCTAAAGCACCAGGAATCAGCCCAGCAATCTGTACTCTGTGCCGCGGCACGAAGATGCTGAGCCGCGGCATACTAACCATGGAAGCCACGGCATATAAATAGCGAGCCGCGGCACACTGCGATGCTCCTCAGCGCCAAAACAAACTACTATGGGCCGCGGCTCACTTGATACGTGCCGCGGCCCCTGCCGAGATTTTAAATGGAGCTGGGCTGCTCAGAATTCAATCATCCAAAACAAATAAGGTATCACTTCCAATCCCTTCTACTTCCGCACGGCGCACGGTCACCACCTCCGAATCTCTTCTTCCTATCATATTCTTCAATCCGACACAAGGTAATCCTTATTCCTTAAACTTAATTGCAACATGGATTGAGAAGTGCGGTAATGCTCTTTATTTATTGATGAATTTGTTTTCATTTCCTAAAGTTCTACCAAGATTTTTATCGAAATATGTTGAGATTGTCGATTGATTGATTGTGTTTCATTGATTTGTCATGAACTACTACGATTTTGTTTGCTGTTGAGGATTGAATCGAGTAATTATTACTTTTGTTTTTCAGTTAAGTTAACGCACGCAAAGTGTTCGATGAAATGCCCCAATGGAAACGTTTTTGATCTAAACATCTCCAAATTGTTTGCAACGAACCCTCCTCGTCGAACGAGGCCGGTACTAGTGCCTGAGCTGATCTTAGGGGAGTACTTGACCTTTCTCATATTGCATATTATTATTTGTGTCCAGTGAGGTCAATGTACGTCTTAAGTTTTGGGGGGTTACGTTTAGTTGTTATTTACTTTTTCGTTGCTATTTTTCATTGTTATTGATTCTAGCCTTGCTTGTCTTCTAAAATATTCTGGACTTTAATTGCATTCGTGAATTTTTCGTGCAGCCTTGTGTAAGACTGATGATGTGATACTGATTTCTTTTTGAAGAAACGGTTGAGTTTTGGTCATTTGCATTCTGCGATATTTGTTTTCCTTGAGTATTCATTTCGGTCTGATTTTTTGCGTCATTGCAAAAATCCTAGCATATAAGAAATGAGACATACGTGTTTACGAACCGTTGTCTATACGTTTGGTTACACTTTTCACGTAGCTAGTCGTCTAGTGACATGAGTCGTCTTGGCATTTAATTTGATTTTAGACATTGAGTCGGACAGTTTTTCCCAAAAATTCGAGAAATTATACATGTTCTATGATGGGAAGTCTAGTAACCGGGGGTATTCACGTGACCCGTTGTTTACTCTCGCATAAAACGACAACCCTAAATAGACTAATGGTTCAGAAAAATCGTATGATGATGAAAGGAAGACAAGTAATCGGCTGTATTCACGTGACCCGTCGTTTACATTCGCGTAAAACAGCAACTTTGAATCGGAAGTGCGGGAATAGTTATTCGAGTTTTTTCTCCGCTGTAGAGGGAGACTTAGTAACTAGAAGCACTCATGAGCCCCATGAGTGTCTTTTACATCAAACGGTTCCCCAATACATGAGAATGGATTTCCACCCTAGGATTCTTCCGATGAGACATCCCGGGAGTCGAGACCTAGTGGTTAATTCGAATCAGTGTAATGATTATAAATAAGGGAATGCTATCTGGGAGAATATTAAGTTTGATGAAATTCTGATGTTTTTGCCACGAGACTGTGGGACTGGGCGAGTTGGCTTATTTAATCTAACCATTCATATTGGCGGTCGGCTCAATTCACGCTTGTTAATCTTTGAGCCTTGATTTTCTTCATGACCGATGGATCAGTACTAAAAATGATTGCTTTGTGGAATCATTGTCCGTGATGTGACCCAATAATACGATACTTGTATTATTCGTTAAGATTTTCAGGATAGTATTAATCAGGTAAACACTATGGATTTGCATGATTACCCACGATGTTTGTCATCTTATTCGAAATTAATTTTTGCTTGAGGACAACCAAAGGCTTAAGTTTGGGGGTATTTGTTAAATGTATTTTTATGCGCTTAATTATCATTAGTTTATACCCATTTTAAGTCTAAATCTGCATAAATGAGCTTTTAATGCATGATGTTTATATGTTTTGAAGGAAATTAGAGTCCGGGAGCTTGAACGAAGAAAAACGGGCCAAAACGACATTTTTTGGTCAAGGACCGCGGCACACAACGGCTGGGCCGCGGCACAGGAGGCGCCCAGCAAGAACCGGTACAAACTGTACCGGGGGCCGCGGCACGCTCGTTCTGAGCCGCGGCCCGTAAGGAATATGCGCGCCCAGGCCTGGCAGCATGAGGACAGGGGCCGCGGCACACTAAAGCCGGGCCGCGGCCCGCCGCGCGGGTTTCATATGCGCAGCCCGCGTTTTTGGCTGTTTCGGAGGCCGTTCTTGACCTAATTTTTGGACATGTTTTAGAGGCGGAAGAAGGATTATAAAAAGGCATTGAAGGGCAGAAAATATGATCATCAAACAGAAGGAGAAAATACCTAGGAGAGAGAGCAGAAGCCAGAGAACGGAGGAATTCAAGTTCTCCAACTGTGTTTGATTTTTCTTCCTTATGTTTTCTTCAATTCTTTGTGTATTGTTTTATAGCATGTCAGGCTAGAACTGTAATACCCGGTTGTAATTCAGTCATTATCATTCAGTAATTTCATTCGGTGATTGTCACTCAGTGGATTTTCACTCATTTATAATCATTCATCAATCATATTCATTCACCGTGTTCACCGTTCGGAAAAACTTCGAGTTGTGTATCGTTATTGTTCATTGTTTCAACTTTCCTCATATGAGTTCGACTTTGTTAGATCACCATTAATTTTTGGTAACTCCAAAAATTCTAAATCTTTGCAATATTATAGAGCATCGAGTTAGCTTTCCAATGGTTCGAATGGTGAGTCAATCGGAGTCCGGACGAGAGAGTTATGGTCGTTTTAGCTCAACCGCTCATTTTTCAGTTTTGGCCGATCAACTGCCGAACGAACTCGGCCGTGTCGTCCGACACACGGCCCGTGCCGTACTCGTCCGGAAAGTGCGAGTGTTCGCCTCGAGGACCCGACCGTGTCGTGCAGCACGGCCGAGTCGAACCCCTTCCGGATAAGCCGAGCGATCGCCGACACGCCCGACCGTGTAAATGCAGCACGGCCGAGTCATGCCGAGTCACCGCTTCGGACGGGTCACTGTCGGATGGCCCTCCGCGCGCGACCGTGTCAAGCGAGGACACGGTCGAGTCCTGTCGGCCGGTATCGTCAATCATGCGACACGACCGTGCCCATCGGCACGGGCCGTGTCCGGCAGGCAGTCAACTCCCTTAAATTCGTTTTTTTTCAGCATTTCAGCCATTTTTTCCCCTTTTCTTCACCTTCAACCGAGAGAGTAAGCTTGAGGGAAGGTTTTTCCTTCACAAATCATTTGGGTGTTTGATTTTCTTCATCTACTTTCGATCGTGAAGCCCGGATAATCAATTTAACGCGTGTTCTTCGGATTAAAGTACTTGGATCTTCAAAGGTAATATTCTTCAACACCTTGGATGTCGATTCTATGTTGAGATATGATGTTTTGGACGTTATAATCATGTTATATGAAGGGACATGTATATGATTATGAGTTTATATAAGGATTCATTGGATTATTGAGGGATTATTCAAGAACACTTTGAATATCGAGTTGAAATTGGGGTTTTCGATTAATTGTCGTTATAATCACGTTTTCGGATATTCATTTTGGATTATTGATAGTATTCATGGGGTTTTGTGGGTTTGAATCATTCATTGGAAGTTGGTTTCGGATGTAATTGAGTTTTGGTTGTAAACAATTGGAGATTGTTTACAACGCGTTTGTTTTAATGCCCCAATGAGTTTCGGGTATTGTTGTATCGACTTTTGAGTTGGTTGTGATCATGCTTGATTCGTCTATTAAGAGAATTGTTGGTATTTATGTTGTTCAAGGTTGTTCGAGCGGCCGATAATTTCATTAAGGACGTTGATCGTGGAAGTACCTTCTCGCCTTCGGTTTGAGGCAAGTTTTATACTTGTACTAGTCAATGAGATTAATGTCATCATATATGTGTATAAATGTGTTGTATCATTCCGAGACTTAGTCTCTTCATGAATTCATTGATATTAAGAGATCATTCGATACGATACCTTTCGGCAATTTTGCCAAATATTTATTGTTATTCCTTTTTTGGATTGTCATTAAAACTGTACACGCCGATTAAAGGCATTGGCTTATTCATTTCTCACCTTCGTCGTCGGTAACCGATTAAAGGTACCAAGGCATCCTTCATATCATTGTTATCGAATTGCCGTTCGCAGACAAATCAAAATATTCAATCATTCACTATATCATTGTATCGATTGACCGTTCTAAGGCAATCGAGGTATTCAATCATTCATCATATCGTTCATATCGATTAGCCATTATAAGGAAATCGAAGCGCTCAAGCATTCATGGAATCATCCGCTGCATCATTTTCATCGGTTAGCCGTTCTAAGGCAATCGAGGTGTTGAGTTGGGACTGTCGAGGATGGTGCTAGCCGACTCAAGACAGCATACCATCCCTAATTGTGATACGGCTTTCATGCCGTGGCTTCGGCCCTAATTGTGATACGGCTTTCATGCCGTGGCTTCGGCCCTAATTGTGATACGGCTTTCATGCCGTGGCTTCGGCCCTAATTGTGATACGGCTTTCATGCCGTGGCTTCGGCCCTAATTGTGATACGGCTTTCATGCCGTGGCTTCGCCCTAATTGTGATACGGCTTTCATGCCGTGGCCGGCCCTAATTGTGATACGGCTTTCATGCCGTGGCTTCGGCCGTAATTGTGATACGGCTTTCATGCCGTGGCTTCGCCCTAATTGTGATACGGCTTTCATGCCGTGGCTTCGCCTAATCAATACTTGACATTTGTTTGGCTTCATGTGATTGTGATATTTGATTTTTTTGTTTTTAGGCCTTGTGATTGTCTTGTTAATTTCATTGGAGCCTCCGGGCATTGTGATTCATATTTAATCCTGTTCTGGTTTGGTTCATGTCATGTAATTCATTGTGGTATTCTGTGATTATGATTCGCCATTGGGCACTTATGTTCTAACCTGTCGAACAGGTATTAATAGTATGCCGTGGGCATAGTATTTCACGAATGCTCGGTTCTTACCTTGGTTTGTGAGCATCTCGTATTATTATCATCATTATACCGTTTCATTCTGCCTTTGGATGCATATCATGTTATACATGTATTTGATGTTCATTATCTGGATGACTGACCCCGTGGGGGCGGAACATGTTTTCATGTTTTAGGTGCTTGCGAGGAGAGAGTTGAGGCACAGGGGCATGACGATGGCGACGAGTCATACGAGCGATACTAGTCCAAGTTGTTCATTGTTGGTCAGTCAGTTGGAGTGTACTCCAGTCTTGTTAGTTGTTGTCATGTTGTATTACCCGAACAGATGTTCGTGGATGCTGTTGTATTTCATTTTGGCCATGTAGGCCACTTTTGTCGTTGAAATTCCTTATCGGAATATTGTGTCGGATATCATGGTAGGGACTATGATTTTCCCTTGTTGTTTAATTTAATGTATTTTAGTCATGTTCGCCTGGTGGATCTCCTGGCGTGGGGTCCACGGCACTGTAATAACCCAATAGGATTTGGGGGTGTTACAGAAATGGTATCAGAGCCTTGGGTTGTGTAATACCCTGAGATGTGAGTTATGTGGTCCTACCGTCGTGGTAGTAGTGGGATTGTCAGGTTATGACAATCTAGTCAGTCAGGTTTTGTGAGTCGTAATATTAGTGCGACTGCACGAGTCATTCATTCATCGAGTCGCCGCCGTGAAGACTAGTATCGCAAGACCTCGAAGCTTCGTATGACTGTGTAAGGACTCGATTCTCTTTGTGTTCATATATTCATCATGTTATTAATTTTTCATGTTTGTTGAAACATATATGTGATATTAGTGTTACGATTGATTCATGACTAATTGTTTTGGAGCACGTGTGACCTGTGTAAGTGCTAAGGATCAACTCATTCACCAGTTAATAATCCTCAATCACCATTTTGATCTTGTCGATCATGTTAATTCATTCATCACTCTGTTAATCTCATCGTTCAATTAATTCATTCATCACTCAGTCAATATCATTCATCACTCGCTTAATTCGCTCATCACTCGATCAATATCATTAATCTGATAATTCATTCATCACTCGGTTAATTCATTCATCACTCAGTCAATATCATTCATCACTCAGTTAATTCATTCATCACTCAATTAATTCATTCATCACTCAGTTAATTCCTTCATCACTTAGTCAATCTCATTGTTCAGATTAATTCATTAATCACTCAGTCAATCTCATTGTTCAGTCAATTCATTCATCACTCAGTTAATCTCATTGTTCAGATTAATTCATTAATCACTCGATCGATCTCATTGTTCATCAATTCATTCATCACTCGATTAATCTCATTGTTCGATTAATTCATTAATCACTCACCAATCTCATTGTTCACCAATTCATTCATCACTCGATTAATCTCATTGTTCGATTAATTCATTAATCACTCATCGATCTCATTGTTCATCAATTCATTCATCACTCGCTTAATCTCATTGTTCGCTTAATTCATTAATCACTCGGTTAATCTCATCGCTCGATTAATTCATTCACCACTCGACCAATCTCATTACTCAAGTAATTCATTCAAGACTCACTCAATCTCATTATTCAGATTAATTCATTCATCACCCAAATAATCTCATTGCTCAATTAATTCATTCATCACTCAATCTCATTACTCAATTAATTCATTCTTCACTCGTCTATCTCATTACTCGCTTAATCATTAATCACTTATTCAATCTCATTGCTTAGTTAGTTCATTCATCACTCACTCATTGCTCACCAATTCATTAATCATCCAGTCCATCTCATTGTTCAGTTGTTGATCTTGTGGATTGAATTTTCAACCTTGTTAACTTGTTCAAGGTAATCATTTCAGGAATTTCATCAGGTAATCATGTTACCTCATTTGATCTTTCATGCGATCTCATCATATTCCGGTGTCATGTGGACGATCATTTTACGCATTATTAATGCATTCATTGTGTTAGAGCGTGTATGCTCATTGTTATCATTCCGTCTCATAATCATAATGCGATCTTCATACGAGATCTGTAATTATCACGTGACTTTCCCGCCTCGGTATGGAAAGAGCTGTCAGAGGAACATCGGACTCCGACGTCCAAGGGATCGTTTTCTAGTCGTCTTCGTCTTTGGAAGAGCATCTTCATCTCGCATTTACGAGTTCGACCGTTGTTTACTTTAATCGTGATACAATATGACATCCATCACCGGTTTTGAGCAAGTTAATTCTTGTTCGGTAATAGGATAATCATTCATTTCATTGTCGTTCATTCATTCACTTAAGTCATTCATCATATATCAATCATGTTGAGACTTGTCATCATGAAATTAATCATTTAATTCACGAGGAACAACGGTTCCAATAATTTCACTTGAACTATCACTCATGACGTTATTAATTCACCTTGGTGAGCCATTCTTAATCTGGTCGGATTTATAGTCAATTATCATTCATCATTCATTTTAGTCACTTTCATTCTCGTGACCTTCTGAGATCATAGTTAGCGGCGAGTTCATCGTCGGATATACCTCTAATCGTTGAGGTACCAAGTCGAGGTATTTTCCGTTTCGGAAGACGGGGGAAGTTGAGTCCGAGATTCATTGGACCGTTTGAAATTTTGGATCGAGTAGGCGAGTTAGCTTATCGATTGGCTTTGCCTCCGGCATTGAGCCGAATTCATAATGTGTTTCACGTCTCTCAGTTGCGGAAGTATGTTGCCGACCCGAGTCACATACTTCAGTTCGACGAAATCGAGATCGCGGATGATCATTCGTACGAGGAGCGTCCTGTACGAGTGTTGGAGCGGCGAATCAAACAGTTGAGGAATAAGTCGATTCCTTTGGTCAAGATTCAGTGGTCTAGACACGGAGTCGAAGAGGCTACTTGGGAAACCGAGGATAGTATGCGGGAGAATTATCCCGAGTTGTTTGACCCTTAGTTTCGGGGACGAAACTCTTTTAAGGGGGGGTGTATGTAATACCCGGTTGTAATTCAGTCATTATCATTCAGTAATTTCATTCGGTGATTGTCACTCAGTGGATTTTCACTCATTTATAATCATTCATCAATCATATTCATTCACCGTGTTCACCGTTCGGAAAAACTTCGAGTTGTGTATCGTTATTGTTCATTGTTTCAACTTTCCTCATATGAGTTCGACTTTGTTAGATCACCATTAATTTTTGGTAACTCCAAAAATTCTAAATCTTTGCAATATTATAGAGCATCGAGTTAGCTTTCCAATGGTTCGAACGGTGAGTCAATCGGAGTCCTGGACGAGAGAGTTATGGTCGCTTTAGCTCAACCGCTCATTTTTCGCTTTTTGGCGATCACGCCGAACGAACTCGGCCGTGTCGTCCGACACGCCCGTGCCGTACTCGTCCGGAAAGTGCCGAAGTGTTCGCCTCAGGACCCAACCGTGTCGTGCAGCACGGCCGAGTCGAACCCTTCCGGATAAGCCGGAAGCGATCGCTGACACGCCCGACCGTGTCGCCCGGCACGGCCGAGTCATGCCGAGTCATCGTCGGATGGCCTCTCGCCGCGACCGTGTCGGGCAGACACGGTCGAGTCCTCGCTGCCAGCCGCCGCCAATCGCGTGCGACACGACCGTGCCGATCGGCACGGCCGTGTCCGGCAGCATCAACTCCTTAAATTCGTTTTTTCAAAGATTTCACCATTTTTCCCCTTTTCTTCACCTTCAACCGAGAGATTAAGCTTGAGGGAAGGTTTTTCCTTCACAAATCATTTGGGTGTTTGATTTTCTTCATCTCCTTTCGATCGTGAAGCCCGGATAATCAATTTAACGCGTGTTCTTCGGATTAAAGTACTTGGATCTTCAAAGGTAATATTCTTCAACACCTTGGATGTCGATTCTATGTTGAGATATGATGTTTTGGACGTTATAATCATGTTATATGAAGGGACATGTATATGATTATGAGTTTATATAAGGATTCATTGGATTATTGAGGGATTATTCAAGAACACTTTGAATATCGAGTTGAAATTGGGGGTTTTCGATTAATTGTCGTTATAATCACGTTTTCGGATATTCATTTTGGATTATTGATAGTATTCATGGGGTTTTGTGGGTTTGAATCATTCATTGGAAGTTGGTTTCGGATGTAATTGAGTTTTGGTTGTAAACAATTGGAGATTGTTTACAACGCATTTGTTTTAATGCCCCAATGAGTTTCGGGTATTGTTGTATCGACTTTTGAGTTGGTTGTGATCATGCTTGATTCGTCTATTAAGAGAATTGTTGGTATTTATGTTGTTCAAGGTTGTTCGAGCGGCCGATAATTTCATTAAGGACGTTGATCGTGGAAGTACCTTCTCGCCTTCGGTTTGAGGCAAGTTTTATATTTGTACTAGTCAATGAGATTAATGTCATCATATATGTGTATAAATGTGTTGTATCATTTCGAGACTTAGTCTCTTCATGAATTCATTGATATTAAGAGATCGTTCGATACGATACCTTTCGGCAATTTTGCCAAATATTTATTGTTATTCCTTTTTTGGATTGTCATTAAAACTGTACACGCCGATTAAAGGCATTGGCTTATTCATTTCTCACCTTTGTCGTCGGTAACCGATTAAAGGTACCGAGGCATCCTTCATATCATTGTTATCGAATTGCCGTTCGCAGACAAATCGAAATATTCAATCATTCACTATATCATTATATCGATTGACCGTTCTAAGGCAATCGAGGTATTCAATCATTCATCATATCGTTCATATCGATTAGCCATTATAAGGAAATCGAAGCGCTCAAGCATTCATGGAATCATCCGCTGCATCATTTTCATCGGTTAGCCGTTCTAAGGCAATCGAGGTGTTGAGTTGGGACTGTCGAGGATGGTGCTGGCCGACTCAAGACAGCATACCATCCCTAATTGTGATACGGCTTCCATGCCGTGGCTTCGGCCCTAATTGTGAGACGGCTTTCATGCCGTGGCTTCGGCCCTAATTGTGATACGGCTTTCATGCCGTGGCTTCGGCCCTAATTGTGATACGGCTTTCATGCCGTGGCTTCGGCCCTAATTGTGATACGGATTTCATGCCGTGGCTTCGGCCCTAATTGTGATACGGCTTTCATGCCGTGGCTTCGGCCCTAATTGTGATACGGCTTTCATGCCGTGGCTTCGGCCCTAATCAATAATGACTTGGTGTTTTCGGCTTCATGTGATTGTGATATTTGACGCTTTTACTGTTTTTAGGCCTTGTGATTGTCTTGTTAATTTCATTGGAGCCTCCGGGCATTGTGATTCATATTTAATCATGTTCTGGTTTGGTTCATGTCGTGTAATTCATTGTGGTATTCTGTGATTATGATTCGCCGTTGGGCACTTATGTTCTAACCTGTCGAACATGTATTAATAGTATGCCGTGGGCATAGTATTTCACGAATGCTCGGTTCTTACCTTGGTTTGTGAGCATCTCGTATTATTATCATCATTATACCGTTTCATTCTGCCTTTGGATGCATATCATGTTATACATGTATTTGATGTTCATTATCTGGATGATGACCCCGTGGGCGGAACATGTTTTCATGTTTTAGGTGCTTGCGAGGAGAGAGTTGAGGCACAGGGGCATGACGATGGCGACGAGGCATACGAGCGATACTAGTCCGAGTTGTTCATTGTTGGTCAGTCAGTTGGAGTGTACTCCAGTCTTGTCAGTTGTTGTCGTGTTGTATTACCCGAACAGATGTTCGTGGATGCTGTTGTATTTCATTTTGGCCATGTAGGCCACTTTTGTCGTTGAAATTCCTTATCGGAATATTGTGTCGGATATCATGGTAGGGACTATGATTTTCCCTTGTTGTTTAATTTAATGTATTTTAGTCATATTCGCCTGGTGGATCTCCTGGCGTGGGGTCCACGGCACTGTAATAACCCAATAGGATTTGGGGGTGTTACAAGAACCCTATTCTAGGATTGTAATGAAACCAAGATTTTGACGGATTAACTTTTGATTTTGCATTATTAATATATTTCCCTTTTCTATTGAGTTTTCCCCAATTGTTCTTAATGCGTTTAATTATGTGGCTTATGATTGAATTGTTTTGATTACACAACTCGAATCGGGAGAGGAGAGTTAGTAGGAAAAATTGGTGAGAAACATTTGATCTAGTGAGATAGGAATATACTCATAGGAATTACGTGGCCCGTCTGAAGATTTTGTACTTTTTGCCTATTGTTGAATTAATTCACCTAGGAATAGAGTGATTTATTCACCTTAGAAAATTCTACTGACCTCGGGAGAGGCATTAGAGTATCTTAGAAATCTTCGCCTTCAATAAATTGGGAAATTACTTAATTTATATAAATCAAGAGTAATTCGAATTAATCGAGGCGGATTCTCAATCCTAGATTCGTCTCTTATTTGATCATATTTATTCGAACTATCGCTTTTATTAGTTACTTTTAGTTTATTGTTTTATTAGTTTTCTTTAATAATCCTTCCACCACCAAATTCGATCGTTCAAATAAAATTAGAATACAAATAAATTGGTAATTAGTACGTCAGTCCTCGAGGGAACGATATCTTTCTTATCACTTTATTACTTGCTTACTACAACATGCACTTGCGTTCACTAAAATACGTAACACCTACATACTTCCAAAGTTTTCTAACCTACTTTCTATACACTTCTGTAAATATGTCCTCTTCATAGACTTCATCTTTTTCAGTGAAGAAGAAAGATATGATCATCGACGGACGAATATTTGCTCGCTCGGTTATACAAGAGCGTACCATTTTAGAGGATGAGGACATGGCTGGGATGAACTTGGTCATCTCCCGTGCGAAGCAAACTGGTCTCTACCGTTTGGGTAGTTTCCATCCGAAAAACAACGATGAGCAAATCTTAGTAGAATTTATCATGATTTTACTGAGTTTCAATATGCATCGGACAAGAAAGGCTCTGACGTCATTGCTGTCGTCAGCACTGTGCAAGAAAAGGAGATATATGTTAATCGGGAACTCCTTTAATGTACAAGCTGCCCTGAGATGGTTTGAAATTTGAGGAATTGGAATCATTTGGTTATGATGAGCTTCTGGAGGCCTATTGGAATCTGTTCACTGGGAACTCCCAGCGTTCCCAAGTTCATCTTTCGTGCCACAAAAACATTACTCTACACTATTTGTACATGCATGATTTTTGCTCCATATTTGTTGAAAATCAAACTGGTGCATTCCAAATGTGCACAAGTCTACGATTCCGGATGATGGTGTCCATCATGACCGGAGAGAAGTTGAACTGGTGCCTGGTCATTTTGAAACGGCTTCAAGAGGAAGCGTCGAATCCAGATTCTGCCAAGAATTCTTTTGGAATTATTTTGAACTATATCCTGACTAGCTGTGGCATACAGCAGTCAGCAAATGCCAAAAAGATCCTCGCCGGAAAGTTTCTCGGTGGCTCCAAGCCATTTGTATTCAACAAGGCGTCACTTCTCGCAAACAGGCCAACCCCATTCTCCCTCCCGACATCAAGTGATCCCCATGCGTTGTTGATTCCTGACCATATCTAAATCCATTGACAACAAGAAGAAGGCTGTCAGCAAGAAAAGAAATGGTCCCGACAACAGCTCTCCTACAGCTGTCGATAACACAAAGAAGAAGCATAAGACAAAGAGGTCTTCGAAGATGGAAGCTGTCCCTACATCTTCCCCCACTACCCCATAAGTGCTCATAGGCAATGCTTTTAGCTAGTGTTGCCACCAAAGTGTTTCAATAGATTGTTGACTTTTGATCTTTTGAAACACTACTGAAATAGTATTGCACTGGATATACATTTGGGGTTGCAAGATATAAATGGTGTTGCTCGACGTGCAACACCTGTGATGGTGTTGCATTATATCTAATTTTTTAATAATTTTTTTTCAAGTTATTATAAAAAACAAAAACAATAAAATGAAATTTAAATTTTGATAATTCTTTACTATTAAAGTTTGATATATAACATATGATAAATTTGATTTAAATTATTTATATTTAATATAAAAACTTATCATATTTTTTAATATTATAATTAAAAATTGTAAATATTTTTTATAATTTTAAAATTTAATATATTATCAATATATATATATATAATGAAATTTAAATTATGATATATGTTTTATTTTCAAAGTTTGACATATAATATAATAAAAATTATAATTTATATATATTTAAATTATTTAATATAAATACACATTATAAATTTAATATTAAAATTTCAAAATTTTAAATTATAGAAAATAATACAATTCTTTTTAAAAATACTTATATAGCGTTTAATTAGGAAGCGCTATGTAAGAGTACACTTACATAGCGTTTTTAGAAAACGTTGTGGTAGGTTCCGTATTTTAAGTAATATTTCTTTAATATTCGTAAGTTTATGAATATTTGTTTATTCTTGCATAGCGATTTTGGAAGGGCTATCGTAGTTAAAGGCCACTCTTTCAGTAATGATCAAAATTATGGCCCAAGCCTTGCTTTAGCCCAGCTCGGTCCAGACCCAGATTCGGCCCGAGACCCAGTATCTGACCCAGAAACTCGACCTGTAAGCTAAACCCTTGACCCACTCCCTCACTCGACTCCCTCTCTCATTCGAACCTGACTGAAACCCTAGCCCCCAAATCAGAGAGACAACTCTCTCTCGAACTCACGTCGTTCCCTTCTTTCTTCATCGGCCGTCACGCCGCCGATCAATCTCTCCTTCCTTCTTCCATCGATGCTTTCACCCCTCCGACCCCTATGAGTTCTCGATCCCTTTCTCTCGCCCTTTTGAGTTCGACCACTCGGGACTTCGCCGTGCCATCCTTGTCGCTGTCGTAGCTCCATCGTGAAGGTGTTGAGGAGGCGCCGCCGCGATGGACAACCATTGTCGTTACCTCGCTTCAGAAGTTGTCGCTGTCGTTCTGTCGTCCCTCGGAGCTCCGGAGCAGAGGCTGCTCCGCTCTTTTCTCCATTTTTCAGTCGCTCTAATTCGCTCGTTTATCTAATCCATTATGCTCTTTAATCTCCCGCACTCTCTCTGCAGGTCTCAAGGAGCCGCCAATCTTTAATTAGCGAGATTGATCAAGCATCTTCAGAAGTGAAAATCCTTGCTGCTGTGCAGGTTGTTTTATTAAACCAAGGACGAAGAAGTACATCTGACATCCCATGGGTCGCTTTGATTGGTCAATCTGTCTCTATTTCTTCTGCTCAGTCAGGGAGTGTTGGAGCTGATAATTCCTTAGAAACCGCGTGGCGAGCAGAGAGTGAAAGTTTGAAATCTATATTGACAGGAGCCCCTCAAAGCAAGCTTGGCACTGGCAGATTAGCTTTGGTAGAGACCCTTTCTCAACATATCCGAACTCGAATGAAAACCAGGCTACCAAATCTCCTTTCAAGGTATATTTCCTCATTAAGCTTCTTTTCGTCTAGTCTCCAGATTTCATCAGTATTCTAGAAGAGGTTGTTCCATTCTGCAGGATTCAGGGCAAGTCCCAAATAGTGCAGGATGAACTTTCCATACTTGGTGAACAGATGGTTCAGAGTTCCGAAAGTACAAGAGCTTTAGGTTTGGATCTTTGCCGTGAATTTGAGGACAAGTTCCTTCAACATATCACAACGGGAGAGGTGATGCTTCATGGAGACGTTATCCAATTCTATTAATTTATTTGACCCCTTTTGGGTTAAGGCTTTGTTGTATTTATTTACTTACCCCACAAAGTTGCTGTCATGATCCTGTCCCCAATCCTCATGAACTCTTGTGTTTGTTAAAGGTTTTGTTTAACTCGTTTTTTATCAATATCATTATTATGTTAACATTATTCATCTGAAATTATCTCCAGGATGTCATTTCAATGTCTTGTTTGATTATCGTGCTACAGTTGTATATTGATATCTAAGCTACCTGTCATTATGTAATAATTCCAATGACCCTGGTTTTTTCAGGGTGGTGGGTGGAAAGTGGTCTCTAGTTTTGAAGGCAATTACACCAACAGGATCAAGCAACTACCTTTGGAGAGGCATTTTGACACTAATAATGTTAAAAGGGTATGTTTCTTTGCCATTTTGGGCATCCATGCTTTTTGATATCTTATTATTATTCTGTCTGTCCATATTGATGTTTTCAAACTGATACCAGATTGTGCTCGAAGCTGACGGTTATCAACCTTATCTCATCTTTCGTGAGAAAGGGTTGAGATCATTGATTAAGGGTGTTTTGGTGCTGGCAAAAGAGCCTTCACGTCTTTGTGTTCATGAGGTAAATCATTGTTTTTTTATTAACCTATTAGCATGTCCTTATTTATGTTGTTCTTTCTTGGTAATTTATTTGTTCCCTCGTAGGTGCATCGGGTACTTGTCGATATTGTCTCAGCTTCTGCAAATGCCACACCAGGTCTTGGAAGATACCCTCCTTTCAAGCGAGAGGTAAACATGAATGTGTATCTGGTTTCTCTATTAGTCAGTGCTGTATGTGTATCTCTTCACTTGATGTATCTAATGAAATACTATTCTTTACAATTTATATAGGTTGTGGCAATTGCCACGGCTGCTTTGGAAGGATTCAAGAATGAAGCCAAAAATATGGTAGTTGCACTTGTTGCGAAGCCAAAAATTCTGAAGATATTTTTGCCACAACAGCATTGATTTTATTAACTGTGGTGTTTACGTCTTCATGCTGAAAATCTTTAGCGTCATCCAGGATGTATATCTACACAGGGAAGACAGAGGTATTTTTCATTTTACGACTCCTTCAAGAATACCACAACCTAAACCCCCATTTTAATCAAATCTTGTCAACTTTCACAACAGTTTCCTATTCAAGGAATTGTAGATGAGTGGGCCTCAGAATTAATATATGGCGCTACACGATGTGAAATTTATCATACCTACTCATCAATATGATACATATTTATTGATTACTGTTATTCTTTATTTTTTCTTTATTGCAGCTAATGTGGGCCATATATAGCTATGAATCCCAGCTTTACGCAACAAGGTATCATCAGCACTGGTTTTGCTTATCTAAATGTTTTTATTACATTATTGCTGTATAACAAAATTTTGCAGCGAGTTCCTTAGTAGTTACAATCACTGTGAAAGAGCAGCACATACTGTTTTTTACACCCTCAGTGACCTAATAGTTCCTTTCTACATTCCTTCTTAGAGTCTTGAAAATGTGAACTAAGACAGTTACCCTTATTTACTTCTGAACTGTTTGTTGCTTTGTGTAGAAAAATCACCCTCCTTTCAATTATCGAGGCATTTGTTGATATTTGAAACTGACTTTTACTCATTTTGATACTTTATTTTTTTGTTTTGCAGCTTGAAGGAACTGTTGATAACGAGAAAACAGACACTGATAAATTTCGATCACTTGTATTTAGAGTTTGTAATTTCGTACTTTTTAAGTTAGATGGTGGTGTTGCTTGGTTTGGTACTTTTGAAGTTGAATTGGTGGTTTGTTGCTTTGTATAAATTTAGGACTTTGTATTTTGTATTGGCAGCCTTGTTGGTTTTTGGCTGCCGTGGTTTATTTTGGATGGGTTGATGTAAAAATAAAATGGTTATTTCAAAATATTTCTATGAAGTGTTGTCTTTTACTTTAGCTGTTGTATTTTAAAAAAGTAGTATTACAAAACCAAAAAAGGTGATGATGTGGCATAAATATGGGTCCCACTGATGACATGGCATCAAGATAGGACCCACTGATGACATGGCACAAAGGTGGGACCCACTGATGACATGGCACATGTGGACCCCATGGTCTGTTTTTTTTTTTTTGAATCTTAGGCAACACCGTATCTTGTTGCCTTACTTGGTTATGTTGTTGCATTATAGGCGTAATGCAATACTTTTCTATTGCTACAGTCGAGACTAAAAGTGTTGCCTTAGGTGTCAAAGGCAACAAGTGTCTGTTGTTGCCTTTGGCCTAAGGTAACACATTTCGTGTCTTCTGCAACAATAAACAGGCATTGCTTATGAGCACTTATGGCGTAGTGCCGGTGCTACAGCAGCCACTAAGGTAGTTCCGCCTACTACACCTGATGCAGTAGTCATCCCACAGGGCGCAACCCATATGGAAGAAACTCTGGCTGCTCCCACATCAGATTCTGAGCCTCTGATGTAATGCTCCGGTCTTTTATATGCATGATTTATTATAACCTCAAGTGCGACATTAGGGCTTTTGCATTCCTAAGTAATAAAATTTTGACTAATGGGATAAGTTTAGATCTATTTACACGTTTTTAATTCAGAAATTAGATGTCAGTTATCTGGTTTGGATTCTCTTTTGAATTTGATTTTATATTTCGATAGACAGAATCGTGATTCCGTCGCCTTCTATATACACACTATTTTTACTTTGCGAGTATGATTTTCGAAAGTTTAGCTTTTGAGTTTTAGGGTATATTATAGGTCGAGTCGTTTTCTTGGATAATTCGCATTCCGTAAATCTCAAAACTTTTCTCCGACTTTAAGTTGTAAGTTCGACATGATAATTTAAGTATACGACATACATACAATAAGGAAAAAAATAGATTTTAGCTAAGTTAGCTTCTCATCTTCATTTCTATCCAAGTAAAAAATAGATTTTAGCTAACTTTAAAATTTGGAAATTGATGAAGGAACTTAGGTTTGATGTTTTAATCCTTTGTATGTTGTTTCTAAGTTGATTCTAAGGTACTTGGGAGTGTTTAAAACAAGTGTTATTCATGCTTTGATTTTTGCTCAAGCATGTGTTGTTTTTCTTATGATTTTCTTACACAATATGTTTCTACTTGATGATATGATGCTATGATGAATTTATGAGATTTTAATAAAATGTTTGGTATTTTGGAAAGAAAGGAAGAATCATGCTTAGGTCTTGACATGTTGATATATGTTCAAAGTGACTTTATGTTTGTGATTATGTATGAAAGATATACATGATATATGTTTGTTAGATTTTTGTAAAATGTTTTAGGAATTTGTTTGAAACGAAAGACATGATGTTAGATTTATGAAGTTGATTATGTGTTAGATAATATTTGATGTAACTAAAGAGCATGTTATGTATTGAAGAATTATAAATCATGTTTAGGTCATTTTCGTGTTAGGACCAACATGAGTATGGATTAAATATATTACTAGATATTTGATGATGTTTGATGATGCTTGATGTTGATGATGTTTGATATTTGTTGATGTATAAAATTGTGTTAGTAGTCATTCTTTTTAAAAGTAAAGGTTATGAAATGAAGTTCGTAGTGTCGAGATGCATGCTTGTATGTCGATTCATATATGTGTTATAAGTATGATATGCATGGTTAGAGTTTACGTATTTTGGATTTTCGTTGCTAGAAACGTGTTCTAGATTAATATGATGTTTTTCCCATTTTCGCCGGAAATTGGCAGTTTAGCCACACTTCACGGAAACGGCCATAACTTTCTCCATATTTAATATTTTTTAGAATCGTAAAATGGGAATAAAACTAGACTTCAGTGGCTTTCCATTGTTATAAGATAAACTGTCCAGTTTATACTGTGCAATTACAGAATTCTATATCTTCCAGCCTTTATGCACATTATGTTTTTTATTATGTTAAGTGTTTGGTGATGCTTTTCGAACCAAGGAATGTGTATCGGAATTGAGTGTCGGTTACCGTTGTTAGAATTTTTATATGTTATATGGTCAGTCGGGTTCTCTAAAAGAATCATAACTTCTATTATTAAACATAAGTCGAATGTAAAACCCTAAGTCCAAATATGTAGATCGAGTCTGTTGTCCGTTAGACTTCGTTAAGCTCGATTGACCGCTAAGCTTAGTTATTTCTGATGAAAGGTGGAGCAGTAGATTGAAGCATAAGGAAAAACCGAGAATCAATTTGCTTCTGTTTTTTACTTGTCCAGGTGCGCTTTCTATACGAAAATATTTATGGTGGGCTTTCTATACGAAAATGATTTGAACTTTGCTCTAGTTTGATGAAATATTTTACAAGCAAATTATGATTTCAAATGATTATGATGCATACAAACTTTTATGTGGATTCTTATGAACCTATCACTGTTGGCTTGCCAACCTATAAAATGATCGGATCCTTTAAAGGTCGCTGGCTAGGGTTAGTATACACAATACTCGGGATTGTGACCTCTCTTCGGAGTGGCTGATCTTGGGGAGTAATGTTCGCGGGAGGTGGCCACCTTCCCCATCGTAAATTATGGATATGATGAATCTGATGATATGTGCAATGAAATAAGATGATTTAGTAAACATGGGTTTTTTTAAACCCCCGTGTGTTACTGCTTATATGCATGATGACAAATACGAAAGCATATTTTATCCTTTGGCAATATATTCACGGAGTACGTTGTACTCAGCCCTGTATATCTTTTAAAATGTGCAGGTTGAGGAGGGGATGTGACGGAGGGTGTTGAGTGGAAGTCTTTTGTCTACAAACGATGTTAAGCCCTGGTTACATATCTTCATATATGTAACCAACCATGTTTTTCCGCTGCAAACACTCTTTATCATTTTGCTTTCTAAGTCACATCGTTTGTAATGTACTATGAAGCCTTTCCTAAACTTCATGGCTAATATTATTACTATGTATTCTTACCTTGAATTCTAAGTCATTCCCATGGGATTTATTCCCCTTCATGATGTAAATTCTCCCCTATTCCTTATGAAACGTATGTTTCCCTCTTTCTTCCCCACTTCTTAATTCCTACTCTAGGTCATGCCCTGGCTGTGCCGTCCTTAGGGATAAGGGTTCGTGACAAAATGGTATCGGAGAGGTTCGTTTGCTCTGAGTCTATGTTCTTTCAAGTGAAGTTTAGTTTGATTCTCTAAATTGATATAAGAATCATTTGTCAACTCAACACCCTGTCACGTCATGCTCAACTGAAGAGTAAGGTAAATGATTTACTAGTCTTTATGATTCAAACTTCTTTTGCCATGAAAAATGTATCTCTTTACGAGATTTTGTGAGATGTTAATTATGAACATGTATAGAACGATATATGCATGATGAAGCATGTAATATATGAATTTTTATTTTAGGATTACGCATGAATTGTTGCTGATGAAGAAACATTAAGGACGAGAACCTAGAAACTTCCTTAGGGTATTCTATTACGCAAACGAGAACTTATGCGCCTTAAGTATTTCAGCATACGCACAAATGTTAAGGGCCAACAATGATGATGTAACGACGAGGATCAATGATGCACTGACGTATCCAACGAACATCACTTACGTACGATTAATGCGAGCATGGTTATTTTCTATCGGGATGTCCATTTATGGTGGAACCCGAATAACTTTCATAATGTACCCCGTTAGAGAGTATATTAATTTGTTTATGTTAAATGTTTCTCAGAGTCCAGAGTTCGAGTCGAGAACTTAGGATGAGATTTATATTCTTCTTCTGAGAACCCTTTAGTAGAGCTATTCTATTATGTTGAGATGTTGATGTATTATACGTATACCTTCTTCATAGGATGGAGACCACAAGGACGATGCCGTGGAAGTTAACAAGGAGAAGGCAGACACTATGCGACCTTGTGGAGGCTTTTCGCAGCACGTATCGAGGCACAGGTGCCACCGTAGCCCAGTGCGTGGCAGACCTCGAGGCGACCTAGCGTCTAGATGCTCCTCATGGTGTCTCAGACTATGAGGTCATTCAGCGCCTTATCGACCTCCTTTCGATTGTGTGGAGGGAGTGGGCTGCTGCAGTCTCATTGTACTATATCCTTATGTGTGAACCCAATTTAGTACCATCCGGAGATTACGTGGCCTTCGTTATCAGAATCACCAGTCAGTACCTCTAGCACCATGCACATCCCCCTGGAGCTTGCGTGTATCGTCCATATGCTAGGGGAGCTTTGCCAGAGAGGCCATCTACACCTCTACCCAGCCAGGTGGTTCTTGCTGCATCGCCTCATACTCAGGGTGGGTAAGACCTGGAGGCAGGGACATCGGCACCTCACCGCAGGGACATGAGAACCGAGCCTTTTATTCTCAGGAGGATGCCTCCGCCACTTTGACCTATGCCAGTCATCGATCCAGTCCACCCATGACCGATTGTAGACGATGCTCATCTACTTCTCCTAAAGAAGCGTAGAGTCATTTAAGACCCTATTGTCATCTCTCCAGTTTTATATGAGGAGTCAGAAGAAGATCCGGAAGAAGATCCAGAGGAGTTTTCCGGGGAAGACTGCTCGACCGTCGAGTCTAGGGCGACTTGAGATAGTTCAGGATGGTGCTAGCCATTTATTTTATATTTTGTATGTGGAACATCACTTCTTTTGCTTATATGTGTCGTTCCGATGTCTATCACTTTCTTATTTTATAGACAGCAATGCTACTTGTTAGAGCATCCCGTATTTTGGTATATGTGCAGGCAGGTAGCCTAGATCAGCTTGTATAGCTTGATAGTCAGTAAGACCTCGTTGAAGCCAATTGTTCTATTATGATGCATACAATATATTGATATATATTTTGACCCTTAATGAGTATGATGTTGTTATTTTTGATCTCTTTCTTGACCTTGCCATGAAAGTTATCTATGAGTATATGTTGATGCATTATGATTATGTAGTCGCGAACTCCTTTCTATGACCAAGTATGATGATAACTTGGACCAATGAGAATGAACTTATGATGATTATGTGAACTACATAATGCCACCCAGAAGGGATAGAAGAAGAGAAGTGCATGAACGTGACCTTACACCACCACCTCCTCAACCCCAACGCGCTATTGAAGAGCTTTTTCTTAAGCAGAATCCGCCTACTTTCAGTGGGTCAGGAAGCCCGAGCGATGTTGAGCTTTGGGTTAGAGCTATTGAACGAATTTTTAACTTCCTAAGGTGTACCAACCAAGAGTGTCTTTCTTGTGTGCTCTTCTAACTCACTGGATTAGCAGACTTCTGGTGGGAAGCACGCAGGAAGATCTTGACGGCTGAGCAACTGGAAAACTACTCTTGGGAGGAATTCAAGGAAGCATTGTATGACAAGTATGTTCCCAAAACTTTCAAGGTGAAGAAGGAAGCTGAGTTCTTTAATCTAAAGCAAGGGCGGATGTCATTGACCGAGTACGATAGAATGTTTTGTGAGTTAGAAAGGTATGCTCCAGACCAAGTTGATACTGATGAGAAGATGGCAGGAAATTTAGATCAGGAGTGAGGCATGAGATAGGCATATCCTTATCTTGTAACACCCCCAATCCACTCAGGGATATTACACGTCGTAGACCCTTTTCTCAAGGATCTACCAGGCTGGTAACTAAAATCAAACATCAAAATATCGCCTTCAAGGCTAAATGATGACCCAGTAGACTGATTTGGTCTTTCAATTAATACATACAAGTCAATCTAAAAACATACCCATGCAGGGGTCAAAATACAACACGCTCCCATACAACGTGAAAAATACTACAGCGGAAATAACTACAGCTAAACCAATACAACATCATACAGGTCCTCATGTGATTACTATCGATCTTCATTCATCATCCTTCGTGCCAACCATGTGTTATGCCCCCCAAAACCTGAATGTACCTGGAAAATCATTTAGGATTATCGAATCCTTCTCTTTTCAAAAACCAAAAGGGGTCACAACCCAAAGATTTGCTTTCTCAAATAAAAACCAACAATAATTCACGGGTTTCACGACCCACACCACGTGTCCCCGATGGACATAAAATCAATAAAATGCAACCACCCAAGATATGTAATCTTGGTAACATGTCCAAGGTACTCGACCGTGGCAAAGCACATCTACAATCATATCCATGATACCGTGATCGCTTGCCACGTATCACCGTAAGTCTTCTTAGGCTCTCACGGTTGGATCGATCAGTTGCTGTATCCTGACCACCATGATCACAAGACATGTGTCACCGTGGACCTCGTCCGAACATCACGGCTGGACTATGACAAATACTTCACATTCACTGTACACATCACAATATGAAGCAACAAAACACATCCGTAATCATATCCATGATACCGTGATCGCTTGCCACGTATCACCGTAATTCTTCTTAGGCTCTCACAGTTGGACCGATCACTCGTCGTGTCCTAACCACCATGATCACAAGTCATGTGTCACCGTAGACCTCGTCCGAACATCATGGTTGGACTATGACCACACATTCACATCAAACAACACAGTACACCAAGGATATCACAATAATTCACCCAGAGGTAACAAACACTTAGCACGACACAATTATCGAATCACAACGCACCGAATTGAGATAATTTGTGTATATATATTATCAAATCACAACACCAACATCAAACATATCCATCGGAATCACTTAATCATTCAAAAAAAACACCATTCACAAAACACACACGCATGTTGAAAGAAAGCCTTTACCGAGGCTAAACCGAATCTTTTGAAAGTTCATTTCAAATAACCAAACAAACACACTTAGACGATCACCGATCATCATATCCAGAAAACAAGAAATGTATGAACACTGTACTTGCCTCGAGTAATCACAGATGCGGAGAATCGACCAAAATGAGGTGACATGAACCCACTACAAATACGCCGACTCCGCTGAACACCAATCCGTGACAATAAAATACGAACGAGAATAACAACAATGAAAATGAATTCCATAGCACGACCCAAAGTCGCTGAATTCAAGGAACAAACGATGAAAGTTCAAGGGTTTCCCCCAAACGGCCAAGAACACGAATCGGCCCGACAAAAAACATGAAAATGGAATTCCAACCCGTGGGTTAAGATCAACAAGACTAGATAACAACAATATAACCAACAATTTCGATTAAAACCACGAAATCAAGACAAACCCCAAATTATCTCAAATAGTGTTCTAAAACCTTACCTAGATTCGGAGAACAAGAGTGATTAGATGATGATGAACACAAAAAAGATCCACCGAGAAGATTACAATCATCAAAGCCCAAATCAACTCGATCTTCAGCCGCCTAGATCGCCAAAAGCCGAAGGAAGAAGAAGTGGGATAAAAATCCCGAATCTGGGTCTACCCCAGATTATTTATAGCAGACAGGAGCTAACGTACGTTAGGGGTAAGATGCTAACGTGCGTTAGCTGGTTAACATACGTAAGGTACCAATTCTTACGTATGTTAGGGTATCATGAAGCCTCTGCCCGATTTTCTGAAAACCATAACGTACGCTAGCTAAGTAGCATAACGTACGTAACAACACATAGCCTAACGTACGTTATGCCTTAGTGACAACGTATGTAAGGCCTATACACATCAGAACTGCAGAAGGCTGACTAACTCGCATGTGAATTACAGAACGCGAGGGTCACGAAATGATACGGTCGAACACAATGAGTAGTATAACAATCAAAGCACGAGTTATGAACTAAACAAACACATGGTTCTGACAACCCGAAGGTTGAAAAAGAAGTTACGAAGGCAAACACCCCAAAACTTTAGAAAATTATGAAATGGCCCGAACGACCGAAATATCACGATACGGCAACAAATAACCAAACCAAAGCTCACAACACGTCTAACAAAGTTACACGAACTTACGTGAAACACGAAGCGATAGTTTCGAATGAGATTCGCAAGAATCAAACTCAAGTGCGGAAAAATCGCTAAGAAGCACGGAACTCAACTAAATGACCTTAAAACGAACTCGGATGGTAAAAAGTGTAGAATTAATCATTCTTAGAATGACGAAATGGTCACAAGCAAGCCACTAAAAGGACTCCTGCCGACAAAGAAAAGAAATTTACCGAAAATCGAATTACTACCCTCCTTAAAAGAAGTTTCGTCCCAAAACATAAAATAAGCAGGGAGGAGCAATATCCCACCAGGAATAATGCAACGAGCTACATAAGAACCAAATAACTCACGCCCATGCGAACATTATAAGAAACGCAAAGAAACATACGACGTGAATCACGCTCAACGACAACCATCACAATGTCACAAGCATAGACATAATAAAACCAACAAGTGTCAAGTATCACTAAACAGATAGCACAATCAAGTCAATTATTCGTACAATCACGAAATAAAAAGTACCTATTACAAGAAAACACCCACAGTCGAAAAATAGAAATTAAACACACAACGATCCGCGAGGGTAACCATGAAGAACTCCGACCACGCTGAAATTCTTGAAAACCACACTAGGCATCTCCGTGTCCTTTTAGGGTAAAGACGAAAACTCGATCCCCAAACCTCTCATCTACCGACTCGCAATGCACGGATCGGTGTCCCAATTGACTGCAATCGAAACAGCTGACTAACGATGAACGACAATTCGTCGGGGTATGGCCTGCTCGACTACAGTTATAATACGTTTTCGTGTTGCTCACATTACTCACTACAGGGGTAATACTCTTCCCATGTTCATGCGATCGAGGAACCTTCTTAGAATGAAAATGCGAAGTACCAGTCCTAGGGGGCCCAGTCTCCTAACTTCTTGAGAAGTTCCCAACAGTTTTCAATTTCTTCGACTTGGACATATGCTTAGTCAATGATACATATAGCTCATAGGCTAACGCCCTATTCTGATACTCTCTCAATGAAGTACAAGTGAAACCCGCCATGTACTGATGAATCTCTGGCTTCATTCTCCTGATGAAGTGACAGATCTTATCCTTCTCTATCCTCACCTGATCCTGCACATAGCTGAGTTGTTTGCTATAATCAATAATAGTTTGAGTGTAACACGCCCGCACTAACTGCCTAACTTACACTAGCTTATATCATATTAGTACTTAAAAATTATGGTGAAATTTCGACAGAGTTTCCCCTAAACTAGTACCTATCCCAAGCCTGTGACATAAAACCAACACAAGTATCATATAGAGACATCTAGTCTCAATCCGAATCAAACTCATGACATCAATATCCCCGTAGCTATAACTACAAGAGATTAGTAAACAACAAAACTTCGAGCTTCCCAAATCACTCATTTATTTTACATTACGATATTTAAACAACCTCACATTTTAAACAAACATACTAAGTGAACTTAAAGTACCCCTCACACCATCAACGACACTCGAACACATGAGTACATTACTACAATACATATTTATAAAACAAGGTTCAGAAACAAGAACTAAAACATGTTAAGCCCATGGTTAAGCCCGACAGGTCGTCATCCATGTACGTCGACCCTCAAAGCAAGTGGAACTCCAACTCATCCAAATGAGGAACATACTCAAGCATCATAATTACCTACAATGCATAAACTACGTGAGCTAAAGCCCAATAAGTAGAAATCATGCATGTTATGTATCATGTCTGATGCAACATATGACATATGATTATCAATGAGAATCTCTCAAAATCATTTTCTTATCCTTGGGCCCGTTGAACCACATACTAAGCACCGGAATGAACTCAACATCATATCATATCATGAGGCATGCATCTACCATGCCAGACATATAAGGCATGCATCTACCACACCAAATATATCGTGAGAACACGCATCTACCATGTATCACACATGATATAAGCACGCATCTACCGTGCTAAACATACCGTAAAAGCATGCATCTACCATGCCTCGGTGCTCTAGCAGTGGCCAACAAAACATTTTTCTTTTCTTTCTTTCCATGATCGTACCATGCATGCAGACACTAGTGAGTATCCTGTTATGCATGCATGTGAAGATGCTAATGGATGTTATGATCATGTAAGGTGCAACCAAACACTTCAATCATAGTACAGATCAATCATCCAATACAATACACTCTCAAGATATCATCAAGTTTACAAACAATACTATGTTTATGCATTGTAGTTGCAGATGGATTTCTACTTACCTTGATCGGGTAATACCCTTACGTTTGTACCAATAGGGGGTGGTTGGGATGATATATCTTCAGAACCTGTTTCAAGGAATGTGTTTCAAGGATTTACATACCACACGCAAGGTTTAACTCTCTCTATATCGAAAGGGTTTACCACTTCCCATAACCGGTGTTCTATGTACTTCATGTCGGTTTATCGATGTATACCAGCCCATTAGCCAATCAATTTTGGACTTATAATTCCTTAATAAATCTATTAGTATCTGTTAATAAAGTTCATTCAACTCTCACAACTTAAAATTTCAAGGTTTTATAACAAACACTTGATTAAGAGAGTTTATCAAAGTCTTGTCATAATCAGATTTTGTTTTGCTTATAACCACTATAATATAAGTTGAATTTGCACCAATTTTTGATATAATATCCCTAAGATACTTAAGAATAAGTATACTAAAACTCCTGACCCTGAAACATACGGATCAAGTAACATATACTATTAATTCCAAAAGGTGGCAGAATTGGTTCCTTTATTGCCTTAGTGAGTTTTAAGACTCATAAGTCCATATTTAACACAAGGGTTTGCCATGGCTGAATTCTTAACATCATTATAACATGTATAAGAACATATACAAGCTCTCACACCTTCTAAATAGCTAAGAAACATAGTAAGAATAAGGAAGAAACAAAGGAAACTCACCTTGATTGTCAAAGGAATTGAGGTGTTGATGTTTTTGATGATTTCTTCTTGAATATTTGGTGATTTTTCGAAGTGTGAAGCTTCTTGATAATGTTCAGACTGTAAATGAGGCTTGAGGGTCGGATTTATCCATCAACCAAGTGTCTTAAGTCGGTTATGAAGGTGAAATGTCCAAAATACCCTCGAATGACTACTAGAGACTAGGTTTGAAATAATTGATCGATTCAAGTAGTTATGATCCGATTCTTGGAGTGTTTGAACCGGTTCCTAGTAGATATTGACCTAATTTAGGGTATGGATGGTATTTAAAATGGTTTAGTAGAAGTTTAGGGTGTATTTTTATTGCTTAAACTCGATTACCCATGCGAACAATGTTGAAAATGCTAGTGAAGGACTTTATTGTCAAACTTTCTAAAACTTCACAAATGAGACACTGTAGGTAATAATGGAAGGAATCATTTATAAAAATATAATTAATATGATAAACTTATAGATAAGTTCAATTCCTACCGCAGTTGGAACGAATGAGGTATAAACAGATCACAGTATTTTACAGACGTTATCAGATACAATCATAAATTGTATCCTATTAGGTATTGACAAGAGTCAAAGGCACTTGACACGTGTTAGTTTATTGAATGATGGTTATCCACATGAATCGTCAATTTAAAGTGACCCACTACACGCGCCGACTAAAATCTCGAGGTAAGCTAGTTAACCTCCGATGGACACGTCAGTGACACCTTTATAACTTCTAGGCTTACCACGTGTACTTAGAGTTTTATAAGATCTTTACATATATTTTATTTTAGTATTAGAAATACTATGAATAACATAACTTAGTCCCGTAACATATACCACGATTGTGTTTTAGACATGAGTTCAAATGTTTAGCACATTTCTATGTGTGAAATTAACTATAAGATCAACTGAACCATGAAACATCAAGTAATCCAAATAACACATAATTAACAAGTTATGCATGAATCATATTGACCAAGTGAGTAATGTTAGGCTCGGGTATCACATTGAGACAGTAGTACATCTTGCGGTTTCGCCGAAAAGAATTCATTAATCCTCTGATTTCTGATCGGTTCCGGACAAAACTTATCTCTCATGAATCTCTGTAACTCTGCCCACGTGAACACACGATCTCGAGGCGTAACAGCCTCGCACTAACTAGCGGTATATTTGTCAAGAAGATACTTAGCGACATGCATCTTACGCTCTTCTGGACAATCAACTACCTCGAATATCATTTCCAACTGGAAAAGCCAACTATCCCAGCCCAATGCATCTTTGGCACCAGCGAAACGAGGGGGATTCATACGAACCACTTCTCGAAGCCACTGATTTACGCCAATGTTCATGGTCACATCTGTATTACGTTGAACTGTTTGAGTCAACTGAGTCATCTAGGCAGCTACCTGCTGCAAAATAGTGGCAACACCGATACCAACACTAGCACCAGCAGTACGATCCTGATCACGCGTCTGGTCGCCATGACCAAGACCCCTGCCCCTCGGCATACTGAATAAGTAACCACTTAGCACAAGAGAAAATCGTAACAAAATCATCAATTACCATCCTAAGGAAACCCATATACACAAAATCACAGCAACGACGACATCTGTTCGGAGATTTCAATAGCCCGAACGATATCCAGCACATAATTACAAAACATCATGAAATAATCATATGTGTACACAATCATACAAACCCAAGCTCTAACATCTCGCACAGGTGCGATAAAATGCAAATCACCACAAAACGACAAACATTTAATACCAACATCCCACCTCTCATAGAGGGCTAACGCATCGAATGCGTGGCAAACGACTCAACACTCACACCACCAATTCAAACACAACTCGGAGGGCTAACACCCTAACGACGATGCTAACATCATACACACATTCCCTAACCACAAACAGGAAATGATAGGTTTTAAAAACGAAAACCACCTTTTTGAAAAACGAAATTTTGAAACACCAGTGGATCTTAAGTATCACATTTCGAAAAAGTAATACAAACATCGTTATCGAGACTTTGAAAAATCATTTTGCGTTTGATAAGAATGAGGACATATTTCTTTTAGTTAAAAACCTTCATAAAATATTTGAATTACTGAGAATATCTCAAAATAGGTTGGTCCTCAAAGCGGAAGAATTTTGAAATATACAATTGTACTAGTAGTCACCTTGAAAATACCGCGAGAAAATAATCTATTTTAAAAGTATGTCTCGAAATTTATTCTCTAAAATACTCAAGATTTTCAAAAATCCATTAGGCCAAAATGCCCAAAACTCACACGTTATAAAGTATACGTTAAGCCCCTGCTCACACATGTCGACATTCGCTTACACACCTCACAGCACATGCATTAAATTGTTTCAAAATCAAGACATGTCTTTTCCTGGAAAACAAACAGTCAATATTCATAGTTGAAAATCGCCTAGGTTCGGGGCTAAACCGCTGGTCCCGTCTGAGGCCTCTATGGACCCTCTCGGACTGGCCATAGTTAAAAATCACGCACATGACTCGCCTAGGACCGGGACTAAACTACTGGTCCCATCTGAGCCCTCTATGGACCCTCCCGGAGTGGCTATCCAGATAAGCTCGTGAATCAGGAGCGAAATCACAGATTCCTCAGAGGCCCCATCGGACCCTCCCCGAGTGTGGAAATTACACACATATACATTACCATTCCATGTTAAGCATAAGGGTTTCACAAGAATACTTGCAATACGAGCAAATCATTTTAACAAATCATTAGCAGCGGACAAAATCAATAGTAAAAAATACATTATAGCAATGACACCACTCCTCATATAAACAAAATATGATAGTCAAATAAACACATCGCGAAATCAAAATCTACATAAAGATTCCATCACTTAACAAATAATCATATAAGTAGCTCGTGCTACACGAGGCACAACACAAAGAAGGGAGACTTACATCGACAGGTCGCATGAAGATGATGATCGCCCCACGATACTAATCACGACCAACCAACTCAGACGACGCGACGCGACACGACTCAATCAGGCACGACCTGACTAAAAACCACTCGAAAATACACACTCGACCCAACAACATAGGTTTCTGCAACCTATTTCTTTGATACCATTTATGTAACACCCCCAATCCACTCAGGGATATTACACGCCGTAGACCCTTTCCTCAAGGATCTACCAGGCTGGTAACTAAAGTAAAACATCACAATATCGCCTTCAAGGCTAAATTACGACCCAGTAGACCGATTTGTTCTTTCAATTAATACATACAACTCAATCTCAAAACATACCCACACAGGGGTCAAAATACAACACGCTTCCGTACAAACGGGAATACCACAGCGGAAATAACTACAACTAAACCAATACAACATCGTACCGGTCCTCATGTGATTAGTATCGATCTTCATTCATCATCCTTCGTGCCAACCCTGTGTTATGCTCCCTAAAACTCGAATGTACCTGAACGTAATAAAAGACGTCCACCCCCCAATTTCTCGGGAGTTAGCAAACTCGAATTTTGCTAGTGCAAGTACAGACTACAAATACGAGTCATATAAATCATATTCCGAGAAAAATAATAATCAGGAATCCTCGAAGATTCAAACATAACGAAAAATACTTCCCTAGGCAGAGAGTTTGAGTAAAACTTTCCAACTTCGAAAGATCACAAATCAAGAGAACAATTTATAAAATGTTCTAAAATGTCCTCGAGAGTTTTAATGGAAAAATCATTTAGGATTATCAAATCCTTCTCTTTTCAAAAACTAAAAGGGGTCACAGCCGAAAGATTTGCTTTCTCAAATAAAAACCAACAATAATTCAAGGGGTCCACAACCCACACCACGTGTCCTCGATGGACATAAAATCAACAAAACACAACCACCCAAGATACGTAATCTTGGTAACACGTCTAAGGTACTAAACCCTAGCAAAGCACGTCCACAATCATATCCATGATACCGTGATCGCTTGCCACGTATCACCGTAACTGTTCTTAGGCTCTCACGGTTGGACCGATCACTCGCCGTATCCTGATCACGATGATCACAATCCATGTGTCACCGTAGACCTCGTCCGAATATCACGGCTGGACTATGACAAATACTTCACATTCACAAACCACTACACTACTATACACATCACAATATGAAGCAACAAAACACATCCATAATCATATCCATGCTACCGTGATCGCTTGCCACGTATCACCATAAGTCTTCTTATGCTCTCACGGTTGGACCGATCACTCGCCGTGTCCTGACCACCATGATCACAAGCCATGTGTCACCGTAGACCTCTTTCGAAAATCACGGTTGGACTATGACCACACATTCACATCAAACAACACAATACACCAAGGATATCACAACAATTCACCAAGAGGTAACAAACACTTAGCACGACACAATTGTGGAATCACAACGCATCGAATTGAGATAATTTATGTATATATATGTTATCAAATCACAACACCAACATCAAACATATCCATCGGATTCACTTAATCATTCACAAAACACACACGCATTTTGAAAGAAAGCCTTTACCGAGGCTAAACCGAATCTTTTGAAAGTTCATTTCAAACAACCAAACAAACATGCTTAGACGATCACCAATCATCATATCCACAAAACAAGAAATGTATGAACAAGGTACTTGCCTTGAGTAATCACAAACGCGGAGAATCGACCAAAGTGAGGCGACACGAAATGACTATGAATCTGCCGACTCCGCTGAACACCAATCCGCGACAATAAACTATGAACGACAATAACAACAATGAAAACGAATCCCATATCATGACCCAAAGTCGGTGAATTCAAGGAACAAACGACGAAAGTTCAAGGGGGAACCAAGAACACGAATCGACCCAACAAAAACATGAAAACAGGATCTCAACACGTGGGTTAAGATCAACAAGACTAGGTAACAACAATAGAACCAACAATGTCGGACTAAAATCACAAAATCAAGACAAACCCCAAAATATCTCAAATAGGGTTCTAAAACCTTACCTAGATTCGGAAAAGAAGAATTATTAGATTATGATGAACACGAAAAAGATCCACCGAGATGATTACAATCATCAAAGCCCAAAGAAACTCAATCTTCAGCGCCTAGATCGCCAAAAGCCGAAGGAAATAGAAGCGGGATAAAAAATCCTGAATCTGGGTCAACCCCCGATTATTTATAGCAGACAGGAGCTAACGTATGTTATGGGTAAGATGCTAACGCACGTTAGCTAGTTAACATATGTAAGGTACCTATTCTTACGTATGTAAGGGTAACCTGAAGCCTCTGCCCGATTTTATGAAAGCCATAATATATGCTAGCTAAGCAGCATAACATATGTAACAACACACAGCCTAACGTATGTTATGCCTTAGTGACAACGTACGTAAGGCCAATGCAGATCCAGAAGGCTGACTAACTCGCATGTGGATTACAGAATGCAAGGGTCACGAAACGATACAGCCGAACACAATGAGTATTATAACAATCAAAGCATGAGTTAAGCACTAAGCAAACACGTGGTTCTGACAACCCGAAGGTTGGAAAAGACGATACGAAGGCAAACACCCCAAAACTTTGGAAAATTGTAAAATGGCCCGAGCAACCGAAATATCATGATACGACAACGAATAACCAAACTGAAGCTCACAACATGTCTAACAAAGTTATACAAACTTACGGGAAATACGAAGCGACAATTTCGAACGAGATTCGCAAGAATCGAACTCAAGTGCGGAAAAGTCGCTAAGAAGCATGAAACTCAACTAAACAACACCAAAACGAACTCGGATGTCAAAAAGTGCAGAATTAATCATTTTCACGATGACGAACCGGTCACAAGCGAGCCGTTAAAAGAATTCCTGCCAAAAAAAAAAGAAATTTACTGAAAATAGAAATTGTAGATATTACATATCTAGTCATGAAAGGCTGAGCTACACGGAATCGCTGAACAGAGCTCTAGATATCGAGGCAGCAATGCCAAAAGAGAAATGGGCACCCACAGTTACACCGCCACCCATTCAGACAAATTCCCATGAATATAAAGGGAAGCGTAAGTGGGAAAGACGAAACAATGGTGGCAATAACAACCACAATGGGAACAACTAGGATAAAAGGAAGCCATGGCAGGGAAATATACCTCATGGACAGCCTCAGGCTCAATGAGGAAACAATCAGGGACGACAGATGGTTCCTGCTCAGGGAGACAATAATCAGGGATGAGTTGCAAACCCGTATATCCTAAGTGTAACAAGCAGCATCATGGTTCATGTCTGTTGAGCACTGGAAGCTGTTACACGTGTGGTCAGAAATGCCATATCATGAGGAATTATCCTAAGCAGCAACAGGGAAAGAGACCAAACCACCAGGGTCAACCCCAGCCACTAAGGGCACTGCAAGGACAGCTGCAACTACCGCCACCACCTACCTAAACAGCATAATCAGAATGCTAGGTCATATGCCATCAATCAGAAGCAACCCGAGAAGGATAAGGGTAACTTGGCAGGTATGGGCAAACTTCTTAACCTACCTGTAATTGTTTTGTTTGATACTGGAGCACCACATTTATTTATTGCTACAGCATGTGTGGATAATCTTAACATTATACCGGAACGTGCTAGTCATGTCATAAGAGTTTCTACACCACCAGGAGGAATTTCAACTACCACACATGTTTGTTCTAATCTGGAATTAGAACTCGGAAACCTTAAAGTGGTAACTAATAATCTTAATGTTATGATGATGTGGGATGTTGATGTAATCCTAGGAATAGATTTGTTAGCCGAGAATTATGCCACAATTCTTTGTCATGAGAGAAAATTTCCTTCCAACCACTGTGAAAGAAGCCCACAGACTTTCACGGTATTAGAATGGGTAGAGGAGCACCAGTTTGTTAGGAATACTATTTTAGATTTTGATGATGTCATCCTTATATTCCTAATTCAAATGTATTCACTAAGTACTTGGCATTGTAAAGAAGAGCCAAATGAGTATCTTCTATAGGCCTTAAAATTTTGGCTAAGTGTTGATCAAATGTTAATCACTTAGCAAATCAGCTAAGTATAGAACTATCTAAATATCAGATAAGTTAATTATCAGCCGAGTTTTGGTCAACTCTACAGAACAGAGAAGGTTGACCATAGACGAGATATAACCAGGTAACATTTTAGGCGAGTTCTAGTCAACAGAGTATATCAGAGAAGTTTGACCGCAGACGACTTATTATCAAAGAAGGTCTGGTCAAACAAAATATCATCTAAGGCTTGACCATCAGATAAAATTTTATCAGGCGAGTTATTAAGCCACTTTTGGTCATCATCCGAGGTTTGACCACAGACGAATACTTCATCAGACAAGGTTTTCGGTCAAGCAGATTATCAGCGAAGGTTGACCAAACTTAATATGCAGCAAAGTTTAAGAAGCTCAGTCCACATCAGCAAGCTTTGAAAAGTCAACAATAACGGCAAGTAACATGCCGACATAAAAGTAAGAGACAAAGTGAATGATTACCGGGAGTTAAGGAATATTTTATTCCTTGAGATCCGCATTCTGAAGACTTATTAATATACAAATCAAGTCGTGCAACAGAATGATAAGATAAACAAGCCGTGCAACAGAAAAGCGGCGCGGATAAAGGAATTCCTTGAAACGGTCGGAATTGAAAAGGGAATCAAGTCGTGCAATAGAATGATAATATAAACAATGAAATCCACTCTCTAATGGATGGATTTGTTAAAAAGATGCAAAGGCTATGAAGGAAGCTCAAAGAAATCGTACTATAAATATCTGGAGATCAGAATTGAGCAAAGTACGGTGCGAACAATACATTTAAGCGAACAGAGTAATCAAAGCTATCAAAGCAATCTATATCATCGTGAAGAGCTAGTTCTAAAGTTCACATACTGAGAAACTCTTAAGTTGGAGAAGACAAACACTCTTGTCTTAAAAGTTTGAGTATGGGGTTGCTTAAAGAGGCTGAAAAGGCATCCACGGGTTCTTGATTGGAAGGTGATACACAGCTTGCGAGTTGTTGAGGCATCCACGGGTTTTCAGTCAAGAGGTGCTAGGCAGTCAAGGGAGTTGCAACGGCCACTGATTTCCACTGGTTAGAAGCTGTTATAACTAGAGAATTCATTGTAACATTTATCACTAGTTGACAGTTATAGTGAATCTATCTCCAACTGGTTTGGAGAGAAGTGGACTAGTAGAGGATTACCCCACCTCTGAAACCACTATAAGTGCTTGTGTGATTTATTGCATTATATCATACTTATCTGCTGCATTCATACTTACTACTCCATTTAGCAGTCGACTCTCTTCTGCACAACTTAGTTTTTCAGTTGACATAAGTCACCTGCAGTCGACATAGTCACCTGCATTGTTATCAAATGTGCTTATGCATTACTCATCTGCATCAAGGTTTATTAGCTGCATATTTAACAGCTGAGTTTACTCACCTATGATTCAGGAAAAGAGTTTAATAAGTTTATTCACCCCTCCCCCTCTAGATTTATTCCTGGCGACTTGTGACCTACAAGTAGTATCAGAGATGTTGGTTCAATCTTACAGAACCGGATCTATATATCTGAGCATATATATCTTAATCTTTCATTATAATGGAACATATGCAACACATGCACTCTATATTACCTGTATTCTCTGTTGATGAATATGACTTATAAAAATAAGAATGCAGGCACATCTATCATCCATTCATGATGACATGTGGAGTGTAATTGAGGATGGACCATTCATATTTGAGAAGGACAACACACCAGAAGAAATTGCAGTTGGGAAGCCAGAGAAGATCCTCAAGAAGAGAACAGAGATGTCCTCTGAAGAAAGAAAGTTGGCCAATCTTGACAATCGGGCCATAGATATATTATACTAGACTCTTGACAAAGCCACCATTATAAAGATCAAGAATTGCCAAAATGCCAAAGAAATTTGGGACACATTAGCTGTAATGTGAACCGAACTGATCAAGGAGAACAAGTTGTCAATAGCCACCCAGAAGTTTGACAACTTTAAGATGAAGAGTGGAGAAACAATTGACCAGGTGGACGCAAGATTCATTGAGATTATTAATGAAATAAACTCCCTTGGAAAGACATATGGCAATAGGGAGATGGCTCTAAAGGTTTTAAGATCTCTCAATCCTAAATGGAGTATAAAAGTTGTGGCTATGACAGAATCAAAGGATCTCAACAAAATAAAGATCCAGGAGTTCTTCTCTGATCTGAAGGCATATGAGTTCGAGCTGCCCCTGCTCATCCTATACTGAGCCAGCTGAGAAAGGAATGGCATTTGCAGTTGAGTCCCCTGCAAAGAGTCTATCTGAAGTAAATCCTCCAAGTCCTCTAAACTTTGAGGAAGAAATGGCATTTATCAAGAAAAGATTCAGCAATTTCAGGAAGAACTACTCCAAGTACAAGAAGAATTACAAAGATAATCCAGGGAGGAATCAAAAATCTGGAAATTAGAAAATAGAATGCTACAACTGCCACAAGACAGGGCACATCCAATTTGACTATTCTGATCTTAAGAATGATGATGACAAGAAGGAATCAGGCAAGAGGGATGACAAGAGAAAAGCCCTCATTGGTGAAGACCAAATCCAAGAGAGAGTAGAATCAAGTGGTGGATTCTTCTCTCATGATGATGATGAGTACAACTGCCTGATGGCCAACCTAGCAGATGAAGAGGTAACATCTAAACCTCCAATTTCAAATAATGTCAGCTCAGACATGTCTCAAGATATTGATCTACATGAATCAGTAAATCATCTCCTTAGAGACTTTGAAACTTTAAAAACAGCTCACCTGACTGTTACAACTGAGAATGCACAGCTCAAGAGAAAGTCCAGGTGAAAAATGATTTTGATAAACTCAGCCAAGAGTCATCAAACTTTAGAAAAATCATAGCTGAATTTGAAAAGCAAGCTCAAAATACTTTGAAAAACTCTGCTGAAAGTAACACAGCTGAAGTTCATAAGCAGACTGTTCTAAACAGTGAAAAGTCAACTGCACTCGCTCATATCAAAACTGAGCTATCTAAGTTGAAACAATTAAACAATGCACAAACTAAAGAGATAATATCTCTGGAAGAATCTATAACTCTTGATGGTTTGTGTACAACCCAAAGGCCACACTACTTAAAATCAGGCCTTGGATATGAACCCAACACTCCTTCTAGTTCAAAAACTACTTTTATCAAGGGAGAAACAATTGTCCAAACTGTTGAGCCTACATATAAACCTGTATTTCAAAATAGGCAGCAGCCCAATCAAAGGTTTAGGTGGCAGCTAAGGTACACAAGGCAGCCACCTAGACAAGAGACTAGACAATGTCCAAGGCAGAAGCAGCAGTTAAAACATTATTATGCTTATTACCAAAGACTCCCCAAAAATAGATTTCAAAATGGGAGAGGTAAATGGAAACCTCAAGGTTATCCAAATTTTCAAAATGAACAGGTGTGGAGATGCCAAAGATTTAATAAATGGTCTCAGCCAACATTTATGAATGGCCCACACAAAAAATATTATGAGGCATATCCTATATACAAACCAAATCAAGGATATAGACCAAGACACTATGCACCTCATAAGAATAACCAACAATTTTAAAACACCAGGAGAAACCAATTCTCTAGGAATCCCACTAACCCTAAAGGACCCACTCAGATTTGCGTACCTAAATCTCTTATTTACTGATTGCAGAAAATATGGGAGGACTACTACCACATTTCCTCAAGTTCATCAGTAGGTGAAGTATGGTTTGTAGACTCTGGATGCTCAAGGCACATGATAGAGAACAAGAAGATTCTGTCAGAATATGTCAAAGAAAGAGGTCCAGCTGTGACTTTTGGAGATAGCTCAAGTGGACAAACCAAAGGACATGGGAAATTGCACAGAGGGAACATAATTGTTACAAAAGTGTAGTATGTCAAAAGGCAATCTCTTAAGAATAAGTCAATTCTGTGATGAGAATAACCTGGTAGTCTTCACAAGATGGAAATGTATGGTGATTGATCTACTCACTGGAGAAGTGAAACTACAAGGATTTTGTAATATCCTAGAATTTTGCTATGATTTTTCGCATTATTTTATCTGAGTTGTACTGTACAGAGTGGGACCGGTACAGTATGGATAAATAATTTTGGGAACTGTGGCAGTCGTGCTAGTATATCTATCGAGGTTATTTTTAATTCCCGGATATTACATGCTTGATATGTTTTCCGATGTCGGATAATACTGTATGAGTATTATACAATTGCCGTACTTGGTCGACAATTGTATTCGAGGTATCATACACCAGAAGTATCGTATGAGAATGATATTGGGACGAGCATATGTTTTCAGTATGTGCATATACGTATTCAATATATTGAGACGGCAGATAGGAGCAGAAATGGCTAAGTAGGAAAGCCATTATGTACGCTACATAATGGAGCTTACGTAACTAACTAATGAATCTTAACGTACTTTAAGTTGTGTACACAACGTACGTTAAAAAGGGAATCAGACAGGATCGAGCTGTGGTCGGCAGGTGGGCCCGATGTCGGCAGCTTTCGGCGCGGATGTGGACAGGCGAGTCAACTTTGAGCCTTACGTACGTTAAGGATTTATCGTTATGTACGTTAAGAAGGCGCGTTACTGTAGCAAGTCAAGTGTGTATTACGTACGCTACGGTGAGGGTATTACGTACGTAACACAAGGTGTGAAATAAGACAGTGAGCCCTGGACGCTGATTACGTATGCTATACAGGACATGTAGCGTATGTTAAAGAGGCTTACATACGTTAAGGTTGGGTCTTAACGTACGTAACAAGCTGTGCAGGTTATATATTAAGAATGGGTCTTTCATTTCCTCATGAGAGAAAACACATCTCTTCCTCCCAAACTTCATTCCTCCTCGCTCCTGGCCCTAATTCCGACCCTTGTACCTTGTTTAAGACTTTGGTGAGTTGATTAGAAGCTTGAAGCTTGGAGTTCTTGATGTTTTTCGAAGTGTTTGATCTTTGGGATTCTTCTTCAAGAGGTATGTTAGATAACTCTTCTCTTTGATTCGGATTTTGATATTGTTGTTGATGTTCTCCTTCATATAATGACGGTTACGGTGTTGTTGTTGTGATTCTTGAGGTTGTATGAATTTTATATTAAAGAACAAAATGATGTATACCTTGGATTATGAATTAGATGATGGTTTAGATGATAGAACCTATCGGATTACGTTGTTTTGTTGGCTACAAACATGATTATGGATTAATTCATGTTCTTAAAGAACTCTTGAGTTATATATGTCATGATTTTACGGAATTTGGAAGGATTACGGTTAATTTCGGTATATGGTTATTCGTGATGAAAACCGGTAATTAAATTTCTATGAATTTACAAAGATGAGTCGTGTTAATCTGAAATTAATATTGAAGTCGGAACCAAGAATGTTGAAGACATTGTTCGAATTATTGATTATCGAATTTCGGCTTGTGTTTGTATGGTTAAGAGTTGATATGGTTTGGTTTCGTATGATCGAGATGTCGTTGAACCGTTGAGTTTGATTGGTTGGTTATATCGGTTGTTGATTGTTATTGAACGCATCGTTAATTGATCATTGCTTTAGGTTGCGTTAAGTGATCATTGATGATTAACCGTTGTGCTATGATTGGAATTAGAGAATGCATGGATCGCCTTGGTCGGGGCTGCAGAGCTTGTAGATGAAGATGACGGGATTGGTAACAACTTCATCGTATCGGTATCGAGGCAAGTTATGCTTGCTCAGTTCATAATGTTTAATAAATGGTTTCGTTTTCATTTCATTTATGATTCATATAGCAATGGTATCATGGAATATGAATTGTCGGGATGATGGTATGTACATTATGCTTGGACTGAGATAAATCATAATGTATATAATTTTATAGATGTTTAGTAGAAACGGAGACGTGAATTATATTTGGACTATTGTACGAGAAGTGAGATATCAAGGCTAGTTATCCTTGAACTCGAGATGGTGGTTTGGTATTAATGATGGACTGTACTTCATTTGGATTGTTCGGATAACCGCGTATTCGTTCAAGGATGTTGGTCGTAGAAAGGTTAGCGTCTCTAGCTTGAGGTAAATTAATATTGATAGATTATGATAATGATCCTGTTGCATTATTGCATGTGTGTGTTGATACTTCATGTGGTGAGTATGCATCATTGTCTGTTACGTTTTGTGATGTGCTCTTTCTTTGAGCTGTGATCTGTTGGGCCGATGTGTTAGGGGATAAGACCTAAATGGCACCTATGTTCCGGGGTATTCCTGTGTGGATACTTTCGTGATCCTTGGTTGCGACCCTGGGGTATTTCGTGATTGCATGAACTGTGTTAGGGGATAAGACCTAAATAGCACCTACGTTCCAGAGTATTCCTGTGAGATGCTTCCGTGACCCTTGGTTGTGGCCTTGGGGTATATGTGTTAATATCCTATGCATTGTTGAGCATACTGTGAACCGTTGTCTGACGGAAATGCAACATTGTGGTCGTGTCGGTCTTTCATGATCGAGTTATCGTTGCTCACTTGGAACGTCTTATGGCATATCTGGAGTCAGTTACGTTCTGATCGTTCATGTGTAGGATTTTTGGGGCGGGCACGTGTAGCATATGTTGGTTTCGACCTCATATTGAACCGTGCACACGAGACGTACTTCGTGAGGCTGATTAGGTACGAGACCAGATGTGTATCTGATCAATACCCGTGGTTGGCTTGTACACAGACACATGTCCGGATCGGGCGTATCGTGACGTCCATCTTGAGTCTTATTGATTGGTCGTTCACAGTCCATGTATAATCGGATCTGTTTGATAGTTGGGTTTGTCTTTGAAACCCCGTATATATGATTTGTATATGGTTGACGATTTTATTCTCTCGTGTATCTGTCCCTGTCGATCCTTTATCAATCTCATTTGGAGTGACCATGTCGTTGGTAATCTCGTTGTTGTTGATTCCTTAATGATCTCGCTTGAAGTTTATCCTATCATTGGTAATCTCATTCGTTATTGACCCTTATTGATTCCGTTTGGAGTCTACCTTACCACTGGTATTCTCGGTCATTGTAGATCCTTATTAGATCTTGGTAAAGTTTACCGTATCATTGGTATTCTCGGTTATTGATCCTTTATTGATCTTGTTGGAGTTTACCGTGTCATTGGTATTCTCGGTTGTTGACCCCTTATTGATCTTGTTAGATTTTACCGTATCATTATATTCTTGGTTGTTGATTCTTCATTGATCTTGTTGGAGTTTTCCGTGTTGTTGGTATTCTCGGTTGTTGATCCTTATTGATCTTGTTGGAGTTTACCGTATCATTGGTATTCTCGGTTGTTGATCCTTTATTGATCTTGTTGGAGTTTACCGTGTTGTTGGTATTCTCGGTTGTTGATCCTTATTGATCTTGTTGGAGTTTATGGTATCATTGGTATTCTCGGTTGTTGATCCTTTATTTATCTTGTTGGAGTTGATCTTATCGATGGTATTCTCAGTCACTGATCCTTTATTGATTTGTTGGAGTTACCACATCATGGTATCCTCGTTCGTGGTTGATCCTTTGTCGATCTTGTGTGGAGTTATCATGTCATTGACATTCTCGTTCTGATGCATTGGTTGGTTACCATTATTGATTGTGTGTGCATTCATGCTTTGTATTGATATCTAGGACTCACCATTATCTCGGGATAGTTGATCTCCAGATGTATTGTGTGATATCGGCTTTATCAGAATTGGGATCTGATTGTGCGATCCAGCGGACAGATACGGACATGACCAGATTAGTCCATATTGTAGATATGTTTATGTTTGAGAATCTTGGTATCGTTTCGGATACAGTACAGTTGGTTATTTTCGAATTCCTTCATTACTTGAGAATACAATGTGCGAATTGAGGTAAGGGTTGAATTGATTGAGATTCCACGGATTGGTAAGGTTGCTACGGTAAAATTACACTGGAATTATTCTTACCTTGTAATTACATTGATATGTAATTGTATATGATGATGTAATCGTTATCGTTGTTGAGTATTATTGCTGACCCCATCGTGGGCTTTATCTTTTAGGTACTCGGAGATCGAGCTAGTAGCAGTCGTGAAGGGATGAGCTTTTCGGTGATACTAGCTATGGCATGGTTATTGGGATTTGAGTATTCTTTTCTGGTTGTTATGATTCCGCTGCAAATGTATTTAATCATGTCTCTATCCGCTGCGTGTGTAATTTTATTATGGCTTTCAGTATTTTTCCAACTCGTGTATACATTCTAAATGCCCTTTTGGCGTCCTTGCCTTATGCTTTCAAATGGTATTTTCTGATGGTATTTGGGAACTATGTTTTGAAAAATATTTGAGTATTTAAAATATTACCGTCATCGGCCTTTTGGCATTTTTTTTAAACATTTGCGAAAATAATTTTAGCCTTGTGGGTTCTACTATGGGGCCCACGGCGCTGTAGTATTTCTGGTTGGCTTTGGGGTGTTATTATACCTCTAAGGTGTAGAAGAGATAACAAGGGCAGCCTCCTTCACACTTAGTATCTTCATATGAGACTGGGCGGTTGATAGTGTATTCATCAATCCTTCTAAATTGCAAGCAATCTCATTGCAGTTGAAATTCATGAAAAACTTTGAGAAGGAGTCAGGTAGAGACTGAAGGATGAGATCGGTTTGGAGAGAAACATGCATTCTAAAAGCGAGAGCTTCCAATCTATCGATTATTGAGATCATGTTTAGGACATGGTCCCCAACTTTATCTCCTTCCTTTATCCTAGCTTCAAACAGTTATTTCGATATCTTATATCTCATATAGCCCATCATAAAGCCACAGACTCCAACATCATCTTCGACCAACTTCTCATGGGTTACAACCTCTTCCTGATTAGGGTGGTGGGACGTCTGCCTCCATGACGTATCCCATCAACTCCATATTTAAGACTATTCTCATGTTTTAGAGCCAGTCGAAAAAGTTTGGTCCAGTTAGGGTGTTCTTTTGAAGAAGTATTGCAAGTGGATTCATTGTCATTTTGAGATTTTAATACTACAGAAAGTAAAACAGATTTAATTAGTGTTATGTGATTTATGATCCAATTATTTAGCATAAAATACTTTTCTCTTCATGGCTTGGCTCCCACTAAATTTTATCGAAAAATGCTCCCAAGTGGAAAACTGGAAGCAATAAAATGATTAAATTCTTAGTGGGGATCAAGTTCTTTGCAAAATTAATAGACTGCAAAACATACAGTTTCTGGTCTACTAATTTTACAAAATAGTGTCCAACACCAACCCATCTAATGGATGATTTGATCTTTCTTTTATCGCTAGTTCACTTGCCATCAACTCATATGGTTTCTATGGCTTGCTGAACTATCTAAGTTTAAAACCATCAACTTCTATGAATCTGATAATTGAATCTTCCCTTGCAACCTATACGGATTCTAGCGGTTTGATTTATCACAATCAAAGACATCTAATGCACTCTAGGAATTTATCGACCTTCCCTAAAAATAATACCCCGGCATACTCGGAAGAATAACATTTCGGTTTAGGTTCTAGTTTTCAAGAGTTTAATTGGGGTTAGGATGCATTGCATCCTTTGTTCATTGTTCGACAGAACACGAAAAAATAGGTCAGTGACTGGATCTCTAAATAGATACGAATTTTGAAATTATCGAATGGACAGAAAATAGAAAAGTGCAGCTAGGACTTAATCAACTCTATGATAATGCTTCTCGCGTGAAAGACATAAAAATGAGAGGGAATATTGTTGGAGGGATCGAGATTGCTAGTCTGTTAGAAGAGTGAGTATTGTTGGAGGGACCGCGCACATGATTTCTTCGACAATAGACCACAACATTTTCCAGTGTAGAGATTATTCAGACATATCGGACTGAGCCGAATTACATTTCCAAAATAGTTCCCATATGAGAATCATTGTATCTGCCACCTAGCACAGAGATTTCAATAAGTTGTTTAGTCTTACGTTGATGGTTTTCATTGTACCACTTTGAGGGCATATGAGGTTGTTGTGATGGCACATACCAGTACCATTGTCAACTTTGATGTATGACAGAATGATAAGTGGAAGGAGACGTCCTAGGAGTTTGAAGGAAACAGTAGAGCAATTTTGATCCCCAGTCAATACAACAAATTTGTTGTTTCGCATTAATAAAGGAGCTCAGGGTATACAGTTCCCAACCAAGAGTGTTGTAACTACATGAATAAGGGACACTCGAAGAATCGCTGCCAAAATGAGGCTACGAAATGCTTCGCTTATGGGAAGAGTAGTCAAATTTCTTGTTTTTGTTCGAGAGACGCAAATGCATCAAACTCAGCCTCCCGTCAGAGTCCATAGGACTCAGTACAGTCATTTATATGACCACCTTCTACTATTTAGAAATCTGCATCTAATTAGACTCACCCATCAATGCATGGTGTCGGTCGAGGCTCTGGGTGAGGCGGTGGTACTCCACCTTTCTCAGGATCAGCTCCATCTTGGGTATTCAAGCTAAGAATTGTTGATGATCGGCACGCGCCTGCTGTCTCAGGTACATTTTTTTGTCAATTCTAAACTTGTGCATGTGTTCTTTGATACTGATGATGTGCATTCAATTATATCTGATGAATGTGTTAGTCATTTGGAAATTGCATGTGTACTGTGTGACTCGTTTATGGTTTAAGCTACCCGCGGGTAGTGGAACTAAAGGTAATCAGGAAGTTAAGAATTATCCTATCCGTATTTATGAGAGAGATTAGTCGACAAACCTTATGATTTTCCCACTACATAAAGAGGATATCGTTTTGGATATGGACTGTATGGCCATGCTCTAAATGGTACCGAATACTTATCACTTGATTATTTCTATTATGGCTCATGACAGTACTACTCATGTCATTAGAGGTTGAGAACACTTCAGCACAAATTTTGGGACTCTGAGTTTGCTGACATCTGAAATCTCTTGCGATTCCAAATAGATGTACTTTTGGTGTGTTCTACAAGAAGATGCTTTGAGACTCTTTGTGGTTAATATTCTGGTGGAGAGAGGACGCCCTGATGTAGTTCCAAATGATTTACCTGGGTTGCCTGATCTTCTGATCGAACTGGGAGTGAGGCCAATTTCCATAGTCCCATACAGAATGGCACCAGCGGAGATGAAAGAATTAAAAATACAACTTGAAGCGATGTTAGAAAGAGTTCTGATTTGCATAAGTACTTCAACATGGACGCACCAGTCTTTTTTGTGGAGAAAAAAGGACAATTTGTTACGCAAGTGCATTGATTATAGGCAATTGAGCAGAGTTACCATCAAGAATTGATATTTACTTTCGAGGATTCTTGACTTATTGGACCAGCTTCTGGGAGCTGTGGTATTCTTCAAAATTGATTTAAGGTCTTGCTACCATTTGAAAATTCGTGAAGAAAATATTCCTAAGATGACATTTTGACCGGGGTATGGACACTATAAGTACACAGTAGTATCATTTGGACTGATTAATGCCCCAACCATCTTCATGGAGTTAATGAATTTAGTGTTAATTGATTTCCTTGATAAACATGTGGTGGTATTCATTAATGATATTCTAATTTCTCCTTGAAGTCGAGAAGACCATGAAGATCATTTGATACAAGTGTTATGTGTTTTGAGGAAACATCAACGTTTTGCTAAGTTATCTAAGTGCGAATTCTAGATGATGGATGTATCTTTTTAGGATACATTGTGTTGGCAAAAGGCGTCGGAGTAGATCGAGACATTGATAAGTTGGGAGTCACCTATGAATGTCAAGTTAGAAATTTACTTGGATTAGCAGGTTACTATCATCAGTCCGTCCAAGCATTCTCTAGCATCGGCCTTTGGCGAACTTATTGAGGAAAATTAACAAGTTTGTTTGGATAGTTGACTGTCCGAAGAGTTCTGATGAACTCAAGAAAAGACCGGCTACCGCTCCAGTATTAGTGTTACCTCAGGACACAGAAGAGTTCCTAATATATAGTGAGGAATCCTAACATGGTTTGGGATGTGTTTTAATGCAACACAACAAGGTAATAACATGCATTTCCAGATGATACTGGACTCATCTCTGTCTTTGGCGCACTCTTCAGATATGTGGTGTCCTGTAATATCGACATTTTTTTCTTTTTTCGGGATTTTTTGTTTTGGTGTATTTTTCATTTTTGGTGACTTTCTTGTAACCGTATTGATATTTTGTGAGTATTTAATACTGGACTTTTTGTTATCCGAGATTGTTTCTAACTTGTTCTACTCAATTCCGTGTTTAATGTCATTTCCATCGCTATTTGGTACGATTCTCGTAATCGTTGATCAGAACTGCCGTTTTGGGGTTGCCGCAAAACCATCTTATGTTATTATGCATGTTGTGAGCTTTCGTTTGGCGTTTCGATCATGTATCGTGCATTTCGGATGTTTTGGGCCATTTTGTATTTTCCCAAAGTTATGGGATAATTACATTTGTTGTTGTTTTCCGAACCTTCGAGTAGTCGGAAATATGTTTTCTTTCAACATTTAGGTTCGTCGTCTCGAACCCTATTTGTTTGTACCCTCTTGTTTTGTTCATCAACGCATTTTGATTTCCGGTTCACCTCTTGCCTGTTTGTCAGTCCTGTTCTGGGAGGACATAACGTACGTTACGGTCTATACTTAACGTACATTATGCGTACGTAACTTCGTTGTTGTTACGTACGTAATGGTGTTTAGGAAATTGCGTAGTAGGCTCTGCCAGCCCTTGCGTACACTACGATTTTGTTATTGGGTGCGTTAGCATAAGGTGTTACGTACGTAAGAGCCTACACATAACATACGTAACGACCCTTGTGTTTTTGGGCAGTAGGTTGTGCTGATGCATTATGTACGTAAGTCTGGAAGGCTTACGTACGTTAAGCTTCTAACGTACGTTAGCTGTCCAGGGCTAACGTACGTAACCTGGCCTGGGTTTAAATACCCAGGAGTTGACCGATTTCGGCCATTTTCATCTCATCTTCCTCCCCTCCGATCCCAGGCAATTTTTGAGCAATTTCCAGGCGATTTGAAGCCTTGTAACCTTAAGCCATCATCTTCCTTGAGTTTTTGGAGTGTATTAACAATATCTACTCGCGTTCTTCGTCTTTAATCCGAGGTAATCTCCCAGAATCCTATTTTTGAGAAATTTCGGGGGTTTTGTGTTTTTTTTCCGATTCATTCTGTAGTATTGATTAATCCATGATGTATATGATTAATCTTGGTGGTATTATTGTTTTCCCTACGGGTTCATGGTAAATTTCATGGTATTTGTGAAATCGGGAGGGTTCGGTTGTGATCCGCCCTCGTTGTTGTTCTTATACGAATTTACATGAATCGTAGGTGGGTTTCCGGGTGTATTCCATTTCTGTAATTGTTTAGAAATGGTGGTGATTGTATTCTTCGAATCATTAGGTTCGGGTTTGTCGGTTCCTAGCGATCGTGGTTGATTTTCCTTTCTATTCGTGTCTTCGTCAATTACTCAAGGCAAGTATTCTTGGAAACCTTTATGCTTAACATGAAATGGTGATGTATAATATGTGTGTTTTCTCACTACGGGAGGGTCTGATGAGGCCTCGGGGGAATCTGTGACTTCACTCCGGATTCGCGAGCTTGTTCGCTAGCCAGTTTAGGAGGGTCCTTAGAGGCCTCGAATGGGACCAGTGTCTTCACCCCGGTCCTAGTCTATGCCTATGCGCGATTTGATTTATGATTATGGCCAGTTCGGGAGGGTCCTTAGAGGCCTCGAATGGGACCAGTGGTTTTGCTCCGGTCCTAGGCAAATTGATTATTGACTGTTCGTTTTCCGTAAAAGACATGTTTGGTTTTGGTTTTTGAAATGACTTGATGCATGTACTATGAAATGTGTAAGCGAATGGTTTGCCTTGATTACTTATACTATCATAATTGCTAACCCCTTTGGGGACCCGTTTTGGGGAAATTCTTGTTATGAATTTCAGGTTATGTTCAGCTGGACGAGCAGGCACTGGGACAGTACGAGGATGCTGGCCAGGGTTGTTGACATGTGAAAATGAGTCCCTTTATTCCATTGTCCTTTTTGATGGGGTTGTTTTCAAACTTGTGAACTTATAGATAGTACTCACGAGTACTTAGGCATTTTTACTTGGATTATGGTTGTATTATTAAATTTTATTTATGATTGTCGGTAATGTCTGTTTTGCCGGTTATTCCGGGCGTTTTATTTAATTTTCGTCTTGATGATGTGTGTTTTCTCGCTAACCGAGATGGTTAGACAAGTGGTATTTCTTATTTGTCCTGGTGGGTCCCATGTAGGGGGGGTCCACGGCGCTATATTATACCCTGAGTATCTTGGGGGTGTTACAGAAAATGGTATCGGAGCTCTAGGTTTATGGATACCTAGGCTTGTCGGTTATTTGGGTCTAGTCGTGTTTTATTTTTGCACATCATCATCACGCCGCCAGCGTCTCGGTACTCCCAGTGTTCGTATGTTTTCCTTACTCGATTCTTTCGCTTTCTTATATCGTACTTCCATTTCTTGTATTGTGATTGTTTTCTCTCGTACTTATCATCGAGTTGCTTTTGCCACCTCTTATCTCCAGTATAGATGCTGGAAGAGGTCGAGGTCGTGGTCGTGGTCGTGGACGCGGCCGGGGACATGGGGCATCCAGTGGGGCGGCCATGTCACACTCTTATGGAGCCGGCAGTACTGATGGCCGTCATAGCCATACTGCTACTCAAGATGGCGCCGACCTTGGTGTTGCAGCTATAATGCAACAGATGGTGAACCAAATGGCTGTGATAGCCCAAGCGGTTCAGAACCCGACTCTGGCTCATGTTGCTCGGGTCGGGGTAGATCAATGGCTTCAGGATGTCATCAAGATGCATCCTTCTCAATAATGGGAGGGGTGGATCAAAGAGATGTCCAGGGTCTTTACTGCCACTAATTGTCCTCAGGATCGCAAGGTCCCAATCGCCCAGTATTTTCTCACTGGGATGCTGCTGATTGGTGGGAGGCTGTCGAGCCTCAGGATCATGTTGCTTCTTGGGCCGAGTTCAGAGACCTTATGAAACCGGAGTATTATCCGTGGTCGGTTCGTCAGGCGTGTATTCATGCTTTTTATAATGCTCAGCCTCTTGATATTCCGGTTTCGCAGGCCATTGCAGATTTCAACTGGGAATTGGGCTACGTGAAGGCCCAGGTTAAGGAAGAGGATGACAAGATCTGCCACTTTACGAGGCGAATGAAACCGAGGATTCGTGATTACATGTCTCGACTCACCTGCACAACCTTAAAGGACTATCAGAGTATAGCTCTTGCTTATGATATGTCATTGACGGCCAGTAAGGCAGCTCGAGGAAGTAAGAAACAGAAATCCGTCAGTAGCTTTTCGGGTCAAAACGGCAGAGTTCAGTAGAAGTCTCAGTCTGCTAATATTCCTGCGGGCGGTTCGGCTCGTTTTTCTGGGGGCTTTCGGAGTACCGCCAGTGCCTCCACTCAGGATGTCAGATGTTACAACTGTGGTAAGCTAGGCCATAGGAACCGGGAGTGTCCTCGTCCACCGTTGACTTGTCATACTTGTGGTCAGTCGGGCTACAAGGCTTCTTTTTGTGAGTGTTTAAGACAGACTCTTGGTGCCCAGGGTTCTTTTCCAGCGCCTAAGGAGCGAGTGTGAACCAGGGGCCGTTTGCTCCACTGCCTCCGCAGAGTGCCAGCTGAGGGAGAGGTCGGGGCCAGCTCGCTAGAGGAGGAGCTTCTGGTGTCGGCTTCGCTCATCCGCATGTTTATGAGATGAGGAGGGCCGATGATCCAGCGGCTACCGCGGCTACAGGTACCGTCCATATTCATACTCATCCTGTCAGTTTGCTTTTTGATTCTGGTGCTACGCATTCATTCATCTCTCTAGAGTGTGTGCGCCATTTGAGTCTCGACTGCTTGTCGTCTTGTGAGCCTTTCATCGTTAAACTTCCTAGCGGTGATAGGATCGCTAGTGATCGAGAGATCCGAGACTGTTCTGTGGCTATTTGTGAGAGGGCTTGGCTCTCTAATCTTATTGTTCTGGATATTGAGGGTGAGGATTTGATTCTCGGGGATGATTGGCTCGAGCGGCATGGTGCGATCATGAACTACCGCATGAGAATCATCACCATGTTAGCCGAGGACGGCACCGAGCACTCTTTCGTGGGGCGAAATAGTGGAAACCAGAAGTTTGTAATTAACACCTTGAAGGCGATGAGACTCCTGCGAAAGGGGTGTATTGGTTATTGGTGCTATGCCTTGAAGGCGGAGGATGGTGGGATCGAGTTTTCATCGATTTTAGTCGTTAATGAGTTCCCAGATGTCTTTCCTGACGAGTTACCGGGGTTGCCACTGGACCGTGAGGTTGAGTTTGCTATCGAGTTAGAGTTGGGTGCGGCTCCGATTTCGAAGGCACCGTATCGTATGGCACCTTCAGAGATGGCCGAGTTGAAGAAGCGGTTGAGTGAGCTTCTTGAGTCGAGGTATATTTGACCGAGCGCTTCGCCTTGGAGCGCACCAGTCCTGTTTGTGCGGAAGAAGGATGGTTCACTGCGTTAATGTATCGACTATCACGAGCTGAACAAGGTGACCATCAAGAACAAGTATCCCTTGCCAAGGATTGATGATTTGTTTGATCAGCTGCATGGGAGCTACGGTATTCTCGAAGATCGATTTAAGATCGGGGTACTATCAGCTTCGGGTGAAGGAGTCCGATGTTCCGAAAACAGCTTTTCGGACGAGATACGGACATTATGAGTTTGTGGTTATGCCCTTCGGGCTAACGAACGCGTCGGCAGTGTTCATGCAGTTGATGAACAAGGTTCTCATCGAGTATTTGGATAAGTGTGTTGTCGTCTTCATTGACGATATCCTTATCTATTCGAAGAATGAGGAGGAGCATTCACATCATCTGCGTGTGGTGTTAGACATTTTGAGGACCGAGCGACTCTATGCGAAGTTCTCGAAATGTGAGTTCTAGCTGAAGGAAGTGATGTTTCTGGGTCACGTGATTTCAGCCGAGGCGGTCCGTGTGGATCCATAGAAGATTGAGGCAGTGCTGGGTTGGGCACCACCTAAGAATGTGAAGGAGGTCCGTAGTTTCATGGGTTTGGCTGGCTACTATCGTAGGTTCGTCGAGGGGTTCTCGAAACTGGCTCAGCCACTTACTCAGTTGCTTCATAAGTCTGAGAAGTTCGTCTAGAATGACGAAAGGCAGTCGAGTTTTGAGGAGCTGAAGAGGCGTTTGACTTCAGCCCTGATTCTGGCGTTGTCGTGTGGCAATGAGGGTTTTGCTGTTTATAGCGATGCTTTGGGTCAGGGTCTTGGGTGCGAGTTGATGCAGCACGACAAGACTATTGCGTTTGCGTAGAGACAATTGAGGTCGTATGAACTCAACTACCCTACTCACGATCTAGAGTTAGCGGCAGATGTTTTTGCGCTCAAGATTTGGCGTCATTATCTCTTTGGCTCTGTATGTCAGATTTTTACTGATCATAAAAGTTTGAAGTACATATTCACTCAGCAGGAGTTGAATATGACGCAGAGGAGGTGGTTGGAATTGATTAAGGATTATGACCTCGAGATCCTTTATCATCCGGGCAAGGCGAACATCGTGGCGGATGCCTCGAGTCGGAAACCAGTTACATTTCAAACGCTTGAGATACTTACATCTCAATCTAAGCTTCAGTGTGATTTGATCGAATTGAGTGTTGAGATTTTGTTGCCAGGAGCTGTCGGGCAACTTTGTGCTTTAGAAATTTTGTCGTCGCTAATCGATTAAACTGAAGCAGTTGGAGGATCCTATGATTTCGCAAATCCGAGAGAATGTTCTTAAGGGGAAGTCTCCTGGGTTCGTGATTCACGAGGATGGTGTGTTGAGATTCCAGAGTTGGCTTTATGTACCGAATGACTTGGAATTGAGGCAGAGTATTTTGCGTGAGGCTCGTACTATGCCTTACTCAGTTCATCCTGATTTGAGTAAGATGTACAAGGACTTAAGGAGGAACCTTTGGTGAAACGACATGAAGGAAGAGGTCGCACTATTTGTAGCGAGATGTTTGACTTGTCAACAGGTCAAAATCGAGCATCAGCGATCGGCCGGGTTATTGCAGTCGCTTCCCGTTCCGAAATAGAAATGGGAAGATATTTCGATAGACTTCGTCACGAGCTTGCCGAAATCGAAGTATGGTATGAATATGGTCTGGGTGATTGTGGATTGTCTGACCAAGTCCGCACACTTTATGGGCATCAAGGATACTTGGGGTCCGGAAAAGTTGGCTCGTTTGTTTATTGCGCATATTGTGAGGCTTCACGGTACTCCGAAGTCTATTATTTCAGATCGGGATGGCCATTTTGTATCGCACTTTTGGCAGGCGGTACATAAGGCGTTGGGTACTCGTTTGCGTTTGAGTACTTCCTTTCATCCTCAGTCAGATGAGTAGTCGGAATGCACTATCCAGGCATTTGAGGATATGTTGCGTGCTTGTGCTCTCGATTGGGGTAGTGACTAGGAAGAGCATTTGCCATTGATCGAGTTCACGTACAATAATAGTTGGCACGCATCGATCAAGATGGCACCGTATGAGGTGCTTTATGGGCAGCGATGTCGATAACCGATTTGCTGGAACGAGGCGCCTGATTTGGTCGGGACCAAACCGGATATCGCTCGGGAGACGAGGCGGAAGGTGGAATTGATTCGGGAAAGAATGTTGACTGCTCAGAGTCGACATAAATCCTATACCAATGTTCGTCGCCTACCTTTAGAATTTGAGGTGGGAGGCCACGTTTTGCTAAAGGAATCACCGATAAAGGGAGTTTTCCGCTTCGGGAAGAAGAGAAAGCTAAGTCCGAGATTTATTTGGCCCTTTGAGATTCTCGAGAGGGTCGGCGAGTTGGCATACCGTTTGGCGTTACCTCCAGCTTTGAGCCACGTCCATAGAGTTTTCCATGTTTCCCAGCTAAGGAAATATGTTCCGGATTGTAGTCATGTCATTGACTATGGTGAGATCGATGTGGCTGAGGATTTTACCTTCGAGGAGCGTCCCTTGAGGATTCTGGAGCACCGAGAGAAGCGACTGAGACATAAGACCATCCCATTGGTCAAGGTGCAGTGGTCGAGACATGGTGTCGAGGAGGCAACTTGGGAAACTGAGGATAGCATGCGTGCTAGGTACCCCGAGTTGTTTGTTTCTTAAGTTTCGGGACGAAACTTATTTTTAGAGGGGTAGAATGCAATATCCACATTTTTTCTTTTTCCGGGATTTTTCGTTTTGGTGTATTTTTCATTTTTAGTGACTCGTTTGTAACTGAATTGATATTTTGAGATAATTTAATACTGGACTTTTTGTGATCCGAGATTGTTTCGGACTTGTTCTACTCAATTCCGCGTTTAATATTGTTTCTGTCGCTATTTGGTTTGATTCTAGTAATCGTTGATCGGAACCGCCGTTTCGGGGTTGCCACAAATCCATATTATGTTATTATGCATGTTGTGAGCTTTCGTTTGGCGTTTGGATCATGTATCGTGCAGTTCGGATGTTTTGGGCTGTTTTGTGATTTCCCAGAGTTATGGGGTAATTACATATGTTGTTGTTTTCCGAACCTTCGGGTAGTTGGAAATATGTTTTCTTTCAACACTTAGGTTCGTCGTCTCGAACCCTATGTGTTCGTATCCTCGTGTTTTGTTCATCGACGCGTTTTGATTTTTGGTTCACCTCTTGCCTGTTTGTCAGTCCTGTTCTGGGAGGACATAACGTACGTTATGGTCTATACATAACGTACGTTATGTGTTATGTATAGCATACGTAACTTCGTTGTTGATGCGTACGTAATGGTTTTCAGGAAATCGGGCAGTAGGCTCTGCCAGCACTTGCATACACTACTAGTTTGTTATTGCGTGCGTTAGCGTAAGGTGTTACGTACCTAAGAGCCTACACATAACGTACATAACGACCCTTGTGTTTTTGGTCAGTAGGTTCTGCCGATGCATACGTAAGTCTGGAAGGCTTACGTGAGTTAAGCTTCTAACGTACGTTAGCTATCCAGGGCTAACGTACGTAACCTGGCCTGGGTTTAAATACCCAGGAGTTGACCGATTTCGGCCATTTTCATCTCATCTTCCTCCCCTCCGATCCCAGGCGATTTTTGAGCAACTTCCAGGCGATTTGAAGCCTTGTAACCTCAAGCCATCTTCTTTCTTGAGTTTTTGGAGTGTATTAACAACATCTACTCGCGTTCTTTGTCTTTAAGCCGAGGTAATCTCTTAGAACCCTATTTTTGAGAAATTTGGGGATTTTTGAGTTTTTGTCCGATTCATCCGTAGTATTATTAATACATGATGTATATGATTAATATTGGTGGTATTCTTGTTTTCCCTACGGGTTCATGGTAAATTTCATGGTATTTGTGAAATCGAGAGGGTTCGGTTGCGATCGCCCTCGTTGTTGTTTTGTATGAATTTACATGAATCGTAGGTGGGTTTTCGGGTGTATTCCATTTCTGTAATCATTTAGAAATGGTGGTGATTGTATTCTTCAAATCGTTAGGTTCGGATTTGTCGGTTCCTAGCGATCGTGGTTGATTTTCCTTTCCATTCGTGTCGTCGGCAATTACTCAAGGCAAGTGTTCTTGGAGACCTTTGTGCTTAACATGAAATGGTGATGTATAATATGTGTGTTTTGCTCACTCTGGGAGGGTCTGATGAGGCCTCGGGGGAATTCGTGACTTCAGTTTGGATTCACGAGCTTGTTCGCTAGCCAGTTCGGGAGGGTCCTTAGAGGCCTCGAATGGGACCGGTGGCTTAACCCCGGTCCTAGCCGATGCCTGTGCGTGATTTGATTTATGATTATGGCCAGTTCGGGAGGGTCCTTAGAGGCCTCGAATGGGACTATTGGTTTTGCCCCGGTCCTAGGCAAATTGATTAATGACTGTTCGTTTTCTGAAAAAGACATGTCTGGTTTTGGTTTTTGAAATAACTTGATGCATGTACTAAGAAATGTGTAAGCGAATGGTTTGCCTTGATTACGTGTACTAGCTTAATTGCTAACCCCTTTCGGGACTCGTTTTGGGAAAATTCTTGTTATAAATTTCAGGTTATGTTCAGTCGGACGAGCGGGCACTGGGGCAGTACGAGGATGCTGGCCAGGGTTGTTGACGTGTGCAAATGAGTCCCCTTATTCTGTTGTCCTTTTTGATGTGGTTGTTTTCAAACTTGTGAACTTATAGATAGTACTCGCGAGTACTTATGTATTTTTACTTGGATTATGGTTGTATTATTAAATGTTATTTATGATTGTTAGTAATGTATGTTTTGCCGGTTATTCTGGGCATTTTATTTAATATTTGTCTTGATGATTTGTGTTTTCTCGCTAACCGAGATGGTTAGACGAGTGGTATTTCTTATTTAGCCTGTGGGTCCCATGTGGGGGTCCACGTCGCTTTAATATACCTTGAATATCTTGGGGGTGTTACATATCCATCCCCCGCAGACGAAAATTTCCTTAGGCTATGAAGAGGGGGTGCGCGTGCCTACCGGGCCAACCCATGTCTCATCCCATATGTCGGCCTCGGCTTGTCGTCGTGCCTTGTTCCGCAAACTGGAGTGTATATATGGTTAGACCCCTGATTATTTCAGTAACTCACAACAATAATATTTGTTGGTGATGCATGGAAAGATGCAAGTGCACCAAAGCTTTTCTAGGTTGATCAACAAAAATAGCCTTTTTCGTCCATTAATTTTAAAGTTCTAGATTTATTTTAGATATTTTAATAAATTTTAACCAAAAACCAAACTAAATCAAATATACCCAGTATATCCCACTCAGAACAGGGTCTGGGGAGGGTAAAATGTACGCAGACCATGCCCCTACTTTTTACGGTAGGGAGGCTGTTTTCGTGAAGACCCCCAGCTTAGTGCGCAACAAAGTATTGAGTGATATATACAAAGAAGCATAAGATTCGAAAAAGCTCGAAACCATACCTGAGCCCATGGCTTAATTCGCATGGGGCTTACCTAAGGGTACTTTAGCAACAACACTTTCGATGAACGTTGCTCTAACAGAAGAGAGGTTTACTCTACGCCCAGCTCCCTATCAAAAATACACCATACGCAAAAGCCAATAGGATAAAATATATAATAAAAATAGAAAATGCAATGCTCTGGGTCAAAGCTAACCGAGACAACCCAACCCTGAGGCTCTCTACTATAGCACCGCTCTCGATAAAAGAATCCACAACTCTAATATGGCGCCTCCAAGAGCACCTATCAATAGTCATGGTATCGGAAAGGTTTAAAGGCTTCAAATCTAATCTCACCTACTCCTCCCACATCCTCCTCGGTCTGCCTCTCCTTCTCCCCCTACAACCATTAAAATCTCGACCCTCCTCACCGGAGCAGACCCTCCTCACCAAAGTAGATGCCTGCCTCCTGCGAACGTGGCCAAACCATCTCAATCTCCCTTCCCTAACTTTTGCTGAAATGGGCGCTACTCCTAGCGCGTTCCTGAAAACCTTGTTCGGGATTCTATCCAACATTATGCGACCACACGACCAATGTTACATTCTCATTTCAGACGCTTCCAACTTGCTCTCAAGCGACTTCTTCATCGCCCAACAATCGGAGCCATACAGCATTACAGGTCTGATTTCCGCTCAACTTTAGAGGGACTTTCTTGTCGCATAGGACCCCTGTCGCTGCTCTCCACCTAAGCCACCCTGCCTTGATACGATGAGTGACATCATCTTCACACTCACCTTCCTTCTGAATAATCGAACCCAAATACTTGAACTTATCCGTACGGGGTACGGTCTGATCAACAATCATTTCCTCTACTTCTTCCTCGATGGCCTCACCACTAACATTACACCAGAGATACTCGGTCTTAGACTGACTCAAATGCAAGCCCTGAGATTCTAGCTTAGACCTCCAAAGCTCCAACTTCAAGTTTAACTCTCTCCTCGACTCCACCACTAACACAATGTCATCAGCAAAAAGTATGCACCACGGGACGCCATCCTGTATCCCCCCGAAATGACGTCAATGATTAGAGCGAAAAGAAGAGGGCTTAGCGTCGACCCCTGGTGTAGCGCTATTTCAATCAGGAAATACTAGGTGTCACCAACTAGGGTCCTAACGCAAGTCCTAGCTTGGGAGTACATGTCATGGATCGCCCTAACGTACGGCAACGACACCCTCCTCTCCTCAAGGCTCCTCCAAATAACATTGCGCGGAATGCTATCATAAGCCTTCTGTAGATCAATGAACACCATATGGAGGTCCTTACACCGCTCTATAAAATTCTCCATAAGGCATCTAACGAGATGAATGGCCTCACTCGTGGACCTCCTCTGCATGAAGCCAAATTGGTTGTCAGAGATCTCAACTTCTCTTCTAACCCTGCAATCCACCACTCTTTCCCACAGTTTCATAGTATGACTGAGGAGTTTAATGCCCTGATTGTTACTACAACTCTGAGCACCGCCTTTGTTCTTGAAAAACGGCACGACAATACTACGTCTCCACTCCGTCGGCATCTTAGAACCTCTGAGAAGGATGTTGAACAGCTCTGCTGGCCAATAAACTCCAACTTCCCCCAGACAAAGCCACACCTCAATAGGGATCTCATTCGGGCCTACAACCTTAGCTCTACCCACTTTCATTAGGGCACCCTTTACTTCCTCCTTGCTGATGCTCTCATAGGAACTAAACGAACAAGCAGAATATAGACTAACTCCTTGCACCACCGGGTTGCTACCCCTATCCACATTGCAAAGTTCAAAAAAATACCTATTCTACCTCTCCTTAATAGCCACATCGTTCACTAACACTTGGCCCAAATCATCCTTAATATACTTAACGGGATCCAGGTCGCGCCGCCCTCTTTCCCTAGCTTTCGCTAGTTTAAAAATAGCATTCGCTCCTTCTTTGGTGTCTAGGTGCTTGTACATCTCCTCGAATTCCTCACCTTTAGCCTTAGCCACTGCCTTTTTAGCCTCTCTTTTCGCCACCTTGTACGCTACAATCCTCAAGATTCTCTCCTCCCCAGCACTAACCGACAAAAGCTCCTTAAAAAGCGCTTGTTTAGCCTTAACTTTCTTTTGGACCTCCTCATTTCACCACCAAGACTCCCTAGGAAAAAAAGAACGTGAATTCAAGGCATTAAAGTCGAAGAATGAAGGGAAAAGGCTACTACCTCCTTCCCAATTTAACTGGGAGGTTTCTATTTTTGGAATTAATAATGATTGCAAATCTAGCACATAATTTTCTAATTTTACTCTTGACATATTCCCCACTCTTCCCATTTAAAAGTGGTAGGCTTCATTTTTTTCTAATTTTCGAAATCGGTTTTTAATTATATTTTATGGAATTGCAAAAAAAATGCAGTTTATTCTCATGAACTATTTTTTGGAACTAGAAAAATCTCGGTTGAATAATAAATCCAACCTCTTATCCTCGGATTCTCATGAAATTCACAATTTTGTAAATAAAAAAATTATCTAATTTTTCCAAATCAAATCATCAATGAAAATTCATAATCACAACTATCAGTATACATTTTCAAATAAATATGAGTAATTTTTGTAATTCCATCAAATATTTTATGATAATAAACCACAAAATTATACTTTTTGTAGTTCCATAAAATTATATTATGAAATAGTGGTAATTTGGGTAAAGATGAATAATATTCAAATGAAAAACTTATTTTTGGAAATGAAAAAAAAAGTGAAACATTCACTTAAATCGAGAAGGGGGAATATATCAGAATTTCCATTTTCTTTTTTCTCTTTGGAACATGGTATTCTTAAGCAGTTGGAATGATAACATTTCTCAAATACTACTAATTCTGAAACCAAATACCAAACGCATCTCCATAGCGATACCACCGTTTTATTTTTCACAGGAAAGCCTAGAACAATTTTATCGAATACTCATCGTATCCTCCTACTGCTCACAAAACTATTATTAGCCATTTATAGTTCGATCTCCGTTGGATAAATGACCTTACAAATTAAGAGAATTTTTTTCGTTTCGTTCAAAATTTGACAATTCTTTTATTATTTAAATTATCAGTTTAAATTTAAATAATTTGTATATAGCATATATTTGAGTAACACATTCGAGTAACCTAAAAATATATTTGAGTAACGAATATATTTGAGCATCATATTAAAGTAACAAAAAATATATTTGAGTAACTCAAAAAATACATTCGAATAACCCAACGCATTCACGCAATCTATTCAAGTAACAAAAAATATATTTGAGTACCTCAAATACATTGAGTAACCTAAAAAATCATTGAGTAACTTATTCGAGTAATAAAACACATTCGAGTAATGCAAAACTACATTCGAGTGAACCCAAAAATACATTTGAGTAACCTACTCGAGTGACACAAAATACATTCGAATAACTCCGAAATACATTCGAGTGACCTATTCGAATAATACGATATACATTAGAGTAACACAAAAAATATATTTGAGTAACACAGATCACGTTCAAATAACTTATTCGAGTAACCCAAAACACATTCCAATAACTTGAATAGGTTACTCAAATTTATTACTCGAATGTATACGAGTAAATGTTGACATCAACAATCTGAATATCGAACGAGTTATTAAACTTTTGGTGAAAGAAATTCCCTTAAACCCAAAAAGGCACAACCGTCCATCCAATAAAAACTTCATAGTTACTATAGATCGCGTAAAGTAGAAAAATAATATAAAAGTATAAATAATCGCAATGTGAAAAATAAAAATAATGTAAAATATATGGGTGGCCCATGATTTTTTTTAATAGTGGGATAATTTGTATATCTTATATTATTTTCTCAAGTGCTAAAAAATATGTGAAAGCTTTTATGTGATATAAGGAGTAGTATTTTAAGTGATTAAGCAGTTAGTGACTTCGAGTTCAATAATGGAATAGAGTAAACCTAAAAATGAATATTTTTTACAATTGTAGAAAGCTGGTAATTTAAAATAGCGAAATGCTAGACGTACATGTTATTCTACACTTAATTGTACACACTAACACTATGTGGATGGCAAAGTGAAAAGTAACGGTGCTATAGAGCACTACTAGCTGATGTTGTGGATGTTAATTAAATAATTAGAAAAGCTTAATTAAAATCTCTATTTTAAAACAAAATTCAGTTTCCCAAAATCTGAACCAAAAATCATCTCTTATGCAAAATAAATAAAATATTCAAACAAATTATTTCAGAAATACCATTCTTCATTTGCACCGTTCGAAATTACTATAATACTCCCTCCGTCCACGAAATATATTCAGTTAATTTCATTTCGGGACGTCCACAAAAAATATACATTTTTTTCATTTTAGGGTATGACTCACATGAATCTCGTAATTTTTATCCTCAATCTTTCCATTTAATTACAATAAAACCACACATGGTCCACCTTTTCAATCTCCCAACATATTAATCTATTCATTTGAAATGTTGGTCCCCATCTACATTCACTTTACACTCATCGTAATTTATTACAACTCATGCCATTAAATATATATTTTATTTCTTATAGAAAATGGACAAAGAATAACATATGTTTCAAAAAAATGATGAAGGTGATGAAACATGTGAAATGGAATGAGCATATAGGCATGCCAGTGAAGGAAAAACTTGCAACTCCAGAAAGCTTGGATTTGCCCTCACGCACCAGGTTCGACACCTTTAGGATAGAAGTTGACATGTCTAATTTAAATTCAACATATGTTTGGGTAAAATATTTTCCAGACCCGTAAATTAGGATATTGTAATTTAAGGATAATATGCTTTAAAACTTGTAAATTTAGAGCACCTTAGATCGAGTTAGCCCAAAGTGGGCTTGAATAAACCAATTCATGCTCGATTGGTCTACATTTATAAATTTTAAAAAATAATGTTCTCATACACATTTATATATGAAGGGTGAATTACACTAGGTTCCCTAATAAATTCCCTAATAACCAAAAAATGCTTAACATTTGAATAATAACGGATTGGTCCAAGAAAATAACAGAGTGGTTCATTTTTGGACCATTTTATTATTTATATTTTTTGAATTATTATGTTATAGTTGCCCAGGCAGGGATCTTTTTGAGAAAGGTGTTGTCGGGGACCTAATTGTAATACCTCCGAGATATTCAGGGTTATTACAGCTCCATAAATCCTTTATATAAAGATTTACGAGGCTAATTTAATAAAATAAATACTTATCAAATACCATCAATGAAGCTATTATTACAAACTGAGTTTCTCCAAATAAACCACGACCCTGAATAGAAATCATCAATACATAATCATCAAAATCAAACAACGAAATGGTGTACTCGGGTACTTATTTCAAACGAACACAAACTGAAATGACTTGTCCGGACGGCCAACATCACTGTACACCCTCATCATCATGTTGCTCCCGTGGTTGTTTCCCCACTTTCCTGGACCCTGAACATAAAACACATGTCCAACTCCCAAGGAGTTAGCACAACGATTCTAGTACAAGTACAATAATTATATAACAAGAAATTATTCGACAATTCACGAATGATAACAACAGCTTACAAACTCCTCTTACGAGAAGACCTATAATGCATTACACAACATGACAATCTCAACATATAAATGATAATCTGTGATCCAGCATTCACTGCCTAGATCCCAAGATGATCTCGTCGGACCAACATGTGGTGGAAAACCCGTCCAATGTTCCAGCGCATGCTAGCATAGATCCCAAGATGATCTCGTCGGACCAACACGTGATGGACAAACAACAACGGCATATATATGCACGACAACATGAATGACATTAATACAAAAATATAATTAAAGTACTTACCTTAGGGTGACGACAAGAATTCAATACTTTCGACGAACGTCAACACACTCGAAGGACGTCCCTTCGGTCAATCTCTTGCACGGACATTAACTATCAAGGTAACACCATAATGACTAACGGTTTCGGATAATCGTATAATAACATTAATATCATAAGGTTAATACACATCACGAGCACAAGTACGGGAGTTCCCTAAATACGCATATATGTATGTGTGCAGTTCAGCCCTCTAAATCATTATATAGCATTACAAACGAATCGTCCCATCGAACTATGATTAACTTATCTACTACATTGAAGGGTTAACGTATCTCTACTTACAATTTCAAATTCCAATTATGGTAATTCTTCATCCGAGGGTTCTACGGTCTAACATGTTAATACGTTTCATTATATCTTAATAATCAATGTGGAAGGATAACTCAATCAAAATCAAATTCTAAAAGGAATGATTATGTTTGGTGAGAAACCCTAACATTCGTTCTTATGATTCATCTACCAAGATTAACACCATACTCAAGTCATTAAATCAATACTTCAGACCTTTATCATCAAACCAAAGTATATATTCCGTCTAATCGACGGTTCTCTATCAAACATATGATCAACGAATGAAGCTTAAACATCTTTCAAAGGTAATGTTTGAGAATCGAGTTTACTAGGTTGGTTCACATTCAATCTTTGTACTTCAAAGCATAAGAAGGCTTGGAAACTATAATCATCTCGTATACCTCCTTTAGTATTTCAATCTCTTAACATGTTTGTTTCAAGTATTAAACGAATCATCATGATGCTACAAACATATTCAAACAAAAACGACTACCATTTCGATCAAAACATGCATATTGTAATATCCGGTATTCTCGTTTTTCGTTATCTCGAATTGTTTGTGTTTTGATGTCGGACATTTTTCTTGTTGATGAGAATCATAGTGATTTCTAGCGTGATACTCTATTTGTTTTTATCGCATAGCCATCTTAGTCGGGTGCGACTTGTTGTCGTGGGTGTTTTTTTTGATTAAATGTGTGCATGTGATGTGGTATGTGATGTGTCGTTCATTGATCGTTATTGTTTTGAATCATAGCCGGTGGCGTTGTGTTGGTCGTCGTGGCGCGTGTTTTCACGCCGTATAATCCTTTGCATTGCTTGTAACGTTTTCCCGATGGACGAGAGTTACGCGATTCTTGTGTACCTCGTTGAGTTTTCCTGGCAGGATATTACTTCACCCTACTTGTTTTAAGTTTCAGGACGAAACTTCTTTTAACGAGGGTAGTATGTAATATCCGCAATTTCGATTTCCAGTAATATCTTTTTTTCGACGGAAGTCCATTTTGACGACTCTCTCAGGACCGTATCGTCATTATGAGAATGATTAATTCTGCACTTTTTGTCATCCGAGTTCGTCTCGGTAGCTTTTTGTTGAGTTCCGTGTTTTTAAGCGGCTTTTCCGCACTTGAGTTCGATTCTTCCGAATCTCGTCCGAAACTGTTGTTTCGAGTTTCTCGTAAGTTCATTTAATGATATTATTCATGTTACGAGATTTGTTTGGTGTTTCGATCGTGTATCGTGTATTTCGGACATTTTGGTCCATTTTCGTAATTTCCCAAAGTTTGGGGTAATTACTTCTGTTGTCGAATTTCGAGCCTTCAGGTGGTCGGAATCGTGTGTTCTTTTAGCGCTTGGATTCGTTTTTGCGAGTAATTCGTAACCATATTTTCGATTCATATTCAGGTTCGGGTTTCGGGGTCATTCGGACCGTCGGAGTGGCCACGGCCGAGCCACGGCCGCACCTTGTGGAGCAGGTACTGGCCTGGCCGAGTTATGGCCGTAAGGTGCCGGTTATGGCTGTAAGTGATTGGCAGGCATGGCCTGAAGAATGCCGGTTATGGCCGTAAGGGCCGAGAGTTACGACCATACAGGCGCCAGGCAGCTTCCAGACGAATGCCGGTTACGGCCGTAAGGGCCGAGAGTTACGGTCGTACGGGCACTAGGCAGCTTCCGGACGAATGCCGGTTACGGCCGTAAGGGCCGAGAGTTACGGCCGTACGGGCGCCAGGCAGCTTCCAGAGGAATGCCGGTCACGGCCGTAAGGCACTGCCGGTTACGGCCGTAACCCTGTCGGCATATATAGGCCAGGGACTCGGCCATACCTCATTTTTTTCACTTTTTCTCATTTCTTGTGGCGGCTGGCGATGGGGGT